>OU744287.1:3752500-5002500 GCA_916610205.1 Griposia aprilina
ATTAGAATTCTTAGCCAAACAAAAATTATTTTGATTTGAAATGGCCAGTACTGCAGAACGGCAATTTCATACCTAATATAAAGCTGTAGGTAATTTTGATCAAAGCATCGTCGCGTCGAGGGAAGGCTAATGAAACCGTGAAATAGACGAGGCTGACTGATGAATGTATGCTATGTATTTTCATTAGCCGTACCCCGACGCGACGTGACGATGCTTTGATCAAAATATTACCAACAACTTATATTAAACTTAAAGGGCCAATACATATAATTTTTTTTAACTTTTTAGAGGTTTTTGTTTGTGTCGGGGGTTTTTAAATTTTCAATTTATCTCCGAAGGGTTAGGCAGCGGTGTACCTATAGCACACCCTTATTTCGCCAGTTATGTTTAAGTTCCATGTAATAAGGTCGAGCCTATTGCCATCAACCGGGCACAAACTCAGACTCCGGGCTGCTACAGATACATTTCTAATGGAAAAATCTAAGAATTTTGCCCGATCTGGGAATCGAACCCAGGACCTCATCCTTAGCGTATAATAAAATTATGCTGCTAGAATCTTATTTTAAAGCTCAACGAGCTGTTTGGTACTTACAGCTTCTTTTGACTACAGCGTATGGTATTACATGCCTACATGGCATAAAAATAACATGGCCTGGCCATCATGAAAAAGAGTTATTTCATGGTATTTATTAATTACGTGAGAGCCACAGGGAATACGTCGCACTCGTGGAGGAAATTCGACAGTCAATGGGCCATATTCTTTCTATATAAGGTGTCATACCAAACGCCATGGTCGAGATAAGCCACGTATCAAAATAATTCGTTGAGCTTAAAATTATCATCCATTCACAGCCCGACTTCACCATAGACCTCTCTTTTCTTAACTATACCTAATTAGGTATATTGTGATATTCCAAGGATTGAAGACTCCAGAAAGCAGTTGCTAAATACTTTTTCATCATCCTCATAGATACCTTCTATCTTGGAACGGGTATCTCAGACGAATTAAAACCACACGGAGCCCTTAGAACATGACGAAAGCATCTAAAGCGAACAATGTGATTCACCCGGCGGTCCTTATAAGGGGAATCCGGGGCGAACTAAGTACCTAACAAATCGTAACTGATGAACGTCATGAAAAAGAGCAATTTTAGTAGATTGTGGATGGTATTAAATTATTAATTCATTACGTATTAAAGAGTCACGTTTTCCGTTTATTATTTATTAGGGAAGATGTGCATAGCAACAATCATGACGTCGCACCGGTAGAGGAAGTTCTACACAGTCAACGGGCCATGTTATTTTTATGCCATGTAGGCGTGTAATACCATACGCTATAGTCAAGATAAGCTGTAAGTACCAAACAGCTCGTTAAGCTTTAAAATAAGATAGTAGCAGCATAATTTTATTATACGCAGAGGATGAGGTCTTGGGTTCGATTCCCAGATCGGGCAAAATTCTTAGATTTTTTTCCATTAGAAATGTATCTGTAGCAGCCCGGAGTCTGAATTTGTGCTCGGTTGATGGCAATAGGCTCGACCTTGTGTTACATGGAACTTAAACATAACTGGCGAAATAAGGGTGTGTATAGGTACACCGCTGCCTAACCCTTCGGAGATTAATTGAAAATTTAAAAACCCCCGACACAAACAAACACCTCCAAAAAGTTAAAAAAAATTATATGTATTGGCCCTTTAAGCTTAATATAAGTTGTAGGTAATATTTTGATCAAAGCATCGTCACATAGCGTTGCGTCGGGGGACGGATAATGAAAATACAATAATATACATTCACCAGGGCTGGACCTCGTCTGCTTGACGGTTTCATTAGCTGACCCCGACGCGACGATACTTTGATCTAAATATTACCTACAACTTTATATTGAACTTAAAGGGCCAATACGTACTCATTATTTTTGTACTTTTAAAAGGCTTTTGTTTGTGTCGGGGTTTTTTAAAATTATGTACATTACAGCTAAGAACATTTTACCAAAGTCAGATATCTTTTATCCGTGGAAGAAAATTGACGTCTGGCGGTTCTAGTATGGTTTTTTTTTTTTAAAAAAGAACATTTATTCTCAGGATAAGACTTATTCTAGGTATAAAAGTTTGGTGAAATTGGCCATAAGCAACATTTAAAAAAAAAACGGTTCAGCCGTTTGGGAGCTACGATGGCGCAGACATACACACAGATACACACGTTAAACTTATAACACCTGTCTGTTTCTGTCAGGGGGTTAAAAGCAGGCGTGGTGTTATGTTTTGTGATTTTACGTCACACGTATTGTTACTTTTTGTTAGGGTTCCGTAGTCAACAAGGAACCCTTATAGTTTCGCCATGCCCGTCTGTCCGTCCGACCGCAGGTTAGCTCAGAGACACTTACTACTAGAAAGTTATAATTTGGCATGGATATACTGATATAGTTACATATTAATCATACCGACAAATTGGTAAAATAAAATAATGATAACACATTTTTTTTTCCCGTACCTCCTGTACACGTAAAGTGCGGATCATCATAATCAGCCTATAATGTTCCCACTGCTGGGACACAGGCCTCCTCTCTTTGAGAGGGAATGGGCTGTAATCCACCACGCGGGCCCAGTGCGGGTTGGTAGATGTCACATGTCTTCGAATTTTTGGTTCTAGGTCATGCCGATTTCCTCACGATGTTTTCCTTCACCGTTTTGAGAGCAGTGGTGATGAAATTATTAACACAAAGTAAAGCGCCTGCCTGGGTTCGAACCCACGACCTACAACTCGTAAGTCGGGGCCGATACCACTTGGCCACCACTGCTCAAAAAGTGCGGATAGGCCACTCAAAAATATTACAGGTCTGTGAAAACCATAGAAATATAATATCTATGGTGAACACCATTTTTCGATTCATGGAACCATTTACGTAAAATTAAGCTTTACACTACTAATTTTTGTTAGTCAAGTGTCCCCCCTCCTGCTAGCTAAACAATTGTTTTTGGATATGTGAAAAAATTCATGGCAGTAGTTGAATAACGAAATTAAAAGGTAAACTATCAAGTAAGCTTTACAAGTTTACGAGTAATAGTCGACCAACTTACATTTGCAATTGGAACGTATGGCAGAACATGTTTTTCAACTACAATGTTAAGTTTGTTCTTGGGATAAATTCATTCCAACTACGGAACCCTTCATTGTGCGTGGTCCGACTCGCACTTGGCCGGTTTTTTTAATAAACTTTATTCTTTACTAGCTGTGTCCGCGACTTCGTCCGCATGGGTTAGTGTCTTTGGGTAGCATTTTTAATTATTTAGGCTAATTATTTTACAAATAAAACACATACGTATAAATACTTCAAACAAACAAACTCAAACTCAAACTTCAAACTTTCAACCAAAATCAACAGCCTAAAAAATAAGCCTCTAACTCTAAAAATAACGATACTTCCATAAAACTTTTCCTCCCTCCCTTTCAACCCCTTACAATCCTTTATTCGCATTAAAAAGTAGCTTAAGTCCTTTCTCAGGCTCTAGACTATCTGTGTACCAAATTTCATTTAAATCGGTTCAGTAGTTTTGGCGTGAAAGCGCGACAGACAGACAGAGTTACTTTCGCATTTATAATATTAATATAAAAATATTATATAATATAATATGTATAGTAATTCACTGAGTCACATTAGCCATTCAATATTAGGGAAGAAATCCATAGTAATGATTCTGATAACGTTTCATTCATAGCCTCGTAACAAGGAATTTAACGTACCTAGTCTACGAGTATTTATAATGGTCCATGTATCGCGGGTACTTTTCTATCTTAAGTCTACATGAGGTGTGATACCATAGGTCATGGTCGTGATAAGCTTTATCAACTGGAAAAGTATGTTTAATGGGAGCAGCTGAACTGTACAGGCGATTGGAAAAAATACCCAAGAAGGTATTCCATGAACTACCGTTCTATAGCTTATCTAACTCATTACAAAAACTTAGGAGTGAAGGATTTGAGTAATTGATAGTGGATTTATTCCTCCATTTAACACATAACAAACATTACCCCTGTTTCCCCATAGGAAAGGTTCCTCCTTTTAATTAGGTACGTATTAATGAGTCAGATTATACAATTTAATATTAAGGAAGATATATGCATAGCGACAATGATGTTGCTGACGTGGTATATTATAGGTACGTAACAGGAAATTCAGCGCAGTCAGCAGTGGGCCAAGTTCTTTTCTAATACGTTATGAGTGACACAAAGACAGTGTCCAAAGTAAGTGGTAAAGAGGGGTCGAGATAGCATCTGAGGAAAGACTCCTTTGCGGGGTATGGGGAATTGGGGAAAGAGTCCGCTTTGCGCCAAAATGAGCAAAGTGAGACAACAATGTATTGTTTTAAACAAGCCACTGATTGCCTCGTTGGTCTAGTGGTCGCTACTGCTGAGCATGATGTCCTGGGTTCGTCTCCCAGCTCGGCCAAAGTGTTACTGGGTTTTTTCATCCGGAACTTCTCAGTAGCAGCATTTAGTCTGGATTTGTGCCCGGTTCATGGCTATAGGGGGCGAGCCTATAGCCATGAACCGGGCGCGGGTTCGTCAGTTATGTTTAAGTCCCATGTAATAACATGGGACTTAAACATAACTGACGGTGAAGTGTGGGTGTAGTATAGGAATAGCTCTGCCTCACTCTTCGGGGTGATATTATAAATATGCGTGATATTATAAATAGGTATATTACCTACTCAAAATAATAATAAAAGTTTGATGCTACCGTTTAAAACCTGTTAAAAACTAAAACCTACTTTTCTTATTCTTGTATCCCGCAATCCATAATAGTTCAATTGTAAAATAATCATACTAATTGGTCTACTGTGATAACATTATTGCTTAGGGTAAATTAGTGGAAGCCGCATACCCACCTAAACCACAATCATTGTCTCCTATTATGTAGGCCTACATAAGGAGAAAAGGTATTACTGATTTACTACATAGAGTTATTGTGACGACACAAAATTATAAACGTCATTTCAGAGTATTTGTATCCATTGCCTTAAACGGCGTTATAATATTTGGTTGCTTTTTTCCCATTTGCATGATGTAGTCAGCTGGTGCCTTTTTCCCAATCGCATGATGTAGTCAGCTGGTGCCTTATCCCAATCGCATGATGTAGTCAGGTGGTGCCTTTTCCCAATTGCATGATGTAGTCAGCTGGTGCCTTTTTCCCAATTGCATGATGTAGTCAGCTGGTGCCTTTTCCCCAATCGCATGATGTAGTCAGCTGGTGCCTTTTCCCCAATCGCATGATGTAGTCAGCTGGTGCCTTTTCCCAATTGCATGATGTAGTCAGCTGGTGCCTTTTCCCCAATCGCATGATGTAGTCAGCTGGTGCCTTTTCCCCAATCGCATGATGTAGTCAGCTGGTGCCTTTTCCCAATCGCATGATGTAGTCAGCTGGTGCCTATTTCCCATCTGAATGATGTAGTGAGCTGGTGCCTTTGTGCGGTTTTTACTTGTGTATAAATCGTTAAATAAATAAATGTGTTTCTGATTTATGGGATACACTCATTCGTCCATAACAACTGTGATTAGATATTTATTTATTCATTAATATACACACAAAAGTACAAAACACTCATTCATACTGAAAAATAAATAAATAAAGATGAAACAACACAAAAGTAGGTAAGTACTGCTTAACGGCCTGTGAGACTGAAAACCGCTCATAAGGATTTCCCTACCATAGGTAGCTTATAAACAAATATATAATAATACAAAAAAAAAACTATTAAAAAAAACAACGGTTGGTCTTGCTCATCTTAAAAAAGACTCGACAAATAATTCATTTCATTCATTCATTCCAATTCAGCACTTGACACATTCTGTTAGGGTCTTCCTCGTAGACCCCGTAGCATCCCCGTAGACCCGTAGCAACCCCGTCGCTAATCTAAGCCCTAGAGTCTACGCCACTTTTTTGTAAGATAATACTGAGGTTTGATATAATCTAGCGACATGTTGTGTTGTTATTTTAAGCTGCATTTTTTTTTTTAACTACGTGGACTACCTACTGGATATACTGTCGTTTTCAATGACGCCGGAGGTCGTTTAAAAGTCTTTACAACGCAAAAAACTTCTTGTTACTAGCAACTTTTGCGTCCCTTATTTATATGTGCAGAATGGTTTAACTGATAAGATCAAACCATCAAAGTACTATTAGCGCAATTAAAGCGTGTTTAAAACAAGACGCGTAGTCATTTTCATACAATGATGTCAATAAATACATTGTTTGGGGTGTGGTGCAAGTCAAAGACTCCGCTCTTATGTTGTATATTACAGATGTCATTATTACCTGACTAGCCTTATCCCAACTATATGTTGGGGTCGGCTTCTAGTCTAACCAAATGCAGCTGAATACCAGTATTTTACATGGAGCGGCTGTCTATCTGACGACTTTACAATATTTTTTACTATATGAAGAATATACAACTAAGATGTTCAATAACATTTTCGGAAACGTTTTGTCACATTTGACAGACATGCTGAAATAATAATTAGAAGCTCATGAAGGGTTAGTTAAGTTAATGGTGTTTTTTATGTAATTAACCGTTATCTGAAAATAATTGAAAAAATTATAATGATAATTTATTAATAATGTTACTATTAATAATAATTTAGTTCAGGTTATAACTTAATTTTTGCACCTACCTAGTGAGTTAGCTTGGTGTAAAGATTTAATCAAGTATTCTTACACGTGAACTTTTAATACTTTCACAAGTTTTTTTTATAAAGAAACTATAAAGTTACAATGTATTTGAATAAAGGTTTTCAGATGGGTCCATGGCACCGCCAAGACGCAGACTTACTGAACGAAAATTACAAAAAAGGTAAAGAACCTTCTTCCTAGATCAAAGAAATAATAAAAGAATAGAAACAGCTACACCTTATCTCTTGCACCACATCTAAATCCCAATAAACATTCAGCGCCCGTTGAATAGCGTCGCGTCTATCACACCGGACAGGCGGAGTCTAGCCGCCTATAAATCATGCTCACTGCTAAACTTAATTGTTAATGGCACCATAGACGTGTTCCGAATACAAATTGGTTTATATTTGGTGTAAACGCAGCCAACATGGCACATGGCGCGAAGATTCCTACCTGTGGGCGGGGTCTGATTATTATAAACGTTTTATGATGGATGGGTGGATTAGAATGACATTAGAGGATAAATTGGTCGATTGTCTGATTGTTCGACTTTATTTATGTGAGAACGAATTGCGGTAGGTAAGTAATAATTATAATTAGCAACCGAAAATGAGATGCGTAGAATCATCAATCAATGAAAATCAAGCAATTTAAATTCTTTAACAAGCTTAATGTCGCCATTATCCGTCTAGGTGCTGATTAATTGAACTATGTTAGTTAATTAATCGGCATTGATTCCAATGCCGAGTGACATGAGTTATAACAATTCTGTTATAACTAGATAAGTATAGTGTATAGTATAGTGTAGTAGTAGTGTATTCGATATAAACTTAAACCATTTTCTGATTTAATTACTCGAAGGCTCAAGCTGAAAATGCATGCTGCGATTGGCTGACTGAAATAACAAGAGCCCATCCCTTGACATGAGTTCGACAGCCTACATATTTATCTACTAGGGAAATTACTACCGGGATAAAAAGTATCCATCCGTCATCCAAATCCGTTCAGTAGTTTTTGCGTGAAAGAGTAACAAACATCCATCCATCCATCCTCACAAACTTTCACATTTATAATATTAAGTAGGATTAGCTGATTTTTGTTTTGTATCAACTAGCCTTTTAGATTAGGGGTGAAGTTATACAAAAACATTTTACAAAGAAAACAACCGACTTCCAAAAACACAAAAAGAGTGACAAATTACTTTAAATTCGGAAGTTGGTGTCTTTGGTTTTTATATTTTCGTTTACTGCCACCGACTTCCGAAATTAAAGTTATTTTTCACTTTTTTATTGTTTTCGGAAGTCGGTTGTTTTTTTTTTTGTAAAAAAGTTTTTATTTTTCACTTTTTAGTTGTGGTACCCACCTACCCGACATTATTAGGGATAACTCAAAAACTGCTGGTCAGATTTTGATTAAATTTAAATGGGAAGCACCAGCACTGAAATAAAAAAAAAAACATAAAAATTGGTTCACGTAAAAAGAAGTTCTGGCGTAACCCACAAACAAAAATACAGTCGAATTGAGAACCTCCTTTTCTTGAAGTCAGTTGAAAAACGACTTCAAGAGTATAGTTACCTACCAATTAATCTATTACGTGAGCTGTGTTTGTTTCTGGAACAAGCAAAAACCTTCAATTGCTTAACCCGAAGGTATTGTAAAAGTGGACCACTCATACCTACTACCTATGTAAACAGATTACTTATATCTTACATATGGGCATCCGCTTCTAGGTATTAAATTTCCAGGAGCCTGGAACAAGAAACACTATATAGATGACCGACTAGCCTGTAGTTACGACAGCCGCTTGAAACTAAAAGGTAAGTACGTAATTGACAAGAATATGCTGCTTGTGGTGTAAAAATATTTGGCCTGCTGTGTGGTGTGAGTGTTACCTACTGGCAGATATTTAATAGTAGGTAGAGACTTGGCTTGCCTGCTAGGAGAACAAGATCTAGGCCCTATAATACAAGGTAGCAGAGACATCGATTGACGCACAACCTATTACCATAGATTTAGTATATGATTCTGAAATTCTTAGTCGGCTGTTTAAAAAAAAAATTGCTGTTCCATACATTGTGACCGCGTAGTTATTGCACTTTTCTATGAAAGAGCATTTTTTTTTTTTTGATAACCTAGCCCGACGGAAAGTTTCTACTCTAGGGGGTATCATGTGCTGAATTTATGGATTCAGTTTGCACGTCGATGACCCTGCCTATATATTGTATCTTCTTCATAACAATAAAAACGTAACATGCGTTACAGAGCTAACTAACAAATGATGATGAAATGATATTTATTTCTGTAAATTGACTTTAAGACGTCAATAATATCGTATGTTTTAAAACTAGATGAGGTCGGTGTTTCGACCTTTCTGACTACTCTGAGACTGAAACAAACTCAGAGGTCAGTCTGTTTTAAAGTCCAGACATAATCTTGGTCAGATCTTAAGAGGACCATGCAGATTAATGTCGAAGATGATCTTTTGAGGAAAGAACCACACTGATTTGAGTGGACCTGTCCTGTCAGTGCAAGCATTTGTCAGTAATCCTGAGCTCAACTAGGTACCTACTGGGAAATAATTAGTCATAGGTAGTAAAAGAACCTACTTCTTAAAGATTATCTCATCCCGCGAATTAATTTTTTATTTTTATTTTATTTATTTATTTAAGTCGAACACATGTGATTCATATTGTTGTTAGTAATACTTATAAAACTATGTTAGTAACATTTAAAAATAAAACTAGTTTAAAAACCTATAACTATTTCCGCTTCCCGCTGCACCAGACCTGCAGCTGTGCATACGGGTCCAGTGCCCCAGGAAAGGGCAATCAGGCTTATTCACTATCACCTTTAGAATGCTGTTGGTGCTCCCCCGAATCCTTCGCATCAGGGATGCTGTTCTTTTTCGCATAATAGCTTGAAAGCTATCTGTTTCTGCTTCAGCAAACATTCCCGATGCGCTACAGAACCGCGGGAGCCCCAACAGGACCCTAAAGGCGTTGTTGTACTGTACACGAAGAACGTTGTAGACCTTCTGCGTATGTCTTACCCACAGGCTGCACGTGTAAAATGACTGGCAAAATGCCTTGAAAAGAGTGAGTTTGACCTCTCTAGTACATCGTGCAAACCTACGTGCAAGCATATTACATCGGATCGACAACGCTCTTCGCTCCCTTTCTATGTCACTGTCATCATTTAGGTCCTCATTTAATATGTGGCCAAGGTACCTAAAATGTGATACTCTATTTAGTGGCACACCATAGAGAAACACCTGAGGGACTGTCTTAGGTTTTTTAGTACCTACCCTAAACACCATAAGCTCACTCTTCCGTACATTGTACAATAAACCATGAGACGTGGCGTATCTCTCACATACCTCAAGCAACCGTCTGAGTCCATCAATCGAGGGACTCAGCAGCACCATATCATCTGCATAACTTATACTATTAATCATTTTCCCATCAATAGAGCATCCGATACCAGTGCTGCAGAGCTCCTCGATCAACTTATTGACGTAAAGACTAAAGAGCGCCGGAGAAGTCAAACCTCCCTGTCTCACCCCACACTCCAATACATACGCTCCAGACAAAGCACCCGACCATCTGACCTGGTTGATTTGGTGGTCATACCAGTAGCTTAAGAGCTTAATAAGTTCATTAGGAAGACCTCGCTCGCGCAATTTCAACCATAAGATATTATAATCAACCAGGTCAAATGCCTTGGAGAGGTCCAGGAAAGCAGCATACACAGGTGTGTTTCTATCAGTATAGTACCTGACCGTGTGCTTAAGCGCCAGAATAGCAGTTTCCGTGGATAACCCAGCTCTAAAACCGAACTGTGCATCATGTAGATTGAGCTGTCCAGCTACTCTCCGCTCAAGCACACCGTCAAGAACCTTTGCTGTTACAGTGGCCAGCGATATTGGCCTATAATTATCTTTGTCTGAGACATCGCCGGTCTTGTTCTTGACTATGGGCACAACTATCGTCTTCATTAGATCAGTCGGTAGATACGTGTGCCTCACACAAAGATTATACAGCATCGATAGGACTCTTGGGAGATGCTGACCGGCATACTGTAAATGTTCTATGCTGAGGCCATCGTGACCTGGAGATTTGCCCCTGGTCATCGACTGTATGATGTTCCGTATCTCTTTTGATGAGATACTAATCGGAGCACCAAACAATCCACTCTCAGCGACACAACCCCGCCCCTCTGACCGAAGCCGCGAAGTTACTTTAAAGTGTCTCCTGAACATGTTCGCAATCTCCTCAGGCTCAGCCATGCCATTTACGCTCACCGGAACCGCAGGTTTTGGGCTCAATCTCTGTGTGGATTTCCAAAATTTTTGAAATTGCTTACTCCTATGTTCCGTTGCCAAAATATTCATCTTAATTTGTTCCTCATTATTCTGACAAAACTTTAGCTTTTGCTTAAAAAATTAATGCCAGACTTAACTACTTAAGATTGCCAAGACTTTTTCAGTGGAACAAAGTGTTCATTCAATAGGTGTAAAGTTACCAAGGTCTCGGCTAATTTTGTATGTTTTCAATTGTGCTAATTCAGTGCAATAGTTTATCGATGAGGTCTGCAATTCGCAAAACGACTTTTTGTCTTTCCTAGCTTGCTTTACCTACATCACGCCTGTATTTACCGAAGGCGATGGCAGAGATGTAGCTATAGTATCTACTACCACTTTTCACCGGTTATGATAAGGGGCGAGCCTATTGCTGTTAACTAGAAACAAATCCAGAGTCTGGCAGCTACTGAGACATTCATAATTGAAAACCCGATAACACTGCCGGATCTGTCTTTCGAAATCACGACCACTAGACGACCAGACCCAAAAGACCTCCGCTACCCTCGTTGTTCTAGTGGTCGCAAATGTTACTGCGATTCCCCGGGGTCGCGGATTGTTCGAAAGAGTTACCGTGGCCCTGGCGCACAGGCAACTGAAGGAACACGGGTGGGTTTTAGTCAGTAAGAGTCTGACACGCCCTTCAGCTCCGCCCAGAGCGGGAAAGGTCATCTGATGATATCCAAACCAAAAATAAAAAAAAGGTCAGGCAAAGTGTTAATAGATTTTTCCATCAGGATTTTTTTAGTAACAGCCCGGAGTCTGGATTTGTGCCCGGATGGTAATAGGGTCACCCCCATTACATGGGACTTAAACATAACTGGTGAAATGTTAGTGTACTAAAGTTGCACATGTACTAAAGTTTTAATTATTGTGAATGTAGATACCTACTATGTGGGTCATTGTTTCTTCTTTTACTTCTCAGTTAATTTAAATAATTGTCTGGCAGTTTCAGTAATTTTCTGCGGCCTACCCAAATGTCCTTTCTTTGGTATTTTTCGTCAAATCGTTGAGCTCCTTAAGTTCTGAGTTGAGCTGCACGATTACTGACAAATGTGTGCACTGACTGGACAGGTCCACTCAATCTGTGTGGTTTTTCCTCATATCATTTCAGACACGAATAAATCTACATGGTCTTTACATGATCTGCCCAATATTATGTCTGGACTTTAAAAGAGACTGTAACCTCCGAGTTTATTTCGGCCTTTCTTCTCAGAGCACCTAGTCACATAGGAAACGCCACCCTCATCTAATTTTTAAAATATGACTGATGTGTTTCTACAAACCTAATAACAGAAAAAATACATTTATTATTTACCTCTGCCTAGCCCATCGGGGATAACCGGCGTGATGTTATGTATGTACTTACCTAAGTATATCTATTTAATAGCGCAAAAGTGCAACAAAAGATTAATTTAAAAGGTCACATAGTAACCGGAATAACTTCGATAAGAAATCAAGACGCACAGGCAGCTTTACAATGCCTAGGAATAATCTATGACATGCATTGTGTAATAAAGTTAGGTGACGAATTGAGAATGGTTTGCACGTAGTGGCGCCAGACGGTTTTCAAATAAAGAGTTCGCGCTGCGCATCTTAAATTACTTTTTCATTAAGGCGAATATTTGATAACGATCGCTGAATCGATTTGATTATGTGTTAGTGTCATCATTTGTTTTATGATAGACTGTACTCGTATAATGGCAGTGGTAAATGCAAGTTATATAAGTGATGGCAACCGATAAGGCTTGTTTTTTAAATAATGCAGCGGCAAGCGAGCGAGAGGTCCTAAGTTGGGAAGTCCATTTTTGCGTTTTAGAACCCACGGCGTTTAGCACAAAGCTTAGGGTTTATTGTGTAATTATCGCATAAAATGAGCTTTCATGTTTTTTTAAAAATTAAATGAGGAACTCTAGATGCGTAGGCAAGCCACAGACTCCTTCCAATTATACTATTTTCAGTGATGGTCGTCACATTTAGCACAAATATTTATCACTACTTCAAGACTAAACTCGCAACGCCTGTTGTTCCTACAACCAGGCTCAAGAAAATAGGTGGCTCGTTTAGATGCCAATGTATACGTTTTTTAATAAACTTCCTAGCCACATTCAAGATCTAAGCTTTAATAAATTCAAATCTTTTATAAAACGGAAACTATCCCAGAAAGCCTGTGAAAGATACTGTGAAAGACTATATTGAGGACAAAAAGGCTTGGGATTGAGCTGCTCCAATAAATTTACACGGTGAATGTTGATTTTAATTTGCTAGCTATTTTAGACATGAATATTTACTGTAAAAAGTATTATATTATTTTCATTATTGAGAATATGAGGACTATGTGGGTCATTGTTTCAGTTATATTCTTGATCTGGCAGTTTAAGTAGTTTATGCGGCCTACCCAAATGTCCTTTCTTTGGTATTGTTCGTCGAATCGTTGAGCTCCTTAAGTTCTGAGTTGAGCTGCACGGTTACTGACAAATGCGTGCACTGACTGGACAGGTCCACTTAATCTGTGTGGTTCTTTCCTCAAAAGACCATTTCAGACACTAATCTACATGGTTCTCCAACATTATGTCCGATTTTTTATATACACATTGACATGAGTATTTACTTGTAAAGTATCATGTTATTTTAATTATTGTGAATGTGAGGATTATGTGGGTCATTGCTTTTTTTTCGCAGTTAATTTTGATCATGATCTGGCAGATTGAGTAATTTATGTGGCCTACCCAAATGTCCTTTCTTTGGTATTGTTCGTCGAATCGTTGAGCTCCTTAAGTCCCGACTTCCTGAGTTGAGCTGCACGATTACTGACAAATGCGTGCACTGACTGGACAGGTCCACTCAATCTGTGTGGTTCTTTCCTCAAAAGACCATTTCAGATACCAATCTACATGGTCTTCACATGATCTGACCAAGATTATGTCTGGACTTTAAAAGAGACTGTGACCTCTGGGTTTGTTTCGGCCTTTCTTCTCAGTGTAGTCAGATAGGAAACGCCGACCTCATCTAGTTTAAAAATATGTTTGACGTGTGAAAGTGTTTGTACAAACCTACTTACAGAAATAAAATCATTTATCATTTATCATTTAGCGCTTCCGAAACGGTGCATCAAAAGGGCCGTCATCGATGAATCCTCGAGTACCCTACCTACATGGACTTACTCAGCTTTTGGCCTAAGGGGCTGAAGATCAAGAATACTTTGTGGTACTTAAATTACGCATAAATGACTTAGGTTAGGTACAGTAATTTCGGTGCTCTCCTTCTGCGAAAATTTCATGTTGCAGAAGGAGGTAGCGGAAAGGGAGAGGGAGATTTCGAGTGCTCTCCCGGCCCACAACAGGCGCACCGGGCGTCGGCAGAGGGCAGATAATGCCTTCTTCCCGCCCCCCTAAATGGGTCCAGGGACGGCGGATTTAGGAACGTCTGCCGCTACCTATTATACATATAGGACCAGAGGTGGTGGCGCGTAATGTCCCATGTCCGCCCCTCTTAGACGTCGTGAGGTAGTCAAACATCTCATTTCCCCCGCTTGATCAGCCTCAAGCCAGAGGCCTGGCAGAACCCTCCGTCCGCCCCAGGGTGGTGGATATCCATGAGTGAGGCTATCCAAATAACCGTAACCAAATAAAAGTAGTACAATAATTTAGTAGCTAAATGTATGAGAAGCCGGAAGAGCTATGGCGCCCCTGAGCCAGTCAAGGTCCAGGAGGGCAGCTGCTCTCCCTTGTCATCGCCTCGGCAGTCAGCCTGGCTATCCTAGAGTTTACTGACTTGCAAATCTAACTATGGCATACAAGATGGCAGAGGGACACCAACGCACAAACTGTAACCATGAATTCAGTAAGTAGTTACTGAAGCCCCTGCGTTGAAAATTTTCGTCTGTTGTTAAAAAATAATAAATTGCTATTCCATACATTTTGACCGGTATTGCATTTTCTATGGAAAAGCATTTTTTTTTTTAATAATCGACGAATAGATTCAACGCAATGGGGTACTGAATTCATGGTAACAGGGTGCGCGTCGATGACCCTAGGCTGCCATCCTGTATCTAAAGTATAGGAATTCTATTCTATTCAAAAGAACACATAACTCACCTTTAATATGTTAGTCAATTAAGCTTTATATCCGTACATACAACTTTACATCTACGAGTAGCATGCAATAATTGTTACACCATTATGTTCGACATCCCCTTAAGTTTTATTACTTTTAGATGATCCTATTGTCTAACATTTAGATATACAAGCACAAGTCGTGTTTATGGGAAGTCTATCAATCTTCCAAACTCAATTTATTGGCGACATCTTTCGACGGATGACGTCAAATTACATCGATCAGTTACGGGGTGGAATTCATTAAGAGGTACATAAATACAAATGTGTTGCGGTTTTCGCAATTATGAGTATTAAATGTATAGAACATACGGGCTATAATAGCGTGTCCCTTTGCCCTAGTTAATCCATTATGCAATGAACGTTAAAAATACATAAAAAGTCACGTTTTTTATCATCATTTTAATTCTGAAGTGAGCTTCAAGAAGTTCAGTCAATCTAGAGTTCTAGATTAAACTAGACTAGATTTAAGGGTTAAACCAAGGGAGACATGAACTCATGAACAGCAGCAAAGCACAGAAACTCCTGCACAAAAAATAATTATGTCGTGACGTAACGGTGATGGCTGACTAGATGCTTAGTAAAAGTCGCGTAGGCAGAGCTGCGTAGACAGACGGTGATGCTGTGTAAACGTCGCGGAGACGTCTCGTCGTCGGAAATGGATAAGGAAGAGACACTAAATTGCAATCGCAATACTTATTCACGTATCGCACTTTCAACTTGCTTTGCCTGAATGTTCATATTCGTAATGAATATAAACCTAAGCTCTTATCTTGTAGCAATAAAATTCCTTTGAATCGCTAACTTTATTAAACAAAGTCAAAGATTAAGATGTCAAAATAGGTGACAGGTTTTCGGGTTCATTTGGGAGTGCAGTAGCATTCTACAGCCGGAATTCAAAAGAGGGAACTCTTATGGCTCTAGTAAGTACGTGTGAATAACATAAGCATTAAGCTGGGGTAAGTACCTAAGTACCTACATAAGTAATGCCTTATTACCTATGCCTGTTTCACACCAGTTTATTTTTTACAAGCGATCGTTAGCCTGATGACCGGACACCGGATGCAAAGACCAATGCACCAAGATAAACATAGCATAGCATATACGATAAAAAGCTTAGAATGCAGACCCAGAGGTCCATTGCACGTGTAATGAATTTTCTAATGGAATAATAACTAAGCATTTAAATACATACATAAGTAGGTACATAACATTCACTTATATTTAAACAGACACAGGAGGCACAGACGGTGCCTTGTGCAGGGCCTGCATGGAGGACGATGAGACAGCAGCACATGTGCTTCTCAACTGCCCGGTGGTCGCCACGTACAGGGCAAAGTACTTCGGTAACCCAGGTACCCTACGTGAGATTGTCAGTAACAGCTCCTCGAGGAAGGCCAGCAACGCCTTGGGTTGCTGACCTTCCTCGAGGAGCTGGCGTAGATCGAATAATCGATTTTTCCACTCGTACGCAAAATATGCGCATTGACAGTGGAGTTGTTGCCCGTATTACCTGTTACGCCTGTATTTACCGAAGGAGTAGGTTAGGTACTACCTAGCTATAGGTAGTACCTACCTACACACACATTTCGGCAGTCTTAAGTAGGTAAAACCGGGCAGAGCCTTCGTGTTCGTACACCAGTAGGTACCCACCTTTTCTCTTTTGAAAACCCCAATAACACCACCAACAGGAGTGAATTAATGGCCAACAGGACCTCCTTGAATTCGATCATCCCTTCCCATAGCTAGTACCTAATACCTAAGTACTATGCCTAAGTATGTATTAAAAGTAAGGTAACTTATACTATGTATAAAGATGTTTTTGGGAAAATAACTTTAAATCTCACTCATAGTTCAATTTGCGTTACAACTTGAAACATTGTCTATAGCTTTTATGTAATTTTGAATTCAATTTAATTCGTACTCGCATAAAGTTGATATTCGTTTACGTCAAAACAGCAGATCGGTGATCGGTGATCGTAGCAGGTGGCGTTCTGTAGTTTCTGCCTAACCCCATGGGAAGAAAGGCGTGAGTTTATGTGTACCTATTTGTAAAAATAACATCCAATTGAAATATAGATTTGAATAATACTTTAGGTAGTTTCTTGTAGCTTTTCAAAGCCAAATACTTACCGTGCAATGCAGCTATTGATTGATATATACGCCGATATTGAAGTTAAGGAAAGTTGTAGGTCATCTAGATACCTACGTGTAGGGAAGTTCACACCACATAGCACGCCGGAGACGCCTCGGCGCCGCCGCCGCTGCGGGGCCGGTAGAGCGCGGCGGGGAGCCTGCCAGCGCGACGTGGCGATTCCGTGTGCTGTGGTTTACATCAACAGAAGACGGTCAATAGTTTACCTACTAGTTTACCTTAATAAGTTTCTCTACTAAGTACCTACATACTAATTCCTAGCCAGAACGGCGAATGACATGAAAAGTTGCCTCATTGGTCAAGTTGACCAAAATTAAAAAAAAAACATTTCTTTATATGACAATAAACCCTATTAGGCTTTCCTATTAGGTTATACACCACTAAGAATTTCTCAGTAACAGCCCGCCCGAAGTTTGGTTTATTTTCTGCACGGGTTATGGCAAATGGCAATAGATTAATATTATACATTAAGTTCCCATTTAATATAGATTGAGAATATTAAGAATAACAGGCGAAATGGGGTTGCTCTGTTCATACCTAGGAATAACATTCTTTCGACTCAACTTTTCGATTCAATTCAGGTGCACTTTTACACAGCTTACTAGGTACACTACATAGATAGGTATATCAGGAAACAGAAATACGAGTATATTCTTTACAACAGGTGAAATTATACTTCTCAGTTAATTTACAAAGATAGGTACAACAAGCATGCACATATTTAGGATTACTAGCAAGCAACCCATCTCGCAACCACGTCCACTTGCGACCTTGAAATAGACATAAATCCTTAAAAATGCATTTTTTACATTCTTCGGTTGAATTTCTTTCTCTTCTTCAAATAAAAAACGCTGAATACTATTTTTTTTCTTCAAGTAATAGGTTAAATACCTTTTATTTTTGTTTTCCGTGGAAAACCTTCAACAGGCACCCGACCTCTGGGGCGGAGGTCGGGTAGTGTGGGATTTTTACCTCACTAAAACCACCCCGGTGATCACGAATGCGTTTCGTGGCACACTATTTCCGCTTTGGCGGATATCACGAATCTGGTAGTAGACCTTCGCGTCCATATCCACCAGGATGTCCAGCGGCGGAAAGCGCGCCAGGAGAGTTGCCACCCACCCGGGGCCGGGGAACCAGGCGCTCGAATTGCTCTTCGAAGCCCCACCGACCGTCCAGGATAATGCCAAGATACTTTATGTATCGGCCCACCTGGACTTGCGCATCTCCGATATGGACCAACGAGCTGGGTGGCTCTCTGTTCCTCGGCAGTTTATGAAACCATAACGCCTCAGTTTCCTGAGGCGCTATCTCCAGATCCAGCCCTCGGATTAACGTCACGACTTTTGCCACCCCGAGCTCAAAAAGCTGGATGGTCTCCACGAAGGTGTCCCCGCCGGCCAACACTAGAGTATCGTCTGCGTAGCAAACGATATTAACACCGACGGGGAGATCGACACGCAGGACTGCGTCGTATGCTAGGTTCTACAAGAGAGGACCTAGAACCGACCCCTGCGCAACCCCGCACATAATCTCCTTCCGCTGAACGCTACAGTCCCGGCTCACATAGCGAATGTGCCTGTCGCGTAGGTATGCCCCGACAATGCTTTGCCGGTAGGGAGGCAGTTCGTGATGTACTAGTGCCTCCCTAATTGCACCTGTAAATAGTTGAATGCGTTGACGATATCCATACTTATCACCAACGCCACCCCACCCCGGGACACCACGAGCTCCGACAGCGCTCGGACGCAAAGAATCGCAACTTCGGTAGAACGCCGCTGCCGAAAGCCGTACAGGCAATCAGTAAGGTCAAGACCAACTCGCGACAGGTGCTCGACGAGCCTTTCAGCAATCACTCTTTCAAAGAGCTTGGAAGCCTCGTCAAGCAGGCATATGGGACGGTATGCAGAGGGAGACTCTGCAGCCCTTCCTTCTTCAATCAAACCAATCCAGCTTCCTTCCAACCAGAGGCGAACACGCCTGCATGGAGACAGCTATTAAATAACCGTCTGAGGCGGTCAACCAGAGCAGCCAGAGTTAGAACCCACGCCCGGCCAGGGATACCATCTGGACCTGGCGCGATGTTACAAGCCTCCAAGCGCTTCACGGCTCGGTCGAACTCCCCTTCCGTCACCCCTAACTCATCGCACCAGTCTGACAATGACGGGGGCGGTGAGGGACTGTCCCTGGCTACTGGAAATAGTGTGTTTACGACTCTATCCAGTAGACCCTGATCCATGGTCTCCGCGATGAGGGGGGGACCCATGAGCGTAATTTGCCCATGACCATCTTATAAGATTAAATCCCTACCAATTTTCATGGTTTTAACTACAAAATTAAGTAGGTAACGAAATTCCTATACCTACCTCAAGCTAAACATATTTTTTTTGTTTATTTGTTATTTTAACCCTAGCACCAAACCTTGTCAGAATGGCCCCCCCTAAAATGAAATCCTGGATCCGCCCCTGGCTCTGTTCATGATAAGTTCCATTTATAGAAGGTAGGTGACGGTTACGCCATCTGTCTGACACCCGCCGCGCGCAAAGCGTCCTAAGTTAATATAGGCAGGCGCCACGTGTGCGGCTCACACGCACACTACTCCACACTCGCAGAAAAACTCACGAGATAAACCACACGAGCGACGCGACGACGTAAACACACCGCTCGATACTCACTACAACTCTCCGCGCCCTGCAACGCTACCGGCTAGGTCTGGTTACGTTGTAGGGAGCGGAGACAGCAGCCACTGTAGATGAGCTCCAACCAAAACCGACGCCCTGGTTGTTTGATCGGATCTTGCTGGGCCTTCCCGAGGGAACTAGAGACCTCACCCGGCAGGGACCTGGTCGCACGGGCGGGCGTAGTGAAGCTCATCGGGCGCTCCCACAGTCACACCCCCAGAAATACGCTACAGAACGCTGAGGGGAGGTAAACCCCTCAGCGGCTAGGTGTGCAATAAAGCTCTCCCACCCCCTCCTGTGGGACGGTGAGGGAAACTCAAGGGCGGGTCCCCCTTTCGGGGCGCAGACGTCGAGAGACGCCATCTATCCACTATTAGAGGTACAATCGTGATGCGTATACGCGTGCTGCACTGCACTATACTAAAGTGATACTTAATGCTATTTTTAACACCCGCAATAAATGTAGAACGAAGGTCGAGCATGATTTCATGGTGAGCATAATCACGTCTAAAATCTAGATATATTAATATTTCCCAGAAATAACTCAATCAGTTCTAAATCAAGTCATGCTTCGAGTGCTTATTCATCGTTATAATATGTACCTACCTACAAAATATAGGCGTAACTTTTTTTTAATTCCATCTTGTATCTTATCCAAATTTCTGGAAGTGGGAGAGAAAAACCATAATTATTACATAACATCAAGCCTGTTTTCCCCGAAGGGTTAGGCAGAGGTGTACCTATAGGACACCCACATTTCATCAGTTATCTTTAAGTCCCATGTAATACGGAGCCTATTGCCATTAACCAGGCACAAATCCATATTCCGGGCTGCTACTGAGTTCCAGATGAAAAAACCCAATGACACTGCCCGACCCGGGAATCGAACCCAGTAGCTCATGCTCAGCACTTGCGCTTGCGACCTCTAGGCCAATGAGGCAGTCCATAATATTATTACAGTTTTACGTAATTAGAAAATAAGGATTGGACAGCAATTTCCTATCACAGACGACAATAAAAAGCGTGAATTATGATATACATTTATTATCACAAAGTCTTATACTATACTATTAACTAGAAAAAGTATACATAACTATTAGTAATAATAAATCCGTTATTTAGTAGCCAGGTACCCAATTATAGCCACTTATTCAGTGGGATAGTAAGTAATAAAATCTTAAGAAAAATAAAGTCTCTTAATTGTAGAGTAGTCAATGTCATAATCTATGGATTTATAAATGATCCATTATTTAATTATTGTAAATTTTTTAAAAAGACTCGATAGACAAATTTTGTTTCCAATCATACCTACAGTCTAATTTTGGCACAAATCTTGTACTAATTCTAGTGTATTAATCTATTGAGTAGAACTTTTTCTCTGATTTAATAATGATACATTATTAATTAGAAAAAAGCTAGGTACATATAATTTAAAGTAGCAGCTATTTTTATACTTAAAAATTGCAAGATACTATTTCAAAATATCTACATAAAACCTTTTTAAAAGTTCAGAATTACCATAGTGTAATATTGTTAGTTATATCCTTCTAAGCTAGACACAGCTTAGACCATTACCCATCTTAGACCACCCTGTATTATTTAATACAGGACGGTCTAAGATGGGTAATGGTGGTGGACTATTTAGTCTAAAGACACAGTGATCATAAAACTTATTTCTTTAAATCTACACCTACTTAATTTGACTGCAGTATCTTCTGCAATGTAATTCTAATTACATTGCACAGGCAACCTCAAGTAGAAGTCCCTGAAATTATTAAAAACTGCAAAAAGCTTAGTCAACAACTTTTTCAATACTGAAAAGGCTTGTCTGATGTATCTATAGAATTTATAGATTCATTAATACGAGGGCACAATCTAAAAAGTATAAACAACTATAGCCAGTATTAAACAAAACTATTTTAAAAATATCAAGAAATTAAAATTAAAATCGAATATAATCGAAGTACTGAAAGAAATAATGTCTTTCTTAGAACACAATCATGTTTGCAGTTGTTTCCTGTTTTACTCAAATGCATGAGCAAGTTTACCCAAGCCATTATCGTATCATCCGCCTATAGCAGTAATGCTGGACATATGTCTCTCTATTTGCACAGCATAAAGGCTTTTGCACAGGCGCAACGCAACTATAGTAAACGAATTTCCATTGAGTTTTAATTAAAAAAAACACATGGAAATTGTTCAAACAAAATCGCGTCGCACTGTCGCGTCGCGCCTCTTTGCGGGAGCCTTTACTACCAACTACCTCTAGCTATGTTATAGAGTAGGTGCACCAATTTTAGACAAACCATGCACATTAACATACTTAAAACTTTTAAGTAAATTAATCATAAAATTACACAATGTCAGCTTATAGAGTAAATTCTGAATCCAGAAACTGTTTCTCCATTAACTTCCTCATCTTCTCCGGGATTGGTACTCCAGAATGGGCAGGCTTAGGGCGCCTCTTCCAGGAAGGTTTCTTGGCACTCTTGGTCACACTGCTAGGTACGGGAACTGATCTGTTATCTTTTGGTTTTGGAGTGTTAACCTTTGGGACAGTGCTGGTCCGCTGTCTCATTGTTCTTGCTTCGGTGGTGTTGCTAACTGAAAAGATGGTAAATATTCATAAATAAAAGAGGAATGCCAATAATAGGTTGTAATCCACAAATTGAAGTGATTCAAAATAGACCTTATAACAGATGTTACAATGCTTTAACAGCTACTAATTATATGATGGAAATGGGTATTATTGCAGTCGTTTGGGAGTCTTTGCTAACATATTAAATACCAAACAACTACGCCATCATAGAAGAAAAGCGTACTACTTATTTTGATAATAGTACTCGGTTCGTTATGACAACAAAATTAGACCCAGACGTTGAACTATGACCAGAACAAAATAACGTTATTGTTTTCTTCTTAGATAAAGGACGGAAAATGGTAGAGGTTACTTACTTTTGAGGAGAGTTTTATCCACCGTCTTTTTAACCTGAGTGGTCTTTTTTATTGCCCCTACTGGTGACGCCCTGTCTTTGGCTGGCATCTCTTTTACGGTGCGTTGCACCTTTGTCGTGGATTTTGGAGTTTCTCGGGGCGCCATTATTTACTATTCGAGAAGTTTTTAGCAATAAAAGAATGAATAAACCTAGAACGCAGCAAAAAGTGTAGATGAACAATCAACTTTCGAAAATAACGTTTTTAATTTGACATTAACAATTGACTTGACAGTCTGTCAGGTCGGTGGTGTCAGACAAAAGTGGAATGTGCATTTTTATCTCATGTTCTGAGATTTTTATAGAAACTGGACAGCTGCAAAATTTTCAAATACAAAATAAAACAAACCTTCCCAATTTGGAAATAATATCATCTTATTGATAAACATCCAATAAATTAACGAATAATCGTATAACATTTGTTGTACTTAAAATGTAAATGCACTTGCTGATACGGTTAATTTACGAAGAGTTGTCTATTTGATAGGTAGTCGTGCGTGCGTACCCTTTATAGTTACTATACTCTATGGTGCGTACCCGACTGCGGCTAAGCCAAAAGGACGTTTTATGTATTTATTTTTCGTAGTAACTTCAAAGGAAGTAAAATTAATATTGAAAAAAAAGAATAACATTACTTATGTCATTTATCATAATTTTAGACAAGAATTATATTTTGGTAAAGAAAATTTGTTTGTTTATTTTAACCAGTACATAATAATAATTATTATTATTTGATAAGGGAATGAAGCGGGAAATTCGATTTATAACTCATAATGCGTCTGTAAAACCAATTCATACAAATATAAAGACACGAAAGAACATATTTATTTATGACATCATTTTTACCACGCAAAGTTTCGCATTTTATGATAAATATGAATTGAAATACTTTCATAACCCCGGCGGTCATTGACATTGCCAAGCGATAGGTATTTTGCATTATCAGCAGCATCCATTACGGTGGCTTTGTTGCCAACTTAAAATATGCTAAAATAAATTTACGAAAACCGAAGCGTATAACGCAAAATAAGGGATAATCATGGTTTGTTTCTGATTTTAAGACGAAAGTAGTGTATATCTGTAAGATTTAATTCGGAAAACTTGAAATAAAACCTGTATGGAATTTTATTTTGCCATTTTTTATCAACATAATGACATGCAAAATAACGGCAACATTGCTATTTGGCGTCCATCTTTAGTCTTTTGATGTGTTGTGTTATTTTAACAAAATTGTAATAAAATTGTTATTATAACTTCTACAATTAATTTTATACACAAATTCTATTGAATAGTTTTGTCTGAGACCTACATCTTAAAATAATAACTTGGTATGATATGATTTATTAAAAATTTATCGAAAGTGTCACAGTATCATTATCGTTTGTTCTAAAAGTTTCACTGTTCCCTGCTATTGACCTAGGTGCTAATTAATCGACCAACCTTCAAATGTTTTCATTCGCTTTCTTATAATCGATAAATTGGATTCGCGCTGTGATTATAACGTGCATTGTTACTAAATTGTCGTTTTCCTGTTGTCGCAGCAGATGAAGTGTGCAAATGGATAGGTTGAGCCACTTGCGGGGAGAAGCGGGGGGCTCGCGGGACTCCACGCTCGACACCACGTCCCCGCCGAGTGAGTCCTTCATGACAGCCAACGAGAGCTCCTCCAAGTACTTTTCTCTGTCAGAAGTTGACTCTGTTGATTCAACATTCGACATTTCTTCTATAAAAGATGTGTCGCTGGCTAGTACCACCACTGACTCCGAAGGGACCATGACAAACGCCGATGAACTGATATCGAATCTATCGCCAATTGGAAAGAAAAGTGATATGCTAGATAGCTACAAAATTGGTAAGCAGATTGAGGCAGCAAACATATTATCAGGCGGTGTTGACATATTTGATGATAATGACAATTCTTATGATGGCGATGAGCTGGTGATTGATGACAATGTTGATGATGATAAGTCTAATTCAGAACTGAAGCAGTCAGAAGAAATGGAGTTTAAGTCTGATGAGAATATGATAGAGCCTACTTTGATAAATGAGGAGACAGACATAGCTAGTAAAGACACAGAAGTGGTGCTACAGATTGATGGTAAAAACGTAGATGCGATAGATATTGGTAATGGATTGTACTTGTATAGGAAGGAAGGTCAGGAGGAGCTGGCCGCTGTTCAGATAATTGATGATGATCAGCAGCAAACCAGCTTCAAGTTCCTGAAAGTACGGTGAGTCTACTAACTTAACAAACCCAAGTTTGCTTTGACTGAATAATACTTCTAAGTATTTATCAATATTTGTAAATAAAATTATTGTTTATAAACAGCCTGTTTATATATTTGTCCTGTACCTGTCTGTTCTAATAGGGCCTATTAGGACCTAAATGTGAGATAAATTTGAAAAACACAAGCACAATTTGTAGGGAATAATCTGTCAGGCAGAATTTATCAGAAAGTGGTGAGACATGTCATGTATTATATATCTATAATCCTCTTTTTTATGCACACCATACAAATTACAGATATGAATGTAGAAATTTTATGTATGGTGACACAATGGGTGGTGTTATCGCTAAAAGCGGTCTTTTACAGAGAACCTTTGGATGGATTAAAGGGTGCGGGAGAGACAAGACGAGGGACAAGGGATTAGGTCTATCATATAACATATTTGTCAGTGACAATTTTGACTATAACTCATTAGCTGTTATAAGAAAATAAATGTTGATTTCAATCTCATTTTGTTAAATCAAGTGAAATAATTCTTATTAGGAGTGTAAATACTTATTTCTTCTAAAAATAAACTGGTGTGGGTGTAACAATAACAAACATAATTTGACCTAATTAGAACATGTTTCTTTGCTTTCACTCTTACAAATGCTGGCATATTTACATTGCAGCTTTTCTTAGTAAAAATTCCAAATAATTTAAGTATGAGCATTCTTCTTGAAACAAAACATGCCAAGAGACAAACTAAGCACTAAACTCAGAACAAGTCTTGTGATCAGCAAAGCGATTGATTAAGTATCACATTACTGTTGTGATTGACTGACCTAAATAACAACAGGTAAACAAATCACTTTTGACATGACGCTTGTAAACAAACAATCATGAACAGGTCTTCAGAAACTGCAGGTATTGTCTTCCAATAGTTTCGTTTTTGTAAACGAGAAATAAATATGCTTTCTGTAGGTATTTTTTTAATACCTTGTGTACCTGTATTCCCTTATTTAAAGAAGATGTAAACTTGATAAGTTATCTTTTGCATTCAAGTTCAACATTTTGTGCCAACAATACTGTTGTTGCCAGATTTGTTTTATCCTAGCTGTACCTTTTTAAAGTTATTACTTACTTAGTTTTCGGATAAAACATGAACAAGCAAACCCAAAATAGGTATTATGGCATGACATTATTAAAAGTCATTTGGAAGAGACATAAATCTGAACAGTTTAATCTAATAATTGTATGAATGTTCAATGTCCAAGTTCTTCTAACTGAACAGACAGCTGACACTGCTGAGGAGTTTGTTGCACTACTTCTTCCCAGCTGAAGCTCTAGGAAGTGGTGAAGGGTGGGCATTTTGGGAGACGGTCTTATGTAATTTTTATGTGCAAAAAGTGCTGATTTTCAGCCTAAATTGAATAAATTTACTTTTGATTTTGAATGAGAAAGAGTTGTAAAATATGAGAGCTAGAAACAAACAGCCAATTTTCCAACATAGATGTTAAAAATTTAGCAAAGTGAAAAAGAGAGTCCCTAGTACACTACAATATAAATAATGCACAACTAAAATAAACCTATCATTAAAGTAGCTGTAAAATTCTACTGGGGTGTTAAAATAGTTATTATCATTCATGTATGCAAGTTGCAAGTAGTACATGAAATCATAACTTCATATTGCATACTAGATTGCAAATAGGTTTTTATAGACAGTATTAATTAACCTAATGAAATTGAAAACACAAAATAAATACCTTCACCTACTTCTAATGTTAGTCCTAAACTTTATTTGGTCAATGTTGTATGGCCCTTTGACTTCTCCAATATTATGTTATTAAGATAAACATAATGCTTGTATTTAGGGGTTCGGCAGAGGTGTATAGTAGACCCAGATATCACAAGCTAAGTATGTCATATGTCAAAATACCTATTTTCATAGATGGGACATACATCCAAACTGGGCAGTTACTTAGATTTTTATAACGGAATAAGTTAATAAGACACCTGGGGATCTAGCCAAAGCCCCCAAACTCAGCACTCCTGTTGTCATCTACATCTTTCTTGTAGTTAACAACTGGCAGTCATTGTTAATAAGCAAACAAGGGAATATATTATTATCCAGAGGACCAGTAGCATCCTCATATGTGCAAATAACAACATACTCTGACCTTCACAAATTTATGACCAATCAATAAGAATAGCTATTTATTCCAGAGTGCTCATTAGGAGAACCCTAATGCTCTTAAGTAAATAAGATGTGATGAGATTAAGGTTTGATAAGGTGAAACTCTGTACAAGTCAGCAGACACCTATTGCATTTCAATTGTACCTAAACATACATGTTAATTTGCTGAGCAATCTAGTATATTTTTTATGCAATGTTTATACTCTGATGATTCATCTTTTTTTAAATATTTTAATAGTTAAGAAGGCCAAATAGTAATTTTGATTAAATGTATTTCAGTGAAAATGCGGAGGGTAATTTAGAAGTTTATGAAGAAATAGAGATAGAAGTACCTAAAGAAGTGGTAAGGAATTGTTATGTTACCAGTAACCAAGATAAATATTTTTAAGTTGTTTAATAAATAAATAACTAGAATCTGCTAATGATATTTATTATGTAATTTCATTTTACAGCCTGCAAAAGAAGGGAAGATGGCTGATAAGAAAATATCATCACATGTGCCTATAAAGGATATCAATAAAGTCATAAGTGAGTCTGCTTGCAACAAAGTTGCTGAAAGAAAAATTAAAGCACCAAGAAAAGAACCAATTTTAACAACTAAGATTACTGAAGTTGAACTTGAAGTAAATAAAGAAACTTCGCCTGATGGAAAATCTGAATTCAACATAAACGGCAAAATTATGAAGTTCAGTGAATCACGGAAATCTCCAGTAATAGGCAGTTTCACACCCATGACATACCACTCAACACCTAATAAAGAGCGCATACCATTAACTAAAACAATGGTTGAACAACAGCTGCATCCCAACAGGCATTCAGATAATGTCAAAAAAACAATAGAAGTACATACTGATAGTTGTAAGCAAAGAACACCTGAAACACCAACTAAAAATAAAGATGGCGATGACAATAAAACTAATGAGATAGCCAGTCCTGAGAAAGAAATGGTGATTGATGAATCACTTGAAAAAGTTTCTGTAGCAGCTGAAGAAGCTGATAAGGAAACTATAGAAGAAAATAATATTGATAATGATAAACCTAAACCGTTGGAACCAAGTAATGATGAAGTGTTGAAAGAAAAACCAATTCCCAACAACACTTTAGTACCAATTGAACAAGAGAATATAATAGATTCCACTGAAAAAGATGTAACTAAATTAAAAGCAATATTTAACGAGAATATACTAAGTGAAATTGTAAATGAAAAGAAAAAAGAAGAAAACAGTGGAAATATAGTGAATATTGAAGAAAATATGGAAGAAGTCCTTGACTTTGTAGAAACAGTTGCCGAAACTATAGAAACAGTTGACGAAACTGTAGAAAGAGTTGCCGAAACTGTAGTTGATAAAGGTGAAGCAAAAACTGAAGATCTCGTTAAAACTGATAGTGATAAACTGGATAAGGTGAATGATGATAATCAAACAAGTCAAGCCGAAGTTAATATTTCTGAGCCTATTCAAGTAATTAATAAAGACGGTGAAATTGATGCAACTGATAGAAGTGATAAGGCAGTAGTTAAAGACAATACTCAATGTGATAAACAAGAGGAGACCAAAGTTGAAGAAATTATTTACGATATAACAGACCAAGAGAATGATGAAATTATTATTATTGATGATAGTGAATTAGATGAAACCAAAATTGAAGAACCAACTTTAGCAATTGATGAAGATGATTCAAAAGATGAAAATATTACAAGTAATAATCAAGAAAGCAAGAAAGTTGAATCAAATGTTGCAACAAAGAATAAAGACGATGAATCAAAAATTAACGAAAATGTTCAAGATAATAATAAAAAAGATGCTGAAAATATTCAAGCCGATTCAACTTCCTCAGTAATTCTTGACACGCACAAAGAACAAATCAAAAAAGATGAGATGCCTAAGGCAGATCCTCAAGGCAAGATTGCTAAAAACAAGCAGTCAAAAATACCCATAGCGAAACCAGAAACTGAGAAAGAAGTAACAAAACCTACTAGCAACGAATCGTCAATAACGATAAAGCCTTCTATAGCCATTGATCTCAAAGAAGAAAAAGTTGCTTTGAAACCTGAACCTTCTAAAGAAACAGGTTCAGATTTAAAAGAAGTTGTCAAAGACTTCGCACTGAATAAAGAACTACCACAATCGCACAATACGCCGGAAGAATATCAAAAACCAGTAAAAACTGAAAAACAACAATATAAACCAAAACTCGTGCCTGAAGTACTAGTGCCTGCCAATAAGACACCAATTCAGATTTCTCCCTCAATTGCTTTAACAGAAACGGCATTACTCAAAAAAGAAAATAATGTGTTTGAAAAATCTCCTAAAAAGGAATATAAAAAGTCTATTCCAATTGCTGAATCTCAATCTAATGTAACGCCGATGGAAGTTGATAGTACCACGAATGTTAAAGTGGAAACTTCTGGAAAATCTCCAGTCAGCAGTGACAGAGTACCGAGCAGTGAAGTAAAGGAACAAAAACCTGTTACCCAAGAATCTGCTGGAACCTCCTCTAAAGTAAAACCTCAAGGGAAACCCATGGAGGATGAAAAGCGGGAAATAAAGATTACACCTAAAGCAAGTACTTCGGACGAAGTGAATGTTCAGGATATCAAAGTAAGTCAAGTGCCAAAAGAAGAACAGCCTAGTTGCTCAGGCACACAAGATGTCAGTAGTACGTCAACAGACAGTCTTCCGAATAATGATAGGAATGAAGGCGAAGATGATTCCGAAGAACCTAAACCAGGCGGAAGTAAAAAAGCGGTGCCTTTTGGGAAATGGACAGCTACTAACAGAAAGGAGTTCTTAGATAAAATAAAGAATAGAAACACGGCCACGGCCCCGCCTGCCGTGCCTTCTACCAGTAGTAATCAGCTCAAAAATTCCAACGATCTCAACAGAAGAGATGTTTTACAAAAAATTGACAGTCAACGGCAACAGTCCAGCAGTGCAGCAGCAGCTTTAGCGAAGACTCAAGAAGGCAACAAAGTTATTAAAAACGAAACTGCGTTTGTGAGCAAAGCCAATCAAAATAAAGATAATACTACTCAAGAAAGTAACATTCCTTTAAAGGTTGAGACAGTTAAAGAAACATCGGAAGCTAAGGCTGAAAAAGTTCCCATCAAACAAGATGTAACAAATGATACTCAAAACGAAGAAGTATCAGAAGCGGCAACTGCGACCAGTCTAAAGAAAGAAGCTAAAGTAACGGAAGTCAATTACCAAGACTTGATTGATAAAACGATTGAAGATATGATACAAAGAACAGTAGGAACTTCAAAAGCAGGTCAAGATGAACCTAGCCAGGCGTCCGCAAAAGATTCGAGTGCTCCTCCAACTGGTAATTTTCCAGCAAACTACCAACCGACTGACCAAGCCACACTCGATGAAATAGAAATGAAGATGAACGAATTACACGGTATTCCTTTCATCGAAAGACCACCACATGAATTACCTGTGGTTCCTTTAGCTGAACCTAAACTTAAAAACATTTCTAAAGCGGAAAAAGAAAAACCATCAGTTTCTATCAAAACCACCAAAATACCAAATCTCCTACCGTTTCCAAATAAAACTCAACAAAAAATTATCAAGGAAAGTGTAATAGACGTTGATTCTGAAGATGAAATAATAGAGCATGAGCCAATTACAGGAGACATTGATATAAATAAGAAAACTGTAGCTGCTAAGTTACCGCCTAAGGAGAAGGTATTATCATATGCTAACACAGATAAATCTAATACAGATGCTGCTAAAAAAGAATCTATTATAACAGAAAAAGATTTTGACAAATTCGCGAGACGAAATTCCATAACTTATGAGAATTGTCTCACTATGAACTTCGATAGCAAAGACCCGCACAATGTTATTCAGACGGTTGTGGAGAAAGATCCATATCCAAAGACTTACTCTAGGAATGACATTGCACGTGTCGATAAACCCAAGATGCCGTATAAATATCAGAATGCGCGCCAATCTATCCAACCGGCTAAAGTGCAAGCTGCAAACAAATTAGGCGCTACTGAAGATTCTTCTACCAGAAATCAATCTAAGTTACAAAAAGCTTATCAATCAGCTTTATCAGCCAAACGTCAGAAGGAATGTCCTATAACTATCATCGAAGATAAACCAGTAAAAGTGGTATTTATGGACAACATGGAGTTTGTTCCCAGTTCATTAAATATGCAGGGTCAACAACTTTCACCTGCTAAGAAACTAAGCACAGAACCAGACAGCTTTACTCTGAGCACCCTTGATTCTTTAGATTCCGACGTGTTGGATACTACTGATGATGCCAAGTCACAAGAAGAAGTCAAAACAAAAACTAAGCACCAGAGAAAACAAGTTCTTACTCCTGTTGACGAACCTGAACTAGAACTGATTCAACCAAAAGATTTAGGCCTTGAAGTGTCGCCCAAAAAGAAAAGGAAGACCGATGACGACAGAACGGATAAAAATCTTAAATATCCCATGCGGAAGAAATATTATCTTCTTGGCTCTAACACAGCAGCGGAGGATAAATATATACACACAACAGAAGTCCTTAAAAATCCACTCAAAGAGACCGTCAATCGTAACGACAATGGCGTAGCTCACAAGAATGCTGTCTCAGCTATAGACAGTTTGGTGAAAGCTGCTGAGTTACTTGAACACCAATCAGAAAACATGAACATTATTGATTCTCCAACTCCTGATAGTCAGCAAAGTACTCCTGTTAAGAGAGGAAGAGGTCGTCCGAGAAAATATCCTCTTCCCGAAGAAGGAGTCGAAAAGAACAAAGTGCCAAGCCCACAAAAGAAGCCACGGCTAATAGATGCCAAAGTCCCAAAACAAGATATTGTATCAACTACCGATGATGAAGATGAATATGAGGACAGCGATGGTAGAATCATCAAAGAAAATTGGACGATGGGAAAAATTAATGAGAACATAGTATGTCCGATTTGTAACAAATTATTCAGAACAGAGAATGTTGTGTTTAAACACGTGAAACATTGCACCGGCCCCTCGCCAAGTCGATCTGGTTCGGACAAGAGAAGCCCCAGAAGAATGAGACTATCACAAGAATCGGATTCTAAGTCACAAGGAAGTAAATCTGATGATGACCTTGACGATGACAAGCCACTTGTTGTCAGGAAAGAAACTCCTAAGAAATCCAAAGATTCAATTTCTAAATCGGAAGATAAAGACGATGTTATCGTCATAGAAGATACACCACCAGTCAAAGAAAAGGCTGATAAGAAAGAAAATGAAATTGATGAAAGAAAAATTCACGAATCTAGAAAACCAAGAGCCAGAATATTCCCTAAAACCAATGATCTGGTTTGCGAGTTCTGCGGCAAAACATTCAGGCAGTTATCCTATTTGGTCAGCCATAAATTACAGCACAAGAAAGAGGAGCCAAAGAAAATAGAAAAGGAAGCTCCTGTCGCAAACAAATCAGTATACAGCTGCGAGGTTTGCAAGAAAGAGTTTAGGAAGCTACATCATCTGGTTCAACATCGCATTATTCATAACCCTAGTTCAGCACCCGCGAGGCCGATACGGAAGAGTTCTTCAGAGCAGTCTGACACAAAGGTTGAAAAAGAACCGAGTACCTCTAAACTAAGCGAAGACCCAAGCGCTGGTTTCCGCTGCGAACCATGCGATAAGTCATTCAGAAAACTGCACCATTTAGTGGAGCACAGGGAAACACACGACGGTATAAATAGACAGAAGACTACGCCAACGGTGATACCTAACAACGTTGAGAAGCCCCTGCCTATGCATCAGTGTGAAGTTTGTAAGAAAACGTTCAGGAAACTAAATCACTTGATCGAACACAAGGAGCAACATGTTGAGACCAGCTCAGAAAAGTCTGATGACAAGAGTGTCAAGAGTTCCTTATCAACCAGAGACATAATACACGAGTGTTCACTTTGTTACATGGTGTTCCCGAACGAGCACTCGCTGACCAAACACACCATCATCTGTCAACGAAAGAAACGGCAATCGAAGCAAGCTAAACCTGCTGAAGAATCTGAGGCAACGGCTGAATCAGTTGAAGACGCGAGTGAGAGTCCAAAGATTGAAGAAAAACTAGATGACGTTGATTCTCCTAAACTAGTTATTATTGAGGATATAAAAGAAGACGAGCACAACATGGAGGTGGTTGAAAATATAGAATTGCCTAAAGAAATACCTAAAGCAGTTGAAGAAATACTTAAAGCAGCTGAAGAAAAACCTGTAGAAGTTGCAAAAAGGGTAGAAAAAGAAGTTGAGACTGTTCCACAGAAAATAGAAATTAAACCCGTCGAACCACCAGTTATTCCTGCAAAGAGAGTCTTCTCAGAAACGGAAGTAGTCAAAATAGAAGTTAAACCGGAAGTCCCAGAGAAAATAAAGATAGTTGAAATTAAGGAACCAATTAAAGTTCATGAAACACCTAAAAAGAACACATCCATCAAAGAGAAATGTACAGGTAGTGCAAGCAAACGTATTAAACCTACAGCTCCTGTGCCCGTTCCTGAAGAAATTAAACCACCGGTGGAATCGAGCGACGACGACGAAGTCAGGTACATGCTCAATCCAAACTTCAAAGTGGAGGAGCCAGCCGAGGAGAAGGTGTTCATGAAAGTCAGAGCGAACAAGCGCAGCTCCCTTCAAATAGAACGGCCGAACTCCAAAGACCTAGTTAAGAGAAGAACGTCATTACAGCACCCGCCCAAAATACCGCGCCTGAAGCCAAAAGCCGTCGAACCCAACTCGGTAGCTGTAAAACACGTATCTAAAGCACCTAAACTAGAATCAGTGCCTTCATCGGACTCTGACGATAGCGATACTGTAAAATACTCTTTCCCAAAAACCATTCCTGAAAAAACATCGAAACCCGCACAAGACCGCACACCTAAAACTATTGAAAGGAAAACTCAAAAGAAAACTTTAGCTGATAAGAGAAAGTCTCTGAGTGGAATAGCAAAGAGGAAATCTTTGGGGAAAGCCGTCACTGCCAGGCACAAACCAACGCCCGTGAAACAGATCAAACGAAGTAAGTGACATTATTATATATCATCTTTTTTCTTCAACTTATTTGAAACCCCTTATTTATAATTCTAGCCTTTTATTGACCCACTGTAGGGTAAAGGCTTCTTTTCGTACAGAGAAGGCACGAGCATTGATCACCACGCTTGCTCAATACGGGTTGGCAATTTCAGACTTATATACTACAACCTAAACCACTTATTTACTAATAGCAATTTGAATGTTCTGTTTTACAACGTTAATGATTATTGCCACAGGAACGTTGGAGGTGGAGCACAGATGCGACTGCGGACAGCTGTTCAGTAGCGCGGCGCTGTTGGCGCGCCACACCACGCTGGCGCACACGCCGCCGCGGATACGTCGCCGTCGGTCGCCGCCGCCTGAAGAGAAGCCGAAGCCCGTCATCAAACCAGCCCCGCAAGTCCGCAAGTCCAGCGTCGCCGACAAACCCAAGCAAGCGCCGGCTTCGAGGAAATCCAGCGCAAGAAGCGACAGCAACACCTCTACTAACACTAAACCGAACAAAAGTGAAGCAAAACCTACACGGAAGTCGCTTGACAAAGAAACAAAAACTCCCGCCGCTACGAGGAAACCCAAACCTGAAAAGTCTGAGGCGAAATCCAGCGTCAAACCCAAGAGGACTCCGGCGCACCGAGGCGTGCCCGTGCCTGAGAAAATGAGGAAACTTATGCAAAAAAATAATAAATAGAATATTTTAATAATAAAGATTGGATCGAGTTCGACGTTGGACTGAAAGTTCCCTTAGATTTCGGGATGTTTTTAGTAAGGAGACCGCTAGTATGTTTAGATAATATCACGCATCACAAGGCTCACAATCGTAACAAACGGACCATTGTTAAATAAAAATATTTTTACACATTTGATGAAATGTTACATCAACAAATAATATTTTTAACGTGAGTCGTTTAGTTAGGCGTTGATCTTGTCTATATGTAAATGAGAACTTAAAATATTAAGTATATTTTGTCAATTTGTTCTAGAGTTTAGATATTATATATGTATAAGAGTAAATATTTATGTTTTATTAGATATAGGGATACAATTTTTCGTTGGCATTATCGGTTAGTATGCTGTAATTTTCAGTTAAACTGTAAATGTTCGCCATTCAATGATTTTTCTGATTGTTTTCGAAATAAAAAGCCTAAATATATTGCAAGAAGGTGCAAACTTATGTTGTAAAATTTATTAGATTAAGAGTTCACAATGAAGTTTATAAGTAATGTTTGGTGGGTTTTAAATGAGCTTATTATTGAAATTGTTTTGAATATTGATTTGAATGGAATTGTAATTGAATACAATGGTTATAATAATGAATTATTGAGCTTCCCGATCGCGGAGTTTCGGTTATTTAGTGCTTCGTAGTATGTTTTCATCATTATTGTAAGGGATTAGAGGAATATGAATACCAGATTTTTCTGATAAAATAACTGAAATATGTAAAAAGCACAGCACACCTCTATTCGGATATTTTTTAGACTTCGAGAGTAGTACCGGAGTTGCTATTTTATAATCATTATCAATGAAGTTATGTACGTTACAGGCATCGACAATCAGGGATATTTCGAATAATATTATGTTGCAACTAAGTCTCAAGAGTGCCAATCAGGATGGCGCTTTATAAACGTTGCCCGTATCTATAGTAGAAAAACTTAATTAACCGGAATATCCCCGAATTCGAGATTCCCCACAGGACTTACCAAGTTGTTGCGATATTTGCAAATGTTTTACCATGTACATTAAGCATAGCTACAATACATTCTTAGCACTTCTTTCAATCAATTATTCTGCCGTTAATGTTAACACAAATGCCGTGTAATGTTTTGGCGTTTAGATCAATAGCCTTCAAATATATCACCGTTGAAGTTTACCTGCTTGACGTTAGCAGTTTTTTTGCTGAATTTTGACCAATGTGTCGTGTCTTGTTAGTCTACGAGTATTCATACAATGATACTCCCCAAAATTTATAGTGAACTAGGACCAAAATATATCAATTTCTCTGTTTCTAATGGTAATAATATATTATGTTGTTTTTAATTTTAAATAATGTTTATTCTACTCTCGTGACTAACAGTGTAAAATGTAATTAATTGCTAAAATATAAAAGAGTAGTCCGTATTGTGAGATTTATGTTTTAGAAGCATTTAACATAAAATTTTATATATGTAGATGATATCATTATTTTTAATATGATGATGCAATTTTGATTAATGGGTTAAAAATAAATTGTCTAAAATTTATTTCTGTATTTATTTTTACTTAGGTATATAATATTCAGACATTCATAAAATATATACATCAATTGGTAAATAAGCGAAATAATTCTATAATCTTAACATCTTTATCCTCTTTCACAAATAATATCTACAATGCTAGGTTCCATTAGCTGTGGGTCTACGCATCTCAGTTGCGCAGACGCAAGCGCATCTTCTAGCAGTGCGTTCAGTAGTCGTTCATCATTGCCCATACAAGACAACCTTTGTTGGAGGAAATGGACATCTACTTGCAACTGTTGCAGGCCATGCTTGCCGAACGTTCGCAATCTGACGCACTCGACTAACGCCTTCAGAGCAACCTTTAATGCTCCATTTGATAGAGCAGCTCTGTCAGCCCCAGCCGGACTGAACACTTCAATTCTTTCTGAGAATATTCTGTTGAGAGGCGAGAATGAAGATGGGGCGCGTGACCAGATAGTGCGTCGACTGGAATCGCTTGACGGTTTGATGCTTGTCGGGAACAGTTGTGATGCGGCGCTGTCTGCACTTGCTAGCGTTTCAACTACTCTGCGGCACACGGCCCTTGGTCCTCGCGGTTCAGGGGCTCTCAACCAGTCCCTAGCTAGAACAGACACCCTCAACATCTGTGCTGCTGTCTGCCCTATAAATACCACCTCAGAATCCAACGCAGCTTGAGCAGCTGTAGACAGATGCACCATAGCACTGTTCTGGTCTTTCTTCTCAACTGTTAATCCAGGGGCAGATTCTTCCAAAAGCTTCAGTAAGTGAGTGTGTAATGTAGTTACCCCATTCTCTTGCATTTCTAAACATAACTTAGCCAAAATTAACAGTAACTCGAAGGGAATGTTGTTATTTGATGTTTGTAAGCAGGCCATCTTTTTGACCATATCTGAGAGGTTGACCATGGTCTCAAAAATAACTTTCCAGCATGTATCAGCTACAGCTTTAGCACACCATGGTTTCAGGCCGAAAGAGAGATTGTTTTGTAGGAATGCCATGAGATCCAAAAGTGATGCTTGTACTTTCTGCATCAAGTAGATTTGGAGAGAATTCAAGATATCCTTCAAATCCGTAGTGTCTGTTCCTTTGCTTGCCAAAGACTGTCTCACTTTAGTAAGACTATCTTTGAACTGAGATTGGATTGACTGATACTGTATTGTTGCCTTATGGCTGATGCATTGTATCACAACATCAATAGCTTTATTAGACATAGTATCACTTGAAATGATCTCAGTCATGGCTTGTAACTTTCTAAAGAACTTGTCTAGTCCTCTGATCAAAATTTCAGTTCCGATATTATCTGGTTTCTTCACAACTTCCTCAAAAAGATTAAATACTTGTAACATGATTTTGTCAGCAAAGTCAGGAATGTTGGTACTGTCTTTATCTTGAAACATGTCATGGTAACATGATATGATAATGCCAAGGTCTGCTAAAAGGGTGTTATTGCATTTTTCAACCCATTCCAAGATGTCAGTGCTTTCTACCATTGCACTTAAACCTTGTAGGTGTTTGTCGAGCCTACTTTCAGAACAGCTTAAGAAAATGTCCTGTAGAGAAGAGTCTGTTTCTTGCAGTTGTCTCAATAAACCTACACTCTCGGCTAATTCAGATGCTGATGTATCTGGACTAAGCAATCTTTCTCGCAAAGTTTTCTTCAAACCATAAATGATTTCTGAACACTCAGTTTGAATGCTTTGAAATGAAGGTTGATTGCCATACTTTTGTAGTACCCTTTGCGCGTGAGTGAATTCGTGGACTGCATCAGCATATCTACCATCTTCAATGGCTTTGTTCAGTTGAGAAGGCAATAGGAATAAGAATTGGAGTTTGTCCAACAGTTGTCTTGTTCCACACAACCTGCTGACGTTATTTCCACTTTCTCTCAAGGAATCGGATATCTGGGCACTAAACGACGTGATCTTGTTCATGTTTTCGCTCAGTTTGTTCATTTCTTCTTGCATTATCTTGAAGTCTGTCCTCATTTTGCGCACTGTTTCTGTAGCCGATATAAACTTGTTGTAGTTCTCGTAGACTAACGTTTGCATCTCTGACTGCAGGAACTGGCTCTGGGTGACCACTTCAGCCTCTTTATCCATGACTTGCTTCAACGTTGCACATTTAAGCAAGCAGTCTAAATACATGTCTGGGTTAAAGTTACTCCCGTCTATATCCAGAGGATTTTCCTCCTTTTCCTTTAGTTCTGTCATTGTGGACGAGTTAAAATATATCGCGACTGTCGAAACAATACTATTTAAATTGTTACAACTTAAACATTTGACTGATTTCTCTTCCTTCGTGTTGACTTACATTAATAAATAAATACTATTCTTTGGTAGTGAGTGTATGTTCCTTGTTTGACTACGTTTGACAGTGACACTGACAACAAGATGACTTTGATGACTTCGCAACCAATTTTTTTTTTATTGCTTTTAACTGACCAATAACATTACTCAGTGTTCTCAACGTTTAATTCAGAAAATTCGTTTATGGTATTAATTATGAAGTAAATAATCTATCCAATCTATATTTTTAGACCTTTTTCCCACTGCTAGGCAAAGGCGTCCCTTTTCCACACATGTCTGTCTACTGCCATTGCGAGCCAGTCTCTTCGGCAGGACTCAATAATCATTTTGTAAAATAAAATTACATCTTGAGAGTCCCTCCCTAGTGGTACAAATTAAATAAAGAGCTGGTGAATAATTAAGCCTATGGCCTATATCCTAATCAACATATAGTTTGCTGTGTGGTACTGTGGTGACTAAGATAACTTCCTCCAGCAAAATTAAAATAGCCCCCTGTCCTTTAAGCTTTAAAAGTGCATTTATATATGTGTTCTCTGTAAAGATATTCATACTGATTAAACTATCAACCAGATAACAGTACGTATCAGATAATATGACCATATTCAAACTCATTGGAACTTGGAATCCCCTTTTTGAGTTTTTCGCAATATATCTCAAAAACAAAGACATTAAATTATTACTTAACAATAGACGGGACATAGCGAACAAAATCGTGATCTGATATATTTGCCCTGGTGGGCAAAAGTCGCTCCAGTCTAGTATGGTACGCCTGCATGTCAATACTGTCAAGTCGCATTCTTGTCTATCATAAATCTCTTTGCTCAAAAAAAAAAAAAAATGCACCCCCCCTCCTTGCAATGTTAGTATATCGACTATTGTATGAGTTTAAATTGACCTTGACCGTGACCTTTGTAAAAAAAATGATGGATTTACAGTTCGCCGCTCTGAAACCAGTCTTTCCGATGTAAAATTAATCAGTAGACAAACATGTATGCCATTAGCAAACATTTGTACGCCCTCTGGCATAACAAAGAGCACTCTTTAGTATCTTATTAGGCCATTATTATTGTACCTATGTTAAACAAATGAATAAAGGACTTGACTAATTATAACTTAACAGGTTTTCATACAAAGGATCCCCCTTTGACAATTTCAACTAGTTTGATTAGTTGAGATATTTGCGATTAACTCAAAAAGGGCCATACCAAGTTCTAATCAGTATGAATATTATATATTATTATCTGACGGGTGATTATATCTGGTGGATATTTAAAAAGTTTGAATATCTTAGTTGTTTGGTGATCTCATCCGGTGGATATTGGTGCTGATTCTCTTGTACACCGAACTAAATTAAAGTATTACTAAACTATCTTATTAACCGACTTCAAAAAAAGGAGGAGGTTCGCAATTCGTCTGTATGTGTTATCTCAGAACCTTTTTCTGGGTGAACCGATGATTCTTTTTTTATTTGATAGATGGTGCTTCACATGTGGTCCCATTTAAATTTGATCAAGGTCTGACCAGCAGTTTTCATCCTTCAGTTAGCATCCTTAATACTGCAATTTTTTTCCACTTAGTATAAATTGATGATATGTTAATAATTTCCTGTCACTGTTATTTACATACCAAGTAGTGGTATACGAATTTGTATGGGGTAGGTACCACCACTAAAAAGTGAAAAATAAAAACTTTTCACGTCTTTTAGTTGTTTTTTTTGGAAGTCGGTTGTTTTTTTGTAAAAAAAGTATTTTTTTGGTTATGAGAATCTTTAAAGTTATTCTGCAAACAAGATTCTCTAAACTTAGAAACAATTTTGACACAACTGTGTTTGACAATCGCTAAGTTGAGTAGACCATAGACCAAGGTTTATCGTGAAATATGATATGTCTAGAAAGGGGGTGACTACACTACCGAGATGACCACTAACAGAAAAGTATGGACGAAAAATGTACATTGCGCATTGGAATAAGGGCAGGGGAATGATGATAATGATTTATCTCAAAAGGTAAATAGGCGATCTTATAAGGATTTATTTTATGTTCAACATGCTACCTGGTGGGTAGTCGGTTCAGTTGAAAATCAAACTGATCCAATAGTTCAATATGGTGTAACCATAATTATAATTATCTGGATAGCATTGGATTTAAAAAAAATTGACGAAAAAATATATTTTAATCACTTTTTATAAATACCAAAGGCTCATCAATATACATTTTTATACATATAACATCATGTTCTTTGGCTTACATCTAAAGAGCAAATATACACTTATTTTGCATTAAGTTCTATTGTACGAAAATCACTCGCTCTCTTAACAGCCAATATTTGTTCAAACATTTTATAATGAAGCATTAATTATCACAAAATACATTGTATGCTAACGTTATATTGGACCAACATTTCGGTCAAAGCTGGCTATAGGAAGTCATTTCTACGAATTTTTGGACATGAATGCCTTTTTTCCCCATGGGGGTAAAAGCAGAAAGATACTCCGTTTGTCGAGGACGCTTTGGCCAAACGTTGGCCTAATATGGAAAGCATTATACTACTAACATTTATCATAACTCCAATCCTTAATACTAGTAACTACTTACAGGATTAACTTTACAAAATATATATCGCACCTTCGGTAGGGCAAGGGCATAACTGACAAAAAATCGAAAAATCGACTTTAGTATGCCAAAGTGCTTTAAAAAGCCCCTTTTATCCGGAGGAACAAAGACCCGTAACAATATCAGCTTAATGCCGCCAGAGGGCTAAATAGGGATCAATTAGTTCAACCAGGTTTCAGGCTGGCTAAAGTAGACTCATCTTTCATGGGGTACTGTTTAAAATGTTACAATAAAATACCTCCCCATATTCTTCAACTGAATGAAACTAAATTCAAATCTTGTATAAAACACACACTATGCAGCCAGGCATATTATAAGTTGGGGGAGTACATCGCTGATAAAAATGCTTGGCTCAACGCTGGTCCTGCTCCACAAGGGCGCATAAAATATTTGATTAGCATTTGAAACTACTGTTGGAGCTGCTGAAGATTTTAAAAACTTATCTTTGCATTGTATAAATTCAATGTTTTAGTATTGTATAATTGCATAGCACAGGTGTGAGTACTATGTACCTACTATAAAGCTACCATTTAATAGGTTTTTCTTTCATTGACTTGAATGTGCCCTGGCGGCTGAGAGTTTGTCATGCTCACTCTAATGTCTCGCTGGTGGTGGCGTGTGTGTTGGATCATTAAGTTCCCTTCAAAATGGTTGAGCTGAATGGTGCTGATCCATGCGTCATGTTCGTGAACGGGCGCCGTCAGTGGGGACTGGTCATTTCTTAGCTGCCACGGCTTATTTTAATTTAATTTAATATTTGAATTGCTTTTGTCTTTTTATTACGGACGCTTTTAACGTTCTGCATCGTTCTCACGTGCATAATTTCAACATGAACGATGTAATCAATATTTTGTAACCATTTTTTGATTTAAAAGAGTGTCCATGGAGTTTCTTGCCCGTTCTTCTCCATAGGTACCTACTACGCTTTGGAATGGGTAACTAGCTTCATCTTTCTGACTGACCGACCCCTTGACAATTCAAAAGTGCCTGTAATTGGTTTATTTGAAATAAATGCTTTGAGTTTGAGTTTGAGGGCAACGGTGCCTTTGTCAAATTAGTGCATTTTTTGACTGTCTAAACGCAACAAGATCTTTAAATGACTCTCCTGTAAAATCATTAAAAGTACAGATAAGCTCTTGTCGTGCCGAAGGTGCGATATGTTGTAACGTCATATAGGTAATTATTATTAATAACTATTTTTCCTTATAAACTAACCCAATCGCGTTGCAATAAATGCGCTTTCATAGTTGGTTTGTAAAACAACTACACACAGACACACACACACATACATAAACTCACACCTTCTTCCCATGGGATCGTATGGATCGTAGCAGGTGGCGTTCTGTAGTTTCTGCCTACCCCCATGGGAAGAAGGCGTAAAACAACTAATAATTCATTATATGAAAATGTTAGTATTTTACGGAAGAATCTAGTTTTTTTTAAAGACGAAATCATAATATCAATGAGCACATTGGCACATTGCCCTAGTTCTGCCATTTTCCTGTGTAGGACTAGAATTAAAAGTAACACAAATGTTTGCATATATTTTTAGCACAGATACAATTTTTGAAACAATATGTATGTGTGTCTGTGTGTGTCGTTAGGTTAGTTTTTAAATTAATTAACTAAGTTTATTCACTCTGAGCATTCATGCCCCCTTCATTGGGTATAAGTAACTTATAGCTGCAACAAACTGTAGAACCGACTATTAAATACTGGATAGTAGAAATACTGCTTATCTTGTATTAGATATCGGCACACCAGCGCGGCCAAGACGAGGCAAACATTGGGATTGCTTGCATTTTATAATATACATGAGTTTTTAAACAAAAGAGATACTTTCCTTAAGCTAAATTGGGGCATACGTTTTAAGCAAATGATAAAATCATGAATATGTTATTTCAATCATTCCAATTATGGTAACTACTAGTTCAAACAGTGTATTCTAATCCTACAATTAATCGCATAAGCATATTGGTCACATCACTACCCTTAAACCATAGATTCATATAGACATATCCATAGAGTATTGACAAATAGTCTTCTTACGTCGATCCTACTCACCTTAGTTGATAAACGACTGTAAAATTAAATGCATTCGCAGCTTTATTCCATTGGCAAACTCTTATAAACTAAAATTGCATACCTTTATTTTATTAAAAGACAAAGTAAGACTTAAACTATTTAATTTTGTGACCTGACTAGTCTTATATTATAACTATTTTCTATAAAAATAAATTCTTTCTTCGAAACAATTACAGTTTTAAACATAATATAACTAAACAAAATGGGTATATTCTAAACTAGCAAAAAACATCGACACCTCCAATTTTCGAGAACAAGGCTTTAAATATTTTCACTGACAAAGTCTAAAAAGGTGAATGAAAACTTATCAATTGTTATTTATTCCAAAATAATAATAATTATAGTTACTAGATTTATTTTAAATTCCCTCAAAATAATACGCATATGCTGCTGACTACACACTGATAGATAAACTTAAGTCATACTATAATATTCATACATACATATATAACATAACATAACGCCTTTCCACCACGGGGATAGACAGAAACTACTTTAATTAATAAACCTTACAATCACACTGCTTTTGCATCTTTACATATTATTATTTATTTATTTATACATATCAAAGATTCAGAATTTTAGAAACGTATGAATATAAACATGTTTAAAGGCTATAAACTGCTAACTTCAATGTTATAGCAGTAAAAGCAAAGTTTCACTGACAAGTGACCTGACGCCGATTGACGCCAGCTGCCAGTAGCCTCAGGCCCAAGTTCACAAATTTGAAAATGATGCAACGGTCTCTCCATTGTGAGGTTTTGTTGAAAACGAACTAATACATCACGATACATCACGCATGATTTTGTTTTTATTTTTGTTTTTTAAGTACAGTCGCCAGCACATCCAGTTACCATAAACTGTCAAAGTTTCTTATTCGATTTTGACCTTAATCGTCAACATTTTAAGGTTTAAAATTGTTTGAAGAAATTTGACAGTTTCGTGTAGCTTGAACTGCTAGCGACTGTACATCTTTTATAGAATATTGTTTTTTCTTTTAACTTCTTCTTCATTAATATTTAGCCCTGCTACAGTTAACGTTCGCTAACAGATTGTTTTTATTATATAATATAGTAATCTGTGGAAAATATTGTGGGTAGTATATTTGTTAAGTTTAATTTTAAGATAACACTGTTTATGCTTAATGTACTAGTTTGTTTTCTTAAATGTAATATATAAATAACCGCGAGATTTTGTATTTGATCCGTCTAAAACTTTTTAACCGATTTGCCATACAAATTTTGTCAAAAACTCACAATGGCGAGACCATTGCAACGTTTGTATATTAGTAGACTTAAGCCCCTCTTATTCATACACATACTCATTGCACAATGTTAAGCGCTTCGTCCGCGAGGGAGCTCTCAGATAAATCTTGCATGAACTCGGAAAGAACCACATGAAATCAAGCCTCATTTACGCGATGCAAGTTTCTTGTCTGTGGCATGCAATAAAATGGAAACAACAAATAAACACATAGTCTAAACACTGTTTGTATGGTGCAAGTTTCGTTGTTGCTTCAACTCATGGCATACCACAGGCAATAGGGAATATGCATGTATTTTTTAAAATTTTAGTTCGATAGTTTACTTCGATACATAATAATAAAAAAATATTTAACGCCAAAAATGCAATTGAAAGTACTTCATTTTTTTTTTATTGCCAACCGACACAGTCACCTTAAACACCCTCCATTTTGGCGCGCTTGGTGTGACGTCATAGTCTATGGCATTGACAACGGCTTGAATTGCAACACTCTTAAAAAACACATTGACATTTATCGTTGACATAGACTTTTACGTCACATTCGCTCTGACCAATGGCGTCGCTTTTCAAATATTTAAATTTCCCACAGTTTTATTGCACTTTTAAAAACAAAATGCTTTTAAAAAGAAATTATAATTAAAAAATATTGATGTATATTCCCTATTAAATCATACCGTGTAAATCATGCTTACATCTCAGCGGAAAAGATGCCTTACAATATTTACCGCTGAGTCCGCATGCGCTTACGACGAAAACAACTAATCAATTTCTCTTAAAAATTAATGATAATAATCGTACAACATCAACTTGGTCCTTAGTCACTCTGTCCTCAGCCTTAGAGGGTCCAAACACGGCAGATCACTGCTAACACACTCGCCCTGATGAAACACTTTCAACTGGACCTCCTTTACTTTGTTGAAAGGCTTCATAACCTGTTTGGATGGACCTCGTTTGTTGTTGATCATGGCTACTGGGACCAATTGGCGACGGCCTACCTTTTCTGCTGTCTGTCCTTCGGCTGCTTCTAAGGCAGTTTCTACGTCGATAAGGGCGTGGTTCCGGCATTGGAGGAGGGCTGCCAACTGTTGAAAACAAATTTCTCATTAAAATAATGTATCAATATGCCTGTTTTTAGGGTTCCGTACCCAAAGGGTAAAACGGGACCCTATTACTAAGACTCCGCTGTCCGTCCGTCCATCTGTCTGTCCGTCTGTCACCAGGTTGTATGTCATGAACCGTGATAGTTAGACAGTCGAAATTTTCACAGATGATGTATTTCTGTTGCCGGTATAACACGTACAAAAAAAGAATAAAATAAATATTTAAGGGGCTCCCATACAAAAAACGTGTTTTTTTTTGCCGTTTTTATAGATAATGGTACGGAACCCTTCGTGCGCGAGTCCGAGTCGCACTTTGCCGGGTTTTTTAATGTTATTATGCCATTACCACCAAAAGGCTAGGACTAGATATATAGAGTACATCCACATTTCACCAGTAAAGTCCCATGTAATATGAGGACATCCTATTGAGATTCAACTCCGCCTATCGCAGTCCACTGCTGGACATAGGCCTCTCCCATGCAGCGCCACAACACCCTGTCCTCCGCCTTCCGCATCCAGTCTTTCCCACCACCTTTTTAAGGTCGTCGGTCCGTCTAGCTGGGGGGCGTTCCATACTATGCTTGCCGATACGCGGTCGCCACTCCAGGTCTCGTATGCTCCACCGGCCATCGGTCATGGGACAAACATGGCCAGCCCACTGTCACTTCAGTTTGCTTACTCTGCAAGTTATGTCGGTAACTCCAGCACTTTTCAGGATAAATTCGTTTCTGATTGTATCCTTCAAAGAACCCCCGAGCATAGCCCGCTCCATAGCGCGCTGAGCGGCCTTAAATTTGTGGACCAGCCTGACTGTCAGTGTCCACGTTTCAGCACCGTATGTTATAACGGGCAGGACGCAGTGGTTGAAGACCTTAGTGTTCAAACATTGCAGGATTGGCGACGAGAACACTTGACGAACATTTCCAAAGGCTGCCAAACCTAACTGGATCCTTCTGTCGGCTTCTTTCTCAAAGTTTGTCTACGAAGCTGGATGACTTGCCCTAGGTAGACATACTCATTCACAACTTCGAGAAGCACCGCTATTGTCCAGGCCTGGATCCAGGAGTCGGCAATGAGCGGATCCGTCGACGTCGAACAGGAGGCGCTATGGTTCCGCGGGGCAATGGCGCAAATCTGCGACGCGTCTATGCCCCGGGCCCACACACAGTCAGCAAGGCGCCTGGTGTACTGCCGGTGGGAGTTCGGCCTCCACTTTCGGCGGCTGGCGCCCAAGTCGTTGGGCGTGGCTGGGGCGCTGTCAACGCTGCTTGCCAATCTGGGGGGCCCGAGCGCCGCTTGTAGGCGGCTTTAAGTAGGGATCGGTGCGGTCGATGGCCCTTTTATGGAGCCCCGATCTGGGCGGCTGACCTGACGGCCGGCAGCATTGCTGTTTTGCGAAAGCCGCAGAGAGCGATGGCCATCAGAGTCATAAGTACCGGGTAATAAGGGTACCGCACGATCTCCTACGAGGAGGCTTGTGCACTGGCCGGATCCCCACCCTGGGACCTGGAGGAGAAGGTCCTCGCGTCACTATATCGGTGGCGCGAGGAATGGCGGGCGCGGGGCGAGCGATTGATGCAGCGACATATGGAGCAGCTTCGGTCGCAGCTCCGCGAGGTCCTGGTGGCGGAATGGCGGGACAGGCTCTCACGCCCTACCGCCGGCCTCGTCACCATCGAGGCGGTCCGGCCGGTGCTCGACCTTTGGCTCGGGAGGAGGCACGGCTCCCTGTCGTTTCGGGTGACGCAGGTGCTCTCGGGGCATGGTTGCTTCGGGAAGTACCTGTGTCGCATAAACAGGGAGCCGGACGCCCGGTGTCACCACTGCGTCGACTGTCGGGGGGACACGGCGCGGCATACGCTGGCAGAGTGTGCCGCTTGGGAGGAGCCGCGCCGTGCCCTCATCTCAGGAGTAGGCAGTGACTTGTCGCTGCCGGCCGTAGTGAATGCTATGGTCGGCGGCGACGAGTCCTGGGACGCGGTGGTATCCTTTTGCGAAACAGTGATCTCGAAGAAGGAGGCGAGAGAGAACGAGCGGCGGCGGGCGGGAGCGAGATATCTAATCCTCTCACACGGCCCGCAGCAGGCGCACCGGGTGTCGGCGGAGGGCGGAGACAACGCCCTCTTCCAGACTCCGAAATGGGTCCAGGGACAACGGACGTGGGGATGTCCGTCGCCCCCTATACATCAGGACTCGAAGCGGCGGCGGGTAGTGTTCCACGCGCGTACCTCTTAGATGTCGCGGGGGGAGTCAAACACCTCACTCCCCCCGCTCGACTGGACGGGGCCCGCAGAGGCGGGCCGGAACCAGTTGGGGGTTGCGGAAGATTCGGAGGTTCCCATGACCCCCGGCGCAGGTGTGGTCATGTCGGCGCCCTCGGCCACGCGCTCCGAGCGGAGTATGTTTGTCCACACACCTGTAGTATCTGCTGCAGCGGCTGCTGTACGTCGGGCGGCGGCCTGGGGATGGCCCGCGCCAGCGCGGCGGCGGCGCGCGGCAGCTGCGCGCGCAGCAGCGCCAGCGCGGCCAGCTCGCGCGCCACGTCGGCGCCCTCGGCCACGCGCTCCGAGCGGAGTATGTTTGTCCACACACCTGTAGTATCTGCTGCAGCGGCTGCTGTACGTCGGGCGGCGGCCTGGGGATGGCCCGCGCCAGCGCGGCGGCGGCGCGCGGCAGCTGCGCGCGCAGCAGCGCCAGCGCGGCCAGCTCGCGCGCCACGTCGGCGCCCTCGGCCACGCGCTCCGAGCGGAGTATGTTTGTCCACACACCTGTAGTATCTGCTGCAGCGGCTGCTGTACGTCGGGCGGCGGCCTGGGGATGGCCCGCGCCAGCGCGGCGGCGGCGCGCGGCAGCTGCGCGCGCAGCAGCGCCAGCGCGGCCAGCTCGCGCGCCACGTCGGCGCCCTCGGCCACGCGCTCCGAGCGGAGTATGTTTGTCCACACACCTGTAGTATCTGCTGCAGCGGCTGCTGTACGTCGGGCGGCGGCCTGGGGATGGCCCGCGCCAGCGCGGCGGCGGCGCGCGGCAGCTGCGCGCGCAGCAGCGCCAGCGCGGCCAGCTCGCGCGCCACGTCGGCGCCCTCGGCCACGCGCTCCGAGCGGAGTATGTTTGTCCACACACCTGTAGTATCTGCTGCAGCGGCTGCTGTACGTCGGGCGGCGGCCTGGGGATGGCCCGCGCCAGCGCGGCGGCGGCGCGCGGCAGCTGCGCGCGCAGCAGCGCCAGCGCGGCCAGCTCGCGCGCCACGTCGGCGCCCTCGGCCACGCGCTCCGAGCGGAGTATGTTTGTCCACACACCTGTAGTATCTGCTGCAGCGGCTGCTGTACGTCGGGCGGCGGCCTGGGGATGGCCCGCGCCAGCGCGGCGGCGGCGCGCGGCAGCTGCGCGCGCAGCAGCGCCAGCGCGGCCAGCTCGCGCGCCACGTCGGCGCCCTCGGCCACGCGCTCCGAGCGGAGTATGTTTGTCCACACACCTGTAGTATCTGCTGCAGCGGCTGCTGTACGTCGGGCGGCGGCCTGGGGATGGCCCGCGCCAGCGCGGCGGCGGCGCGCGGCAGCTGCGCGCGCAGCAGCGCCAGCGCGGCCAGCTCGCGCGCCACGTCGGCGCCCTCGGCCACGCGCTCCGAGCGGAGTATGTTTGTCCACACACCTGTAGTATCTGCTGCAGCGGCTGCTGTACGTCGGGCGGCGGCCTGGGGATGGCCCGCGCCAGCGCGGCGGCGGCGCGCGGCAGCTGCGCGCGCAGCAGCGCCAGCGCGGCCAGCTCGCGCGCCACGTCGGCGCCCTCGGCCACGCGCTCCGAGCGGAGTATGTTTGTCCACACACCTGTAGTATCTGCTGCAGCGGCTGCTGTACGTCGGGCGGCGGCCTGGGGATGGCCCGCGCCAGCGCGGCGGCGGCGCGCGGCAGCTGCGCGCGCAGCAGCGCCAGCGCGGCCAGCTCGCGCGCCACGTCGGCGCCCTCGGCCACGCGCTCCGAGCGGAGTATGTTTGTCCACACACCTGTAGTATCTGCTGCAGCGGCTGCTGTACGTCGGGCGGCGGCCTGGGGATGGCCCGCGCCAGCGCGGCGGCGGCGCGCGGCAGCTGCGCGCGCAGCAGCGCCAGCGCGGCCAGCTCGCGCGCCACGTCGGCGCCCTCGGCCACGCGCTCCGAGCGGAGTATGTTTGTCCACACACCTGTAGTATCTGCTGCAGCGGCTGCTGTACGTCGGGCGGCGGCCTGGGGATGGCCCGCGCCAGCGCGGCGGCGGCGCGCGGCAGCTGCGCGCGCAGCAGCGCCAGCGCGGCCAGCTCGCGCGCCACGTCGGCGCCCTCGGCCACGCGCTCCGAGCGGAGTATGTTTGTCCACACACCTGTAGTATCTGCTGCAGCGGCTGCTGTACGTCGGGCGGCGGCCTGGGGATGGCCCGCGCCAGCGCGGCGGCGGCGCGCGGCAGCTGCGCGCGCAGCAGCGCCAGCGCGGCCAGCTCGCGCGCCACGTCGGCGCCCTCGGCCACGCGCTCCGAGCGGAGTATGTTTGTCCACACACCTGTAGTATCTGCTGCAGCGGCTGCTGTACGTCGGGCGGCGGCCTGGGGATGGCCCGCGCCAGCGCGGCGGCGGCGCGCGGCAGCTGCGCGCGCAGCAGCGCCAGCGCGGCCAGCTCGCGCGCCACGTCGGCGCCCTCGGCCACGCGCTCCGAGCGGAGTATGTTTGTCCACACACCTGTAGTATCTGCTGCAGCGGCTGCTGTACGTCGGGCGGCGGCCTGGGGATGGCCCGCGCCAGCGCGGCGGCGGCGCGCGGCAGCTGCGCGCGCAGCAGCGCCAGCGCGGCCAGCTCGCGCGCCACGTCGGCGCCCTCGGCCACGCGCTCCGAGCGGAGTATGTTTGTCCACACACCTGTAGTATCTGCTGCAGCGGCTGCTGTACGTCGGGCGGCGGCCTGGGGATGGCCCGCGCCAGCGCGGCGGCGGCGCGCGGCAGCTGCGCGCGCAGCAGCGCCAGCGCGGCCAGCTCGCGCGCCACGTCGGCGCCCTCGGCCACGCGCTCCGAGCGGAGTATGTTTGTCCACACACCTGTAGTATCTGCTGCAGCGGCTGCTGTACGTCGGGCGGCGGCCTGGGGATGGCCCGCGCCAGCGCGGCGGCGGCGCGCGGCAGCTGCGCGCGCAGCAGCGCCAGCGCGGCCAGCTCGCGCGCCACGTCGGCGCCCTCGGCCACGCGCTCCGAGCGGAGTATGTTTGTCCACACACCTGTAGTATCTGCTGCAGCGGCTGCTGTACGTCGGGCGGCGGCCTGGGGATGGCCCGCGCCAGCGCGGCGGCGGCGCGCGGCAGCTGCGCGCGCAGCAGCGCCAGCGCGGCCAGCTCGCGCGCCACGTCGGCGCCCTCGGCCACGCGCTCCGAGCGGAGTATGTTTGTCCACACACCTGTAGTATCTGCTGCAGCGGCTGCTGTACGTCGGGCGGCGGCCTGGGGATGGCCCGCGCCAGCGCGGCGGCGGCGCGCGGCAGCTGCGCGCGCAGCAGCGCCAGCGCGGCCAGCTCGCGCGCCACGTCGGCGCCCTCGGCCACGCGCTCCGAGCGGAGTATGTTTGTCCACACACCTGTAGTATCTGCTGCAGCGGCTGCTGTACGTCGGGCGGCGGCCTGGGGATGGCCCGCGCCAGCGCGGCGGCGGCGCGCGGCAGCTGCGCGCGCAGCAGCGCCAGCGCGGCCAGCTCGCGCGCCACGTCGGCGCCCTCGGCCACGCCCTCCGAGCCCGAGTCGCCGTCCGCGCCCGCCGAGCGGACGGACGACGGAATATGTTCTATACTACTCCATGGTTTAAGAGTTTGTGACTCAGTATTGCTAGGGAAAAAATTGAAAACGATCATGAATAAGAGATATACGCTCATCATAAACGTATAAAAAATATCATAGACTTGGGAATAGCCCGCGCTAATGGTGCGCATACATTAGAAATTAGAATTGTCCAATTTTTTTAATTTTCTATTCAATCTTGGTGTTTCGTAAATTGCTGTGTTGCCGAGACATCATATTTATTTGGAATGTATAATCTAACCTCTAACAATTCCCATTTTGCACTCCTACAAATATTATTGAACACTATACTAAAATGGAATGAATGGCCAAGTAATTGCGACCAAATCGAATGCGCAGTTCTTCACAGTTCTAATTTAACCTAACCCATTTGGTTGGGGTACCCTATCTTAGTTACTGCGACCAACTGTGAGGAAAGGCCGGAAAGTTAAAAAGAGGCGAAATTATTTATAAAAAATTCATTCAACCGCAAAAATCATTAGAACCGCAAAAAGTTATTAGAGGTTCATTAATAAAAAATATAAAAGTGTTATTAAGATAATTTATTCGTGAAGATTTATGTGTATACATTAATAGTGAACTTATCATGTTATACAGAAATCTCGATGTTTTATCAAATCATAAAAACCGTGCGAAGCAGGTGCGGGTCGCTAGTCGTCATATTATAAATTAAAGTCACTTTTTGTGTCTGTCTGTGTGACCGCGTTGTTCTTCTACTACACAACGGAGTTCAATGCAGTTTTCGCCATCATTTTGAGAATTTATTCTGGAAGGTTTTTTGTATTTTTATTATATTCCACTTCCATGTTATAAAGAAACGTGACAATTGATCAAAACCGTGCGAAATTGCTAGCATTCCTATAAAAACTTTAAATTTATTAATACTTACTTGTGGTTGTTAACTTCTTCCCTAAGCGGCGGGCGCGGGTATTCTAGCGGTGCGCGAAGATGTAGCGCTAACGCACACACGTAGCCCACACACAAACACACTGGACGCATCAGCGCTGATAATATCACGCCTGGGTCTGGGTCCAGTACTAGACATAAAAAATAAGATAAATAATTGAATTTCTTATTGGAGGAACACTGCCTCTAAAGTCACAGGTATAAACCCAGTTTGGGAGCCAGGGGACCTGTGTCAGACACTATTTCTGTATGTTGTAAAATGTATATATGTGGTGTCGTTCACGACAAGAAGAGATACATGCCCTCCAGTACTACTAAATGATGTTAAAATTCCACAAGCAGAAGAAGCTAAATACCGCGGGATGTACCTAGACCGTAGACTAACCTGGAGGAAACATTATATTCACAAAGCGTAAAGCATTGAGCCTACAACTAAGGAAACACTATTGGCTGCCATAAAAAAAGTCGAGGCTTTCGCTGGATAATATACTTTGGGTTTACAAATACATCATAATGCCTACTTGGAAATACCGAATACAGCTGTGGGGAACGGCAGCTTATTCAAACATAGACATACTCCAAAGGTTCCAATAAAAAATGCTGAGGATAATAACTATTGCACTATGGTACATCACTAACAAAAGCTCAAAGAAGAAATCACACAAAGAGTCAGTGCCTAAAAGAATAGGATTACGACCCACACAGATACACATACCTAAACTCACGCCTTCTTCCCATGGGGTTAGGCAGAAACTACAGAACTCCACCTGCTAAGATCCTTACATACTCCTTTTGCCTCGTTTACGTTCATACATCTGGTAATACACGCACGCCGGTTGCGAGTACTACGCACCGGACTTTTCTGAAGAACATCACCAATAAGGTCACTATATGACTTCCTAGGGCGTCCCGTCCCGGCGTTTCCACTCACATCTGCCTTGTAAATACCTTGTTGACCCATCCCAATAAATTAGCATCAAACCTAATGAAAACCAAGACATTCAGAAGACTTCAAAGATTGGCCCCACAAGACTTGATATGAAGGGCGACAAACTATGTAATAGATTGACGTGGATGAGCCAGTGGGCGCATACCAAGAATGACTAAAACTAACAACACAAAAAATGTTGAATGCCAATAGGTGGACAGAATGCATCAGAAAACGAGAAAAAAAATGATGTAAAATGTAAAACCATAATGACACTACGAGTAATACATATTTAGCATAATCAGCCTATAATGTTCCCATGCTGGAACACATACCTTCTCTCTGTGAGAGGGAGTGGGCCATAAACAACCGCGCGGGCACAGTGCGGGTTCTCACATGTCTTTGATTTTTTGGTTCTAGGACATGCCGGTTTCCTCACTGTTTTCCTTCACCGTTTTGAGAGCAGTGGTGATGAATTAACTACACAAAGTAAAACGCCTGTCTGGGTTCGAACTCACGACCTAACTCGTAAGTCGGGGCCGGTACCACTGGGCCACCACTGCTCTCAAATACAATATGTATTGGTTGGTTTAAATCAGTGTTTGTTAAAATAATATTATTATAAAAAAAATCTTCTTTGGCCATCATCATCATAAAAGTTTAAAAAATGGCAGATGACTGTTAGCCTTATCAATCCGCACTTAAATCCTACCAATATTATAAATGTGAAAGTTTGTGAGGATGGATGGTTGGATGTTCGTTACCCTTTCACGCAAAAACTACTGAACGGATTTGGATGGAATTTGGAACACAGATAGTTTATAACCTGGATTAACACGTAGGATACTTTTTATCCTGGTAGTACGTTTCCGTGGGATAATTTCCAACATAAACGCGGGTGAAGCCGCGGGCAAAAGCTAGTGATACATGAACAACTCACGTGTATTCCTCATAGAAACTAGCATAGCGACGATAACATAATGCAGGTTGGGAAACATCGGTCCGTCGACAAACAGGAATCCCCATAGATTAGGGATCTCAGATCTGGGGAATTCGCGACCGAAGAGCAGCCTTAACCATCGTCTGGAACAATGAGAGGAAAAAATAAGTATGGCTATTAGCTCGGAGTAGAGTTTCTGACATTGAATAATAAACTTTGTGATTAGTAAAAATAAAGTGCAAAGTTTTACAAATATCGACGCAGTCATCAAATGTGATCGTTCGGTTTGTTTGGGACTTAATGTCATTTATGATAAAGTTTACTATTCAATGTCATAAACAATCTTTTACTCTTTGAATGTTTAGATGTAAATCTTATCCAACAGATAATTAATTTAGAATATTAGTTTGGATGTGAACTTACATGCCAAACAGTTCCATAGATATGTTGCAATCCACCAAATGTAAAGATAATTCGAGATCCAACGGCACTAAATATTCTTCTCTTACTTTATCCAAATATCTTATTACTTCGTTAGGATTCTGAAACATAAATATTATTATAATGAAAATGTTTATACATAATACAGTAGTCTTCGTAATCGTGTTATCGCTTTTGATAATTTCTATTAAATTAAAACTTCACTAAGGCACCTGTCCCACCGCCGGCGATTAACGAGCAGCGAGTGCGCGACGGCGACGAGCGGTGACGTGAGTCTCTCAGCCAGTGTTCTGCTCACCAAGCGAGTGTTGCTGAGCGAGTACTCTCTTTGATAGCTATTGTCGCTGAGACAAACGGTACTCTCCGGCCGTGAGAACAGTCAGCGATCAAATAATATAAATATGTATCTTTCTACTTAAAAGGGACCTACAATCTTTTGTACGTTTCTTGAGCGAGAAAATCGTTGATAACTACTCGGTTTCTCGTCGGCGGTGGGACAGGTGCCTAAGGTTCAAACTATCTAACTGTCACATAGACAAATAGACCTTATCGTTTTATGACGTGCAAGTGACATTCAACCTTAGGGTGATACAGCAATTACAGTATTCTTATCTCAAGAAGCGACGCGTGCTTTACTTGTAGCGACCAAGTGTACAAACACGCTGTGAATGTGTGCGTGAAGACGAATAGTTTCAGCACGTAACACACACACACTTCCGACTTCGCTATTGTTTCGGACAGTACCAAGAGCTCCAACGCTTACACACACATTCACAGCGTGTTTGTACACTTGGTAACCACAAGTAAAGCGCGCGTCGTGAGATCAAAACCCGGTACGAGAGTGACTCAAAACTATACATGGTATCAATCCCACTTCTGTGACATGGAAAAAAGGTGTGGTACGGATCTTCAATTCTGAACAAATTTCTCCATGGGATCAACGCCGTAATTGCGAAAAAAAAAACAGCTTTTGGGTCCCATTGAGAAAGGTGTTCAGTTTCATGGACTGTACCACACCCTTAAAGTTGACCACAACTTTCTGATACATGCTGTATCAAGTTTAAAGAATCTTTATTTCTCATAAGAACATGATATAGTTCACTTAAATGAGATTTAACTTAAATAATAGTCGCCTAATGGCGAAGCATGCAGATGTACAATAAGTAGGTAAAACTATAACAACAACGTACGAGACAAACATCAACCAAAACAAAATTGTCGATAGTTACATAAAAACAAGCTAATACAGCTGGCCAATTTGACACCCCGGTACCCTCATATGTACTGATTATCTCTAAAATTAAAGTAATTCGTCATTACGGGTCTAACTTTGATCTTGCTTGAGTAGTAGCAAATTTTAAGGCTTACGCACGTTTATTTTTATAACAACTATACCCATATTTTTATAACAACAATAAACTTTTCTCGGAAATGCGTATTTATGGGTATTGTTTAGTATTTTCCTCGTACAATTTGCAATCTAATAAAGTTGTACATTCAATATTAATATTATTTTTCCTGTTGCATACTCACATGAGACATTTTAGAGGTGGGTAGTCTGCCACATGATGTGGGAACGATATCCCCGGTTGTGTAGAACCTTTCTAAGCCTTTCATTATTGCACTGAAAAGCATGCTGAAAACCACATACAATTTATTAAATAAATTGTTTTACAATCAATCGTATCACATACTAGTCAATGCAAAAAAATATTATAGCGGCAATGAAAACATTTTAAAAGCCAATTATTTTTAAAAGAGTAACGGTGTGGAGTTTCTTGCTGGCTCTTGTCAGTAGTAAACGACCAATTGGAACCGTGCACCTAGCATCTGACGCTTCTTAGGTGCCGATGTAAGTTTGTTTTTTTTTTTTTTTTTTTTACATTGAAAACAAAGATGGTCTATGGAAAAAATATTTTCATGGCTTACAGCTGTGATATGTAATGAATGTCTGGATTAGCATGTTTGTGCAATTCAGATGCGAGAAATATTAGTCAAGGACTACGTGTAAAAAAAAAACTGCTTTAAACAATACTTACTAGCTATCGTGCTCTAAACAGTCTTCTTTTAGTATAAACTTTAAATTGTCACTGAAACAAAAAAAAAAATTGAGATAAGTAGTTTTTTAACCGACGAAAAAAAAAGGAGGAGGTTCTCAAGTCGACCCGTATATTATTATTATTATAATTTTTTTTTTATGTATGACCACGCATAACTTTTTACAGAGTAGTCCGATTTTTTAGTTCTACATCTTCATTTGTTTCACAAGGGCATTTAAAATTATTAACGAAATATGATTAAATTGAATAACATCAAATGCTCTTTACTTAATTGTAATAAAAACTCACCCTATATCATCAGGCGCGAACTTCCTATCTAGATAAAGTTCAAACAGCACGGGCGCCAAGATCTCGTGCATGCCTTGTCTGTAGCCGACGTTTGAGTGAGAACGCGCCCAGAAGAATAGGATGCGGACCTACAAGATAATAGAAACAGATATGAAAGTGGATGAACTGAATGAAGAAATAATTGAGGCTCTTGTACACTTGCCCTTCCCTGGCTTTAAAATAAAATATAGGTGTTAAAACATACAGAACTAAAAAAATATCCGAATACGCCTTATACAATAATACAGCACTGGCCGGGGTGCTAACATTATCGCGCTTGCTTCGCTCGCTCTTGCATCCTGCTCTATTTAATTCATAAGCTTCCTTATACCTATATAAATCGACACAGTTAGTCCTCTTTCTGTATGCATGGACAAAATAGAACCGATCCCATTCGAGGCGAGATGCAAAAATTATCGAGCTCGCTTAGCTCACTCTTGCATTGTTAAGCTTTTCTACATAAGTCGTTGTCGACTTATGTAGAAAAGCTTAAAAATTAAGAGAATAAAGTAACTTTGTAGTTACTTCTTGTATGAATCGACAAACGATAACTTAACATATCCGAAGTGAAGTGCTAATAAAATCTTGTAAAATGATCGAGCTCGCTTTATGGAGCTGTAGATAAACTTTGGTCTATCAATATAAAAGTCAATTCAACTCAATAAGAACTGCCTAGCCTTGTCCCAACTATTTTGAGGTTGGCTTCCAGTGTAACTGGGTGCAACATTTACAACCCAGATACTGAATAAGACGGGGTATCAGACTTTAACTGAACGTCAATTCAACTGGAATGCAGAATTAATTACAGAAAAAAACTAAACAGTTAAGAAGATAAGAACATTTGAGGATTAAAGACACTGAAGTAACTATTGGGGGTCACCATAATAAGCACTTAGTTGAGCGATGCGTCGTGAAACCATAGGTAGCTCGCCTTTTTCCAAATTAACAATTTACTTTCCCTAAATCGACCTGACTTCGTTTGGAGTCGACCAAACTTACTCTGAGAAGTAACAGATGATCTATTGTTAAATCTATTATGTCTCAGGCATTCCGATGAGCTATAAAATACATGCTTACCATCAAATCCTGCACATCTTTATCTCTAAAGTACAACTCCTCAGGGAATGTCCTGACCACATCTTGAAGTATTAGCGTTTTAAGCTCGTTATCACAGAAATGTTGTTTCCAGACGCTCTGAAACAAAACACATACTACAGTCATCATACCGTACGTTATTAAGGCACCAAGAGCTTTAGACAGAGACAGTCATGAGTGAAAGAGATGACGCTCTACAAAAACGAACTTATGTTTCAAACTCGACGAGTCATATTTACGGCAAGGTACGCTAGGCCGCATGTCACTGGTAACGAAACTAGTATAACTGACCTCATATGCTATTGAAACTCCGTACTATGCTAGGACAGCTTAAGATCATAGTGTTACTACGGACATGCAGCCTACTGTACCGTAAAAAGGTACATATTTGCTGTTATAATAACTTGACATAAACAATGAATATCACAGACATCTGATAAATTTAAACAAATATTATTTCACCTTGAGGATTGTAACAAGTGGTGTAAGTTATTGAACTGTGTAAAAGAGGTACATAACAGTATCGAATTTAGTGGCAAACATAAAACTGATCGTCAACCTGCCTGCAAATTGTGGTAATGTTATGGCGAAGTATATGCGGGCTACCTAACTTCACTAACGAGACTTAAGGGGGTTGCGCCAAGGTAGCCCGCGAAATTCAAATTTTCTTACGTTTTTTGCAATTTGCAGGTCAGTATCAGGTTGTATGGTGATCTAAATATGATTCACGACCGTATCAAATATGGCTTTACAGAATTATAATCTTTACAATCAGCAATACAACTCCTTAAGTTAGAATATGTCTTAATGTCATGAAATAGTCATTCAATAGGGTAATATGAACTTATAGAGAGGTATTGCTAATTCTAATGATTCTAATTCTGTAAAGCCATATTTGTTATGATCGCGAATCATATTTTAATCAAAATACAACCTGACAGTGACCTGCAAATTGCAAAAAACTTAACAAAATTTGAATTTCGCGGGCTACCCTGATGGTTTATAAGGTTTATTTTACTGTAACACAGCGCGCATCTTCGCCACATAATCAAGCAAGTCTTGTTATAATGGGAACAGAAGTTGTTATCTACCTCATCATCTTGTGAAAGTGGATCGTCACCAATGACAGCTCTTGGATCCATTGAAAGCTTGTCACTCAAATCATTGTAGAAATTCCTATGAGGTTTTAGACTGAAAACAGAAAGACAAAGAAATAAGTATAGATGTTAAGCTAGGGACAAATATGAGCGGAATTTTGCGAGCGTATTTCCGCTCAATATGAGCAAGAAAGTGTTATGAATGTGCCATCTGAGCGGGTAAACCGTGCGTCCTCGTATTTACCAAGATTAGCAGAATTATGCGCGCAAAATTCCGTTCTCATATTACATGAACGCAATAAAAAAAAAACGAATTTCTGACTTCAATGACTTCCCTGAAGTGAAGAAATTCGACGCACGGCGCGTTATCATTTCTGAGAGTTAATCATTTCACATGGCGACTTTATTTTGCAGAAAAACAAACGCGCATTTGTGAAGACCGCGACAGCATAGTACAGTATTTTTATCTAACGAAACGACGCGCGCTTTACTTGTGATTACCAAATCTAAAAACACGCTGTGAATGTGTAAGTGCTGTGTGTATAAGCGCAGCAGCTCGAAAGTGTGTGTATGCGTGTGTTACGTGATGACGCTACCGCTCCTCACCTCACGCACACATTCACAGCGTGTTTGTACACTTGGTTACCACAAGTAAAGTGCGCGTCGCTTCGTGAGATAAAAATACCATAACCGTATGAATGCACTAACTCCGCAGTATATAACCACTCTCTAACTTACAGATACTGTTGTTTAAATGGTCACTTGTTTGTGTACAATATTGCAGTTTACAAACTTGAGGAGTGTGACTCAGACCAACAATAATACTACCCACTGTTAATTCACATTCCTCTTTTGAATAAAGAAATATTGTAATGTCAGTAGTACATGTTATTTGCTACAGAAAACAGTTTTGAAACAACAGGAACAGATTCTTTTTCTTCACCTGTAGATGTTAAACTGGCTATTTGAAATCAGAGTTTTATGACCTGTTTCAGAATCTGAATCATTTATTTGCAAAGAATGTAGGTGACAAAACAATGGTGTTAACTTAGATAAGTGGTGTTAACTTAACTGGTAGTTAATTTGATACAAATTTTGTTCCAGTTCTTAATTTACTCTTTACTGAAACAGGCAGTAGGTGTCTTGGTACAATAATCCATTATTGATACTTCAACCAACTCTAGTAAGCATATTATTTGTTTTACATAATATCATAACATCACGCCTGTAATCCTCAAAGGGTAAGGCAGAAGTGTACCTATAGTACACCCACATTTCGCTAGTTATGTTTAAATCCCATGAAATAGGGGGCAAGCCTATTGCCATTAACCGGGCACAAATCCAGACTTTGGGCTGCTACTGAGAAATTCTGAGTGTACATTATGCAAAATAAATAAATAAATAAATAATTAAATAATTATTCCAGATCGAAAATCCCAATAAGACTGCCCGACCCGGGAATTGAACCCAAGACCTCATGCTCAGCAGTAGCGCTTGCAACCACTAGAGCTAGACCAACGAGGCAGTCATTATTTGTTTTAATTGTAATTAAATATAAGTTTAAATGTTGGAGGAGGCCTTCACCCAAAAGGAGCCATGACTTATACAGTAACATACCAACTATTTAGTATTTATCAAATAAGTTTAAATAAGAAAACAAATTCATCATTGGTACCTGGATACTATATCCATGTTTGGTGGAGGGAGCGCATTCAGCAGGATGGCCCATGCCAAGCTGCGCGGGCGAGGCAACCTCTGCTGGATGGCTATAGTCTTCAAGCTGTCCACACTCCATGCTGGGAGTTCCAACCTGGTACAAATAAGGATTTACTGATGGAGATCATTTAAGTACATAAGTGAGATTTCTTTTCCAAATTGATACCTACAACAAAAGACAATGGACATTTTATTTGTATACTTTGAATAAAATTGGTAAGTATCATAAATAATAACGGTGGACTTTCAAACAGTCGTCGGTATTTACGGCAAGAACTTTGAACAAAGAAAAAAAAACAACATTCTGGTTTTGGTTCAAGGAGGCATTATATTACTTACTGATAGTCAGTCACTTCCGGAAACTTCTTTGATGGAGAGTTAGGAGAACTATCAGCACTGTTGTGTTCCTGTAAAACGATTATATTTATGACTTAGAATATTCCTAGAATAAAATTTAGAAGACAAACACTTGTCGATACTGACCATTTTGGTTTATACTAATTTCGGGAATGCATTTTAATAGTATCAAACAAAGAAGATCATGGGGTATTTTTTACAACTTCTGATGCGAAACTGATCTGTTTTATTTTTGATTTTATTGTATTTTTTTGGTTTATCAACGTGATAACAACAGGAGGAGATTACAGATTACAGACGAAATTGACAACATTCACAAGTCAAATTTCCACGGGTGACATTACATTTTTTGACATTGACGTTAGAGGGCGGGGAAGGCTGTGCTAGAAGAGGAAGAGATCGATTGTCGATAGTTTCATTTAGGAGATGGCTGACTGCTACATAATAGCAACGTTATTGCTGAAGAAAGTATGATGTCGCTTACACAACATGTCTGTTCTTTAACCGTGACGGTGCTGGCCAGCGGCATCGGAGCTTATTTAATTAAACTTAAACAAAAGGCCACGACCCTGCCACGTCCCTTACGACACGGCACAGATGTACGTACGTAATCATATGTGAACACAGAAACTACAAAATCAAATGTGAAAAAAAAACAATGATTATAACATTTTACTTTCCAAATTAGTCTCTTGGAAGATTATTACATTTTTGTATCTAAAAAGGCATACATACAGCCATCGTACATACATGACTTAGAACAGATTAAGAATCTAACTCACTTCTGTCTTTTATCTGATTTGTGATTGGTTAGTTCACCACAAGATCAAAATAATCACCAACTGGAATGGTTTGAAAAATACAAAATGGAGGATTATTGAAAAAAAAGAACGAATCATGCGTGGTGCGTGCTGTCTTTTGTATTACGCGCTAAAAATAATATGGAGATTGAGTTTTTTTTTTAACTAAATAATACTCGATATCGTTTCATGTCGCGTACTCGCGTCTCGATCGACTCTCACGGTACAGTGTGCAGGAAAATCGGCGTAATAGAGATCTATGAAGTCTGTGGTGGATCTATGGATCTTTCTCTTTTTAGTTAGTGCTCTCGCTCTGAACAATTTCGTGAATTTAGTTGCAATCAGTGTTTAGTAATAGTGTTTAAGTATTCCTACAATTGTGGCGATCCTTATGAGTGATAAATGTTCCCGATTGCCACCGCTACAATGGATTGTAATGTAATAACCGTTATTGTGAACCTGCGTGGACTGACATCGCAAGCGCTGGCCTCCCTCGGGTTTCGATGACCATAAGCGTCAGCGGGAACCATGATCGCCAACTTGCCGCTCCTTTTTGCTAACGGCAACCCGACAGCACTGTCGCTGATCACGGCTGCTGAGCTGGAGAAGTTCATAACATTCATGGTGACATGTTCCTGGGGACATGATACTGCGAAAGATATTCGCCAACCACCGTGGTGGCCTAAAGATGTCGCGTTTTCGCACCCTTTTGTGCCACCCAGCGAGGTGCCCAAGGAGTGGGCCATAAAATTGAAGCTTTTAGTGAGGAAATGTTACGAGTACCACAAGAGCGCATTCCTGTTGGTGTTCTCAGCGCAGCTCGCGAGGTACCCGCGCAACAGGCTCAGGTACGTGGACAACAGAGACCACACCACTTCTTTGTACTACCGGCCCAATGGGAGACTCCTAGTAACATTCAGAAATGAGAATCTACACTATGACAAAATAACTCTCAAGAGCATTGAAGACACACAAGTTAAATCTACTGATATATACCTGTGTGATAACTGTGATAGCCACTTTGATAATCCGGATATACTGAGTGCTCATGAGAGGCTATGTAATAATGAAACCACCCCAACAAGTACTTGTAGTGGTGGGTTCCCAGAGTTTCTTTCCGCTTTAAAGCTTCACCCATCGGGTCAAAAATTTGAGGATTCTGTGAATTCTTATACTGATACTGACAGTAAGCCTCAGAAGATCTCCGCAAAGCACCTTAGAAATACTGCCAGCATTGACCGGGGCGTACTATATCCATTTTCTTCCTTGGCTTACAGACGGAATGCTAAAACAAATACCCAGAGGGACTTAAGTTTCTCTAGGGAGAGGGTTGAAAGGTATTGCTGCACCACAACTCCTTTTAGTAAAAATTATAATGTTAAAATAAAAAACCAGCAGTTTCCTGTGAGATACAGACGGCCCTTGAGCTACTGGAACAGAAACTATGCATTTCCTAATCAGAGAAATAAAAGAATACTTGATATTAAAGCTCAGTTGCTTCTCCTCAAATGTAAACCGGTCACAGTGCATATAAATAGGATGTCTGAAGAAAGTATTGAGGAATACCTTGAGAACTTGAGGAAAGAAAGAGAGAGGAAACCACAGACGGAAGACAAGGACATTGTTTTTGTAGATGGACTGGACTGCGATCAGCCAGCTGATTCGGAGATGATGTTGGATCCGTTGAAGCGTTTGGACAATGATTGTGAAGTGATTGACTTGTGTTCAGATGATGAGACTTCTAGTGTAAATGAGAACTGTGATCCTCGCGCGGGAGTGACGTGCGTAATGCGCGGTGGCGCAGTGCTGCGGCGCACGGCGGCGACGCCGCAGGCGCTGCCCGCGGAGCCGTGCGGCGCGCGCCAGCGCCCTCTACCCGCTGCTGTGCTCCAACCACATCCCGTCATTCTCATTGCGCACACGCATCCTCTGAACAATTTACAAACGATATCCATTGATTGAATTTCCAATTGTAATAATATTATCATTAGGGACATTGCTAATTATTATTTATTATTCCTTCGAGATTAAAATTTTAATGTCAAGAATAAGGTTTCATTTCATGTCGACGTTTGAGAAGCATGATGTCCGCCATTTTGTCGGAAACTGGAAATACCACAAAATGGCGGACAGACATGTGTTCGGGATGGCACCCTTGTAATCAAAATGGCGGACAGAGTAGTTGTGTAATGGAAATCGATCAAGGAATATTTTTAAACAATACTTGTATGTTAAAGATAACGATAAGTATAACTAAACTTCCATTTATGTGCTGTGCGAGTGCGTTTGCGTATTTCCAACGTGGCACCAATTTTGAGTGATAGTATATTTTGTGAGGGTTTTATTTTAAATTACGTACCTAATGATAGGCTGGCAGATAATAATGGACCTAGTTTAAGGTTGACACTTTAATTTGAATATTATCACTGCTGACGCTTTCCCGTTATGAGTGTGGCATTATATTTAGCTGTAGCTGCTCGTATTATTCTGAGCAAAATGTCATGCGAGAGGTTTATTTATACACAAGGGTGTAATTGAAAGGTTTACAACGAAATGTGATATGAGGATTCAGAACTTATTGTAATGTAGGGCAAACTAATTTCATAGGATGGTCTTTAGTGTTCTTGCGAGAGTGCTGTGTCAAAAAGGATAACCTAGCAGCGCAAAAGCCACGGAGTTACTGACGGATCATTTACGCATTAGTCTCAGGTGCACACTACAATATTGACGTCTTCAGACGCTCGGAATGCCTTTCTCGGCTTCGGTTGTAGGTTGGCCCATGTTCGACAACGACGTTCATTGATGTTTTACTAACTGCATTTGCGGAACTATACCATGAGAAGGGAGCGACGGATGTTGAAACGATATTGCAATCTGATCCATTGTGTGCAGGAGCTACAATCGTGATTACGTTTATTTTTTTTTTCTACTTTTTGTTTAGAACAAGGCTCATAACACTCTTAACTCCCTTTGTTAATTATACGTGATGACTGTATTTCTTGGCAGATGTGGATTTTTGTTAGGAATATTTTGTTTGTGTTTTGTAGTGATGGAAATATTTTTAACGGTTACAACAGCTAACCGGCTGGGGTCAGTTTGGACTTTGGACTTAAAAATTACACTTCGGAATGTAAACGTCGTTAATGACTCCATTAACCCATCTGGAAGTCACCCAGTCTGAAATTCGCAATCACCAAATCGGGCAGATCGTCGTTGCACGTTCTTCAAAGCGCACAGCTGTGAAGAGGCCAATTTGATTACCTTTTTAATAAATTGGCGGTTATTTAACACAAGTCCAACCAATTCCGGTCACTTCTAAACCTTGTGTTTTCCAAGTTGAATATGTTGCGATGTCATTAAAAATTGCATTTTAAAGTCGGGTACGTTGGTTGCATGGTAAGCGTTTGTTTCAACGCGATTATGAGGGTGTTTCGTTTAGACATCAATATAATTCTGCAGATAACTTATCAATGTGCGTTCGACCATTACGTAAATATGTCTACTCTTGTAATTTATTTTGGTGATTTAGAGAAGCTTTTAATATGACATTTATGAGCACGTGCTGCTATAAAACTCAAATGTGACTGAATTATGCGCACGTGACTACAGAACACGTAACTGTTTTGTTTTTGTTTTACGGCAGCATTTCTGCTTGGATCACCTGTATCCACCTGGGTCACTCAGTGTAGACCTTGGTAAGCCTGTCTTAGCCTGGGTTAGAATGTATCGGATTTTGGCTTGTGGTAAACACTGTTTCGGCCTAGAACAGCCGGGTTTGTTCTGGGACCGTCTGTATCGATTCGAGACAGTCTATATCGATTTCAGACAGTTTTTTATCGATTTGAGCTAGGTTGTATCGATTTAGACAGTCTGTATCGATTTCAGATAGTTTTTATCGATTTGAGCCAGGTTGTATCGATTCAGACTGTGTGTATCGATTTCAGACAGTTTTTATCGATTTGAGCCAGGTTGTATCGTTCAGACAGTCTGTATCGATTTCAGACAGTTTTTATCGATTTGAGCCAGGTGGTATCGATTCAGACAGTCTGTATCGATTTCAGACAGTTTTTATCGATTTGAGCCAGGTTGTATCGATTCAGACTGTGTGTATCGATTTGAGACAGTCTGTATCGACCTGGGACAGTCTATCGATTCGAGACAGTCTGTATCGATCTGGGACAGCTTGTTTAGATCTGGGACAGTCTATCGATCTGGGACAGTATGTATCCATCTGGGATAGTCTGTATCGATCTGAGACAGCTTGTTTCGATCTGGGACAGTCTGTATCGATCTGGGACAGTCTGTATCGATCTGGGACAGCTTGTTTAGATCTGGGACAGTCTGTATCAATCTGGGACAGTATGTATCCATCTGGGACAGTCTGTATCGATCTGAGACAGCATGTTTCGATCTGGGACAGTCTGTATCGATCTGGGACAGCTTGTTTCGATCTGGGACAGTCTGCATCGATCTGGGACAGCTTGTTTCGATCTGGGACAGTCTGTGTCGATCTGGGACAGTATGTATCGTATCCACCTGGGACAGTCTTTATCGATATTTTTTTATGTTTATTAATCAAAAAAGCTATTTACAAGCATTTGGTCACCTATAAACATACCACACAAATCATCGCGGGTTTAACAGTGGCATGGCCAGACACGGCAACTCGGTGCCAGTCTTCGATTTGAGACAGTCTGTATCGACCTGGGACAATCTATCGATTCGAGACAGTCTGTATCTATCTGAAACAGTGTGTATCGATCTGGGACAGTTTGTATCGATTTGAGACAGTCTGTATCTACCTGGGATAGTGTATCGACCTAGGACATTATTTATCAACCTAGGACATTCGGTATAAATCTGGAACAATCCGGTTTGGTCTTTGGAACTTGTTTTGTTCGGTGATGGATGATATTCGTCGGGCTCTTATTTTGCGTCACTTATCCTAGATATTGTCCTTCAATCAGGATTACAGTGAGACAAAAAATAAACGAGCTGTATTGTAAAATTTTCATGTTTTGAGGTAGATGCGGGTTTTTTTATAGGCTTCGGTTACTATTTGACCTTGGTTAGAAGACGTTGAACTTTGCTTTTTGGGCATTGACACTGGGTCATTTTTGTCTTGAAGTCTAGTTATTCTCAGTCTGTCGTTTTGTCTCGAAGTATTAAGGAACTTACCCGATTGGCATGTTCAAACTAGTATTTAGGTAGATATTACGTATCCTAGTACTTACGACCAAGTCTATAGACTACAGTGCTTGTGCAGTAAGTATGGTTCGACAATCGACGATCGCATCTTCCGATATGGTAAACCTAGCCTTAAATAAGCGAATAGCATGCAGGCGTATCAAATCATCTTAGTTTGCCGGTCCGGTTTGAAGTCCAATTTGAAAACGACAACCCTGTTACCTTCTCACAAGTCTGTGTGAAACTCCGGAATTGTGAACTCCATTTATTTTTAACTCTTGCCTGCCCTGGCCTCTGAACTCTGATACGCAAAAACCCGAAAGCGCTTTCAATGCAACATAATTTTTTTATTAATTAACCAAAATAGGAAAATACCTAGACTTCTTTACGAACTACTTACGCGTAAGTAGGTTCTCTAGCGTCACAACTGACATTATATTGCAACTTACCGAGATTACTTAGTACCTTAATTCTCAGTAACACTACGCTGGGTACGTTACAACCAGGAACTCAGGTCATTGACATTGGCAGTTTGCGAGGCTTACCTCCATGACTAATATCCAACGTAATTTGACGTTGAGTGAGTGAATAAATAACAATATTTTATTGCTGTCCACCTATTCTAAATTTTTATCCGTTCATAGGGGTTTAGTTTTAAATTTTTAACCAACGAAAAAAAAGGAGGAGGTTCTCAAGTTGACGCGTATATATATAATTATAGATTTTTTTTGTGTATGACTACGCATAACTTTTTACAGAGTAGTCAGATTTTGATTATTCTTATTTTATTGGAAAGGGAATTTGGTCCCATTTAAAACTGAAACACGAAACTCACCCCTGAGGGTAGAAAAATAGGGGTTAAATGACTTTTCACCTGCTGAATATTCACTTGTGAACCGATCCTGTTGAAACTTGGCACACATGTAGTTCTAATGACGCTTCAACAAAAAAGAGACCTGGAGATCATCCGATGATGGAGACGGAAGTCAGCCGAGAGACCTCCTCTACAGATTACAGCAGTTTCATCGTGTTTGGGCTTATTTCTTTCACCTTGATGAGAAATTTAGGTCTAGCTGGGGCATGACTGTCATCGAGGGTGTGATGTTGGAGAGAGATGGCTGTCGAGGGAAGTTCTAAATAATATTAGCTGTGACATCATACTCAAAAAATTAAAAAGTTTAAAAATGAACAAAGGTAATAGATATTTATTACAACTTGCGCGCCGGAGTTAGTGTGTCCACTTATGCTCATATACAGCGAATCCTTAACTTCTGGCATATTCCCTTTAAAATGACAAAGGCGGTGCCTATACATAAATCGGATAACAATGACAACATAAAAACTATAGGCCTATCTCAATTTTTTCAACGTTTGCCTAAGTGTTTGAATCACTTTTCTGCCCGCATTTCCAAAACCATCTAAAGCTATTCATTAGCGATCACTAGCACAGATTTGTTGAATCACGATCAACAAGTACTAATCTGGTTCTATTTGAACAACTTTTAATTGGGGCTGTTGATGCTGGTCATCAGGATGACGTCATTTATACAGACTTAAGCAAGCCCTTTGATAAAGGTTACCCCACAAAATCTTTTCTTATAAGTTGCGTGCTTATGGCACTCAACAGGCAGCTTCCTTGAACGGGTGATTTCATATTTAGCAGTTAGATCTTTATTTAAACGGTTATTAATCTTACGTATAAAATATCACCTCTGGAGTCCCACATGGCTTACATCTGGGGCCAATTTAATGAAATAATTAAATTGGTCCAGCACTAGCTGTTTTCGGCAGTCTGAATTTTTTATGTCTGCGGATGACTTTAAGTTTCTCAGAGTAATTAAGTCTGTCCGAGACTCCTCGCTCTTACAGATGGATCTTAATAGTCTCATTCAAAGGTGCAAAAATAATTAAATGCATTTGAACTCAAAGAAATGTTACCATGTTAAATATACAAGATCGAATAATCTTATGATTAGTAAAGGCAGTGTATTAAATTTATGACCCCAAAGATACTTAAATAGACACTAAGTGACCTCGGAATTCTATTTAACCAAAAATTTACATTTGCACCATATTTAGACCACATAGCTAAAAAACTTTTTTCCAAAAAAAACAACCGACTTCAAAAAAAAACACTCCAAAATGAAAAATAACTTTAATTTCGGAAGTCGATGTCTTTGTATTTGTATTTTGTTTTTTGCCACCGACTTTCGAAATTAAAGTTATTTTTCATTTTGGAGTGGTTTTTTTTGAAGTCGGTTTTTCTTTTTGGAAAAAGGTTTTTATTTTTCACTTTTTGTGAGTAAGATATTAATTAATCTAAGTTACTATAGCCTAATGTCAACTGCTCATCATATTTTACAAAATGTTCCTTTTCCCGACGCAGGGACGTTAATTGTTGAGGAGTTCTCCTGTTGAGAACCGTAACCACTGGAGCTGATGGTGAAGTCACCATCAGCTCCATTTCACCATATGCATTGTGACGAGCATAAATTGCTTAGCAACCATATTAAAATCGAATCGCTACCCGTGAAATACTTATTATTGAGAAGTTCCGGTGGCCACCTCTGGTCTTCATCATCAGTTCCACTTTACCAAATGGTGCTTTCCAAGAGCAAATGCACGAGTTACTATAAAAAATACCCAAATCGCTATAAGTACGTGTGCCTATAAATTTTGAGGATTTCCCTCGATTTCCATGGGATCCCTTCATCAGATTCTGACATGGTGACAATGGGACCACCTCGAGAGCATACCCTTTCAAACAAAAAAAGAATTTTCGAAATCGGTCCACAATTGACGGAGAAATCGGTGAACATACATAAAAAAAAAACACGCTATCGAACATATAACCTCCTCCTTTTTGGAACTCGGTTAAAAAAGCGTCAAAAATGCTGGGTTTTTGTGAGAAGACAGTGTATTTTACTGTAGTTTGGTATGTAGCAGAATACTGTAGTATGGTGTGGTGGCCGCACTGTGCTACGAATACTTTACGTCTAGAACACGTTCAAAAACGCTTCGTTTGGCATACCTATAGCTGCTTTTCGGTGGGCATACAGAAATAGATTGAAGTTCTTCAACACTTTAGAAGAATCAAAGATGTTTAAAAGACAATGTTTATAAGTAAAATGTTTAAAGGAATTGTCGACTCGCCGCCACTGCTTGCACTCATTATCTTGTGAACTCCGTCCGTCACGAATTCCGCGTAGACCTATTACTCATCTTTGTCCTCCACAGAGAAGAACGGTGTTGGGATAAAATTATCTATATGCTAGGTTTTGTAAGGTTTTATATAATTATAGTAGCGATCTAATCGATTTTCACTTTGATTCCCTAACTAAGCAGAAATCTAAAATTGGTAACTGTTTGTCTGGTTTGTTATGAAGCCTTTAGGATGATTTTATTATTTACCATATAATTTTCCTTAACAAGTATTAAGTTCATTAAGTCATGTACCCAGCTGTCAATGTGGTGTTTACCCTAACGTAATTGTTACACTGTAATAAATTTTAATTTCATGTTTTGTTTTAAAGATGTCACTAGTAGGTATAAGCCATTGTTGGTAGCCCTAAATAAATAAATACTTAAGTTTATATTTGAAAATGAAACTGAAAAGCGAAAAATAAAAATAAACCGTCGAAAAAAGAAACTGAAAAGCAAAACAAAATCTTTTTAAATTAATGTATATTACTAATTTTGAGTTGGCGCCAAACATACTTACAGGCGCTAAGAAACCGTATGGCAGCTTGATTGATGGTCGTTAATTGATTTAGTTAGGTGGTTTGTTTGTTTGGCGCCGACTCAAAATTTGTAATTTATATTAATTTAAGCTGAAAGTTTTATTTTTTGCTTTTCTGTTTTGTATTTTCATCGGTTTAATTATTAGTAAAAAAAAAAAAAAACAGAGGGCAATTTCACATTCTTGCTACGTCATTCATTGTCAGAGCGCCTAACATGCCCCGATATGAATTTAAAACAGCATTGAATAATACATTTATTTCTGAATGAAGTATGGATAAAGATAATATGTTGCTACAACAACAATTGAGGCCCGGCTTCTTTTTGCGCCCTTTTTGAGACAAATTTACACAATTCCGGCCGACGATTTAATCCAGTTCCGAATGCTAATTCAGTTATTCTTCCGTAGCTGTATTCTCTTATCAATCATGTCTCTATTGCAAGACAGTTTTTTTTATCTTCGATTTACCTAATACTTACATAGTTGCCCTAGACTTATTTGTTGACAAATGTTCAGTAGTGAACATTATTTACATTAATTAGATGTAAGTGCCTACTTTAAATGATAGCAACTAGTAAATTACCTTTGTAAAAATGCATTTACTTTTATTTGGTTTTATGCTGCAATTTAGGAGTAAGGCTTGAATTATCCTGCCTACGCGACAGCGAGTTGACCGCTTGTTGAGAAATCACAAGAAATTGATCGTAAGCGTCGAGCGGCAGCACCGTCTTTGTCTATTATAAGTAGGCGTAATGTGTGTTGCCCGTAGCCTGAATGAGCTCCTACTGTGGTAAATTAGAACTAAAAACCTTACATAACCTATGTTGACTGCCTAAAGTTGGCTTTAAGTAGGATGATAGAGGGATATTTAGATTTAAAACAAATTTCCTCTAATGTTTAGTTTTAGAATTTTATAACAAGAAAAAATTACATTTACGGAAAATATTATTTTAAATTTATAATTAATTATTCAAAGATCTTCGTCAGTAGTAATTCTATGGTGGGAGTTGAGTGGACGTCTGCTCTCTTCATCCGAACCATAGATAACCTCCTCGTCTGAATCGTTGATCATAGAGAATGCGGGATTGTCTTTGGTTATGGCCGTTTCTGAAACAATACATCATGGTATACTTTAGAATGGGTTGGCTCCAGAATTTGGGTCATTACAATACTGTCTTGGCATCGTAAGAAGGTTTAGGATCTCTAAAATCACGATAGCTGCACGCTTTCATATTAAAAATAACTTTCGTGTTTGTACTGGTAACCGAAGATAGTGAGGTAAGTGTTACTAGTTATAAAAAATCTTAAAGCTTAATTTTCGGGCTCTAAACAAGTTTCCTGCACGTTTTCACTGGTTCAAATTAAAAGCTTACAAAGTAAACATTTCTTACCATGAATATTACCACCGCCAGGAGAGAACAAATAGGCCAGTATGTAAATATAAAAGTTGAATAGTCCGTAGAGGGCCATGAAAGGTGCTGAGGTGTCGAAGTGTATCTTCGGCTGGCAAGCCCAGTGGTCCTGCAAAGCTGCGGGGCCCCAGCCTTGTAGGGCTAGCACTGTTATGATGGACGTCACAGTACCCACCACTATTGATAAGCAACGGAGTCGAATGTCTGTAAGGAATTTATGGATGTTAGGAGTTTTTTTTTTAAAAATAAATATCAGTAGGTACCCTCCTTCTGCGACAGCCGGGGATTTCTGGCGAAATTTTAAAAATCCTGGGTACTTTACTCAAAAAATGTTTTAATAGTTTTTTTTGTATGATCCCACTGTTGGGAAAGATCCTGAACCATAGACACATAACTATAAATAAGTTCTATATGTTGGAAATACGTTAAATCAATCGTTTGACTTAACTAATCGGGATGCCGGTGCCACCAGGTGGCGCTGGACAGAGTCTATAACGCTAGCACTTGACCAGAGGAAAAGCAGAGTTTGTTGTTGACGGGTAAGCAGTGAAGACGTTTAGAAACTGTCGCGCGTTCGGTATAGTTTGGTCGTGTACCTCCAGTGTGATTCGCAAGTGTGATTAATTTAATCATAAATTATAATTTGATTTGAACTGCAAACGGTTTTTCTATTGCGCAATAACCAACATTACCCGTAGTATGCCCACAGTAGTTAAAATATGGTTGGTAATAACGAGAGAGACATACCTTCTCCGTCTTATATTTTAAAAGGAAACTGGGAGCGGTCAGAAGCCGCCGTGTGAACTGTTATGACGTGGATAGATATTATTGGAAGACTTACCGAAAAATGGCATGTTCCTCAAATCACTATACGCTTTTATGATCAATATTATTAGGTATAAGAAGTATATCGTGATTGCACAGAAGAACCATAGTTTCACGAGCTGAAAAAAAAAAAGCTTTAAAACACTATCACCAACATCATCACTTTCTTGCCCTCTTCTCAATTTTTTTGGGGTCGGTGTAGTATTTAAAAAAACTTATTATGTAGGTACTTAGAATTTAAGTAAAGCTGCTGCAACTATAACTAGGTAACAGTATTTGGTTACAATTCCTATCCTTAAAGTCATCAATAAATAATAAAAAATCGTAAGCGCAACTCCTGCGCAACTGCTAAGCTTAGGCCCCTGCAATTGGTTTAGTCTTCGGGTCAGGCAAGGTGTTATCAGATGCTTCCATGGCTAAACTCGCCATAACCCAGAATCTGGATTTATGCCCTGTTCATGTCATAAGATTCAGCACCCACAGCACAGCACAGCAGCACAGTATTACATGCTGACGAAATGTCACCTTTGTCTACGTCATCGGGGAATACAGAAGTGTACAGTCACATCCATAATATGTTGTCACCTTCGAATCTGCTTTACCGACTGCTTACCGACCGAATGACGTTCAGCCAACTTCGTTAAATTTCAGACCAAAAATAAAAATGTGAAACTGAGTTTCAGAAAGTTATTTTTGTTTTTTTTTTGTTCAATATTTCATAAATTGCCGGGCCTTAAAAAGGTTTTAGGTTTAGAATTTTGATCTTTGTTATCAAGTTAATAAATAAAGTACTATGCAATGGTCTGCTCAGTGCCGTAGCTTCCAAAGGTAGGTACCGTCAAACGGGGTGAATAGGGATGCAGGGGTGAATCGGGACGTAAATTTAAAAGGCATTTTAACATTGAAATAATATAGTTTGTTGCCCACAATGCCACTTAATCGTTAATTACTTATAATACAGTTAACACAATAGCAAGCGCCTTTTTGGCAACAAACTATATTATTGCAAGGTTAAAATCCCTTTTAAAGTTTCGTTTCGATTCATCCCTGCATCCCTATTCACCCTATTTGACGGTATTACGTGTAATGATTTGATAAAGGAAAGACTTTGAAAACTGACGAAGGTGTAAAAGACTTACTGAACATTATTATGCTAACAAAACTTACAGGATAGTCGGGATCCATCATGTAGTTGAAGGTAGGGTCCAGATAGCTGCTGAATTTCTGCCAGTTGCCAAGCATGAACGCGGGTATCACACACAGACCCACCAGTACGAATTTGAACAGGTAGAACGAGACGAGACCTCTGTCGTTCTGGAAGAAATTATGTCTTTATGAAAATACTATTGCTTCTGCCCGGGACATAATTATCCCATGGCACTTAGCTTTTTAATGTGTATAGAGGTATGAGGAACAGGGTGTAAAGTTCACTCATACTCTATAGAAAAGGGAGGATCCTCCGACCAGACGGGTGTCGTGTCTGGTGGGCAACTGCCCGACGGTTGATGTCGGGACGTTGTATATATGCTAGTCGCGCGGTTAACTCTGATTGCGCGATGCAGGATTTGCGTGACGTCAGTATGACGTGTAGTTCGCATGTGGCGATGTTGATACCGCTACATGTGATAGCATAATTGTAATCGAATCAGTAATTCCAGAGATTACCTCTTACAAACAAACAATTTAACGTCTTTATAATTTAGAAAAAGAAGATAAACATACTTTTATTATATAATTATATATATATATATATCAATTATAATAGACTAGCTGCGCTCCGCGATTTCACCCGCATTAGTCTGCATCCCGTGGGAATATCAGGATAAAAGTCTCCCATGTCCTTATGTCAGGTCATGGTCTACCCATGTGCCAACTTTTGTCCAAATCTGTTCAGCCGTTTTAGCGCGAAAACGTAACAAACAAACATACAAAAAATCTAATATTTTCTCTTTAAAATATTAGTTTAGATTGTTTACATAAATGGTAAGCGCCAATAATGAAAACGATCATTGAACAAAAGACACGTCCAAAACTTATTTTGGTCTTTTAAATCTTCCAGAAACAGATATTCCTTAGCCAAACGGGTCAACGAACCATTTGGAAGTATTCACCCGGGAGTGTACTACCACTATGCTTTAGGACCAATCAACTTTATCTCTAACCTCGGATACTCCTAGAATTGCGGGTAAGATTCGGCGACTCCTTTCCATCGAATCGTCAGCCTGTTTGCTACCAAAGATTATGCTTTTGTTTACGTACCTGTCTTAGTCCGTGATATTGTGAGAGCCATGATATCATAACTACCGCTAGAAATGCAGTTTGGAAGAAGTTTCCGATCAGAGGCGCCATGATGGCCCCCGGGAAAAATCTCAAAGGGTACAGAGGATCTGAAAATAAAAATACATAGACTTAGTTGCTAAGACAGATGGACGAGACTCGCACAGACCAGGGAAGTATGGCATAATAGGGAGGAGGCCTTTACTCAGCCGTGGGTGGAACAGGGTTGCCAATGCAGATGATGGATTGCTAGGAGGGTTGGACTAGATGAAGTAGGTGGAGGGCCCTAATCTAGTGAAGCAAATTGTGAGACGTTTGTTGGTACAGTTAATTGATTGGTGACCCTAATTAAGAAGGCCGTGAGGGCCGGTAGGAAAGACAAATATGTCTTCTTTAATCGGGTATAGTGACTAAGAGCTTAAGGTCGCAGCATGATTCTGGTTTCGTCAATAGTCCTACGCTGACCAATCCAAATGATGATGTGCATACATCATCATTTCGATTGGTCATCGTAGGTCTGTCATCTTAATTTTTTTTGTTACCTAATTGCTTAATGCTTCGAAGGTAGGTACAACTAATTCCTCAGACAAAACGTCTTTTGTTATAGCTAGGTTACTCAATGAGAACTATAATTTCTCCATGCGTTTCATCACTTTCTTTGCGTCTTTGCTACGGTGAAACGCAACGCCATACATCCGACTATTTTTTCCAGTAAGTTTATCTACCTTCCATTCATCTTTCCTTTTCTTTTAATACCTACGCGAAGAAAAACATCTAAGGCAATAGAATTTTTGCTTAACCGCAGATTCTACAGATTAGGTACATCGCAACGTTTGCGTGCATCGAGATCGTTGCACATACTTAGTGCACATTTCATAACCACAATATTCGCTAGGAAGGTATTTCTGTGGCAGTTTGGTCCCCTAATGTATTCCATAAAGGAAAGGGAACTCTCTTTAAGTACCCAGCCGTCACAAAAGAATCATGGATAAAAAAAAACTCGAGGTTAGGGCGGTCCTATGGGTGTCTATTTATGGAATAGCAAGGTGCGGTTGGACAGTTGGTAGCTTGCAAGGGTTTTGTGCGCACATGTTATACTCAAAAACATTGCGGACAAAGGTTCGAGAAACGTATGTTATGTGAGACTATCGGTTTCGAAACTTAGGGAATTCCAAATAATGTTGAATTTTAATTTTTAGAAACAGAGCTAGAGTGCAGCAAAAAAAAATATAGTTTTATTTTTGTTTTGTGTTTTCATCATGCGATCAGTCTCTTTGACTATAGGTAAGCAGATGAGGTGGAGACTTATTGGCGTGGAGGGCGCTGCTCCCAGCGGAGCCAGCCCTTTCTTTTGCACAGTCAGTTTGTCTGACTATCCTGGTCAAATATGTCTCGCCTCTTTTTAAATCGGCGTACAGTTTAGTTTAGCAAGAAATGACGCATTTACCTGCACCCAACCCCTTCTAAAAGGAATTTTATATAAGATACAGCTTGCTGCTGCAAACTAATTGCACAGTAGGGCTTATAATAAGGCCCTTGTATATATATTTTGCCCTTACTCACGAAGGTTTTTTTGGTTTGTTATAGTACGATTCAAAGGTAATGGCGGCTGTGAAGTGCGCTATTCGCTGCGCAGTACCTCACCCGTCACCCCCGCTGACACGTGAATTGGTTACTGCGCAGCAACTCGCCTCATGTTCCGAGCCGCCATTAAGTTTGAATCGTACTTTAAATGTGGGTATACAAGAGCGTAGGCTGGCATCACAGTCACGGTATCGAGTGACTCAAAAGTCAAAACTTCAACTGACTCATTACAAAACGAGTTTTAACTTAAGTGCAACCTTAAACCGTTCTGCCAGTTTTTTGTATTTCGAATCTTATCCGGACTGAGATAAAGTTCTTAATACAAAATTGACAACTTAGACTTGGGTTCAAAATCAGTTGTTGTATCTAGAAAAATGTATCGATGGTGGATCACCATTATTTTGTAATAAAGTTGCAAAACTCGAATATTATCGTCAGAGTGCAGATCCTATTGAGTATTCTGTGGAGTGCAGTGTAAAGTCAACTGTCTGCACATTTAAGTTAACAATTTGATATTGACAATTTGACATTTGACTTTACATAGTAGCAATAAGGGCGATTTTCGTAATTCAACTGACGTGCGGTTGGACGAACAACGTTCGAAGCATCTTGCATCGTGCCGAGGGGGCGACCGGCAACACAAACCGGTCCGCGGGGTAACTGCGCACGTCCCGACATTTTAAATAAGGACGGCTTTGGTGTATAATAAACATAGGTATGGTAGGAGTGTCTATACTTAGGTACGATTGTGGACTCCCTTTGTTTAAAGATTGAAGCTGGACGTGAGATAATCCTATCATTTATAGTGTACTAAAATATAGACTGTAAGGGACATCTATGCGCAAAATGTTAATATGAATTCAGTAAAAGGGTCTGTTTTTTCATATACAAGTGCAATACAAATTTCAAATTAAACGCGCTCAATCGTTATCTGTATTTAAGAGACTCGTGAAGGAACATTTGTTATTGTGATCTTTGTAGCTGTCTGTATTAAGTCGTCATTTATTTTCGTTGCTTAGATATTTAGTAGATATGTAGGTATGTATACATGGACCTATCTATTATATAGCATTTATATATGTATATATATAGGTAGGTGTATTATTTTGCACCAATGACGACCCCATTTTATAACCACGCAATCACCGTCCATTCCAAGGTTCCCTGGAAGAGATCGCAGAAAGCGATAAGACCGCCCATTTTAGGTTTTATAGTGTTAAATGTAAGTATTGTTTTGTTATATATTTTCTGGTGTAAGTACAATAAAGTATCAATAAATAAATGAATACACAGTCAAAAACTATGGAACAGCAGCTTTTTTTTTTTAATTACCGACTAAGGTATGCTTTGGGGTCTAGATTTCTACAATCATGTGCTGAAAACACTTCCTTTCTCCTTAAACATCATCATTACATTTAGTTTCTTTGCTATTGTTTCATGTTTATTATTGTATATATTATATGAAGATAAGTATATGTTTTGTGTATGTATGTATTTATTGTATATGTAAATGGTACACCACTGACTACCTGCATTATTGTCTCTCCTTCTCTCTTGAATCCATCCAAAAATGTCTGTAAAAGATCGCTTTTAGAGTTATGACCGCCCATTGTGTCACCCTATGTAAAATTTATATCGGTAATTTTTATGGTGTACATAATAAAGAGTATTCTATTCTATTCATGGTAACAGTGTGCGTGGCGATGTCCATAAGACCTTACACCGTGTAACGTGTTCTTGCCCGTTCTTCTCCATATATACCTACTAAGCTTTGGAATGCGCAACTAGCTTCATCTTTCTGACTGACCAACCCCTTGATAATTCCAGTGCCTATAATTGGTTTATTTGAAATAAACCATTTGTGTTTTGTAATATTAAAACCTTTTCTTTTGTGTCAGGGAACATGGCTTTGTAGTTTGCAGATACCGCAACGCCGGTGAAAGGTTTTGGTGATAAAGGGTTCGTACCAGTATCTCCATATACACGGTAATTACCAGAGATCGGAATAGGTAGAGTATATTTTCCTAAACTTCGAGGTAAGTAACATAGAGTGGATAATACCTCCTCTAAAATACCGGAATGTCGATAGTGACGTTTTAATCCCGGGATTTATAAATCACGAATTATTTATTGGACTTTATACATAGAGTTACAAATTATTGATTTGAAGAATCATTTTATATTTTTAGGGTTCCGTTCTAATATTGTGTCAAATTCAAATGTTTTGTTTTAAGTACCTAGGTAAAATAAGATGAAGTTGGCTGTTGCGTATTAGGTAAATTAAAACTTGTGATTCAAATACATACCTACATACATTGTGTTGTGCAGATATTTGGTTATTCTTACCCAGGTAACGACGGCGGTCCCTATTGTTTCAAAATATCTTTGGTAACACAACAAAAATTTGATATCATTTACTATCTCTTTCACATGATGTAGGCATTGCTATTTGTTATCTCTCTGAAAGAGATAGCAACTATCGTTTTTTATTGTAAGATGTGTGTGAGCGCATTCCTGAATAATATTCTGTTGAGATTGATGATGAAAATGATGTTTCTGATTGATTTAGACTCTTATCAACTAAAATGAATAAATAAAAAATACCACTTGTTTATATTTATGTTAAATGTTACGAGCATTTGTCTTTTTACCCAATGGACGGCGCGACAAAAAAAACAGGGTTATTTTTGTTCTATACTTTTGAAGGGTATAGCTACAGTACAACTATTTTATTAATGTGCCTCGGCAAACTTCGTGTTTCGTCAGTCGTCGGATTTCTATCAGATGCCCTTTGCACTTGGTGCAGACCGGACGCTCTCAATCGACTTGGAAGTATGTAGAGTTGTTAATACTCTTTTAACTAAATGTAATTTATTAAAAAAATGGGAGGAAAGCTGCTAAAGTCGCAGGCACGACAGATAATTTTAAGCTTATACTTGTATTTTTTACAAGAAGCCGATGGATTCAAGAAATAAAGCAATGGTTATTTTCAAAAAGTTCAAAAACGGGTTTCTGAAGCTTTTCGTGTTACAGTCGGAACTGTACAGAATATTGTAAAAGAAAATTATAAATAGATGAATTGGCTCCCATCCCATCACCAAAAACAGTACTTAAGACCAAACAATTTCATTAAAATTTAGACTATTTTGATTATTCTGTCATACGTAACATGATTTACGATTTTCATTTACGCTTTAAGGAATTACCTTGTTTGAGGACTTTAAAATCGAAGTTGATTGAGGCTATCCAATTTGGAGGCGGTCTGAAGTCATTTTTTTTTTTTTTTTTAATTGGTTTTCGATATAAAAAAACAGAAAACAGTCCCGAAATACTAATTGAAAAGCATGATATTCGCCTTAAAAGGCTTAAGTATCTCCGAGAAATTCAAAGGGTGAGGGCTGATGGCAAAAATATTGTCTTCATGGATGAATCATATGTGCATACGTCGCGCTCAAAAGGGAAATTTTGTACATCTAAAAATGAAAAGGTGTAAAGAAGCCAATTTCGAAAGGAGAATGTATAATCATCGTTCACGCTGGCAATGAAAAATGTTTTGTTCCAGGTGCACTGATGTTGCGCAAATGTATTGATAGTAATGGCGATTACCATAAAGAAATCAATGCCGACCGGTATCAAAATTGGCTGCTTAATCAGTTAATACCAAACCTACCAGCTAATAGTGTTTTAGTAATAGATAACGTACCATACCTAATAAATTATTTGTTAAACCCCCGAACTCAAACAATACTACACCGGAAATTATAGCTTGGTTGCAGCAACATAACATTTCTCATAATCCAAATTCATTGAAGATCGATTTATATGACATTGTAAAAAAACATAAAGAAAGATACTCAAGAGTTTGCTATTGATCGCATTATGGAAGAACATGGCCATACCATTTTACGATTACCCCATATCCACCGGATTTTAATTCAATAGGAAATATTTGTAGCTAGTAAAAATGTTGGAATGAATGTGACAACGATCAAAGAAATTATATTGGAAAAAATCAATATGATTGGCCCGGAATAATGGAAAAATAGTATGCGATCATTCAATAAAACGTGAGGACGAATATAGAAATTTTTACCAATGTTGGATTCACACATGGAAAACTTTACAATAAATACCTGTTCGAGTAGTGAAGAAAGTGATCATTCCATCACTAGTACTGACACAGCTACATCATATGAAGAAATTTTCTGACTGAATTGAAAAGATTAATAACCGGATAAATATTTATTTTAGTTGAATACCTATACATATGTCGAACATAAGAACCTCCTCTTTTTTGGAAGTCGCTTGAAGAAGTATTTTATTTAGTTTATTAATTTCCGTGGTATACTATACATAATAGTCGCCGCGCGGTCGCGACTTACTAGTGGTCGCGATTTACGAGTTGTAGGTCATAGGTTCGAACCCTGGCAGGCGTTACTTTGTTTAAATTCGTTCATCACCACTGCTCTCAAAACGGTGAAGGAAAACATCGTGAGGAAAGCGGCATGTCCTAGAACCAAAATTTCGAAGACATGTGATATCTACTAACCCGCACTGGACCCTCGTGGTAGATTACAGCCCATTCCCTCTCGAAGAGAGATGGCCTGTGTCCCAGCAGTGGGAATATTATAGGCTGATTATACTATACATAATATTGAAAACGAGTAAATTTTATTATAAATACAGAACCTCCTTTTTTAAAGTCGGTTAAAAAGGAAAATAGGTTTTCAGCTCTATATAGTTCACACGGGAATCAAAACAAAACAACAATAAAGTACTTAGTTCTGAATTCAAATTATTATACACGATAAATCTAATAATTGATGGACATGGAAATCAGCATTCGTTGGTATTCGGAAATGCGATGATTCCCGAGGGACATTACGAAAATAGTTGTGCTGTACATTACTCTGGTTCTTTGAGTAGTGGTAACAAGAAAGTTCTGTAATTGTACATATAAATTGTTTTGGTTAGATATTTTGCTTTTTATTTTTAATATTACCTACCCTTTTTATCACAATATAATCAAGTAAATACACACAATAACCCGACAACTTTTTAAGTAATTAGTTTCCTATATGTAAAACAAAGCACTTTAATTTAAAGGTTTTAGTACGGAACCCTAAAAAAGTAATAATATTGTTCGAAATATTAATTTGTTACGAATATATTCAAAGTGCAATAAATAGTTTACATTTTCTTAAATCCCGGGACTTAATTGTCATGTTTATGATTCCGGGATTTTAGAGACTGTATTATCCACTCTATGTTACATAGTTCCTCGAAGTTTTGGTAAATATGCTCTATTTATTTCGATCTCTGGTAATTACCGTAGATGCACCGTAATCTGGTCTTAATCTACCGTCAAGGTAATAAGGTATTAACGTGTCCTTTGAAATTACGTTGTATATATTTCATAATATACCGTGTAAGACCCAGAAAATCAATAAAAAAAATTGCAGTCTGTGTCGATTTCAGGCCAATTGACCATATGTTGACAAAAATGTGAATAAATTGACGAAAAAGATAAAGTCTTGGTAGGAGAGTCAGATTCAGAATACAAAAAATAAAAAATAAGAAGAATAATAAGTATTAATATGTTTAATTTTGCATGTCTCACATATTTCATAAATAATTATTAGCGCAAATAAAGCCGGGATTTTTTCCTTTGATAAATTACACGGTACACTTTTAGCTGATTCACCGTAATTTTGTCTAGAAACACCGTATTTTTAACCTTGCAACACGGTAACTCTCGATTTATATATGGAGACACTGGTTCGTGCTCACTTTTTTAAAATACATAGTCTTAGCCTACATACATCCGCTATTATCATACATTGGCTTCGAGGACTTCTCACTTCTACTAATAACTTTCACATTAAACAGGGTGTTTGGAAGCTGGATGCAAAGCCTTAAGGGGGTGATAGTTAACACCATTTAGACAATTTTGAGCCATAGGTACATGTCTGAGACGAAGTCTGTTTTATATTTTTAATTGCTATAACTGAACCTAAAAAAGACATAGGAAAAGCAGTCACAAAAAAAAAAAACGACTTCGTCTCAGAAATGTATGGCTCAAAATGCTCTAAATGGTGTCAACTTTCACCCCCTTAAGGCTTTGCACCCAGCTTCCAAACACCCTGTATAACGTTTATAATTTATAATTATCATTATTGGTAGTTACTCACCGTTGAAAGTTAGTAAGGACGGCAATAAAATGTAGATCCATCTTTGTTCTATTGACCAGTCGGACATAGGGTATTTTCGCATCATGTAAGCAAACCAGAACTGAAAATAATAATTATAGGTGTCATAACTTTTCAATCTCATTCCTCGAAGGGGTAGGCAGACAAGCGTACAGTCATAATCAGCCCTAAATCCAGGCAACTAAAAGCTCCATAACACTGCCCGTCCCGGGAATCACAACCTGGGACCCCACGCTCAGCAGTTGCGCTTGCGACGCCAAAGGAACTCCGCCTCTTTGGTTAGTGAACGCTGAATTCAAGTAGAAGGATACTCAGCACTCACCGTCATCTTTTTTTTAGCTTATAGCAATACATTGAGATCAGTCTATTTTATTTACGGCCATAGTTTGACCTTGAATATTAGATAAGAATTTTATTATTAAAAATATATAATAACTTACGGTCATGAAGAATGACGTCATCACAAATATAAACCTAAACCACGTCTCCATTTGCGTAAATGCTGGATTGTAAGTTTTGAACTGAAAAAAAAACACATCGTTACTTTTTGATAATTATAATTGTAGTTATACCTAATTAGGATTTCAAGACCCCCTACCAAATACCCCTGTAGGGGTTAATTCGAACTTATATTTGGATAGATTTTAAAAAGCCGTGACGTTTTTTGGGTGGGGGCTTTCATCATCGTCATCATCAGCCTACAGCAGTCCACTGCTGGACATAGGCCTCTCCAATTGAACGCCATTTAGCTCGATTCTCGGTAACTCTCATCCAGCTTCAGCTTTTAAACTCCCATAAATTCTGCCCTAAATCGTTTGCGACATATCCGAGGTATTTTGAAGCGAAGTTTTAAGCCTACGTTGTCCAAAAGCAGAATAAAGCCTTCATTCCCCATTAGGTATAAGTATTCTTCTACCGTACTTTTATCTGTGGCCTTAGCACGAGTTTTAGAAAAAGTTTGGCAAGCCAAGCGTAGACGATGTCATTCATACTTGTCTCAGTCTCTTTTTAAAACTCAATGTGCCAAAGACAGATTGCTTCGTTATTATTTCTTGAACTGCCTTTATGATCATAAGCTTCGTCCAGATATGTTCTTTGGCCCGTTCCGTATCCGCGTCGCGATCCAAGAACGCTAGTTTGGACGCCGTTCGGAACGGTACGGCGCGGTTACGGCGCCTCGGAATGCATCGAGGTACGCCCCGATCCCTCGCGAGTCGGTTTGTTCGCCGACTTCAAAGATGATACGATAGGGCCGCGGCGCGCGCTGCAGTGCGCGCCAGTCTGGACGTGATCGTCGCTCTCGTACTTTCGACTCACGAATTCAACGTCCGTATTTCGAATCGTGGCGCGAATTTTAAAATTTCTCGTTCGATTATAGGCCGCCATTTGTAATATGCATGGATCTCTTCGCTTATGGTTGGGCAGTACTTGGCGCACGACTGAACAAAAATTTGATGCGATAATCTCGGCGACGGTACGGTGAGACGGGCTATTTTCAGTGCGTCCATAGTTTGTCCGGTCGATACGGAACGCAGGTCTTTCCAGAATGTTTAGCTTCGTCCAGATATTATCTGGACGAAGCAGGCCGTTTTTAATATAGTACGATTCAAACTTAATGGCGGCTGTGAAGTGCGCTATTCGCTGCGCAGTACGTGACCCCTCAACCCCGCTGACACGTGAATTGGTTACTGCGCAACGCCTCGCCTCATGTTCCGAGCCGCCATTAAGTTTGAATCGTACTATACCTAACATAGAAACCACCTAACACCTTCTATTTTTTACTTAGTAGAAAATGTTTATGTTAATAGCTATCATACTAGCTAATATCCTGTAATCGATACTCACATAGAATATAATGTCCCTAATAAAATATCGGTGATAGAACTCCTTGAGCTCAAAAAAGTTAACATTAATTACGTAGTGCGTGTAGTCCAACCACAAGATGTGTAAGATCATCACCTCGTCACAAACACGCTTCTTACATTTAAGATGTTGAGTCCTGGAAAGGAAAAAAATATATTAAAATCTCCGATGACCGCGACACCGAACGGCTAGAATAAAGTCCTCACAACATGAGTCCTTAAAACTGTTACTGTGTGATGTTCAGTGTCTTGGTAGGTGTAATGTCTAGGGTACTGTACAGCTTTGAATAGCATAATCGACCTATAGTGTTCCCACTGCTGGGACAGAGGCCTCCTCTCTGTGAAGGGGAGTACGTCGTAATCCACAACGCTGCACCATGGTTCGTCTAGTACATGGTAGCTGGATAAAATACGTTATAGAACATGCCGGAAATTCTTTTCTATAGACAAAACCCACGAACTTCCAGTTCCAAGAATTTTAATGCACCTGGGGTTGCGCTCATTAGGGGTCACAGGTGAGTATACAGGGTGTAAGGGTCAGCCCTCCCCAGACTGATGGGGTGAATTCAGTATATCATACTAAGATGACCGGTACATGAAATGATTTCAGGAACGTTATGGGAATCTAATAAACCTGATTTGTTTTATTACCTCACACGCAATGTATCGTTTCGTTCGCCTCGGGGTCACTAGGATCTATCCCCAAGCGCGCTTACGCCACGTGATTTATTACGTCACATTGAAGCGAGCGAGAGAAAACAATTGAGCAGATGGCCGGGTGACGTACAAAAGAAGTATGCGGTGAGTTCGATGAACTCTGTAGAGTTAAGCAGAAAGTGAACAGCTGATTTCTCGCGTAGTTCGTTAGAGACTTTCAACATCCATTGCTGTTTTTTTTATTTAAGCTGTTTTATTTACGTAAATGGAGTGCTGTCCGGTGGAATATGATTCAAAATAAGGAGCTGAATGCAACCTGTAAGTTTGCGGAGGGCTGTCTCTTACACCCGTATAAGAAAAGTGGTTAGTAAACTGATTATCATTAGCAATTTTGCATTCGATGCGAATACTTATGAAAGTGATTTTAAAAGTGGTTTTAGTTTAGTGATGGATATTGAAGTTAAAGGTACTTATGTATTATTTTATCTTACAAAACAAGTTAGCAAATTACAACTAGATTATTTTTTATTTTTAACATGAAATTCTAATTTTACAATTTTTTACCTATTTTATTATCTATTTTGGACCCGGCAAGCATTTACCAACGCATGTCACAAACTTAAAACTTACATATATGGTAGTTTAAACCCTCTTCTTTCAAACAATAATAAATCTAGCCTGTGGACTGCTGCGGAAGTCTATATATTTTTTCTAGAGTACCTCTTCTCAATCTCAAGATTAGAACTTTATGAGGAGTGGCTTAAACAGAACAAAGAAAACCGCTATAGCAGACAGTTTGGTCTACTATCATCAAAATACGACCTATCCGGTATCACCGAAGATTCTTCGAGGGCTCTGAAGAAGTCAATCAGAGCGTTTAGCGCAAATTTAGAAAAAAAAATGGTACACTCACAAAAAGTGCCGCGATGTTTTTTTTGTCAAGAAATGAAGAATGTACGTCAAAAGATTTCGTGTTTTAGGTGTCCCTTCGCCACGCACATCCATCTCCTTCCACTGCACTTTCAACTGCTGGACGTCAAATCAAAGAGTTTGAGCAGTCCAGTGATAAAACGAAAAGGAGAAGAGTTGACGATCTGGTAAGTACACGCGACACTTATCAGTTAGTGTTTGCAGCAGAATTCTCTGCGCGATTGTCTGGGTACCGAACCTAGGCTGCTGTTATAAGGGACGCAAACGAAAGTCCCGAAAAGTGCAAAACCATGAAAAATTGTGTCAGTGACAGTGCAAGCAGCAGTCAAAGGTGTTTAACGAAGGAAGAGGCTATGGCATATTATGCGGACTCAAAATCAACAAGCCACTCCTACAAGCAGACGCGTAAATGGAGCATGAAAGCTGGGCATATGGTATTTCCATCAATTTATAGTCTTAGGAAAGCTAAGAGAGAATGTTTGGACACCATACTGGAGCCTAAACTACCGCTTAGGTTCCAGTATGGTGTCCAAACCGGAAGGTTACAATATTAACATCGTAAAATTTCAAGTCATCGACACTAGATACTAGAGAGTTGTATAAAAAGCTTTATCCGCGGTATTACATGCTTGCTACTGTACACAAAATTCTTGTGCACAGTACAGATGTCATTCAATCTGCTTTAATGCCAATTGGGCAGCTTTCTGAGGAAGCTCAGGAAGTTCTACCTGCTAGACCTTTTTTTTGTCTACCTGCTTTGTGTCTGAATAATAGCCACTACCCACAGACTAGTCGTTATCTTTAAACGTGCTTTGCTTTGCTTTGTACGTGGTTGTTTGTTTTTTTTATGGTATGGTGTTTTATTTGGGCTCCTCATTTAACATCTCTTGCAGGACGGCTAAGTTCAGCAGCATATGCTGTAAGAAAAATCCGTCAATTTACTAATGTAGATACCACGAGGCTAGTCTATTTCAGTTACTTTCATAGTATCATGTCTTACGGTATTTTACTATGGGGACGGGCTGCAGATATCGAGTCTATTTTTATTCTGCAGAAAAGAGCCATCAGAGCAATATATTGCATCCGCAGGCGCGATTCTCTAAGGGAACTGTTTAAAGATATTAACATCATGACGGTACCTTGTCAATATACGAGTATCTATGAAAACATCATGTACGTAAGAAAAAAAAAATATCTTTTCAGTAAAAGAGGCGAAAAACATAACCATATGACTAGAAATAGGGACCAATTAGTTCAACCAGGTTTCAGACTGGCTAAAGTAGACTCATCCTTCATGGGGTACTGTTTAAAATGTTACAATAAAATACCTCCCCACATTCTCCAACTGAATGAAACAAAATTTAAATCTTGTATAAAACGCACACTATGCAGTCAAGCATATTATAAGTTGGGGGATTACATCGCTGACAAAGATGCTTGGCTCAACGCTGGTCCTGCTCCACAGGGGCGCATAAATTAATTGATTAGCATTCGAAAATATTGTTGGAGCTGCTGAAGGTTGTAAAAACAACAACATCTTTGCATTGTATAAATTCAATCTCTTAACAATATATAATTGCATAGCACATGTGTGAGCACTATGTACCTACTATAAAGCCACCATTTACTAGGCTAGTCTTTCATTGACTTGAATGTGCCCTGGCGGCTGAGAGTATGTCATGCTCACTCAAATGTCTCGCTGGTGGTGGCGTGTGTGTTGGATCATTAAGTTACCTTCAAAATGTTTGAGCTGAATGGTGCTGATCCTTACGTCATGGTCGTGAACGGGCGCCGTCAGTAGGGACTGGTCAACTCTTGGCTGCCACGGCTTATTTTAATTTAAATTTTTGAATTGTTTTTTTTTTATCTTTTTATTACGGATAGTTTAAACGTGCACGTCTTTCTACATCGTTCTCACATTTTTAATTTGAATATGAATGATGTAAACAATTTGTTTTTTGTAACTATATGTTGATTTAAAAGAGTGTCCATGGAGTTTCTTGCCCGTTCTTCTCCATAGGTACCTACTACGCTTTGGAATGGGCAACTAGCTTCATTTTTCTGACTGACTGACCCTTTGACAATTCAAAAGTGCCTGTAATTGGTTTATTTGAAATAAATGCTTTGAGTTTGAGTTTTTAAGTACCTATGAAAATGACGTCCTTTACATAGTCCCTCTACCACCACTTCCTCCCCCCCCAAAAATGGGTCCCTTTATACCAAAACGAAATTAGGTAGTCATAACAGGTTATAAGAAAGCCCCTGCGAATCATAAATCGCAAAAAATATTTTTGTCCAGCTGGCATAGCTATATCGACCCCCAGAGGTCTACGAGACCTACAAGGGGACCATGTCAGTGAGAAAAATATTTGGGGCTCCGTGGGGGGTTTGTATGACCTACAATTAGTTGTTCCGGATCTGGCTGTTTGTGTATGTGAGTTTGAATGTTTGTAAACGCACCCACAATACAGGAGAAATTCCTAGCGTGGGGCAACGTTTTTTTAAAAACCAAATAAAATAAATAAATAAATAAATATGTAAGCCCACGTGTCCATGATAGTGGATCTCATTTAAGCAGCACCCAATTGCGTAACACATTATTAATCACAATTTGAATCATTTATTGATCTAGAGCAATGATATCCAAAGTAGTCTATATCGACCCCCAGGGGTCAACGACGACCTATAAGGGGTCCATGTGAACAAAAATATTGGAGGTCTACCCAAAACTGAAAAACATGGCAAGTGGCCTACGAAACAAAAAGTTTGGGGACCTCTGTTCTAGACGAACCATAGTGCGCTGGCCCAGTGCGGGTTGGTTTGAATGGGACGCTGGATAAGCTGAAACTTTTTGGTCTTAGCTCTTGTTTTTAGCCAGGAAACGTATAAATATTTCGCTAAGACCATTTTAATTAGTCTTCGTCTTATTTCCTATCTCTCTTATCAACCTTCTTCTTCTTCTTAAAATTTTAGAGTATCATACATTTTAGTTCTTACCTATTAGGAGCGTCAGCTTCGGATAATATTTCTTCCGTGCTATGGTCTGCCAACACGCCGTCTATTGAAATGCTAACTTGGAAGCTCTTGTCGAATATCTCCTCTGAAACATAAAAACCATTTACTTCTAATTAAGTTTTGAAATGACGGTTACAGAGAGCGTTTGCGCACTGCATCCGATTAGAATCCGAGAAATGTCGGTCTGAAGTAGTAGCCATAGTACCTATTATTTGTTTGGGTGTTGCGCACTAGATCCGCACTCTGTCCGTCCAAATTTAGAACATTCCCAATTCGGATTCGGATCGGATGCAGTGCGAAAAAGCTCTAACAGTTAAAAAGTAATATTGATAAAACCGTTTGACCTGAAATTTTTGCACGAGGGGCCACCCTATGGCTCCCCCTTTTGTCACTTTTTTCGACAGCCTTGAGTGGCAAGGGCTCAATGCTATCGAATTTATAATTTGACGAAACTGAATCCTTCTAAACTTGTTTCAAGGGTGTTCCCTATCGGGGCGTTACTCTGCTGCCGCGAGAAATCGCGGCACAGCGGACAGAGCTCCGGCGGGATCTCATGGCGGCATGGGGAGTGCGACTGTCGCAGCCCAGCGCTGGGCACGCCACAATTGCGGCGGTAAGTCCCCTCATTGAGGAGTGGCTTGAGAGGCGCCACGGCGTCCTCACCTTCCGCCTGACGCAGGTCCTCACCGGACATGGCTGTTTCGGGTGGTTCCTGTTTCGGAAACGCCCGGTTGTTGTCATTTTGTGGATCGACCGGAGGACACGGTGGAGCATACGGTAGAGGTCTGCCCGGCTTGGGCGCATCACCGCTGTGTCCTCGTGGCGGCGATCGGCGGCGGCAATCTCTCGCGTCCGGCTCTGGTTCAGGCCATGGTACGGAGCGAGAGGGAATGGGAAGCAGTCACCTTCTGCGAAGCAGTAATGCTCGCGAAGGAGGAGGCGGAGCGCGTGAGGGAGAGGCAATCATTGCACCCTCACGCCCCTAGTCGCCGCAGGAGGAGACACCCTGGGCGTCGGGACTCGATAGCCGACTCCCGGCCACCGTAGGCGCGGGCCTGCGGACGGCGAGGAATGGGCAGCTTGCCGTCCGGTAAGGACCAGGCCCGGGTCGACAGCGCGTTGTGTTTCACGCGCGCCTCAAAGAGATGTCAGCATAATTGACGGGGTCCGATAGGGCCGATGCCTGCCGGGGTCGCGGATTGTTCGAAAGAGTTACCGTGGCCCAGGCGCACAGTCAACTGAAGGAACACGGGTGGGTTTTAGTTAGTAAGAGTCTGACACGCCCTTCCGCTCTGCCCAGAGCGTGAGAGGTCATATGATGATATCACCACCAAAAAAAAAAAGGGGTGTTCCCTATATTCAGTACTATATAGACCTAGACAGTGATCTAAAGTAAGGCCAACGAGACGAGATAAAGAATGTAAAGAAACTTTTAGGGATTCATAACATTTTTATTTAAATAAATATATGTTGTCGTCTGTATTAGACGAAGACGATTCGTCAAAAGAGTCCGAATCAATCATAAAACTATTTATTGTATTATCAATCATGTGTGCAACCATGCTGTGATTTCATAATTAAAATAACAATCACTCACAATAATAGTAAAAATCAACAAGAAAAACTAACAATAACGGATTAATAACAAAAAAAAAAACTAAACAAATCCGAAAATGATAAAAATCGTATCACTTCGAACACAATCCATACAGGAATGAACTTGTTCAAAGAGTGCAGACCAAATGTTGATAGCTGCTGTACCGACCTTTTTTCTGTACCACGACTCACACAACGACAGCCGTCGTTGACCAACAGAGACAGACGTCACTAATGCGTGCGAGAGATAAGGACAGAGATGATAATAACTCGCTATCGTAATGTAACTCAGTAAAAATCAGGTTGTTTACGTATTTTATCTCGTCTCGTTGGCCTCACTTTAGTCTGGTATAGTAGTGCTAGAGACTGGAGAATCTTACCGTCATCATTGTTGGTATCTACACCGTGAGCCATTATTTTCTCCGTGTGTAAACCTAGCGCCTTGCTGTGCAGGTGGAACGGGCCCTGGTATACAGGATCGCAAGGCCATCGACACACAAACTGTTACCATAGATTCAGCATGATTCTGAACACCTTATGTATTATTATCTATTGGATTTATCCGTTACATATTCTTGTACCGTGTAATAGCTTTTCTTGATTAAGTATTGCTTTAATTTATTTTAAAATATACTAGTTTTGTTGTTTTATGTCTTCTGGTAATTTATTATAGTTCTATTTTTATTGACATTGAATATGGACTAGATGGGTGTAAATTAAGGCGAGAGGGGGGCAAATTTTGTCTGTTTTTATGGCGCAACTGATAATTAGTTTGTATGTCTCCCCGTGTATTGTAAGAATCTGGATATTTGCGGACTAGTTTACATAATTCCAAAATATAAATACCTACTGACTAAGGTGAGAATTTTGTGTTTCTGGAAGTAAGGCTTGCAATTATCTGTTGGTTCTATATTGACAATTATTCGTATTTGCTTTTTTTGGACGGTCAATAGGGAGGGAGCGTCTGTGCTATTTCCCCATAAGATGATGCCATAGTTAGTTAGTTAGTTTTAATAACCGAAGAAAAATTTCTACGCTAGGTTTAGAAACATGTGCTGAATTCATGGTAATAGTTTATGCGTCAATGTCTCTGTCACCCAGCTGTATAGTTCTCTAGTCTAGTTTATAGTGTAAGAGAGGAGAGAGTCTTACCGTCATCATTATTAGTAAGTATCTCCGCCATGAGCCACAGTTGCTGCGCGCGAAGAACTTATGCCTTGCTGTTTAGGTGGAACGGGCCCTGGTGTATAGTGCTCTAGTCTGGTATATAGTGCTAGAGACTAAAGAGTCTTACCATCATTATTGTTAGTGAATATCTCCGCCATGAGCCACAGTTGCTGCGCGCGAAGACCTAAGGCCTTGCTGTGCAGGTGGAACGGGCCCTGGTGTATAGTGCTCTAGTCTGGTATATACGAGTAGTGCTAGAGACCAAAGAGTCTTACCGTCATCATTGTTAGTGAATATCTCCGCCATGAGCCACAGTTGCTGCGCGCGAAGACCTAAGGCCTTGCTGTGCAGGTGGAACGGGCCCTGGTGTATAGTGCTCTAGTCTGGTATATACGAGTAGTGCTAGAGACCAAAGAGTCTTACCGTCATCATTGTTAGTGAATATCTCCGCCATGAGCCACAGTTGCTGCGCGCGAAGACCTAAGGCCTTGCTGTGCAGGTGGAACGGGCCCTGGTATATAGTGCTACCGTTCGTCAGCACGGAGGAGGCTGTGATTGAGGTCGTCATAGTTGGTGATGGCCCTTAAACATTAAGGGACATTTTTAGAAGGCACGTATTTAATTGAATCCCAAATAATTTCCATTTGGTCTCATAAAATACTAAATAGTCAACTAACTGCAACCAACACGGTCGGTCACAGTTCTAACCTAACCTGAACCAATTGGTCGGAGTGCCCTAGGTTAGTTACTGCGATTATATCGGCTTGCGCGTGGTTGGTCACAGTTCTAACCTAACCCATTTGGTCGTGATGCCCTAGCTTAGTTACTGCGACCATATCAGCTTGCGCGTGGTTGGTCACAGTTCTAACCTAACCCATTTGGTCGTGATGCCCTAGCTTAGTTACTTAGACCATATCGGCTTGCGCGTGGTTGGTCACAGTTCTAACCTAACCCATTTGGTCGTGGTGAACTAGCTTAGTTACTACGACCATATCGACTTGCGCGTGGTAGGTCACAGTTCTAATCGAACCTATCCCAATTGGTCGTGGTGCCCTAGCTTAGTTACTGCGACTATATCGGCTTGCACGTGGTTGGTCATAGTTCTAATCGAACCTAACCCATTTGGTCGTGGTGCCCTACCTTAGTTACTACGACCATATCGGCTTAGCGCGGTTGGTCACAGTTCTAACTTTTTTTTTTTTTTTTTTTTTTTTTTTTTTTTTTTTTTTTTTTTTTTTTTTTTTTGATCCGGGGTGGAAAATCCTCATGGATGTCCCCCGCCCTGGGGGGGCGGAGGGGTCTGTCAGACTCTTACTGACTAAAAACCACCCCGGTGTTCCATCTCACACCTGCGCCGGGGGTCGCGGGAACATACGAATCTTCCGCAACCCCCGACTGGTGCCGGCCCGCCTCTGCGGGCCCCGTCCGGTCGAGCGGGGGGAGTGAGGTGTTTGACTCCCCCCGCGACGTCTAAGAGGGGCGCGCGTGAAACACTACGCGCCGCCGCCTCGGGTCCTGATGTATGGGGGGCGACGGACGTCCCCAAGTCCGTCGTCCCTGGACCCATTTAGGGGGGCTGGAAGAGGGCGTTGTCCGCCCTCCGCCGACGCCCGGTGCGCCTGCTGCGGGCCGGGTGAGAGGATGAGATCTCTCGCTCCCTTTCCGCAGCCTCCTTCTGCGAGATAACTGTTTCGCAGAAGGATACCACCGCGTCCCAGGACTCGTCGCCGCCGACCATAGCATTCACTACGGCCGGCAGCGACAGGTCACTGCCTACTCCTGAGATAAGGGCACGGCGCGGCTCCTCCCAAGCGGCACACTCTGCCAGCGTATGCCGCGCCGTGTCCTCCCGACAGTCGACGCAGTGGTGACACCGGGCGTCCGGCTCCCTGTTTATGCGACACAGGTACTTCCCGAAACAACCATGCCCCGAGAGCACCTGCGTCACCCGAAACGACAGGGAGCCGTGCCTCCTCCCGAGCCAGAGGTCGAGCACCGGCCGGACCGCCTCGATAGTGACGAGGCCGGCGGTAGGGCGTGAGAGCCTGTCCCGCCATTCCGCCACCAGGACCTCGCGGAGCTGCGACCGACGCTGCTCCATATGTCGCTGCATCGGTCGCTCGCCCCGCGCCCGCCATTCCTCGCGCCACCGGTACAGTGACGCGAGCACCTTCGCCTCCAGGTCCCAGGGCGAGGATCCGGCCAGTGCACAAGCCGCCTCGTAGGAGATCGTGCGGTACCCCCTTATGACTCTGACGGCCATCGCTCTCTGCGGCTTTCGCAGAACAGCAATGCTGCCGGCCGTCAGGTCAGCCGCCCAGATCGGGGCCCCGTAAAGGGCCATCGATCGCACGATCCCTACGTAGAGCCGCCTACAAGCGGCGCTCGGGCCCCCCAGATTGGGAAGCAGCGTTGACAGCGCCCCAGCCGCGCCCAACAACTTGGGCGCCAGCCGCCGGAAGTGGGGGCCGAAATCCCACCGACTGTCGAGCACCAAGCCCAGGTACTTCATGGTGGGCTCGACAGCGATTCGTACCCCCCCCACCACAATGTGGGATCCGGACGGTGGCGCCCGCCGGGGACCATGAAACACCATGGCCTCCGACTTGTTGAGGGCCACCTCCAGGCCGAGGCGCCGTATGCGGCTCACCGTCTGTGAAACCGCAGCCGTCGCCAGCAACGCTGCCTCCCTGTGCGAACTCCCCCGGGCCGTGACCAGCGTGTCGTCCGCGTAGCACGTCAGGTCGACGCCCGGTTGGAGTTCGCCTCTCAGCACCCAGTCGTACCCGATGTTCCACAGGAGCGGGCCCAGGACCGAGCCCTGTGGAACACCGCACGACATGTGGCGCTGGCTAACGCCATCGCGTCCCATGTAGGTGACACACCTCTCCGCCAAATAAGCCCCAACGATGCGGCGGAGGTAGAGAGGCACCCGATGATACCGCAGTGCCTCCCGAATACAACTCCAGGGCAGGGTGTTGAATGCGTTGGAGATGTCCAAGGACACCGCCACCACCACCCCACCCCGGGACACCGTTTCCTCCGCCAGGACTCTCACCCGCGATATCGCGTGGATGGTGGAGCGCCCATGCCGAAAGCCGAACTGGCTCTCGTCCAGGTCCGGCCCTTCTCTGCACAAGTGGCCGACGAGGCGGGCTGCGAGTATCCGCTCCAGCAGCTTCCCCACCTCGTCTAGCAGCACTATGGGCCGGTACGCGGACGGCGAGTCCGCAGGGCGCCCCACCTTCCTGAGCAGGACCAGACGACCAGTCTTCCACAAAGTGGGAAACTGGCCCCGCTCAAGGCACGCTGTGTAGAGTCCTCTCAGCTGGGGCTCCAGCTCCTTCAGAGCGAGGGCTAACGCTCGGCCGTGGATCCCGTCGGGCCCCGGAGCCACGTTCTTGGCCCGGAGCCGCATCACGGCCGCCCTCATCTCACAGTTCTAACCTAACCTAACCCATTTGGTCGTGGTGCCCTAGCTTATTTACTACGACCATATCGGCTTAGCGTGGTTGGTCACAGTTCTAACCTAACCTAACCCATTTGGTCGTGGTGAACTAGCTTAGTTACTACGACCATATCGGCTTAGCGTGGTTGGTCACAGTTCTAATCGAACCGAACCCATTTGGTCGTGGTGCCCTAGCTTATTTACTACGACCATATCGGCTTAGCGTGGTTGGTCACAGTTCTAACCTAACCTAACCCATTTGGTCGTGGTGCCCTAGCTTAGTTACTACGACCATATCGGCTTGCGCGTGGTTGGTCACAGTTCTAGTCGAACCGACCGCATTTGATTGTGGTGCCCTCGCTTAGTTACTGCGACCATATCGGCTTGCGCGTGGTTGGTCACAGTTCTAGTCGAACCGACCGCATTTGATTGTGGTGCCCTCGCTTAGTTACTGCGACCATATCGGCTTGCGCGTGGTTGGTCACAGTTCTAGTCGAACCGACCGCATTTGATTGTGGTGCCCTCGCTTAGTTACTGCGACCATATCGGCTTGCGCTTGGTTGGTCACAGTTCTAGTCGAACCGACCGCATTTGATTGTGGTGCCCTCGCTTAGTTACTGCGACCATATCGGCTTGCGCGTGGTTGGTCACAGTTCTAGTCGAACCGACCGCATTTGATTGTGGTGCCCTCGCTTAGTTACTGCGACCATATCGGCTTGCGCGTGGTTGGTCACAGTTCTAGTCGAACCGACCGCATTTGATTGTGGTGCCCTCGCTTAGTTACTGCGACCATATCGGCTTGCGCGTGGTTGGTCACAGTTCTAGTCGAACCGACCGCATTTGATTGTGGTGCCCTCGCTTAGTTACTGCGACCATATCGGCTTGCGCGTGGTTGGTCACAGTTCTAGTCGAACCTAACCGCCGTGGTGCCCTAACTTAAAAGTTACTGCGACGAACTCCGAGAAAAGGCATTTCGTAAAAAAGCATACACAATTTTAAGCATAAAAAGTGTTTAGATTATCTATTTAACTCTAAAAACTTTTTCCCTTTTGAGAACTTGGCTGCTTTGTATGGTCCATTTTTGTTTACTTAATGGTGAAGGAGGTGGTGCGGTGGTGGTGGTTAGTTGGTAGTGGTACTTAGGTGAGTTTTTATGATGAACACTGCGTAGAAGATATAGGAGGAACCGATGAATTCATTTGATTGAATTGTTTTATTAAAATTTCGTGCCAACCGCCCGTTACCATGCAAACTCATTTGCGTATCGCAACTGAATACTTTATCATTACTTAAAAGATGATTTAAATAATTACCTACTTATTGTTTATGGGAAAGAGTGCGTAATCGAATAAAACTCATGTTAATAATGCTTATCTATTCAGAAGGTATAGTGATGGCGCGTTTATTATTAGCGGTAAATTTGAATTGCAAGTACAATAATATGCCTAAGGATGCAATATTATTTAGAAAAAAATATAAGTCTTTAGTTAGGTACTTACTTCAATCTAATTTATACCGGAATTTAATGATTATCATAGTCTCTTTGGCCTTTTAATGGATAATTTTGACAATATATTTAATACTAGCTGCACCCCGCGGTTTTGACCCGCATACATCTCGATCCCGTGGGTATATCGGGATAAAAAGTGTCCTATGTCCTAATCCAGGTCATGGTCTACCCATGTGCCAAATTTCATCGAAAACCGTTGTCTTTTTAATGTGAAAGCGTAACAAAATCAAATCTTTTCTTTATAGTATTAGTTTAGACAAAAAAACATTGCGCGCGGTACTTAGGTCTTCAATATTAAAGCTTTAAAACTTTAGAGTATATAACACTGGCGAAAGCATCAATATTCTGAACAAAAAAGTTTCTCACTTTTGGCGGGAGACGCGGTAACTACAACAAAAAAAAAAACAAAAGCTGCACGTCCGGAAAGATACATCGATTTTTTTTATCGATTATGATATTTATTCGGAAGTTTGACTGAATTCATGAAATATAACAGCTTATGCTTAAAATAGTTAAATCTTAATTTTCAATATAACTACAATTAAATAAAAGTATCTAACAAAATTTATAATAATCTCAATAATGAAATTGACTAAGTAAAACAAAAAAAAATATATATATATATATACATATATATAACCAAATATTACCATTTTAATAATGGAAATATAAAATGATGAACTAAAAAAACGTATTCTTTTAACAACAAAAATTACTACTTAATTCGTATTAAGAAATTATCGAAATGTCAATTTTGGTTTCAAACATGACATGCATCAGTAGGTACCTAGACTCGTTAGCATTTTTACTAAAAAGACATACTTAATCGCATATCAAGTGCATGTCAATTTTGCTGAATTGACGCATATTTTCATAATGTAAAAGAAAAATATTTTGAATTTCATGAACTTAAAAACGAGGTATAGCGAGAATCGGTGTGAAGTGTCGTGACAAAAGCAATGCGTCAAAAATACTCGATTCATGCCATGTTTTATGTTGAATCGAATGAAAAATCAAAATGTTTTATAAGGTTAGGATTTAGAATTTCAATAAAAACATGACAAAATATAATAAAAAAATATTTACATATGTAAGGTTATTCCATCTTTATGTAAGTTTGACTTATTTGAACGTGTTTTACAGGATCTAACAGCACAGCCAGGCATTTCCACGGAGCTCCGCGTGCCTTGAAAACGATTTACGAAGTGCCTTATAATCGACTTGAAAGTAGTTTTTATGAACGTACTAGCACATATTTTGTTCTTATACTTTTACAGAGGGGGAAGTGTTCGTAAGGCTTCTCCAGTGTTATAATTTATACTCTAAGTTTAAAACCGATAAAAACTACCACTCGTAACTAATAAAATATAAAATATCTTACCTGCCAGTCCTATAAATACTCCTAAGCCGAAACAAGCGAAAAACGCAATAAATACCATCACAAATTCCCCTTTGTGCATCGAATATATTCTCATTTGAACAGACCTGAAAATATGTAAAAAAACATGATAAGTATAGGTGCTTATTCAGTGGTTAAATATAAATAAAATTTATAAAAGATAAATGCGTCATCATAAAAAAAAACAACAGGTAATGGTGAGTGAGAGAGTACAGTGAGTAGGGTAAACTTATTAAAAAATAAGTATGCCTTAAATGTGACCCCCATTCTAAAAGAATCCTGTTTTAGATATAGGGGTAGGTATATCTATGTAAATATTTAATTACGCAGTTACTTATGTACTACAAAAATAGTAAAAAAAAACCTATAAAATACCTTTCACATCGATCGTGATGATATGCCGGCGCGATATATTTATTAAATTCGCTGAACAAATCACTGAACTGCGACAATGTGTTACGAATCTTATAGTTCCAGCCGCCTGACGGCAAATGGTAAGAATATCCAACATTTGCTGTATCCATCTTTGCTAAATTATTTTACACTCACTAAGAACTAAAATGTGGTTAAATGAAAAGGTTTTACGAAACAATAATTGCGGAATATGAAAATTGTAGGATACTTGTTTGCCCTACATTTGGTTGAAGTTGTTTACAAGCAGATTATTGATTTTCGCGCTGATGGTCGGTGCTGCCATACTTGACGATAGGGAGGGAAAAGTGACGTGGCGTTATGCGGGAGGCATTGAGATTGTATCGACTATATTATTGTAGCTATTTGTATACACAAATGCAAGACTCATAAAAATGGTTATCGCATTTTTATTTGAAACTCTATCTCCATAGATTTAAAGGTACGTACTGATAGTTCGGTTTACTGTCGTTCTTTATACCAATTGATTGAAGCTGTTACAGCTTATTTTTTCTTGGCTATTGTTACATGACCTTTTTATTTGGATAAAGTAGAATGTACAAATTTAATTAATAGGTACGGTACGGTACGAGTGGGGGAATAATGGTGAGGGTGTACGAAACGCCTTCTTCACGAGCGCCATCTCGTGGTAAATTCTATGATTTAATTATACCTCTTTTCAAAGGTTCCCTATCCATTGGTATAAAATTTTAAGACATAATATAACATTGGCCTAACGAAACTCAGCATACTGATCATTACGCATAAATGTTTATTACCATAAATTATCCTAACCTAACCATTGCATTAAGCCACAGTATCATTATGCTAATAAAATTTATGCGAAAACGGTTATGCCAAAATATATTGTGAGCCGTCACGGGACGCCTGGTAGATGTGAAACATCGTGGCGACGCGCCGCCACGGTATGCGTCGCCACGCCAACAATCGGTTTGTATCACATCAAAAATATATGCGAAAATAAGGGATCCCTTTTAAAGCATTCTGTATGTACAGACATTTTCCTTGCCTACGTGTCCCAGCTGTCATTCGTTGATCTGGGACAGTAGTTACGGGTAGTCAAAATCCCGCAAGTCTAACCACCAACCGACCAGTCTTACCAAAAGGTGTATTGCGCACGAACGCAGCTGCATTGTGGAGGTCAAATAGGCAATCGCTACATGTAAATACTGTTATTCATCTGCAACCGGTTAGACTGGAGGCCGACCCCGAGGTGGTAAAAGGCTAGACAGATGATGAGTCATTGTTACAAACTGGATTTATGACATATCGCAATGAAATTATAAGCAAAAAGAGGTAGATAGGATAAACAAATACAACACAACAACACACGCTCCGCAAGTGGCATGTCAAAACTTGGCTAATTAGCCAAATTTTCTTAGTCTTGTCTCTTTTTCGCTCGCGATGATTACGACATGCCGTCCTACTTCCGCATGTCATCTAATAGCGTGACATTGTGCCATTTTCCAAGATCACGAGGTAGATAAGTTATACAAATACACACGCTCCGCAAGTGGCACGTCAAAACTTGGCTATTTAGCCAAAGGAGATATTTGATTTTGGGCTACCACTATGTACACTACATTGTTAATTAGGAAAAAAATAGGGGATTTTCATAAAAGTACTAACAAAAATAATTTGAAGAAGAGTACAGGCTTACAAAAATTATCATTTGGGAAGTTTTTTAATATCATAACCCTATTTTTAGGTTAGCCATGACAGTTGTGTTTGACATGACGTTTGACGACTTTGACAATTTTAAGTTTCGTGAAGTGACGTCTATCTTTGCTTTGACTTTAAATTGGACATGTTTCGGAGCTTTTTAAGATTTTTGTTGCTTTGCGACCCAGACTAACTAAGACACACTAAGACAGACTAAGGACATTGATTGATTGCTTCTCTGTTGACCCCAGCTTTGTTATATGGTTTCTGATATGTCCGTGACTATCGCAGGACCACCAACGCCAATCGCTTCCATATTTGGTTGGTTGGTATTTGGTATTTGGTATATGTTTGGTACTCAATTGGTACTAATTAGTACTCAAACAACAAAATTGGTACCTTAGTAGTTTTCGAGAAAATCGTCTTTGAAGGTGGTGCTGCGGTAGTCACGCTCCCTTCAGCAAGACCACCACGAGCGCCGAAACAGGGGGCATACTATAGCTATTCTAAGTATAAATATAATTAGTACCCATAAATGTGAATCATTTCGTAAAAGAAAAAGAACTGAAACATTTGTATTTACCGACAAATCAACGATGTTAACTGTCGCGCGCTATTTCAGCAGGACCACGACTTTGAATGTTGATTCCAGGTTTCAGGAGCTTGTCGCTTCCCTCAAACCTACATAGAAAATTAGTACCCTGCAAGATAAAATTAGTACTCCAGTAGTTTACGAGATATACCATGCCATTGGTGGGGTGGCGGTAGTCACGGTGTTAAATTTTCATTTCAAGATTTCCCATTAAAAACTCTGTTTTCTTCCCAATTTTATACAAAAATTATTACTCCTAAAAAAGTTATAGTGACCAAAAATTCAGATTCCTAAGTGTTGCATTTTAAGAGAAATTAGCTTTCATTACTTTTCCATACTAAATCTCCGCGTATAACCCGACCAAATTAAGTTGTCAATGGTAATGAGCTGTTTAGGAGATGAACACTCGTGCACATAAATTTATGAATATTGGAATAGTATTAACAACAGTTCAATTTCTATAATTTTTATACCAACTGTGTACCTTTATAGGTACATCTTAAGAAGAAAAAAAAAACCTATCGTTATCCATGGCCTGTGATACCTTTGTTAATGACGTGGGTAGGTAGGGTAATCAAATAATTGTTTTTCTGTATTATAAGTACCTACCTTCTGTGTTGTTATGTGAATATCATTAAAGAGCGATAGGTATTTCTTATTTATTTCTTTCCTACTAATTTACCGTTGCTCCAAGCAGTACCTAAGTATTAAAAACCTAATTTACTGCAGTAACAATATTTTGCTAAAAACGTAAGTATAGAAGGATTACATAAGTAATAGGCATTATCTGTGGATCTTGGGTGTATCTTTATTTACCTATTCAATACCTATTTTGTTAATGCTAGGTTATGTACTGCTTGTGGCAACGGTAAATTAATAGGAAATAAATAAATAAGAAATACCTACTGCTCTTTAATGATATTCATATATATTAATATTCATGATATTTATTGAAATAGCGCGCGACAGTTAACATCGTTGATTTGTCGGTAAATACAAATGTTTCAGTTCTTTTTTTTTTACGAAATGATTCACATTTATGGGTACTAATTATATTTATACTTAGAATAGCTATAGTATGCCCCCTGTTTCGGCGCTCGTGGTGGTCCTGCTGAACGGAGCGTGACTACCGCAGGACCACCTTCAAAAACGATTTTCTCGAAAACTACTAAGCTACCAATTTTGTTGTTCGAGTACTAATTAGTACCAATTGAGTACTAATTATTTACCAAATATGGAAGCGTTTGGCGTTGGTGGTCCTGCGGTAGTCACGGACATGTTTCTGATTCACCTGTGATTGTCTTTCGTCGTGTATGTGGTATTCTACACTATCAAGTTGCACTAGGGTTGCACTTATTTTATTATTGCTGCCGCAATCGAGTAGACTGTAGTCTTAATTTATTATTATAACGAAACCCAAGTATTTTCAGAATTCATGTTGTTTTTTTTATCGTAGATATTTTATAGACACGTCAATTAAATGTCATTGTCAAAATGACATTTCGCATATTACTGATCCACCATATGTATGTTGTGTTGCTCTCCTTGACCAATATAATTTGAATGTACATTGAAACGAAGTAAAATAATAGAAAATTAACATTAAAAAACGGTTACTATATTGCAGGGCTTGAAATACCGTTAAAAATATGGTATCGTTACAGCCTTTTGATGCAGGTATCGTTACCTAATATATAACGTTATAATATTTAACGTTATATCTGGCACATTTTACCGTTAAATATACGTAACGTTAAAACATACACTATCGAAAATTTTACCGTTATGAGTTAGTTTTGTTACCGTCGCTCTCGTCCAACCGCAAAAGAATCTCAGACTACATCGACGCTAAGAATTGCGTGTTTAATATTATTTTTAATCGACTTCAAAAAAAAGGACGAGGTTCTCAATTTGACTGTATGTTTTTACAAGCTTTTATTTAGTTTCATCTGTCCCGATGTTTGTCTGTAATAGAATCTTGCAAGTTAAATTTGATCCACTTTCCGGCTGCCGATTGAGCTGAAATTTTGCATGCATATGTAAATCGAATGACAATGCAAAATTATTATTACATGGAGCTGATCTGATGATGGAGCTGGAAGATGGCCATAGGAACTCGGTAATTAAACGACACAAACCAATCGAGTTTGGGCTCGTATGATTCGTCTTGACGAGTACTTTGGTACTAGATGGTAACCAGGGTCTGATGATGGAGCTGGAAGATGGCCATAGGAACTCAGTAATTAAACGACATAACCCCATCGATTTAGGGCTCGTTTGATTCGTCTTGACGAGTACTATGGTGCTAGATGGTAATCAGGGTCTGATGATGGAGATGGAAGATGCCCATAGGAACTCAGTAATTAAGCGACATAACCCCATCGATTTAGGGCTCGTTTGATTCGTCTTGACGAGTACTATGGTGCTAGATGGTAATCAGGGTCTGATGATGGAGATGGAAGATGTCCATAGGAACTCAGTAATTAAGCGACATAACCCCATCGAGTTAGGGCTTGTTTGATTCGTCTTAACGAGTACTATAGAGCTAGATGGTAACCAGGGTCTGATGATGGAGCTGGAAGATGGCCATAGGAACTCAGTAATTAAGCGACACAATCGCGTCGAGTTTGATTCGTCTTGATGGGTGGACCGTTTTTGATGGGTGGTGAGTGATGGTGGTTTGATGGAGGTGGTTATGCGACCCCATCTTTGGGAAAATAATTTCGTTCGTTCGTTCGTTCGTTCCGTTTGTAATGAATGTGGATTCTGTCTTTGATTAGATGGATTAGATGGATGACCCAATGCCAAGGTGAGCACGTGCCGAGGGTGTATAAACATGTCATATCGCTAACGTTGCGCCTCAGAGTACCAGGGCGAACCCTGTTGTACTGAAGCCCGTAACCCCCTACGATGGACCTCAGGGGGGGATGGACCGTTTTTGTCCTATACTCGTGGGAACAAAATGATAAAATAATAAATCTTTCCGTTTTTATCACAGACCCAATTTTTTTATAATTAAAGCGTGTTATATTGTGGTTGCAAAAGAAAAATAATTAAGGTGTAATAAGCTAAATGTTCTTTAATGATCCATCAAAATGTAACACGTTTTTATTTATAAAAAATTGGGTCTGTGATAAAAACGCAAACATTTAATACAAGGTGTAAAATTTTAGGGTTAGGTTAGGGTAAAAATATATAATTAGGTAGGTATGTACGATATGGGATTATTGTGACGTAGACGAAGAAGATTAATTATCGTTAAAGGTTGCAATGTAGGTACCCATACAATGGTATTTTTCATATCAAATTTAAATTATTTTTAACTTTTTAGTTCTTTTTATTAACAAGTAACAAAAGCTTGTTTTTAAAAAGTTTTTTTTTTCTTTGAATTTTTTTAATATCTATTAGCTCAGACGTTTTTTTAAGGTGAGCAGTCTTTGGTATATCCTGAATACTACGTATTTTTTCCACTTAGTTTATATTGATGATGTGTTAATAATTTCCTGTCACTGTACGAAAAATCGTAGAATATACATAGGGATTATTCGGATTCGTCTAGGGATAATCTATAATTAATTTAATTCATTAATTTAAATCTCTAAACTCATCACCCACTGCTGCAGAGTCTTTACTTAAGGAAAACGTTCCTGTATGTGATTCTGAATTTCATTTCCAATATGTCACCTGCAAAGATATAATTAAAACCTTTCACACATTAAATGTTAAAAAGACCGCAGATCTATGGGGTAATTCTGTGGACGTTGCTAAGTCCATAATAAACATTGTAGCACCTACTTTAGCTGTTATTTTTAATAATTGTATTGATCGTGGTGAGTTTCCTGATCTTATGAAAAACAGTAAAATAATACCGTTATTTAAATCGGGTAGTACATCAGACCCTACTAATTATAGACCTATTTCAGTACTACCTACCTTTAGTAAAATTTTTGAAAAACTTATTTTGAATCAAATACAAGGATTTTTTAATAATCACAAATTACTGCATAACAAACAGTTCGGTTTTACGAGGGGTCGTTCGACTACTGATGCCGGAGTTGAACTTTTAGGACATGTTTATGATGCATGGGAGGACAAATGCGATGCTTTGGGAATATTTTGCGATTTGTCCAAGGCATTCGATTGTGTTCTTCATGAAACATTGATAAGGAAACTGCACCACTACGGAATCCGAAACGTCGCTCTGGATCTTCTTACTTCTTACTTAAGTGATAGGATTCAGAGAGTTGATGTTAATGGAAAAAGATCACCCGGATCGGTAGTAAGAATGGGGGTCTCCCAGAGCTCAATTCTTGGGCCATTTTTATTTCTTATTTATATAAATGACTTGCCTTACCTCATAAAGGATAAACATGATATAGTGTTATTTGCAGACGACACTTCACTTTTATTTAAACTGAAACGTCAGCAGCTGATTACTGACAATGTAAATAGCGCCCTTGCAATAGTAGTTAACTGGTTTAATGTTAATAACCTACTTCTTAACGAGAAAAAAACTAAATGTATTAAGTTTACGATACCTCATGTTAATCAAGTAGAAACTAGTGTTCTCATATAGGGTGAAGTGCTGAAACCCGAAAATACCACAGTTTTCTTAGGCATAACTTTGGATACCAAGCTTCAATGGGGCCCCCACATAGATAAATTGTCAAAAAAGCTTAGCTCTGCAGCATACGCCGTTAGAGAAATTCGTGGTTTAACTGATTTAGAGACAGCCCGTTTAGTATACTTTAGTTATTTTCATAGTGTGATGTCGTACGGTATTCTGTTGTGGGGAAATGCCGCCGATATCCAGACAATTTTCGTTTTACAAAAAAGGCCAATTCGTTCTATCTATAAATTAAGTCCCAGACACTCCCTCAGAGATAAATTTAAAGAGATTAATATAATTACTGTGCCTTCTCAGTATATTTATGAAAATCTTTTGTATGCACATAAAAATATTAATCTGTTTAAAAAATATAGTGATATCCACAATATAAATACTAGAAACAAACACAAATTTATTGTTCCTACAACCAGGCTCAAGAAAATAGGTGGCTCGTTTAGATGCCAATGTATACGTTTTTATAATAAACTTCCTAGCCACATTCAAGATCTAAGCTTTAATAAATTCAAATCTTTAATAAAACGGAAACTATGCCAGAAAGCCTATTATACTGTGAAAGACTATATTGAGGACAAAAAGGCTTGGGATTGAGCTGCTCCAATAAATTTACACGGTGAATGTTGATTTTAATTTGCTAGCTATTATTATTAAGCTATGTTATTTTAGCTTATTATTATATAATACTTTTTACAGTAAATATTCATGTCTAAAAAGACATGAATATTTACTGTAAAAAGTATTATATTATTTTCATTATTGAGAATATGAGGACTATGTGGGTCATTGTTTCAGTTATATTCTTGATCTGGCAGTTTAAGTAGTTTATGCGGCCTACCCAAATGTCCTTTCTTTGGTATTGTTCGTCGAATCGTTGAGCTCCTTAAGTTCTGAGTTGAGCTGCACGGTTACTGACAAATGCGTGCACTGACTGGACAGGTCCACTTAATCTGTGTGGTTCTTTCCTCAAAAGACCATTTCAGACACCAATCTACATGGTTCTCAAACATTATGTCCGATTTTTTATATACACATTGACATTGTTGAATTTTATATACACAATGACATGAGTATTTACTTGTAAAGTATTATGTTATTTTAATTATTGTGAATGTGAGGATTATGTGGGTCATTGCTTTTTTTTTCGCAGTTAATTTTGATCATGATCTGGCAGATTGAGTAATTTATGTGGCCTACCCAAATGTCCTTTCTTTGGTATTGTTCGTCGAATCGTTGAGCTCCTTAAGTTCTGACTTCCTGAGTTGAGCTGCACGATTACTGACAAATGCGTGCACTGACTGGACAGGTCCACTTAATCTGTGTGGTTCTTTCCTCAAAAGACCATTTCAGATACCAATCTACATGGTCTTCACATGATCTGACCAAGATTATGTCTGGACTTTAAAAGAGACTGTGACCTCTGAGTTTGTTTCGGCCTTTCTTCTCAGAGTAGTCAGATAGGAAACGCCGACCTCATCTAGTTTAAAAATATGATTGACGTGTAAGTGTTTGTACAAACCTACTTACAGAAATAAAATCATTTATCATTTATCTCTGGGCTCCAGCTGTACTATACTTTTTGGGACATATAGGTAGGCACGTATAATATAGATAGGCAGTTAGACATATCCGGATAGATATGTTTTATACCAATTGTGCATAGGTTTATGATTCAATACAAATAATTCATTTTATAGTCAGGTATTTTACATTAATAATAATAATAATAATAAGAAGTGTGAACTATAACAGTATTTACTAGTGATTATTAAAATTACGGAAAAGGTTTAGGAATAAATAAATCAAAGGCAATTTAAGTTCCAAAAAATATATATATCGGACTTCAAAGCGATACATTAATCTTTAATGTTGAATTAGTACTTAATTAAAAAATAAAACCTTAGTTAATAAAATAATTGTTTTTTTTTATGTTCCTAGGTAATCATTATGGTTATAAAAATACAATAAATTCACCACCTATAATGAGGGTTCGGAGTTGCTCACCAGCCCTATTTAAAAAAAACTGCTTGTATAATAACATTTTTAATCAGTAGCTCAAAGCTACTTATTAAAAATGGTTAGTATGTACCCGAACGACGGCGACAGTCGCACGAATTCAAGTGGTTGTCTGTGAAATAACATTATTTTATTATAATTAGTACGAAATGAAAAGAAAAATATAAAAGTATGTCACTATTCTAACGAAATCCTGCGTTACATCTTTATAGTTACAGTTGACTGCATGGTAATAACATTTTGACCTTGACCTGGCTTAGCGCGGGGCGTTTCATAAGAATAAGAGGCCAGGTTATAGGTAGGTATTGTTAGGTGTCATCGCCATGCAGTCGATCATATAGAAAATCGGCACTGAACTACATAGGTACAGATAATAATTAATTATTTTAAAACTTACCTTTATTTTTTTTCTACACTCTGGCAGTAAACAAGTTGAGGTGTTGTCATCATTTATTTCAATATATCTATAGATGAAATTTCTTTTCGTACACCTCATCTTGCACTTTTCGTAATCGTGACTTTTAAGTCACGATTACACAAGAACACAACAACACAAACAAGAACACAAGAACTAAATCAGTTGTAGTAGCTAATCCAAATTGAAGTAATAATTCGCGAGCGTATTCTGTAAGCGCGTGCGACTGCTGTGAGAGATAAGAAGACGACAAACAAAATGGCAACAGCGCCGACAGCATGTGAGAGGGGCGCGCGCCGGCCGCCTTAGAGAAAACGGCAACGTCGCATCAAATAACCAAAATAATACCGGTAATAGTTACCGCTATTTTTACAATAACATAAAAAATACCGTTACTTTTTAACGCAATTTTTAACGTTATTATTATGTTATGCTACTAAGTAACACTACCAAATCGTACCGATATCCAGGTATCTCTACGGAAATACCGTTACTTAACGTTACTTTTAATGTGAATTGGTAACGTTTTCAAGCCCTGCTATATTGTATAGCGATATTTAAATATAGTGTACATAGTGCTAGCCCAGGCTCCATACATTTTTGGAACATCTCCTTTCTTCGTCTTCTCTCTTTTTCGCTCCCGATGATTACGACATGCCGTCCTACTTCCACGTGTCATCTAATAGCGTGGCATTGTGTCATTTTTGAAGATCGTATGTTGGTTAGGTAATCTGTCTACGACTTTTTACAAATATCATTGACTTAAGGTCATTTGAGTTTTCCTGAATAGTTCCGAACTTTGTTTGGCTCAATACCATGGACGTACTCGTAGTTGAATAACTTGGTATATTCAAGTTGTGTAGTATTTTTAGTGGGACTTTTAAAAGTGGTGTAATAAAATACTTGTTTAATAATTAAATTATTTATTCAACATTAAGCCTTCACATGCAAACACTTAAAAGTTTAGACAATTACATTTTAACAAATAAGATTATCTAAATTCGAGTGGTTTCAAATTATACATAGGAACAATTATATAAATAATAATGTAGGTGCATACAGTCAGCAACTCAATTAATTTAAACTTTCTTTAGATTTTTTTGGCATAAAAGTACACAGCACTTAGTGATACATTAATTTCTAGGGAGATTAAAAGTAGGTATTTATAAGTAGATTGTGTTGCCAACTGTGCTTAATACAAAGATAAAGGAATGTAAGGCGTAATTTATAATCGTGTTCACTTATAAACTTTTCCTGGAGTAAAACTCTTAACTAACATGTGCCTATTTTCGGTTGGCACCTGTCATGCCAATATATATATTTTAATTTATTTATCGCACATTTAGTTTTGAACTCTATTTTGTTGATTCTATGTAGTCTTTTAATGGTATCTTCTACGATTTCGATTTTCTTTTTTCCGTTTTATCCGTAACTCCATCCAATGCTATCCATATTTTACATACAATTTTACATACTAACATTGTAAGACAATATCGACTTTCGAAACTTTCCACTTTTCAATTGATTTTAATTATTTTTTGATATAGTGCCGTTATTTTTAGGATAAATACGCATCATTTTCACCGATTGGGGCTATAATCATTGTGGATTTAGCCGTTACAGTATTTAGCCTTAACAGGCTATAACTTAACCAGGATTAGTTAGAATCTTGTGCGTATTTCGTATACAGATCCAGTTTCTAGATCATAATTTAATAGTATGGCCACACATCAATAAGGTAACATAAAATATATTTAATATAGTACTAATTCTAAAACGTGATGCTTAAATACAAAACCAACATTTTGGATATTTTAAAAATAATTTATCGATAATTATTATTAAAATTAATCAATAAGTACAATGATTTTGCCGAATAATAAATTCTAATAAAATAGGTTTTTTTTTGTGACATTATGTATTTAGGTTTGGCTCCACATATGCACTATTTAATTTGGCAAATATTATAAAATACACACTTTAAAAGCTATAAATGCTAATAAATAATATCTTAAGTATTTAAAAGTTGAAAGAAATACATAAATGGATAGAAATAGAGAATATACATTTATTTAAACAATAGGAGACTTAAAAACATTGATTAAGAAAATATTTTGCACTAATACGAATCGATACTCGTAGCGATTATCGAGTTGTAACTTTATCGATTATGCTTAATTTGATTTACATATATTTTCGTCAGTATCAAATCTCGAACATACTGTCCTGATTACAGAGGAGTAATAATATGAGAGTATGTGAATTTTACTGTTGAAAAGCCTTATAAAAAGTAGGTGTAATAATTGTCATACCTATAGATATTATTCATGTTGTGTATTGCAGATAAGATTATGACTTGATTTACGTTGTTGTACGTAAAAGTTTATTTATGAAGCTACAGACAAAACTTGGGCATTAGAAAATGAAAAAAAAAGGAAAGACATGATTTTTTTAATTGGAGACCTCTGTTTTAGCAGCTAGGTCGCTTTCTTAAGTATACTTCTAGATAAAATGAATAATATTACTTTTGACAAACAACTTAAAGTTATCAATAGTTTAAGCTCTATTTTTACATAATTTTAGTCATACTATTTTAAACAGTAGAACTCAAGCATTTTCAACGAAAATTCTGGTTGAAAATCATTGCCTCTCTGGCTGCGTTTACACTAGAGAATTAATTAATTTTTCATGAAATTTTAAGGTTTCGTAATTAGTTTCAGGCGTTACTTTGTTAAGATGAGATCCTTTTTCGTTTTGATGAATATTCCCAATATGATACAGGGGATAAATGATCATGGATCATATTTTACTAGGTTTTCAATTTAGTGATTAGTATGTGACGTAAATGTCTGGCTGTTCACCTGCTTATCACAACAGTGTTGTGTAATAAAACGCAAGTAGACTTTCACATAACCGCCAAAGGTTCAGCGCGGACCATTGAAGTGAAACAATTAAAACTCAATTTTATTCACTTAGACTAAGGCTCACAATTGCGTAAGGAAATGAAATGACTTTAGAATACCATACGATTGAAACCAGTGCATTGAAATTACTCTGGAAGACAGTCATCTTTGGCATGCCGAAATCAATCAGTTTGGAACACTCTTAAAATTAAATGGTCTGCACTTGAGAGCGTGAATTCTAATAGCTGGCAACGTCGCAAATAGTTGTCAAATACTTACCTGTTTTATTAATTAAAATGGAAATACGAAACATCGCTCTATTGTGCACTAATATATTAATTATGAATTGCAATAATAACACTGAATTAGGTGTTGTAGCAGTCTCAATTTTAAAAAGATAATTTATAAAATTGTCAAATGATTTTTTAACATTTAAAACTAAATATTCAGTGTTACGATATTAATTATTGCATTATCAATATTACTGCACTATAGAGCGATATTTCACATTTGCATATAGTAATATTGACAAATTAATCAAAACAGGTGTATTTGACAGGTAACTGCGACGTTGCCAACGTTCAGAATGGGCAGCCTTAACCCTTTACCAACATCTATCTACATAGGAACGTTTACTCTCCAATACATCTACCTACAAGTAGGTCATAATATTACTTGGTCGCAGGAGCGTCGGTCGCGGCCGCAGTGACGTTGGTCGCAGCAGTAGTGACGTCAGTGGGAGTTGTGACGTCAGAGGGAGTTGTGACGTCAGAGGTTGTGTTGTCGGTGCGAGCGATTGGAGGTGGGGCGGGAGTTATTTGTGATAGTGGGGATTTACCTGTGGAGAGAAGAAGAAATGTATTATATCATTGTACGCAGTAGAAACCACTGATAGACTTGAAATCTTATCCAAAGTTTACAACAGAAATTTTATAGCTAAATGAGCAGTTAACATTGTAAACTGAATCATTTGGATATGGAATAGTGGCGTTTATTAATAACGTTGCTTAAAGTTAATAAACGTTTGAACGTCAAATAATTGATAGCTAATTGGACGTTAATAATAACTGAACTTTAAGCAACGTTATTAGAAGTTATTTACCCGCGTATGATGCTAATATATGACAAATTATAAACAATTGGAAAATCCAAAAGTGCACGCCTCATAATCTCATTCAATTCTATAAAAAATATACAACGAACGAAATGTCCAGTCGCATTTTTATATTACTAATTATTATAATTAAGCTTCATTGAATTAGACCGTGATTTTCGAAAGGGCTTAGTTTTCGAAAATACTAAAACGTTTAAAAAAAAATGGTCTCGATTAGTTACGTTTTTCGGGAGTTATCGTGACCACGCCAAGATCCATACGTACAGACACACGGACGGCCACAGAATACTTTTTGTAAACAGTTTTTTCATTATTTTAAATAGCAAAATGACTTTCGAAAATAACATGAGTGTTGAAACTAGTGTTTTTTCTTGATGTTTGTGTGTGAATATTATTCTACAAGTTCGGTATGAAGTACCGCAGACATTTTTATCTCAAGGAATTACTTGTTCTTTGTACGGCGAGATTAGAGCACTACCTCACGCGCTTCGCTTATGAGGCGTGCAATACGGTCTAGTACTTAAAAATAGAGGCTGCACTTCAAAGAGCTTACTTTTATCTTTTGAACCCAGTTAGGGCTGATTTTACCAAAGTCAGATATCTTTAACCCGTGCAATAAAATTGACGTCTGACAGTTCTATTATGGCAATACTGTCAAAAATTCAAAATTTATTCTCAGGAGAGAAAGAAGATTTGTTCTAGGTATAAAAGTTTGGTGAAATTCGCCCTTAATAAGATAAAGAACTCGGTAAACTAGCAAATCAAACCAATGTTTTTTTTTTATTGTCTACAACCAAAGCAAGGTTTTCATTCGCCAAAATTATTTGTCTACAGAAAACATACCAGAAACATAATCCTGGAACCACTTGCTGATACCGGTGGCATGTTTCCTGATCCAGTCGATCCTGAAGGTGGCCGTGTCCACCAGCTTCTGAAGAGTCTGAGACATGGGCATTAGCTGCTCCTTGTGTTTGAGGGCGAAGCTTTTTAACTGGAAGGTGGAAAGGGGGATTTGTTAAAACTTCTTTCATAGGTCTTCAAATGTCAATTGACAAGTGTGCTGTCCAATGTGTTGTTGGCTGCTGTGATTGGTGGAACGATTAAATCAGATAGCCAATTAAATTAAACGACACACTAATTGCGTTACACACTATTATCACAATCTGAATCATTTTGAAGCCTATTGCTAATCCATTACTTCATTAGTTATGCTGTACTATGGAAGAGCGGAGTCTCCTAACACAGGCATTGTTTGCTTAAAAGGAGGCTCTAAACACTAAACCCTTTTTGTAAACTTAAGCATAAATAAATAAATTTATTTTTGTTATTAAACAAAAAAAAAAAAAAAACAATTTAATACTATATTACTTCATGCAAAATTTCAAACAGCGTTATTCTTATTAATAAAGTAAGCAGAACCCTAATTGCGTAACACACAATCTGAATCATTTTGAAGCCTATTGCTAATCCATTGCTTCATATGTTCGAAAAATGTGTCTGCTCAATAACGCAGTGAATGTTGTTGAACTGTCAAAATGAAAGCCATTGCTGCTGTTAGTGTGCTACGCAATTACCCCGCGGGTTTTCATAAATTATTATAAGCCCAGGAACAAGACGACAATGACTGTTCCAAATTAAAAGATTTAGAAGAAAGAATAGAAAAAAAAAACAAAGTCAAAATCAGTTCATTCATTCGGGAGCTACGGTGGTGTCACAGACAGACAGACAGACAGACAGACAGACAGACAGACAGACAGACAGACAGACACGTCAAACTTATAACACCCCGTCGTTTTTGCATCGGGGGTTAAAAAAGAAGACATAAAGAAAAAAGAGATTAGAAAGAATGAGAAGGGTTTACTTTGTATTTATTTTGCAGAATATTGTATTTATTGGGTAAAGGCGCTAGCTAGACAGATGATCGAGTTAAATATAGTACATACCCTGCTGAGCTCTTCCTCATTAGAAATAAACCCAAAGGAGCCACTCAGCACTGCGGGGAAGGTGAAGGCGTCCATTTCAGTGAACTTGTTGTACACTTGGTGGAAGTTCTGTATGAGGAAGTCTTGTGCCAGTCGCGTGCCTATTGGAGCTTCTACGCTCCACGCCGCTACTGCGTACTGCTTGGGGATCTCTGTTAGGGATTTTTCGAGAAGCCTGTGGAAGGAATTTGAATGTGTGTATTTTTTATTAAGTGGTATTGTATACAGTACAACTATTTTCTTAATGTCCCTCGGAAAACTTCGTGTTTCGTCAGTTTCCTCCCATTTTTAAATAAATTATATTAAGTTAAAAGAGTATTAACAACTCTATATACTTCCAACTCGATTGAGAGCGTCCGGTCTGCACCAAGTGCAAAGGGCATCTGATAGAAATCCGACGACTGACGAAACACGAAGTTTGCCGAGGGACATTAAGAAAATAGTTGTACTGTACATATTTGGTGAAATGTACCCACATTTCACCAAATATGTACTATAGGTACTATAGGTGTACCTCTGTCTATCCCTTCGGGGAATACAGGCGTGATGATATGTTCTGTAGTGTATGTCACATTGTTAGAACTATTTACGGAATAAACATACTCTTACTCTTTGTATTTTCTGTGACTGTCCCAAATAAAATATTGTTCTTTCTTTCTTTTCTTTCACCCAAAAGTACTTTTTAGTCTAGAAATCTGATTAAAAGTAGTTTTGGCCTATGACATCATGTAAAACTAGTTTGCGACTTACAAACGTATTAAATCAATTACTTATTCTGTTCCGATTGGTATGCCGAAATAACAACAAGGAATCAAATCACTTGATACGAGATTTAATTGACTTGCATTCATAAATCAGAAATTAAAAAAAAAAATGCTGCATGCTTCATAAAAAAGCACAGCTTACAAAAAACGCCCAGCTTAATACGTATGACACGCCCAAATGAGGCACGAGTTATATTTAATCTTTTCAATGAGTTTTAATGAGTCAATGATATTTAAAATAAATGATTATTATTATAATACTTACGTAGTAATAAGCGACTCTTCCCTGGTGCTGGGCAGGTTGTTGATGATGAGACTCTTCACGTTGGGGTCGGTGGAGTTCATGAACACGTTCCACAGGAAGTCGAACTCTGTGCGTCCGCCGTGACGGAGCACCATGTTGTACACGAGCGAGCGGAGGTAGCTCGGGATTCTAAAATAGAAGACAACAATAAAATTAGAATATGTCCATGGTATTAACTACTTAGGCCCACTTGCGCGTTTATTCGGGTTAAATTAATAAATAGAGTTTGTAAACTCAGGACTTAATTAATTAACATTTTAACTCTTATTACGCGTTGCGCTACTAAAAAGTAATACCGAGTTAGTTAACCAGACATTAGTGTTTTTTGAGTTGCGAACATTGCAGTTCAATCGACGAAACATTAAATAGAATTGCAATGTCTGCGCCCTAATATGTAATCCGACCAAAAAATCATGAACGAACATTGAACGGAAATTGTATACCCATCTCTTTTACGTTACGATATACGATACGGTACGTAATACTTTCTTGTCTTTGAATTGTATAACATGACATTTAATTTTAATCGTATTGTTTTCCATGGAGATGTAGTTTATTGACTGACGAAAATGTCAGATAAGGAAAAAAATGTTTTAAGTTTTTTTTTTATTTGTATTTTTTGTATTTGAGTTCATGAATATATTGCCTGCTAATATAGTACCGAATTTTCACGTACTACAACGTCGAACAATATAAAATACAAAATAAGCGGAACTTGATAACGTCAATTTATTATGACATTACTAAAATTAACCCAGAATTTAGCGACTTAACTCTCCCACATCGGTGGGTTAAATATTTAAAAGTTTGACGAGTTAGGGTTAAACTAGGGTAGAACTCTTGGCGGCACAAGATTAATTATTTGATTAACCCAGAGTTAGCTCTTAACTCGGAGTTATTTAGGATAACCCATGAGCGCGCAAGTGGTCCTACGCTCCTAAATTTGACATTAGAAATGTTAAAAAAATTTGACTGGAGAACTTATGAACATAAGTTCGCAAGTAGTAATAAGTTAAGAACTCGTATTGATCAGTTAACGTACTGCTAAACAATTGAACTAAAGATCATTTGAATGTAAATAGTTCAGTCATGAGCCGATCAATATTGTCAAGCGGGTGCTGTCAATAGACATCACTTTCTTGTACTATGGTAATTATTTCCTTTTTAAAAATGTTTATTATTTTACTTCTCGGGACCCTGAGGCCCAGAACCTTTGAAAGGTATACGAGGGGCTGAAGCCGAACTCGCAGAGGCCCGTTAGACATTTATAATGAAATGAGGCACCAAAACTGTCTATTATTATATCCTTTATTTCATTATACATATATTATCTTACATACAAATTATATTTTTAAATAATAGAATATAAAAGTATTTAAAAATATAAAAAATTGCTCACTGGTATCGGGACCAGGTCAGGTATTATTATTATAAGCATAATCAGCCTACAACGCTCCCACTGCTGGGACACAGGCCTCCTCTCTGTGAGAGGCAGTGGGCCGTGCTCCACCAAGCGGGCCCAGTGCGGGTTGGTAGATGTCACATGTTTACTTCATTACTTTTATTACATTATTAGCTGCGCCTCGCGGTTTCACCCGTAGCGGTGTGAAATATACTTTTCAACACATTTGCTCAAAAAATGCATTTACGATGCCTGTATACATTGTTCGAAAGTAAAAAATTACGCACCATGCAACGGAACGTGCGGTAAAATAGGTACTCGCACCTAAGTACCTGTTTTACCGCATACTCCTTTGTATAGCGCCGTGCGTATCCTTACGGTTTATTTTTAATTTCCATAAAAAATATATAAGAAATCCACCAAGGAGTTTCACATTACGAGAAAACCAAACTACCAACTAAACTACTAAAAACCAACTTACCGCACTAGCATCATAAATAACTATTACGACCTATTCTCAGACCTACCAAATATACACAACAAAAAAAACATAAAAATCGGTTAAGCCGTTTCGGAGGAGTTCGATATCAAACACTGTGACACGGGATTTTTATATTACATTATTATTATTACTTACGGGTTATTATTAATATCGGCTTGTTTGGTCCAGTTGTTGAACTGCTCCCTGGCCCAGGTGAGGCACCGAGGTGACTCGACGTAACACTCCCACATTACAAGGTTCTCTATAAGGAAGGCTTCGTTGTCGTCTTTCGGTTTTGAAAGACCGTAGTTGAGTCGTTCTAGCTGTTTAGCTAGGATTATTCTCATGTAGTCCTGGAAACGAAATGATAATAACGGTAATTATGATTTTTTTGGTTATTATATTTAGCAGTTAAAATTGGGGAAACAAATGATAAGCTAACCAAAGATTGTACGCACAGCTACAGATCAAGCTATACATTTCCAGTATAAGCTGATCTCGCATTGTGTAGGATTTCCTTACAATGAAAAGTCAGCGTAAAATGGAAATGTATAGCTTGATGTGTAGCCTTATGTACCAGAGGCTACCTCCATCAGACCAATCCTCCATCTGGCATGTTGAAAGAAGCGTCTATTGTACAGTCGCCAGCACCTACACGAAACTGTCAAATTTCTCCAAACGATTTTAAACCTGCCTCGACTGCCTCGTTGGTCTAGTGGTCGCAAGCGCTACGGCTGAGCATGAGGTCCTGGGTTCGATTCCCGGGTCGGGCAAAGTGTTATTGGGTTTTTCCATCTGGAATTTCTCGGTAGCAGCCCGGAGTCTGGATTTGTGTCCGATTGATGGCAATAGGCTCGCCCCCTATTACATGGGACTTAAACATAACTGGCGAAATGTGGGTGTGCTATAGGTACACCTCTGCGTAACCCTTCGGGGAATACAGGCGTGATGTTATGTTGTGTTGTGATTATAAACCTCAAAATGTTAACGGTTAAGTTTAAAAATAGAATGAGAAAATCTGACAGTTTGTGGTAACTTGATGCACTGGCGACTGTACCTACTTGGCGTTTTCGTTCAAATATTCACGTTATTCGGCCAAAACAAAATTAACCCTATTCCGTTTTAGATAAAGTTTATTTTCATTTGCGTAAGAGTGAGTGATTCTTAAAAATTATGCACTAATTTCTAACAGTTTTCTCATTTGTGACTTATCTAACGGCTAAAGATTCTGAAAAGTGGCATTTGCACTATATTGCAGTAATATAGTGGAAATCCCAATTTGCCAAAATTTGCCAATCATTCCTTCTGCACATGTGGCTTCCCTGGTACCTCATTAACGGCATCACTATGTAAATTTCTATTAACTGCTCCCAAATCACGAAATTTATAAAAAAAAAAAAAGTTTTTGTTTTTTTTACTTTCTTCTTTGACATGATCTTCTCATTATTTCACATTATATACCTCTAATTCTTATTTCAACTCTTTACTTATGGCTTTTGTAGAAAGGGTTTTAATTCAGATTTCTTACAGTTGTAGTGGCAATCATGTCATTTGGTTTAAATAGGCTTTTATTTTTAAGATAAGATAATATTTATTTGCTTAAAACATGTGTCACACATACAAGGAAAGACATGCATATAGGATGGTAACAACATTACTAGGTACAGACATGTTTGCCACATGATGTGACATGCAAATGTCAAGAAATATTATTAATTAAAACATTCTCTTACAGAACAATACATTAAGTAGGTAATTAAATAATAATAATAATCCTAACTAATCAATACATAGTATAAAACAAAGTCGCTTCCCGCTGTCTGTCTGTCCCTATGTATCCTTAGATCTTTAAAACTACGCAACGAATTTTGATGCGTTTTTTTTAATAGATAGAGTGATTCAAGAAGAAGGTTTATATGTATAATACATGCATACTATAGTAGAGAAACACTGATAATTTTAGAGGTTACTAATGTGATGCCGTAAATAAACACATTTTTTTGCGCTTACATTGCAAACGCTGGCTGAACCCTATGAGATAGATCAAAACAATGTAGTACAGTATTGTACACCTTAAAAAGGTCTACAAAAAAGTACGCAATAGTATATGTCTATCTCTTAGGGATAACCCACAATAACCATTTTTTATCCTTTACTTTTTACGAGAAATAATGGCTTATTTACGAAGCGATTTTAAGCAATACAGCATTAATCCTTATCCAATTAAGTACCTTAAATACATTGTGCATTTAATATAGATCAATATAGCCCTTTATAGCATGTAAGTTAAATGAATATTTTCGAAGATATTACAGATTTAAAATGCAGGGACTTAGCGATTGGGGCAATACCGGCCGGGGGCCGGCGGCGCGTGCCTATTAATAGATGTCGCTCTTTCAAGAGTAACCCCCGTCCGATCACCATGTTCGGCAAGCCTATCCCTTGGGAGAAGCGAGCCAAATACTTGGGTGTCACTCTGGACCACAGACTCTCTTTCGGCGAGCACATAAAGCAGGCGCGTTCGCGCGCCGCTTTCGCTCTCGGTAGACTCCACTTCCTATTGAATGCACGCAGCAAATTGTCACTCAAGTGCAAATTGCGCATTTACACAGCGTGCATTCGTCCCATCATGACCTACGCGAGTGTGGTTTTCGCACACTCGAAACCCCACCACATCCATAGGATGCAGACCCTCCAAAACCGGTTCCTCCGTAGGGCAACCGGCTCCCCTTGGTTCGTTCGGAACGAGATCCTCCATCTCGACCTTAAAATCCCCACTATCCGTCAGTTCATGAAGCGCATCTCCAAGCGCTTCTTCGACTCCGCGGCCTCACATCGCAACCCTCTGGTTGTCGAGGCTGCCAGATATGCCCCCTCCCGCATTAGTCGTACCCGCCGTCCAAGGCATGCCCTGACCGACCCCGATGACCCCATAACCCTCCTCCAGGAGAGCAGTAGGGCCACCAGTACAGTGCACAAACACAGACCGCCATCGTTCCGACCTCGCCGCCGAGGTCCTACGCGACGCCCCCGACGTAATTGTCCCCCCCCCCGACCCTTGCTCGACGACGCGCCAGCCCGCGCCGTAGCTGAGCCTGTAGCTTTAAATTCCCCAGTATAATAATAATATAATTTAGATCCAGCCTGTCCCATCTTGCTGCCCTCCCCTCAGTGACGCCCTAAGCCGAGGTTCGTACCCCACAGGGGGTGCCCTTAGCGTGCGGTCACTTAAATTTAAGTATTGTTCGCCCCTGGCTGGAGGCTTTAAGTTAGTAGCTTAAGGCACCCACAGGTTTGCCCGGTTAAGTAGCCAGGACCTTAGTGGTCAAAACTACGAGCTGCCCAATAGGAAAAAAAAAAAAAAAAAAAAAAAAAAAACAAGAGTAACCTCTAAAGAAAACATGTTTGTATTTGCTAATGACAAAAAAACTATGAACGTTGTATATAAAGACATTCTGTAGTATATTTAGTATCAGCATTGCACCCGTGCGATGCCGGGGCAGGTCGCTAGTATTATATATGCGAAAGTAAGTTTGTTTGTTTGTTACCTTTTCACGCCTAAACCACTGAATCGATCAGCCTGAAATTTTGCATATACGTTGTCAGGTGTACAGAAACGGACATGGGGTACCTTTGATCCCGAAAAAAAGTACTGTTCCCGAGGGAAACAACAATAATGTTCTTATGATAATAGATGGCGCCACGTGTCTTTCGAACCATGATTGAATTATAACCCGAATTGATTGTCAAAGTCTAAATCAACGCGAGCGAAGCCGCGGGCAAAAGCTAGTATTGTAAGAAAAAAAAACAGTATATAAAAAACAAAGATAAGTTAATAAGACCTGTAAACATTAATCATGTCAAATCAAAGAAGACAGGTAGATATACATTTATATAGATTCTTCTATATTTTGTGAATGTGAGAACGTTGTAGGCCTAACTTGTAGACTGTAGATTTGTAGACCTTTTTATATTTTGTTGAGTACCTGTTACTTGTTGACAGGCCTACACTGTCCTCCCATATCTATCAACACTGTAATTTGAAACATTGTAAAAGCCCCTTATTTTTAAAAGTGCTTCTTGCCGGCTCTTCTCCATAGGAAACAACCAAATGGAACCGCGCACCTAGCTTCTGACGTTTCATAAGTGCCCATGTTGGTTTATTTCAAATAAAATATTTTGATTTGATTTCATTTGCCATTATCAATATAAAATGACGGTATATTTAAAACAAAGTAAGTACATAGCATCTAGGATTTCGTATTTCGGTCTTCAATCAATCCCGGTTAACAAAAACCCAAAAAATATATCTACATATTAATAAACCAACCCACCTGGAAATGGACATATCCAGACGTCGCCCTCAGATTATGCTTCAAAAACGCCATATTATTCAACAGCAAATCCCAGACCATCTTGGAATCTTCCCCGTTGATGACACAGGTGGTCAAACCCAGTGCGTAACTATAATTCAGATTAGAAACTTTGGCGAGATTGAAGGCATCGTCGATGAGCTGCGACTTGGTTATGGGGGACTTAATGCTGCCGGCCTTTAGAGCTTCGCTTAGTAACTGCCAGTTCTTCTTGTCGTAGTTAACTCGGTAGTATCCTGGGGAGATAAGTTTGAGGATATTAATAATGTCTGATGTGAGATATAAAAAGGTTATGAGACGGTAAAGTGGTGCCAAATTCTTCTAGTCACCATTTTGTTTTGATAGAAGGGTTTCATGCCCGTTCTTCTCCATAGGTACCTACTACGCTTTGGAATGGGTAAATAGCTTCATCTTTCTTACTGATCGACCCCTTGACAATTCAAAAGTGTCTGTAATTGTTTTATTTCAAATAAATGGTTTGCGTTTGCATGTTTCCCTTATTTCATCTCTTTTGATGGTGATTTAAGCAAAATCGGCCATCAATAACGTTTTTTAAATCATATCTGAATACAACTGGATAATGTAACGAATGAACCTATACCTATTGTAAATTTTTAATAATAAAAACATCACGCCTGTATTCCCCGAAGGGTTAGGCAGAGGTGTACCTATAGTACACACCCACATTTCGCCAGTTATGTTTAAGTCCCATGTAATAGGGGGCGAGCCTATTGCCATCAACCGGGCACAAATCCAGACTCCGGACTGCTACCGAGAAAAAAAAAAAAAAAAAAAATCTTAAAATAATAATCATAATGACTTTGTAATTAACATGAAATGTATTTGCACGCCATATAATACAAGTTTAATTTTAGCTTGGGTGTTAGAGGTTTATAACACTGTATTACCCTACAATTTATATAAGTACAAAACTTTTCATGGTAAAGCAAGTGGTAAAATTTAAAATTGTGAAACTGTAAATAAAGATTATTATTATTATATCATGGCAGGATATGCTGAAACTAAATTTACTGTAATATCTATTGTAACATATTCTAGCAAATAAATATTTTTGATTTTGATTAATATTTAGGAAAATTGGAACAGATGTGACTTAAATATAAATGATTTTATTTCTGTAAGTAGGTTTGGACAAACACTTTTACACGTCAATCATAGCTTTTAAACTAGATGAGGTCGGCGTTTCATATCTGACTACTCTGAGAAGAAAGCCCGAAACAAACTCAGAGGTCACAGTCTCTTTTAAAGTCCAGACATAATCTTTGTCAGATCAGGTGAAGACCACGTAGATTAGTATCTGAAATGGTCTTTTGAGGAAAGAACCACACAGATTGAGTGGACCTGTTCAGTCAGTGCACGCATTTGTCAGTAACCGTGCAGCTCAACGATTCGACGAACAATACCAAAGATAGGACATTTGGGTATCAGTGTATGGTATAGTATTTTTTTTTGTCAACTTCGTCATCATCATTTCAGCTGAAAGACGTCCACTGCTGGACATAGGCCTCCCCCAAGCACCGCCACTTCGACCGGTTCTGTGCTTCTCGCATCCAGCGGATTCCTGCAGCCTTCACCAGGTCATCGGTCTACCTTGTGGGGCGAGTTCCAACTTTGTCAACTTAATAGAAAAATATGTTGTTGTATAGTTGTTGTTGTTTGTATGTTGTTGTTGTTGTATTTGTTTAGTGGTTGTTGTTGTATATGTTTTTGTTTAGTTGTTGTTGTTTGTATGTTGTTGTATATGTTTTTGTTTAGTTGTTGGTGTTCGTATCTTGTTGTTGTTGTATATGTTTTTGTTTGTATGTTGTTGTTGTTTGTATGTTGTTGTTGTCTTTGTAACACTCGTTGCTGACCATACTAAGTCAAAAAGACTGAATTAGGTCAGAAAATTGTCTAATGGACTGCATTGTTTAATCGATTTTCGCCTCTAAACTGCCGTAGGATAACTTAATGGATCTGGATGGACTCTGTATGAATATACTTCAACCGGTTTTAAACTTACCGATAGCATCAACATTAACGTACAACGCCTGAGTAGCATTGATCGGTACATTAGCAGTACTGATGCGTCCTTTGAGCCAGGACTTGGGCTTAGTGGTCCACGTGTCTAAAGGCGAGTCCACAATGGTGTAGCTGATGGGAATGTGCCACAGCTGGTCTACCATCTTCTGGTACGGGTCTGTTGCGGCGGTGAAGAGGCGCTGTGGAAGATGGAGATACGTCAAATTATATCGGTTGAAGAGTGTCTTTTAAAGTATGTTGAAGCCAAAAGGAGAGTGTTATGTTTAACGTTACTGATAGTTATTTCTTAAAAACATTAAACTTGAAATAGGGATGGCTAACGCAGCTGGGCCGACCGTTAAAAATAGGAAGACATGATATTAAAAATATGTCTAGAGTTTTAAAAACATATTATGAAAAACTTCCACCCGGTTTCTGGAACAAAATTATTGACGCGTCAAAATTATACGCAAGTCAAGTGATGCGATTGGCTGTTGCTAATTCAGTCAACCAATCACAACAGTCGAAGCACGCTTGACAATTTTGTAGCAAATTTTTGTGTTGCTTTTCGTTCCAGAAACCGTAAATGCGTAACACACTTTGAAAAATCCGAATAATTTTGAAGCCTATTGCTAATCCATTGCTTTATATGTTCGATAAAATTGTCTGCTCAACAACGTAAATAACGCAATGAATGTTGTTGAACTGTCAAAATGAAAGCCATTGCTACTGTTAGTGTTTTACGCAATTACCCCGCGGGTCTTAAAGATTAAAAAAAATGCCTTTTTCGGTAATAAACTGTCTGTCAAGAACATATTTTGGCGATAAAGTTAGCTCCTGCATTTAAATATTATCAAAAGAATTCAATTTTTGACCGAGCGAGCGAAGTTGAAACTGAGCGAAGCGTCTCCGTTTCAGCTTGGGTAAAAATACTTTCCTGTATCCGGATGTCCGGCAGATGCCCGGCTGGTCTCCTCTACAGGTCGCATTTCTTAGTCGATTCTTGTGAAATTTTGTGACCAGGTTCGATAATTATATGGACTTCTTTTGTCGACACAGTATTTCGTTATTTTTTAATGGCGGAGATGAGGGTAGAAAACGTAAAAATAAACATATTTCAGCCATTTCGCGCTCTTAGCGCGCGCTTTTTGTTTCAAGGTGCGCGGTGAATATTTATTCAGTTTTAAACTATGCAAAGACAGAGTCGCGAAGTCAACAGCTCAAAGAGCCACTAGAGTAATTTGCAATAAATTGATACAAAAATAGCATTTGATGTAGTTTTTAAACATTTAGACGACATTTAAAAAAAGTATAGTAGGTACCTGTTCAAACTCAACATGTCCATTCTCATAGTTCCTGTTAACATTAACGACAGGGTACCCGGCCTGCTTGGTCCAGGAGTTCATGAAGTCCACCACGTTGAGATCCTTGAGTGACGGGTCTGATGGAGTGGCCTTGGCCATCGCGTACCAGAGGTCGTTCTCTTCCGCGTTCGAGTATTTCCTGGTGGAGAAATGGGAGATAGAATAGAAAGTATTTATTCGACACGGAAATAACAGAACATCAACAATTATAAAGCTAATGAAAATGAAAAAACAAAAGAAGGAAGAGGAGGAGGGAAGTGCAACAATAAACAAAACAATCACAATAAGTACAGTCAGTAAAGGAGATAAGTATAGAGGTATGAGGAACAGGGTGTAAAGTTCACTCACACCTCCATAGAAAAGGAAGGATCCTCCGACCAGACGGGTGTTGTGTCTGGTGGGCAACTGCCCCACGGTTGATGTCGGGACGTTGTATATATACTAGTCGCGCGGTAAACTCTGCTTGCGCGATGCAGGATTTGCGTGACGTCAGTGTGACGTATACCTCGCATGTGGCGGTGTAGATACCGCTACATAAGTATCTAGGGTCGCCGGTTATAGTTGAAGTTTAGTAAGAAACCGATGAATATTTTCGAATGAAATTTAATTTGATAAATTACCAGTTCGTTTTCTATTAATTTATTCGAAAACATTCATCGTTTTCTTACTAAACTTCAACTATATCCGGCGACCCTGGATACTTATCTCTTTTGCTGACTGTACATAATATGATTAGATGTTGTAGTGGAGCATTACTGTACAGGATGCGGGGGTTAAAGACATTATGACCAATACAAAACGCTAATACTTATGGTAGTCACGGTCATAAAACGAGCGAGTAGGATGGTGAATATTTTGTACGGGATTTGAGTCTCATTTCGTCTTGCTCCCACATTTTATGACCACGTCTGTCACATAATAGTAGTGTTACATACTATCATTCTTACATTATGTCTGAAATACAGATATTTTATATCTAGTTCAGACACAGATGCTCCATATCTGATCATAGAAAAAAGTGTATTTATAGTGTATCACCATATTATTTAAATTTCTGTAATTTTTGAACAAATAAATTATTTTTATTCTTTTAAAGTGAAACTTTTATTACATCGTCTCAAACTTTTTCGTCTGTGTGTTGCATGTCGCGTGACGGTCGGCCGCGGAGTAGGAATAAGGTGAAAGGAAGGAGGTTTTTAGTTAAATGTCTATAATGTGAAAAAAATTTAAAAAAAACTTCTTAATGACTAAATATACACAAACCTAAATAAAAACGAGTATAAAAATTGCTTTTGTAATTATAGTCTACCGACTACAATGTATGTGTAAGTCTTAGTACGACACTCACCACTGATTCAAATAGATAACCAATCCCTTATGGAACAGGTCCTCAGAAATTGTATGGTTCAGCATTCTTATCAAATTAGCTCCCTTAGTATACGATATTTCGTCAAACTTCTGCGATATTTCCGATGCGTCCTCCACTTTACGTGATACGGGGGAGGTGTTCTTGAGTGCGTCGGATCGAAGGAGGTCCATTTTGTCCCGAGAGAAGGATTCGAACATGTTCCATTCGGGTTCGACCTGGGGAAAGGATAGGTTATTTAGAATAAGTTGTTCATTAGCAGATATGAAGAAGAATAGTTTGCATATAGAGTGGTTTTTTGTTGTGTTGAATGAATATAATTACATATTTCTGACAAAATAGCTTTGACTTTAAAATTTTGTGCCGAAAGTAGATTAGTATTTTTATCCAAATAAGGCTCTGGAGTCCGGCTGACAGCGGAGTTCGTGCTAGGATAAACCGTTTCGCTGCCTTATTCCAGGCAAGTAGTAAGCTCTAGGTTATGAATGAGTGGTGGTATTTGGGCTACTCCTATGTCTGGACATTAATCCAGCTGGCTGGGCAAAAATATAAACAAATAATTTCTTGCACTTCTTCAGTTTGGTGCGTAGGGTCTGGCTGTACCGTTTCACTTGCTTGTTGACCATTTTGATCAACCCCTACATATTCAATATAAGTCGCAAAACCACACGAGGGCGGGGTAAGTATACCGTTTGCTGCAAGACTTCAGGGCAGTGAGTAGGGATTGGTTGTACGTTCGTACATTTTTCCACTATGCACCAGCTGAATGACTATACAGGACAGCCCTACTATGACGTATATCCGGTTCATACTTACACATACTCGATATAAGCCGCGAATCCCTCATTAAGACAGAGGTCTGTCCATCAGCGCATGGTGACGAGGTTTCCGAACCACTGGTGTGCGAGCTCGTGAGCTATGTCGATGTCTGTTACTAAATAACACGAAGGGCTCCTAAACTTCTAAACTAAAACCTCATTTATACGCAGTGAGCCATGCTACTGGCCGGCAAGACTTCACATGGATACACTGCTACTAGATTCTTTAGGCACTCGAATGACATTGACAGGGGAGCGCTGGTGGTAAACATTTTGTGCACTTGTTTTGTGAAATGTATTGCAAAAACAAAATGGCGGCGTTGGTTCCGATTTTGGCCACGGGCCAAAAGAACCTTGTAGCGCTATAGGAGCAAAGTCGCGACCTTGCCGGATACCTCTGTTCAGTGTATGAGGAGGATTGCCTGTAGGTAGACTTTATCACTTGTGTAGTCAGTACAGCAACATTTTTGACGTGATAACGTATTATAAATCGATGAACGGCGGCTACACGTACGAAAAAGCATGAATTATTGTCACGTTCCGCCTGAGCCGAGCGTGCAAGCGAGAGCGCGGAACAAGCGATAGAGAGGCACGATCGGCCTAAGCGTTTGGCTTGTGACGCATCTATCTCTCTTCCACTCCTTATGACGTTATCACGTAAAATTATCGTCCGTAAACCGACTTTTCAGACAACCATTTTTTTTTTGAATACTCTGTTTTACATACCGAAATGAAGACTAAGTATTGAAGAAAAAGACATGTTGCGCCGACCCTGGGATTCATAGTCTGCTTGCTGATACTTACATGATCGACTCCAACATACTCGATATATGTTGCGAATCCCTCGTTGAGCCAGAGATCGGTCCACCACCTCATGGTGACGAGGTTCCCGAACCACTGGTGAGCGAGCTCGTGAGCTATGTCGATGGCTACGTTTTGCTTGTCGCGGGGAACGCTTTCGTCTTCGTCGAAAAGTAGGGTTGTTTCTCTGTGGAAGGAAATAGAAAACGTTATACTATCTTGAGCAATAGAACCTACGAACCCACAGCGGGCTTGAGTGAAAATGCTTATCCCGGTTTTTAATGACTTATCAAGTCGCTGATCAGAGATATAATGCTTATAAAGCAGTAAGTAAGTACGGGCATAAATCAAGGACCCAAATCTATGACGTAACGCTGGTTTCATATATTTTGTTATCTGTCATGATTAGAATTTACGCTTCTGTATATTGTAGGAAGTGAATGGTAAGAGCCGAATCTAAACTAATATTATAGAGATTTGATTTTTGGTATGTCTGTATGTTTGTTTGTTACGCTGTCACACTAAAACGGCTGAGCTTATTTGGATGAAATTTGGCACATGGCTAAACCATGACCTGAATTAGGACATAGGATACTTTTATCCCGATATTACCACGGGACCGACGCTGATGCGGGTGAAACCGCGGGGCGCAGCTAATCTTTTATATAATAATATGACATTAACGTGTTTAGGAAATAGTATATTCAGTAGTTTTTTTTTTTCTCAATATACAACATTTGGTGATAACCTCTGCATTATCATCTGATAGACAAGTGTTAAAACGCCACATTAAAATAATCTCTATCTGCGTTACATTTTTTTTTACAACTTCAACTATCTTTTCCAGTGTTAAGGAACTAGTAAAGTGTAATTACGCTAGGTTAAGTGGTTGTTAACGGCCTTTGAATACGTCAAAACTCATAAAGATTTAGATAACACTGACGTTGTATGACAGAAGGGCACATGATGTAATTTGGAGATGGCCTTGTCTGAAACAGCCAGCCTTTTCTACTTCGGCAGACCAGGGGACCAAGTCTACTAATTTACAAACGTCACAATGACGTTTGTAAATTAGTAGACTTGGCCCCCAGGGTGTTGGTGCAATTTGAGAGGGGCTTATCAATTAATGAATAGTGCAGACTTAATTAATAGTAACTATTGTCCTTGGTAAAATCTTTAAAAGAGAAAAGGGACATTTTGCTAATACATAGGTACATACAAAATGAGGGTTGTGGATAAGTAATAACAGCCGCACAGGTCGATCGATCAGGTTAAACTACGCTTGCCGCCGTTAGTCCGTGGATGGGTGACCATCTTTACATACCAAGACCCCTCCGTGCCTCGAAAAGCACTTTAAGCCGTTGATTCCGGCTGCATTCGTGGATCTTTGACAGTCGTTACGGGTTGTCAAAAGTCCGAAAGTCTGAAAACCAGTCTTACTAAGGGGTATAGTGTTACCTAGTAACAGGGCTGTGGAGGTCAGATCAGTAAGCTACATCCGGTTAGATTGGAAGTCGACCAGATCTGGAGCCGACAGAAGACGATTCATGCATAAACTCACGCCTTTTTCTCATGGTGACAAGCCGAAACTACAGAACGCCACCTGCTACGATCCGGACATACTCCTTTCCTTTTAATTCGTTTACGTTCTTACATCTGGTCATACACGCACGCCGGTTGCGAGTAATACGCACCTAACCTTTCTGAAGAACATCTCATCACCAAAAACGACAGTGTATGCTTTCTAGAGCGTCCCCCCCCCCCCCCCCGGCGTCCCCACTCACATCTGCCATGTAAATTCTGTTTTGCTATACTTAGCAACAAATTATGAAAAATTACTGAATGAATGAATTCTGAAATGACTGTTCATTGCAGTGGGCGTGTTCTTTTGTCTTATAATAAATTGTGTGGTCAAATATTTAACAGGAGTTTATGTTTCGACCTCGAATTTGATTTAAAATACTAATCGATGTTTGCGTAAAACCTTTGAGGAGATCGGTTGTTTGTCTGTGTAGTTAGTAGCTATAGACGGATCTCTACTAAATATGTGCTATGAATCAATAGTGAACGTGCGTGGTTCGGATTCACAACCTCTCGATCGCCAATCCGCATCTAAGTCGTGTGCCAATTGGTTATTCGAATCATTTATCTTTTTTTTGGTAAATTGAAGTGCAGCTTCAGCAGTTAGTACATAATAAATAATAATAATAATAAGTTCATATTTTGAAAATGTTGAATATATGGGTTGTAAAAGTGATATCTGATAAATGTCGATTTAAGCTTTTGTAATGGGTGTTTATTTACCAGAAATATGTTCACGAAACTTTTAACAAAAGTAAATATTTTATACATCGATAAATTACCGGTTTGATTTTATTGTACCGGTAATTTACCAACTGACAAAAAGGGTGGTTTTACGTTAAAAATGAAAACTGTGAAACCGGTATTGCATGCCCTAGTTTATAATAAATCTACTTATCGTACTTTCTGGTTACTACCCGAAATATTGATTCAAATTCAATGCATACATAAACTCACGCCTTCTTCCCATGGGGGTAGGCAGAAACTACAGAACCCCACCTGCTACGATCCATACATACTCATTTTGCCTCGATTACGTTCATACATCTGGTCATACACGCACGCCGGTTGTGAGTACTGCACACCTGACAGAAAGGTCAGGTGGTCAGGTCAGATGTGAGTGGAAACGCCGGGAGGGGACGCCCTAGGAGTCTTCCTAGGGCGTCCCCTCCCGGCGTTTCCACTCACATCTGCCTTGTAAATACCTTTTGTTAATCGCCTTTCATTCATCCTCTCAACATGACCAAACCATCTTAGCATACTCTTTTCAATTTTTGTCACTACATCTTCCTTTAAACCGCACCGTTGCCTTATCACATCATTCTTCAGTCTATCATTCATAGTCACACCACACATTCAAATTCAAATTAATTTATTGTAGAACATAGGTAAGGTAAGATGTTACAATTACAATATAGTTATACATATAGATCTGCTATGTCTCGCCATTGAGCCATACAAAATTCATAAATCGTTAAAGAAGAACAAAATAAACACTAAGTAATATAAAATATAACAATAATAATCGGGTACATTGACATTTTTTTAAATATACAATTATTTGAGGAATTGTGGTTTGTTCTTAATATTTACAAATTATTCATTAGGTATTATATTATGTCAGATTACATGTCACATTGTATGTTAAATTAATATGATGTGTAAAAGTAGCAGTGTTAATCAAATTTTGTCGCTGAAGGCACCATTTTAAATACTCCGCGTATCAATTCACACTGTTCAAAAGTGTAATAAATATCGTATTATTTTGACTTGGGTTCTGTTAGTTCTGTATGGCTACTGCAACTCGTTAAAAGGCAGTTGCCTATCGCTACGCCGAGTTAAAATTCTACTGCGATTAGATCGATTTTACGCACGCGTCATGAAATGTGTAAGAATTATTATTCTTTTACCGTTTTTAACCAGTATTAGTTACTTTTTATTTTTTGAGATTATAGTACCTTTAAAAGAAGATGGCGCCCATGGCGCGTGATGGTCTACTCAAAATTAAAAATAACTTTACTCGTCTGTATTATTGTTCACGCCTTCTTCCCATGGGGGTAGGCAGAAACTTCAGAATGCCACCTGCTACGATCCTTACATACTCCTTTTGCCTCGTTTACTTTGGAAGGAGTGAGTTTATTTATGTATGTATTATTCAATGTGAAATACACAAACACATAGAATAGAATACACTATATTATGCACACACGCACACACATATTTTGCTTGGTGTCTCAACGTTCTTAAATACGAACGGTTTTTAAATATTTTCGGCGTCAAAAATTATTACTTTCGTAGCCTCAATGCAAAGTAAAATTATTCTGGGTTAGCAATTTAGTTTTCAAAAATGTAAACAAATATGTGTTTTTGGAAAAATAACTTCCACACTTACACATAAGGTTCATTTTGCGCTACCACTTAGCCAATTTAGACTTTTTTCATAGTTCCTACTAGCCATTCTAAAATCAAATTCATTTATATTTGCATAAAGATGATATTTCTTTAATTTATTTTAAATGAAATGGTTTAAAATTTAATATCAATAATTAAATACAGTAAAACACAGTTTTTAATTGTATGCAAGTGCAAATAAAATCAATTGGAAACAAGGATGTGAATACTTTCGATTTTAACTTATAAACCACAATTCATGACGTCACAAAAGTAATTGAACTCTGACAACCATACCTTGTTTAACGCTTGTAAAACAATAGGATTTATACCATTATGTCATTATTTACCTCATTCAGTTTACCACATTGTCCGCGTGACATAACATTTTATACATAGGTATAAGTTAAATATAATAATAGTCTACAATTTGTCATCATTATGGGGGAAGCGCCATATACCCGCGAAATTCAATTTTTCTTACGTTTTTTGCGTTTGCAGGTCAGTGTCAGGGTGTAAGTTGAACAAAATATGATTCGCGATCGTAACAAGTATGTATTTACAGAATTATAATCATTAAAATGATGATTTTAACACAACCCTCTAAGTTCACATAATACTATTGATTGATATTTTATGAAATAAAACCCAAAAATAATTAAAACTACGTAAACATGGTCGAAGTACCTACGCTAGACCCTTATACGTTTGCGACTGTGTGCGTGCGTTGATTTTTAATGTCACCAAAATTTTCTCCCACTGTCAGTTCCTATAACTAATTTAATAAATGAGCAATGTTTTATATATAATAGTAAAAATTCAGTGTATGTATTATGATTATAACATAATATTCTAATTGGGGTGTTTAGAGGTGTGCGTTAATTCCGGGACAAGTTGTATGTGTCGTGTTTCTATTTTATATCGTGACGGCTTAAACGTTTCTCGTGGGCAGACCGATACGGACTGCCGTCAAACATCTTAATGAACCGCGAAATATTTTTGACATCTTCTTTGATTAGCAAAGCCATGGTTTGGAACCGGATAATGTGAAGGACAGCTCACATATCAAACGAGTAAGACAAAACATTACAATATAACAAAACTCACCTGAAAGTAACCAGCCCCCAATTCTCCATAGCGCCGCTGGAGAAGTCAGGAATAGCGATCAAATCCATCTTATCTAACGCGTAGGGCACTCCGAAAACGTCTTCGTAGTACGCGAGAAGTTTCGGCGTAATGGTTGACGCGTATTTCGCTTTCCCAATGAGTTCGGGTCTTGTCCATATCTTGATAGGAATGGTAACGTTATCTTTGCTTGTGTAACTTGTTTCTAAGGATTTGAAGTCTGAGAGTACGTATGCGACTAGGTAGGTTGACATGCTGACTGATCTGTCGAAGTGGGTCCATTGCCAGCCGGGTTGCTCGGGACTGTGGGAGGAGAAATTGTGTTGTTTTTAATTGGTTCACCAATATTTTAACGTATCGATGGGCGCCGGGAGCGGGTTGCAAGAAAGTGCACTTGCACCTGCTTGGATATAAAATAAAATTTAGGTGTAAAAATATTCAAAACTAAAAAAAAAATCGAAGACACCTAATAAAATAATAGAGAACTTAACCTTTTCGAGGCGAGACCCTAAAATTATCGAGTTCGCTTTGCTCGCTCTTGCATCCTACTTTCTCTTAATTGTTAAGCTTTTCTGCATATGTCGACAAAGTTACTACTTGTATAAATGGACAAACGATAACCTAACATATCCGAAGAGAAGTGGATAAATGATCGAGCTCGATTCGTGGAGCTGAAGATGCACCCCCCTGAAAATAAACTTGCAGGCGAAAACCCATGAACGTATCGGTCGTTTTTTGAAGACTATTGTTGCGCCACTTCTTGTTCCCAGCGAAAACACCAGGAAGTTGTGGATGTGAGGGACTGTCATGTAATTTTGACGTTCTTTTGAACATCAAAATGTGCTGATTCTCAGCTTAATTTTAATAAATGACTTTTGATTTTGACTATCCCCTGCGATAAGAGGTGTTCTTGGTGTTCACTATTGGTCTTTGATAAAGCCTCCTTGTGCTGTTTTTTTTGTCTTTAAGTTTTGGGACTAACTTAGTACTGCGATACTTTTTTTTTGGAGTGAAGCCAGATCATACCAATTTGCAAAACAGGTCAAGAAGATTCTATTTGTACAAGATTATAAAATTTTGGTTCAGTACAGAAATGTTAAAGTAAATTGGGCTCATATTGGGCGGTAAATGGATTTCATAGATTTTCTAGAACCAAACAATCAAAAATATTGTGTGTTTAGATTTCTGAGGAAAAATGAGTTACACGTTTCGAAATTAACTAATTAAAAAACTTGATTACCCGAGTACACATTACCATATTTGTGTGTAGTGATTAATAAAACAATTTGTCCGTTAAGGCGTATTCAATCGATTTTATAGTAACTTTTAGTCACTTGGTCACTTTAGGGTTCCTGAGGTGAGTGACAATTACTTAACTTAGTTTTTTTTGTTCTACTTTTTTTTCGATATAGTGTCCAATGTCACAGATATCCAGCCAGGGATCCGAAGGTTCTATGTTACTTTCAAAATCATCGTATTTTCAATGCCCTGAAGAAGGTTGTGTTTACTATTGAACCAAATCACAAGGACCCAATCTGGCTGTCAGTTGATTTCAACCCAAATTGTCTTATTACAAAACGAGTTCTAACATTGGTCCAAGTGATCTCAAACCTTTCAGTCAGTTTTGTATTTCGAACCTTATTCCAAGGGAGGTAATGTTCTAAAATCATAATCAACAACTTCGGCCCACTTGCACCAAAAATCGCTTAATGCATTTAGCGCTAAACGAATTTAAAACATCTTCTATTTTGTGAAGCGTTTGAAGATGACAGAGACAGAACAATGTTTTCATAAATTAATTTGGAGAGTTGTGGTGGAAGTGGGCCTTAGACTCAGGTTTAAAATCAGCTTTTGTATTTTGAACTTTAACATTGTCGGAATACAGTTGAAAATACAAGTGCTCCATGGTTTAAACCTTTGAAGATTAATATTGTCTTGTAATAAGGTCGAATGCATTTTCGAATAATCACAGTGATGACGGACGTCAAAGTTCACACCAAATTCGCCTACCTACGAATTCTCCCTCATTTTTTTTGCCTGATATCAGCTTCAAAATCATGCAATAAAAAAAACTACATACATAGGTTCCTGGGTAACAATCTTCATATTTGACAAGGCAGTAACAGTCTCAGGATGGGCGATGCTGATTTCGAACTTAGCCTTGAAAGCTGGCTCGTCGAAACAAGGAAACGCAGACCGCGCCGATGTCGGCTCGAACTGGGTGACCCCTAGGTTTCTGAAAGATATGAATTTAGTTGTATTTTTAGCGAAGAAATGTTCCTGTACTTCCTGCATCGATATTTGTGGTCTCTGTTTTATTTTTTTGCTGATATGGGGTTTTATATAGGTAAGGTAATAATTTATTATTGCAAAATTTGTTTTTTATTGCAACAGTTTTTAATTTATGCTTAACCATTGGAGGATGAGTAGCTAATTAGTACATGCGTAAGTACCCAAAATAGAAAAATATTAAGGAGCCACGGCGAGTCCAATTTAATGGTGAATAAAAAAAAAACTATTCTAATTTTTGCCTTCTAGGCAACAATTAAAAATTGTCTCTGTATCTTTCACAAAATACAACCAACTATTACAACAATTGAGTAATATTGATGAATGAATTCTACAAGTCATTGAAAATGATTGAGCTAATATTTATCAGTACAATTTCTGAACGATAAAGCAACATTTACTACACAATCTCTAGTGTTAGGTCATATTTAGTTTAGTTTGGCACAGAAGCAGATCTTGTTTAGTATACTAACATGGCTAAGATACAGGGTGGCAGGGACATCGACGAGCAACCTGTTACCATGGATGAATCCATGAACGCAGGTGGGTTCAAAACCCCATGCGTTAAAATTTTTATATTACTTTAAAAAAAACATGCTGTTCCATACATTTTGACCGAGTAGGTATTGCACTTTTCTACGTAACACATACGTTTTTTTTTTTTTGATAACCGTCGATATATTGCTATGCCAGGGGGGCTAAAATCCTGAATTAATGGTTACAGTTAGGTTACCCTATATATTGCTGATTAATTTTCATTGATTTATAATATGCTCAGGATTCATAAGCTACTAAAAAAATGTATGCTAAAATCCTGTGCAATGAAAGATAAGGGTATTTTAGCAACTATTATAATAGCAGACAATAATACTTCAAGGGCTTTACATAAATGACAGTTAATTAACTATTTGTTACTGAGATTTTTGTCATGCAGGTTTCCCTAAGACTGCCTTTAAGACAGTGTTATTCAGATTTATTCAAATAAGTAGGACTAACTGAAGGACGAATTACCCATCCTAATACTAAAAATATATAAGAAAAACTTACTTGACTTCATGCTTATCATTAATGTATGTGCTCTTATAAAACCCAGTCATTGAATTGGAGATCTTTCCTTCAAAGGACAGCTGCAGTACATAGTCTACGTTAGCTTTCAATGCAACCTCTAAAGGCAGAATCAGTCTATCCCCAGTTCCTTCTAGTATAGACAATATTCTGATGGTTCGTACTGCACTGCGGGTTATTTCTGTATCAGCTGGTGCTGGTGCTGGGGGTGCTTGCGTAGTTTCAGTTCTTAAAATTGTCTCATTGCTGACAACTGGAGTTGTTTCTGATACAGTTGCCGTTGTAGCATTCTGATCAGCAGTAACCGTAGTTGAAGGAACATCTGTGGCAGTAACATTGTCCGCTGCTGACACCGTAGATTCACTCACGTCTCGTTTGACTTTAGGAGAGTGTAAAGTCTCAACTTTTTCATATATTTGTTCTGTAAGCTTAGCATTGCTACTAATACTGAGGTTCTTAGAATGTAATATTATTTCCTTGACACTCCTACTGGCCCGTATAGTTATGAATACGTCGCCGGAGTATGTTGAGTTTTCTAGTTCAGCTTTTAGTTTCAGTCTGTAGAAACTTGGCACTACGGTAGAAGGGAGCCTGAGGTCTGGTGATGGAGAATTTGTTTGACCAAAGGGTTCAGTTTCATCCCAAAAGTCCACAGTTTTTTGTGAGAGCTGAAACAAAAATATATTTAAAATTATTTGACTCATTTTAAGGGATTACTTCTTTTCTAAATAGGAGGGAAATATGCAGTAAAAAATATAATAAGTATATTAAATACACTTGTAATGAGTCAAGTATTTGGCAGTCTGCAGTAAAAAAATATTGAATTTTGCGTAGATTCAAATGGATTTACTTTAGGAACAGATTTACTGCTTTTTTAACTTAAATAATATCACAACATCACAAAAAAATTTGGACAACTTATGACCATTATGGTGCAAAATAATTTCCACCCAAAATGCTACTTTTACAATGTAATTCATATTTAACAGGTTATTAATGGTGATGAATATGTTGTTGGACTACCATAGATGGTCAGTGGGTCGTCTTAGAGTAAAATAAATGGAATAGTTTAAAGAAACAAGCAAATTTTAAGACCTATTTGTAAGATCTGATACAAAGAAAATCACATTCCTATCAAACAATAATCAGTTTGTTTTAGTTACAGAGATTATTTAATTTAAAGGTGTGCAAGACCTCATAATATTTATATGCTTTATTTATTACATTATTTTTAAATGAACTTTCGTATTAGACTTGTGAAAAGTTATGAATTTATTATTATGTTTTGTGAACAGTTGTTGCTATGCTAGCTATACTTTCTTTTATAGACTCAATATTTATTGTGAGAAATTACAACACAGAGCTATTGTAATAATAAAAAGGAAATGCTTTAAACTTACTTTCTGATCTCCACTAATAATAACTCCATTAAATATAAATAAAACAAAAATTGTTTTCAAAAACATTTTGTGCGTTAACTAAAAATATCACAGGTTATAAAATGTAATAGTATTATAGAAAATTTTAAGCTCTTTACTAAAAGCTTCTCATGTTTGCACTATCGCTGAAATAAACTGGTGTTCTAATAATTTATTTACAATTCGTTAAACACCGCACTCTTTCAACCCACTCAAAGATCGATTGTCATTTTGACGTTTATTTTTTTTTCAGAGCTTAGTCCAATTGGCAAAGATCGCGTTTACTCCGAACAAAGTAGTTTTGATTATGATTTTTTATACCGCTTCCATCCGCAAAAGGCTGGGAATAGCGTGTAACTGCGGAATTAAAGTTCGATAAAAAAATACATATATAAGACGGTAGCTTTTAATAATTAAGTTTGATAAGAAATATTATTAAAAGATAACAATTGAACTTGAAATCGGGCAACGTCTCATGGAGTTAGTGGCAGATTAGATAACAGCCGGCGTGAGCACAGTTGTATAGTACCTACCTACGAACATATAATTAAGCTCGGACTTACCTTGAAGTAGGTGATAAAATGCACAATGACGCCCACCATGACCGCGATTACCACTGCGAAAATGATAAAAGTGACACATATGCAGTTAGACACGAATATTCCGCCTTTTCTTCCATATTGGATATCTTCTGGTGTTTGGGATTCATACGCCAGGAACTGTTGCCGGCTCGTTGAGAGCGTCATGTTGTTAATTCATTCTGAAACAATTACGCTATTATAACATATCGATAAGAACACTACATTCAGGTTTTTAGGTTAAAGAAACATAGAGTTTAACTGCACTACTTTGCTTATTTAGCGTTACGATAGTGAAATGAGCGATGTCTACGAAACTAGCGTAGTTACCTAATGTTTTTGTACAATCAATACCGTTAGTTACCTAATAAGTATAACTGGCTTTCATTTTAATTAAGTAGATACCTGTCTGACGACCTTCACCTAGGTAGATACCTACCTAATTATTAGGTGCAAAAACACTATGTTTATTTATATATTTGTTTTAACTTATACATTTTAATCAAATAAATAGTTGTTAATGGCTGTGAAGAGAGCCTTAGAATTCGTCACTCAGTTTCTCCAATATTGAAGTAAGTATTGAACTTCTTGGTAACCGTGAGTGGTTTCCTTTTTATTTTAAAGTGAATCATCTGACGTGATTCGCGATATCTTTTCGATTACAAAGACACGTGATGTGTAATAGTAGTGGGTAGTGTGTCGAATTGATGATTAGAAAATCATTGTGGGTAGGTATTACCATGAGGGTAATTGCATAAAGATGAGAAGACCTCTACGTTACGTATGTTGTGGTTACAGTTAGGCTCACTATGGTTCAGTATAATTCTAGTTCAGAATGTTTTTTTGTTAAGTATTTCAAACAAACAGTAGGGAACCTCTGGACCAGGAAGCGGAGCACGAGGATAAGTTGAATCAACAATTTGTGCTTTTTCGATGAGTAGTTTTTGAGGACATAACGAAGTTCCCAGCCAGAAGGCTTAGCGGCAAACTCCGTAGAAGATGACGGGACCAGCTAGAGAAAACAAACGACCAGTGGTCGACATTAGCCCTGGATTGAAAGAGGTGAAATTCATGGGGCGAGGCCAGCAGTAGGATGATGCAGGCTAATAGTAACAGTAACTAACATCTGAAGCCAAAAGATACCTCCGGTGATCTAAATTTGCCGTGACGATAGCTGAATCCAGAAGGAATTTCAAGGACTTTGTCTTAGATTAGTGTCAATACCCGGTAATGCGTTAACGGAACAGTAAGGGTTAGGTATCATCCACTTCCGCTTGGCTGAAGGATCCGACAGAACAGTTGCTCCGCCGAACAACCGACACTGTTGTTGAAAACCAATGAGTTGTTTATCATACGACATGTCTATGGGAATCTGAAATCTGTGCATCACGTTATTATCAGTAGGTAGCAAATTTACGCACGTGCGCACATCGAAGCAATAAAGATCAAGGATGCGCGTGAGTTCTTATGTAAAACAACATGCGTTTTATTTGAATTGATTCAATGATCGGGTTAATGGCACACTTCGTACAGTTTTTTTTTGTGTACGTAATATGTAGAAATACAGGTTATGTATGTGGATATACACAGAAGCGCGGGGATAGGCTCATGAAAAGAGAGGCCTATGCCCAGCAGTGGGTGAACTCGGGCTGTGGATGATGATGATGTGAATATACTTAGGGAATACCAACTTCGTGGATAAAGGCTAAGTATCTCTAATGATAGAAACCAGGAACGTCCAAGAATGTGTTGAGCAGACGACATTGTCAAAGTTGGGGAAAATATCTGAATGAGGGACGCATGGAACCGCGGAAAGGGCTTCAAAGTGAAGGTGGCCGATACCGAGCAGTAGGTGATTTCGGGCTGAAATGATTGAAGATGCTTTTTCAATGTACCTTTCACCTAGGGTTACCATATGGAAAATTGAAAAGACCTGACAAAAGGCTGATTCCTATAGAAAAGTCCTGAGATTTTGTCGCAAACGTAATTAACGACGACGCATTTTTTTTCACATGGTGTTTTTCTTTTTTGGTTTATGTTTTTTTTTTAAACTAAGTTTTTTTATTTTATTTATTTATTTTTCCAACTTACATCTATCATTACAGGGGTAACCTAATGCGATAGTGTACTTATCTAAAGTCTTATATTAACTTATTATTATAATTTTTTTTTTGTAACTTATTACAAATAATGCATTCTTTGTGAATTCACTCAGAGAACAACAGAATAGGTCCGAGTCACTAGCTATGAGGTTGAGACGTTGAGAGTGCGGAGTTGACTTAATTATGTTGATTTGTGATTTGTGCTGTGATACTATCCAAAGTTTTTTTTTATGTTGATTACTTATAACTTACCAATATACCAAAATTAACTGAAAAATCTAGATAGAGATACTTTGTTTTATAAAAATAAAAAATCCTGAGATTCCCGAGATTACCCTCAATCCGGCCGCAATCCTGTCAGGAGCCTAAAATCCTGAGATCTCAGGACAAATCCTGAGATATGGTAACCCTACTTTCACCAAGCTTTTAATAGGACGAAAGGTGCTACCCCGAGCAAAACCTTGCGAGAGTGCGCTATTCAGAGATTATTAACTCATTAATTAAGAGTAATAAATTACATGCAAAAGCACAGTATTAATGTTCGATATGCTATCATCACATTGCACGTTCTTGTTTGTTTTTATGTGTTAAGGCTCCTACAGACCGGCGCGACGCGAGACCGCGACGCTACTCATGTAGAAAAAAATCCATGAAATTTTCATTTTAATATTGTTCTTCTACAGTCGCGTTTTCGCGTTGCGCATCTTTGCAGGAAGGAGCCTTTATAAATACATTTAAAATCTCCTCGTAAAAAAGTGACTAAAAATATTGATTGCATGCATCTTTTGCTAAACGTGATGTTCTAATAACTTGAGGATTACACTAATGAATAGATAATTAAAAAATCGGCGTGCGCAGGGAGCGGGACAGAGCGAGACTCAGCGACGGACGGGACAGAGAAGGCGCGATGCGAATCGTGCGCGACTCGCGGTGCCCTTATATCTTGTGCGATACGCGTCGCGTATCACGCCTGTTTGAAGGAGCCTTTACGGAAATGAAACCCATGCAGTGTACCTACTCCTATGTAGGTATATACTTTATTGGTAGTCCTTAAACACGGATGTTAGAGGCATGTTTGATAGGTATAGATCGTGTGGAAAAAACAAAATATGGGAAATACAGAGTAGGTACTTACCTGTAATTAAAATTAGCAATTATAGGCTCCCAGGCAAACAGGCCCGACGCGACGGGCAACACAAAGGGACCGCTCGTCGCGCGCCAGGCGGTGCCTTTGTGTCGCGCTGTCGCGTCGCGCCAGTGTGTACATGCCTTAATTAGGGAAACCGGTATGTGACAGGTATCTGCCAACTGGGTTATTGTACAATCGAACCCAGCGATGCTTTGAGAAGGTAGGGCGGATAGTCTTAGCAGCTCTCCTTAGCTTGTATCTATACATATCGAGCCCTAACGGCCGACTTATCGTAAGCGACATTATTACGAAAATGCGATTTTTATCAAAAACTATTAGTTTTAAATATCGTTTACGATAAAAATCGCATTTTCGTAATAACGTCGCTTACGATAAGTCAGCGGTTAGGGCTCGATAATTATATTGTCGTTCACGTTCACGTGTTTCTACATTGTTCTCACATAAATGTACATAGGTAGTACCTACCTACAATTTCAACATGAATGATGTAGGTACTGCCAAACGGTGTGAATATGAATGCAGGGGTGAATCGAGATTAAACTTTAAAAGAGATTTTAACATTTCAATAATATAGTTTGTTGCCAAAAAGGACTATAATGTGTTTACTGTATAATTAAAAATTAAGTGCACATGTTGGCAACAAACTATATTATTTAAATGTTAAAATCCCTTTTAAAGTTTCGTCTCGATTCACTCTTGCATTCCTATTCACCCCGTTTGACAGTACCTAATCAATATTTTGTATTAATATTTATTTTGGTTTAAAAAAGTGTGCATGAAGTTTCCTCATGGAGTCTCTTCTTTACCATAAGAACCGACTACCCTTTGTAATAGGCAATTATATAGCTCCATTTTTCTGACCGACCGATTCCTTGACAATTCAAAAGTGTCTGATAAATGGTTTGAGTTTATAGCTTTTTAATGGCATGCTATGTTAAGTAAAGCCAGAGCGAGTTTCTGAACCTGCAGTACCTTGGCTCCCAACGTATTTAGCCGATGGCCGGTACCTACTAGAGTAAAAGGTTCTAACGTAGTGATAGTAGGTAGTACGAAGTACTAGGTACACGGCTACATAATTATCAAGCTCCACATTTCCAATATAAGTTGCAGGCTTAGCACAAGCACCGTCTTGTCGACGGAAGAATAGACAAAAATGACGTTTCGTGAAGACAGTATGACGGCAGCAAAGTAGAAAGAGTCAACAGCACTTTTTACGTAATTCAGTAATTTATTCACATTTATTGTGCTTATATCTCGAAAATGGCGTGTCCTATCACAAACTTAATGAAAATTTCGACCCCCTTTATGGAACCCTTAAACCCCTAAAACTCAACATGTAGGTAATAATTTTTCACATTTTCCATACAAAAAGTGAAAAATTCCTTTTTTCCATTCCATTTTTATACTTTGTGGCCGTCGAGTAAAAAGTTTTCTACTGTCTTTAGTATGGCGATTAAAAAATCAAATTGCCTTCACTACCTTAGAGAACTGCCTTCTGAAATAGTCTTTCGTAAAAATAGAAGTACATCTTTAGCAACATTTCAATTAATAAAAGAAATAACAGACTGTATTGACAAGAAAATACCTGTTACAGTTTTATTCATGGATATGAGTAAAGCGTTTGACCACGTCTCCGATGAACGATTATTGGAAAAGGTTTCCAGATATGGAATCAGAGGAACGGCATATAACTGGCTGAAATCTTATTTGTCCGATAGAGTACAATCGGTGGAAGTAACGAATTATAATGACCAAACCAAAACGTTAGAATCATTCCAATGTTCGTTTATGTTTAATAGATATGGCGTGCCACAGGGCAGTATTTTAGGGCCGCCAATGTTTTTGCTCTACATAAATGATTTCCCAGAAGTTATAATCATAGATGTGTACTGTTTGCCGACGATACCACAATTATAATCAAAGAACAAGATAAAAGTTCGTACGAACAAGATATAAACATAGCTCTTCCAAGAACTATAGAGTGGCTAGAGGCTAATAATTTAAAAGTTAACATTAAGAAAACAAAATTTATGCAATTTCATACCTATCGATCAAAACCGCTGGCCCTAAATATATCTTATAAAGGAGTCGCCCTGACAGAAACTGACTCGGTTAAGTTTCTTGGAATAAATTTAGATAAATTTTGCTCATGGAAAAATCATATAAATGACATTTGTGTTAAAATAAATAATTTTATATACCCTTTGAGGCGTGTTACCTGCGAGGTATCTAGAACTGCCGCAATAACGGCTTTTCATGGCTATATAACCTCCACTCTAAGGTATTATATAAAGGTATTATCCTGTGGGGTCGTTGTGTGGAGATTGATCAAGCATTCGTAATGCAAAAAAAAGTTTATAAGAGCTATATTTGGGTTGAAGCAAATAGAGTCATGTCGTCCATTCTTTAGGAAATATAAAATACTAACTCTACCATGTATTTATATATTAGAATTCTGTATATTTGTTTTCAAACATAAGAAACTTTTTCAGCAAGCGACAAGCTACTATGCCCCACGATCTATGTATACTAATAAGTTATTTCAACCGAGGACGAATCTCACAATTACAGGTAACAACAGCTATATTATGTGCATAAAATTGTATAACAAAATACCAAATTCCATAAAATCGCTACCATTTTCAAGATTTAAAAATAATTTGACGAGGTTTTTAATTGAAAAATGCTTTTATAGTGTGCATGAGTTTTTAGATTATACGAGTAAAATGTAAGTTTTTGTAAATTGCACGATCATTTTAGATTATTATTGTATTATTATTGTGGCGAATCTCTCCCATTATTGATTGACATGATCATTATTGACATTTATGATTATTATTTTTTCATTTTTTTCATTATTATATTGACATTTATTTAATTCAGTAATACAATTTTAATGGGATTATCGGTTTAATGACTGCATGATTATGGTCAACAATTAATTTAATTTAAATAAGATATGTAATGTTATTTTATGTTTGCACGCCGAAATTAAAGGCAGAATAAGAGAACAATTTTTACATTTTACCAACCTTTTGTACCTTATTTATGCAAATAAATGATTTTTGTTTTTTGTTTTGTTTTTGTTACATTAAAAAGGACTTAGACAACGATCGCGATCGGTAGAAACGAAAGACAAAATTATAGTTTTTAGAAGGATTTTTACGGTGCGATGTCAAAAATGGAGAAACGAAACTTTGTATGGGAATAGCCGTGTCTATTCTTCGAAGAGATAGACAGCGTCATGCTAAGCCCGCTGACCTCTCATTGTACGTAAATCGTTTAAAATGCGAGATCAGCTTAGGTATACTGGAATGGTATAGCTTGATATGTAGTCGTGTGTACATTGGGACCCTAAATAAACGGTTATTAATAAACAGTAAAGTAAAGTTGTCATTATGGCACAATGCAGATAGATAATTAACAAACGCGGCGTTTGGCGTTAAAGTATACAATTATTTTACTCTGTGGTTACACATAGCTGACACAGCTGTGGTTTATTTTCATGAAATCATGATTCATAGTCATTAACTCATCATAACCGTTTCAACCAATGTTACAACGATAAAAACGTTGGTGGGACGAAAAACAAATTGTTTTAAACATATCCTTAGATATTTTGTATGGGGTTTCCTTGGGGTGGGGAGCCCCGCCGCGCCTTTGAATTTACCGACTCCCGGGTGGGCCGTGGAAATGCAGCATAATGCTACGACCCCTCTGCCCGCTTTCCCAAAGGCCAGACCCCGTCAGGTCAGGCCGACAGGTCGTGGGAACCGTTTCATCTTGGCACGTCGCACCGTGGCCTGCCGTCGCGGGTGCCTGTCGCGGCCCGTACAGCCTGTACAGGCGCGTTTCTTTTTGCTTTGCCTGTCATGGTCAACATTTAAATCAAACCACAGCGGCTACACACGTAGCCGTGCGCTCCGCATGTTGGAATAGCGGCCACTAGGCCGAGACACGCCGCCCCGTGCGCCGTGGGAATGTTCGGCACGGGCCACGACAGGCCTCGACAGACGTAGCAACGCCTGGCGTGGCCTGTCAGTTAACGGACCGTGGGACCGCGGCTTTATCGGCACCACCTTTACTTGAGAATTTACCTACCTACTTATATAAAAAACAGGTAAATTGGCCCGTCAGTTATAGTGTGGTTGAATGATTTCTATCGAAGGATAGGAAACCCAAACGTGACGCCATTAGTGATGCCTGTAATTTCATGAAACCCAGGTACACTTAAGTCCTACAGTAACTGTAGTTGAGATATTAAGTAGCTTGGTAGCTACCTAGTTATCAATTATTCATGTGGTTGTCTATCATTAAAGAAGTCCTTGTCACCTGCCACCTTGAAAAAATGGCATATATTATTTGTTACTAATAGCTACTAGGTTTGTTAAATTTTCGCTCTTTTTGTTATTTTTCGCATTGAATTGCAGGCTGACGGATACGCGGGCAGCTCGAATGACGTTTTTCTGAGTATGATTGGCATCTTCACGTATGTTATTGTCGTTTCGTGTTTCCTATTACACGGAATGTATTTTTTTTATAAACTTGACATAAGTAGAAGTTCTTTTTGGCAGGAGTATGATGAGTTTACAAGATTCAGAGTTTCCATGATTCTCGTATGCTGGGGGCCAAGTCTACTAATTTACAAACGCCACAATGGTCTCTGCATTGTTAGTTTTTGACAGATTTTGTATGGCAAATCTGTCAAAAACTCACAATGCAGAGACCATTGTGGCGTTTGTAAATTAGTAGACTTGGCTCCCAGGGTGTTCAAGTATTGCCAAAGATAATGTTGTGGGACCTCTGTTGGTTTGGCTAGGGTTTTCTGTGGCAACCATGGATCTGCGAAGAGTCAATACAGTGACGATTTCCGTTCAAGGGTAAAAAAATAATGCCAATAACATTGAACTGTCGAGGTGACAAGTACGGTTGCTATCACCACGTGTAGTAATGTGATACTTAGTTCATTAATTATCATTAAAAAATAAATATTGAAATCCCTAATCTCGCCTGTCGTTCTCTAATTACATGATAACATAGACTATTGACATAACATTTTACAATAATAACCTTCACCATCCTTTCAGTCGTAAATTATCAAAAACTTGAACTAATTTTCAGGATTGGCAGCCAACAAACGTCTGTACTATGTATGTCCTCGTTTCTCAAAAAGTGTTGTGTCCTTTTTGTTGCGATTTTTTTGTGACCGGCGCGGCACGGCGCGGCGGCGCGCGGCGGCGCGAGTCGGCGCAAACGTTATGTCATTTTGACAGGTTTTTTGTGCGAACTTCCTCCATTTGTTTAACTTTTTCCGGTTGTTAATTTTTTAAGGTAAAAGAATAAAGGATGAGGTAAAGAAGAGACAATTCTAATTTTAAGAATGTCTGGCCATCGCTACCGGTTTGAGTAGAAATAAAATATTTTAGCAAAAACAAAAACAAAGCGTTCAAGAACTTTGAACTTTGACGGTTAAAGGCTCAGTCAAACGGGCGCGATACCTACGCGACACAAAGGCACCGCTCGTCGCGCGACTGGCGGTGCCTTTGTGTCGCGTCGCGTGTCGCGCCTGTTGGCGGAGTCTTAAATTCGGAGACTGAAATAAAAATACTTTAACTTTTTTGTTGGGTTATGATTATAACTATCAATTTTTTTTCCACACATCTAATCATGAGGTATTTCTGCTCCCTTCCTCTTGAATATTGGTTCCCAGCAGATTCCAATGATTGCTGATGACATTATAAAAGACTGCCTGGCTTGTTAATAACATAGTTACATACATAGGTATAACATAGGTCCTGGTATTCAGCTGCTTCCAGTTAGACTAGAAGCCGAGCCGACCCCAATGTACAGTCGCCAGCACATCAAGTTACCACAAACTGTCAGATTTTCTCATTCAATTTTGAACTTAACCAGCAACATTTTATGGTTTAAAATCGTTTGGAGAAATTTGACAGTTTCGTGTAGCTTGACCTGCTGGCGACTGTACCTTTTTGGAAAAAGATAAGGCTATGACGATGCTGGGACACAAGATGTTTTAAATTAATTTCAATTGTTTCTATGCAGAAATAAGTAAACATTATTACAACGTATTGTGAGAGATTCGAATTAATATAGGTAGTCATGACAGATATTTTATGTGTTGAGACGTCATCAGTACAGATAAATAAAATTGGAGTTTCTGTTTGTAATATTAAAATAACCGCTTTTTACTAAATGCCTATGAATGTATACATGGTACCTACATTATACCAAAATATTTTTTTTGCAATTTTTGTCTGTCTGTCTGTTCCGGCTAATCTCCGAAAAGACTGGACCGATTTTAACGGGACTTTCACTGGCAGATAGCTGATGTTATAGGGAGTAACATAGCCTACTTTTTATCCCGGTAGCATGTTTCTGTAGGATAATTTCCGACGTCCACGCGGGCGAAGCAGCGGGCAGCAGCTAATAATATTATATTATTAATAAGGAAACTTGTGTCGTGTCGTAAAATAAATCACAAAATCTGAAAAATTCAATACAAAATCATTAACAAAATTTGCCCATTAAAATATGTCGACTATGCAAATCAACTATTGTTGTCTAAGCAATTATATAACGGAGATTTTAATTTAATTTTACTTATAACCACAAAGATATACTTAAATAAATTCCTAATGTCTTATTGTTTTCATAAATAACGAGAGTTGTGATGTGACAGTTATATGGAAGACAATGTGCTAAAAGCTATATAAAAGTAGAGGATATAATGGAATCACATTGTAGTATGTATTTGAAGCTAGTAGAAAATTGACGGTTCAGTCATACTCTTACGGTACTAGAAAAAAAAAACAGGATGGAGGATAAAGGCTCATGCACACTGGCGCGACGCGACAGCGTGACACAAAGGCACCGCGTGCCGCGCGTCGGGCGGCGCCTTTGTGTTGGGCTGTCGCGTCCCGCCTGTTTGAGGGAGCCTTAATACCTTTAGAAAAAGGGACGTCGCGCGTCGTACTGGGTATGTACAGTATACTTTTTTTCTGTGGGATGTTGTTACCACTTTTTATTAATTTGTGTAGGTAAACGCTGATGAAAAGAAGCTACTTATACAATTAATTGGAGATGTAGAAGAGGAGACAAGAAGGAAAAGATATAGCAACAACGCGGTGAACGAAGTGAGCGAGGAGAAATTGCAGGATTTAAATTAATCCTCAAAATCAGGATAGCCCATGAAATTTAAATTTCCTTACGTTTTTTGCAATTTGCAGGTTAGTATCAGGTTGTACGATGACCTAAATATGATTTGCTACCGTAAAAAATTATAACGAGACAAAAAATATAAGTATAAGGTACACTTCATCTTCAAAGATAAAGTCAAAGCATAGGCTCTTATGAATTTTCAAGGTATCGGTCAGTCAGCAAGCCCCTTTATAAAGTGTACCACATGGAGAACGGAAAAGAAACTCCGACCCGCTCTGGCTTAACACGGGTAGTAGAGCAATATTAAATTCCTATAACTTTTTCAGACGTCGTAGTCAAAAGTCAATTCAAATCATTTGTTTGAAATAGGCACTTATATGGCACTTTTTAAAGGTCAATATTTACAAGAAAATAGAATTGATTCTAGTTGCCCCTTCCAAAAGCTAGATGGAGAAGAATGGGCAAGAAACCATCGTTACTCTTTTAAAATGTTTTACAATATTTTGTATACCTACATTAAATAATTATAAAATTATATGTGAAGACGATGAACCTAGAATAAAATTACTAAATCACAATAGGTAAAAATAGTAAAATATAAAGCAATGACAGGATTTTTTTTTAGGTTGTGTGTGTAATAGCTACATGTGTAATGTGATAGCTACATGGTGCTAACTTATTTACAAATATTGAAAAGATGATTTTTCTAAAATTTTAACAAATAATAATTTAGTGTGTGAGTCAAAGTAGATACAGAATGTAAAAACAATTTAATAAAAAATATAAATTATACAATTAAATTAACAAACAGTTTGATTTTGTCTAGTCCTATGGAGCAGGGCCAGCATGTTTCCAAGCATTCTTATTTAGGATAATAATCCTCTAATTTGTAATTATGCTTGTTTACAAAGTGTACTTTTAATATGAGTTTTAAATTTTCACAAGGTATTTTGTTGTAACATTTAAGTTTAACACAGTACCTCATAAAAGATGTAGGTGAATAAAAGACGTACTTTAGATAATCTGAAAAATAGTTGATCTATTTTATCTTTATTTCTAGTATTAAAATTATGTCTATCGCTTATTTTATTAAAAAATACGTAGCTTTTTTCTTACATAGGTACATATTATTTTTATAAATGAATTAACAAGGTAACGTCGTCGTCATAATAGATAGGTATTAATCTTTTTAAATAGTTCCAAGAGATTCGCGGCGACGCACAGTGGTTCGAAATCGACGCTCCGTGGACATTGAAATCAAAATTTCTTTAGACGAGAAATAAAAATCGGAATGGCTTTATTTCAGTATTATTTATAATATTTGGTAATATGACAGCTATAGACAGCACCATCTCCGAAAAAAAAAATATTTAATATTTTTTTGTATGAAGAAAAACACAAAAGTCGTTTTTTCTCATAACTTAATAAAACTTAAAGCCTGCGGCTTACATGGGGTGTTGTCCTACATGAGGCGATTCCGAAATGCTATAACACGCACACCCATGCGCGCCGCTTCACTCACAGCAGAGTGTTGAATTTCGAGAAATTCAGTTAGAGATTTTTACGTTGATTTATGTGTGATTTTGAAAATATACAAAGTAATTGACTTTAGTTTGCTAATTTGATTAGTTATAATGAGAAATAATGGAATATACAATATAAAAATACAAAAAAAAACACTCAAATTGAGACTCATTTACAATATAAATAGATTTTGCAATCTTTCTTATAATAATTTAATTCGGTGTTAGTAGATACACAGTTTGACTTCTTAATTAACATTAAAAAAAAAAGTACAAAAACTTATAACTAATACAGAAAAATACTAAGAATAAGCAATTGTATAATTGAGAAATATATTATTTTACCACTTCACTCAGAGCAGAGTAATGAACTTCAAGAAATTCAGTGGATTTCTCGAAGGAATTTAATACTATATTATTTGATATCTTTGGGATAGGTGCACATACCAATGGGCAACGATAATTACATAGTAATGATTGTTTGATGTAAGCTGTTCGTAATCTCAAGTTTAGCAGGAAATCAATGCTTAATGCATGCTACGAGGGCGGGTCAATAAGTCCGTGACTTTTTGAATTTCTGACCTCTTTACTGAAACAGCAACACTGCTCCTGTCAACAGGCATCTGTCAGTTGACTCCTGTCAAAATTTAAACTTGCTGCGTCAGTTAGTTTGTGTTTGACAGCTATTTTTATCAGAATACTCACTAATTTGAGGAGAAAATGGAAAAAAGTGAATTTCGTGTGCTTATTAAGCATTATTTCTTGCGAAAAAAAACCATTACCGAGACCAAGGCTAAGCTTGATAAATACTATGGGGACTCTGCACCATCGATTTCAATGGTAAAAAAGTGGTTTACTGAATTTCGTTGTGGCCGTACAAGCACTGAAGATGCCGAACGTCCTGGACGCCCAGTTGAGGTCTCTACACCCGAAACAATCGAAAAAATTCACGATATGGTGTTGGCCGACCGAAGATTGAAAGTGCGAGAGATTGTGGAAGCCGTAGGGATCTCGCATGGCTCAGTGGTTTCAATTTTGAATGATCACTTGGGCATGAGAAAGCTTTCCGCAAGATGGGTGCCGCGTTTGCTCACAGTCGACCACAAACGCAATCGTGTAACAACTTCACAGGAAGGTTTGGCGTTGTTTAATCGCAATATGGAGTAGTTTTTGCGCCGTTTTGTAACCGTGGACGAAACATGGATCCATCACAACACACCAGAGACCAAACAACAGTCAAAACAGTGGGTTTCTAAGGGTGAATCGGCGCCGAAGAAGGCCAAGGTGGGTTTGTCAGCCAATAAAGTTATGGCGACTGTTTTTTGGGATGCACGCGGGATAATCCACATTGACTACCTTCAAAAGGGAAGAACAATCAATGGGGAATATTATGCCAACTTATTGGACCAATTCAATGACGATTTGAAAAAAAACCGACCTCATTTGGCCAAGAAAAAAGTTCTTTTCCACCAAGACAATGCAAGGGTGCACACATGTGCAGTTGCCATGGCAAAAATCCATGAATTGGGCTATGAATTGCTCCCTCATCCGCCCTATTCTCCAGATTTGGCTCCGAGCGACTACTTCTTGTTCCCAAACCTGAAGAAATGGCTTGGTGGAAAAAGATTTGACTCCAATGATGAAGTCATCTCGCAAACAAAGGCCTATTTTGAGGACCTCGACAAATCATTTTTTTTGGAAGGGATAAAAAAATTGGAGAAGCGTTGGACAAAGTGTATAGAGCTCAAGGGAGACTACGTTGAAAAATAAAATTATTTTTTTATCAAAAAATCTGTGTTTTATTCCAAAAGTCACGGACTTATTGACCCGCCCTCGTAATTAACTTATGATGGTAATTTAGTCTCATCTCATTAGTGCATGTTGCAAATATTGTTAACGAGTTAAGATACATTAGTTAAGGGCTATTTTTACGAAGTGTTTAACTAACTACTATTAATTAAGATACGATTAAGAGGGTACTTTTATATAAATAGGGACAACATCGTCAAAATCATTAGTTTTTGTCAGCAACTGTTCGCGCTATAACATTAACTTCTTGCTTACGTACTTACTTATTATCATGGAAGGATTTTATACAAATTTGGACATATTCATATTTGTGAAAACAAAAAGTTGCTTTTCGCAGCCTAGTATTTTGTTAGAAGCACTTCTAACCAAAGCGACAAATTTGTCTGAAGAAGAACAAAAAAAATTAAAACAGTTTTGTCAAGTGTATATGTGTGTTTTGCATAGAAATTGGAAATCGTGTAATCGAACAATGCATACATTTGTCAAGAAGTATGAGACATGGCTAGAAAAAGAGATCAAATGGCCCAACTTCATTAAAGACAGATTTGTACAAAGTGAAGAAATTGGATTGGTATCAATCGACTCTGTTACTGATACTGTTGAACCTTCAACCTCAAGTGCTAGTGGTATAAATGATGGTGCATCCACGTCCAAAGTAACTACATGTACTGTTAGCACTACAACACTAAAAAGGAGCCCAAGAAAACCTTTCTCAGAATTATGCCAAAAACAGAAGAAGAGAAGAATAGAAGAACTTTTAACGCACGACTCTCAGGAACTTGCATATGCTACTGCAGTGAGATGTGGTGAGGAGAATGAGGACGTGAAAGATTTAATAAAATATATTACCGAGCATCCTGAAAAAGCAGCACAGATCAAGAATTTTTTGAAAGGCAAGACAACTACTAACAAGTATTCAGCAGAGAAAGCGTTGGGTATATTTATTTCTTTGAAATTGTCGAAGTGGCAGTATATAACTTTAAGGGAAACTGCGAAAGAAAGTGGTGTAGATTTGTACCCATCATATTATTCGGTTTTAAATGCCAAGAAGGCATGCTATCCTCCTGAGAGCGATATTGAAGTGACCGAACGAGGAGTTAAAGTAAAACTTCAAGCTATTTTGGACATCACTGTCACTCGACTTGCCAAAACATTAAACTTGGACCATTTGCAAGATAAAGAACTGATCTTAATCTGCAAATGGGGCTTCGATGGTGCGTCAAATCAAAGCAACTACAAGCAATGCATGAATGCAGATGAAGACGACTCTAGTGTTTTTATGAGCTCTTTTGTACCCTTGCAATTGATGTGTGGTGAGGATTTGGTCTGGGAAAACCCAAAACCTTCTTCTACAATGCTTTGCAGACCAATTTATTTCAAGTTTGTCAGCGAAAATAAGTTGGACATGAAGGAGGAAATGGGTTTGATCGATGCTGAAATTAAAGCATTGAAGCCATCTATCATTGAAAATAATATACAAGTTAAACATTCAATGTTAATGACCATGATAGATGGCAAAATAACGTCTCACCTGTCACAAACCTCTATGCAAACATGTGACATCTGGTAAGCTGTACCAAGTGAAATGAATGATTTGGAGAAGATTCACATGTAAGTTGAATATTGGAAATGTATGTTATTTTTTTTTATTTTTTTCTTATTGAAAAACACTTTTAACCTTTTTATTCATATTTTAGGAAATCTGTATCATCTGATATTTACAAGTACGGTTTGTCGACTTTGCATGCATGGATCAGATCCATGGAATGCCTGCTGCATATCGCTTACCGATTAGATTTTAAAAAATGGCAAGCCAGAGATGAAGCTAGTAAAGCAGCTTTGAAAAGTCGCAAACAGACGATACAGCGAAAATTTCGAGAGGAAATGGGACTCCTGGTGGATATCGTAAAACAAGGTTAGTTGATTTATTTATTTTGTATAATATCAAAGGGTTTTTTAGTTAGTGTAATACTATAAAACTTATCTTATAATGTTCTCATATCAGTATTTTTTATATAAAGGTGCTGGGACCACGAATGATGGCAACACGGCTAGAAAATTTTTCCAGTGTCCTGAGAAGACTGCAAATATCACTGGATTGAGTCAGGAGCTCATCCAAAAATTCGCAACTATTCTCCGTGTTGTATCATCAGGACAGTCTATTAATATTGATTTGTTTGCCAATTATCTCGACGAAACTGCGCAGCTGTATGTGGAACTGTATGGCTGGTATTTCATGCCTTCCAGTATCCACAAACTTCTGCTGCATGGAGCTGAAATAATAAAACATTTCAACATTTTGCCTATAGGAAAGCTATCAGAAGAGGCATCTGAGGCCCGAAACAAAGATTTTAGAAAACTCAGGGAACATCATACGCGGAAATTTTGTCGCAGAGCGACAAACCATGACATCTTTAATGGTTTCATCGTATCCTCAGACCCATATTTGTCAAGCATTCGACCTAAACTGACAAATAAGAGTAGAAATGATTTAACTGAAGAAATGAAGTCTCTTCTTTTAATTGACCCGGATACCATGGATAAGGAAAACATTGAATTTGTTGAGGTGCCAAGTATGATGGATTCTGATTTTGAATTCTTTGATAGCGATGACGAAACTCAGTAGACAAAATTTTAATGTTTGATGTTTTTGTGTAAATTTTATATATTTCTCAATTATACAATTGCTTATTCTTAGTATTTTTCTGTATTAGTTATAAGTTTTTGTACTTTTTTTTTTTAATGTTAATTAAGAAGTCAAACTGTGTATCTACTAACACCGAATTAAATTATTATAAGAAAGATTGCAAAATCTATTTATATTGTAAATGAGTCTCAATTTGAGTGTTTTTTTTAGTATTTTTATATTGTATATTCCATTATTTCTCATTATAACTAATCAAATTAGCAAACTAAAGTCAATTACTTTGTATATTTTCAAGATCACACATAAATCAACGTAAAAATCTCTAACTGAATTTCTCGAAATTCAACACTCTGCTGTGAGTGAAGCGGCGCGCATGGGTGTGCGTGTTATAGCATTTCGGAATCGCCTCATGTAGGACAACACCCCATGTAAGCCGCAGGCTTTAAGTTTTATTAAGTTATGAGAAAAAACGACTTTTGTGTTTTTCTTCATACAAAAAAATATTAAATATTTTTTTTTTCGGAGATGGTGCTGTCTATAGCTGTCATATTACCAAATATTATAAATAATACTGAAATAAAGCCATTCCGATTTTTATTTCTCGTCTAAAGAAATTTTGATTTCAATGTCCACGGAGCGTCGATTTCGAACCACTGTGCGACGTAGATTGTAAATGGCCCTGACAGCTCTCTTTTGCAAAATAAAAATGGATTTAATGTCAGCAGCCCGACCCCACTGTAAAATGCCATATGAAGTAATGTCGTATCAGCCTGTTGCGTCGAGCATGTGGGTTAAATTAAAATGTAACTGATGTTCAATTGCTCATCCTACTTGGAGTATTTTTAATTGCAAATATTTAAAAAAGTAATGAATCGAAAAGTACCTACATAAACAAATCACTCAAACAAAAATATGTTTACAACTTAAATATATACTTACCTATACCTACCAATCCAGTCTACCTAAAGACAACATCAAACAAAAATGCGACCTTAAACGAAACTACTTGGAACGTGACCAATGCAAAACCTATTTATGCACGACAGCAAACACTTAAAAACCTTTTTAAAAAAAAAGACAACCGACTTCCAAAAAAAAAACACTAAAAAGCGAAAAATAACTTTAAATTCGGAAATCGGTGGAAAAAAACGAAAATACAAAAGCAAAGACACCAACTTCCGAAATTAAAGTTATGTTTCACTTTTTAGTGTTTTTTATTAGTCGGTTTATTTTAGTAAGAATCGTTTTTATTTTTCACTTTTTAGTTGTGATGCCTATCCCACACAAATTCGTATCTACTTGATATGTAAATAAAAGTATCAAGAAATTATTACAACATCATCAATATATACCATGAGGAAAAAATACGCATTATTAAGGATTACTAAAAACTACTGGTCAGATCTTGATCACGTTTTTATGGGACCACATGAGAAGCATCTGCAGCTTTCAAATATAAAAGTTTTGCCAATAACGACGTTCGCCTAAATGGTAGACATATGCTATTGCGGACTTTTTTAACAACCGACTTCCAAAAAGGAGGGGGTTATAATTATGTTCGACTGTATGTTTTTTTTTTTTATGTATGTTCACCGATTTCTTCGTCAATTGTGGACCGATTTTGAAAATTATTTTTAGTTTGAAAGCGTATACTCTTGAGGTGGTCCCATTGTCACTAAGTCAGAATCTGATGAGGGGATCCCATGGAAACCGAGGGAAATCCTCAAATTTTATAGGCACACGTATAGCGATTTGGGTATTTTTTATAGTAACTCGTGCATTTGCTCTTGGAAAGCAACATTTGGTAAAGTGGAACTGATGATGAAGACCAGAGGTGGCCACGGGAACTTCTCAATAATAAGTATTTCACGGGTAGCGATTCGATTTTAATATGGTTGCTAAGCAATTCATGCTCGTCACAATGCATATGGTGAAATGGAGCTGATGGTGGCGTCACCATCAGCTCCAGTGGTTTTGGTTCTTAACAGGAGAACTCCTCAACAATAAACGTCCTTGCGTCAGGAAAAGAAATATTTTGTAAAATATGATGAGCAGTTGACATTAGGCTATAGTAACTTAGATTTATTAATATCTGACTCACAAAAACTGAAAAATAAAAACTTTTTTCCAAAAAAACAACCGACTTCAAAAAGAACACTACAAAATGAAAAATAACTTTAATTTCGGAAGTCGGTGGCAAAAAACAAAATACAGATACAAAGACACCGACTTCCGAAATTAAAGTTATTTTGCACTTTGTAGTGTTTTTTTTTGGAAAATTAGTTTTTTTTTAGACCGATTTTGTGAGTCATAGCCATATATTATTTGTGTGTACCTAACATCTAACGGTTTCTGCAGCGCACGCCGAGCTAGCTCTCACACGGCAGGATTTCTCCCGACTTATTTAACTATCATTGTTGTTATTTCAGCCAATTTACACAAAACTTTAATGAATTATAATTTATACACTTAAGGCGAAAGCATCAGGATAGCCCGCGAAATTCAAATTTTCTTACGCTTTTTGCAATTTGCATGTCAGTATCAGGTTGCATGTTGATCTAAATATGATTCGCGGCCGTATCTAATCTTATTGAATTATAAACATAAAAATCATTAATATATCTCTCTAAGTTCATATTACCCTATTGAATGACTATTTCATGAAATCATGACATTTGAGGCCCATTCTAATTTAAGGAGTTCTTTTTTTATTTTTTTTTATTTAAAAGAACGTTGCTCCACACTAGGAATTTCTCCTGTATTGTGGGTGTGTGTGTAGTTGTATTGCTGATTCTAATGACTACTGTAAAGCCATATTTGTTATGGTCGCGAATCATATTTTAATTAACATATAATCCGGCATTGACTTGCAAATTGCAAAAAACGTAAGAAAATAATAATTTCGCGGGCAACCGTAGCGCATCCGTAGCCACGGCTTATTTTAATTTAATTTAATATTTGAATTGTTTTTGTCTTTTTATTACGGACGATTTTAACGTTCTGCATCGTTCTCACATGCATAATTTCAACATGAATGATGTAACCAATATTTTGTAACCATATTTTGATTTAAAAGAGTGTCCATGGAGTTTCTTGCCCTTTCTTCTCCATAGGTACCTACTACGCTTTGGAATTGGCAACTACGAGTAGCTTCATTTTTCTGACCGACCGACCCCTTGACAATTGAAAAGTGCCTGTAATTGGTTTATTTGAAATAAATGCTTTGAGTTTGCATCCCCCTTAACCCTTCCTCATGAATCACTCCGACCATTAGTAAAACTGTATCAAATGTATCAGAGATGTTATGGATATGATATTTCGGATCTGGATACGGATATGGATATCGGAATAAAATGATATCAGTTTCGGATAGTTTCGGTTACGGATATTAGATTGAAGTAAAATATAAACACAAATAGTGTGTAATAATTTGGTTTTATTTGTAGGTTTTATCTAATCTAGGTTATCATTTGGTATTATAATCAGTCATATAGGTAAGTAGTTATTTAGAGTTGTTATAATAATTAGCTACACTCCGCCCTTATACGAAACTATCCGAAGCTTGTGAAACGGATACAGTTACGGATATATTTTTATTTGGGATATCCGATAGTTTTGGTTATGGTTACGGAGCTCCATAACATCCCTGAACTGTATGAAAATCCGTTCGGTTGTTTTTGAGTTTATCGCGTACAGACAGACAGACAGACGCAGCGGGGGACTTTGTTTTATAATATGAGTAATATCTGCCTGCCTTTTTCCCAACTATGTAGGGTTTGGCGTCCAGTCTAACCGAATGCAACTGTACTACTGTACCAATATTTAAGATGGAGCGACAGCCTATCTGAACACCACAACCTAGTTACTGCGTAACATAATACCCCTTGGCAAGACTGGTGGTCAAACTTTCGGGCTTCTGACTACCTGCATCTATCCTGTATCTATCTCTTAATTAATTTACCTGTCATTGCGTTATATTTAATTCTTTTTACCTATTGTGGTATAGTAATTTTATTCTAGGTGCATCGTCTTCAGATATAATTATTAATTATATAATTAGTGTATACATAATATTGTAAATCATTTTTAAAAGGGTAATAGTGGAGTTTCTTGCCCATTATTCTTCATACGAAACTACCTTTTGGAAGGGGCAACTAGAATCAATTCTATTTTTTTGTAAATTTTGACGTTCAAAAGTGCCTTTTGTGTGCCTATTTGAAAAAAAATAAAATGACTGACTTTTGTAACGACTGTCAAAGATCTACGAATGACGGCTTGGACCAACTGCTTAACGTGCTTTTCGAGGCACGGAGGGCTCCCTAAACAAATTGGTACGCACGACGGCATATCAAGCTATACATTTCCAGTATAAGCTCACTTCTCATTGTTCGAAAAGCCTATACAATGCGAGGTCAGCTAAAACTGGAAATGTATAGCTTAATATGTAGCCGTGCGTACTAGAGATCAAAGGGTATGCATTCTCCCCCATCAGTTTGTGGAGAGAACTGACAAAAACCAAACATAATATAATAATATAAAATTAATAAATTAAATAATCCGCTAGATGCGGGAAGCACAGAACCGGTCGAAGTGGCGGTGCTTGGGGGAGGCCTATGCCCAACAGTGGACTTCTTTCGGCTGAAATGATGCTGATGATGAATATAAAATATAATCATTTCTGGAAGCAAATTCAATATACAAGTTCTTATTCAAGTGTGATCAGTCCCAAAACATGGGCGACTTCCTGCCCCCAATATATTTTATTACTGACTAGCTGGTGCCCGCGGCTTCGCCCGCGTGGACGTTGGAAATTATCGTACAGGAACGTGCTACCGGGATAAAAAGCAATTATAACATCAGTTATCTACCAGTGAAAGTCCCCTCAAAATCGGTCCAGCCGTTTCGGAGATTAGCCAGAACAAACAGACAGACAAATTTAAAAAAAAAAATCTTTCATAAGCATGTATCCATATGCATTTAGTAAAAAGCGGTTATTTTAATATTACAAACAGACACTCCAATTTTATTTATCTGTATGTATAACTGGCTGAACACAATATATCGTATAATTGGTGTGGCTGCGCGAATCGTCAAAGTAAACCGAGTGAAATGGACTGCAATGCTGCTTGCAGACAATGCCAACACAAATTGTAATTATACATTTCCTTGAATTTAACGAGTTGCTCGTATTATTGTTCGCTTTATCGGGTATTACAAGGACGTTTTTGCAGTAACTGAAACTGTGTCTGTTTACAGTGCTCGTCCTTCCTTGTCGCATAATATGACGGATATGGCCACGATGTCAGATAGACCCTCGCGTCATCAGCTCTCTTTAAGGAGGATGCGTCAAGGAAGCCTGCGAAATTCATTTAAGAGGCTTACAAGAGCTAAACCGCGGTCACTGTCGGATTGCATAGAAAAGAAAGAGACGCGCGATGACACAACGCTGGTAATTTATTGCAAAATATGAAGCAATTATGGATTTGCAAAAAATCTATTCATTGGACTAAAAAACTAAAACACTATTACGTTAGTATGTTATTTGTAGAATAATCTGACAAAAAATCTGAATGTTTGCATGTATATTAGTATGGATTTTAATCGTTAAATATTTTTTTAGAGGTATTTTCGTGATTTTTTTCTATCATATCAAGTTAATTGTATTATGTTTTCAACACACTATCTAACTAGCATATATCCAGAAGAATATCATATATTTTTCTGATTTTGGTTACTGCAGTGGATCATATATTTTTAGGCATTATAAATTTGCATTTAGGTCATGTAGTCCCCTTAACGGTTTCATCAACGCACGCCGAGATAGCTCTCAAACGGCAGGATTTCTTTACACTTCTTTAACTATCATTGTTATTATTTCAGCCAATTTACACAAAACTTTTAATGAATTATACACTTAAGGCGAAAGCGTCAGGGATAGCCCGCGAAATTCAAATTTTCTTACGGTTTTTGCAATTTGCATGTCAGTATCAGGTTGTATGTTCTAAATATGATTCGCGGTTGTATCTAATATTTGGAGAATTATAATCATAAAAATCATCAATGCATCTTTCTAAGTTCATATTACCCTATTGAATGACTATTTCATGAAATCATGACAATTGAGGCCAATTCTAACTTTTGGAGCTGTATTGGTGATTCTAATGATTATAATTCTGTAAAGCCAAATTTGCCGCGAATCATATTTAGATCAACATACAACCTGATACTGACCTGCAAAGTGCAAAAAACTGAAGAACATTTGAATTTCGTGGTGCCACCTTGGCGCATCCCCCTACTGGTGGAAGCGCTAAGTTGTACTTTATATTTTTTATTTCTCTTTATAATTTTAAGTGATCTATCTTGCGTGTCCCTGCGTATGTACTATATCTACTATAAACCTACATAATTTTTGACATTGTTGAATTTTATAAATACATTGAAATGAATCTGTAAGCTATTATAATAAGTATTTTAATTATTGTGAATGTAAAGACTATGTGGATCATTGTTTTATTTTTTTCACACTTCATTTTAATCATGGTCTGGAAGTTTGAGTTATTTATGCGGCCTAACAAAATGTCTTTTTTTGTCGAATTATTGAGCTCCTTAAGTTCTGAGTTGAGCTGCACAATTACTGACAAATGCGTGCACTAACTGGACAGGTCCACTTAATATGTGTGGTTTTTCCTCAAAATACCATTTCAGACACTAATCTACACGGTCTTAACATGATCTGACCAAGATGGACTTCTTTATAAGAGACTGTGACGTCTGAGTTTGTTTCGGCCTTTCTTCTCAGAGTAGGCAGATAGGAAACGTTAACCTCATCTAGTTTAAAAAAAATATGGTTGACGTGTAAAAGTGTTTGTACCAACCTACTTACAGAAATAAAATCATTTATAATTTACTGTTTTAATCACTTTGCATGCCAAATTGGCACTGTGTGATACTTATTGGATTGGTCCCGTCTATGGTCAGTTTTGAAATGCTGCAGAGCGAAATAAACAAGTAAGTTGATGATCCGTAACAATTAGAAATCAGTCGGTAACTCAAAGGTCAAGAAAGTACCTATTGTGCAAGGTCGTAACTGCGATTTTTGAGCGTGGTTCTGTCTGCGTTCGATACTCAGGTGGGGGAAACTGTCGTTGGGTTTTTGAATCAGAAATTTATCACTTTGTGCTCGGTCGCAAGTGCTACTGCTAAGCATGAGGCCGTGGGTTCGATTCCCAGGTCAGGCAAAGTGTTATTGGGTTATTCTATCAGGAAATTCTCAGGCAGCCTGGAGTCTGGATTTGTGCCCGGTTGATGGCAATAGGCTCGCCCCCTATTACATGGGACTTAAACGTAACTGGCGAAATGTGGGTGTACTATAGGTACACCTCTGCTTAACCCTTCGGGGATAACAGGCTTGATGTTACGTATGTATGAATTTATCAGTATCAAACTCAAACCATTTATTTCAATTAAACCATTTACAGGCACTTTTGGTCATGGAACTTTACACGCAAAACTCTGCGTAGGGAGCGACACTAGCACAAACCGCTATAATGCTTCATGTCATATTTATTAGTAACAAATAATTAGTGAAAACGTGTTAAATTGTAATAGTTTTATTATTATTCATGTATTAAAAGCCTGCAGGCTTAGCACAAGCACCGTCTTGTCGACGGAAGAATAGACAAAAATTACGTTTCGTGAAGACAGTACGACGGCAGCAAAGTAGAAAGAGTCAACTAAATTAATTTAAAAATTAAATCTAAATTCAGTCATTTATTCACGTTTATCTTTTAATTTACTTATATTTCGAAAATGATGTGTCCTATCGCAAAAATAATGAAAATTTCGACCTCTTTATGATACCCTTAAACTCCTAAAACTCAACATGTAGGTAATCTTTTTTCACATTTTCCATACGAAAAGTGAAATATTCCTATTTTCCTTTCCATTTTTATACTTTGTGGCCGTCGAGTAAAGAGTTTTCTACTGTCTTTAGCATGGCGATTAAAAAATCAAATTGTCTTCACTACCTTAGAGAACTGTCTTCTGAAATAGTCTACATTAAAATGGACCTAGACAACGATCGGCAGAAACGGAAGACCAAATGACAGATTTTAGAAGGATTTTTACGGTGCGCTGTCAAAAATAGAGAAACGAAATGTCACTTTGTATGGGAATAGCCGTCTCTATTCTTCGAAGAGATAGATAGCGTCATGCTAAGCCCGCTGTACTGTAATATTATGGCATCCTACGGACATTTAAAAACTGTTTACGGTCTGTGCTAGGGCTGCACTCTGGTGGCAGAAAAGTGCTGTAATAGTGCCTATTGTCAAAGAATCGGCCAGCTGTTAGAAAGTTGAAGCTAGTTTCCAATTCCAAAACGTAGAACTCTATGGAGAAGAATGGGCAACAAACTCCCTATTTCATAATCTGGCGAAAGGACCCCATACCTTTGGTGTACTTATGGTTTACTACACATAAACATCTGTCTACCTTCTTGGGGTAAGCGGCCGTGACAATTACATTATTTATAAAACGTAACGTGGTTTATTTTAAAACGTAGTTGAAACCCATAAATAATGTGATGTTAAACATACTTAATGTAAAACGAGAGCCATTATGTTCATCGAAAACAAAGTTTACGTAGTTTGTGTGATTTATATTGAACACAATATTGATGTGAAACATCTATAGTCGCGGGTAAAACCGATTGCTGGCGTGGCGACTAATTCCGTGGCGACGCGTCGCCATGCCATACGATGGTATTTTTCACATCTGCCAGGCGTCCCGGGACGGCTCATTTTTTATTATTTTTACTATTTATTTGAAGTTTCAGTTAAGTTCGTGGTTTTGTATATATGAGGTTTGTTGTCCGAAAAACTAGTCTTGATTGTGGAGATTTTTGTGTATCGTGTTCGTGTTTTACAGCGGTGTAATTGCGTAACACACTAATCTTAGGAATAAGGGCTTTAATTTTGACAGTTCAACAACATTCATAACATTATTTACGGTGTTGAGCAGACATATTTTTTGAACATATGAAGCAATGGATTAGTAGTATCCTTCAAAATGATTCAGATTGTGATTGATAGTGTGTTACACAATTAGGGTGCTGGTAAAAATAAAATTCTATGGGTTGTTTTCACCAATGAAACAGAACTCTGAGCACGATCAGCTGATCAGTACATTTCACCCGCGTTCAAGAGCTGTCAGTGTCAATATTCCACAATGATGACATCATCATTGTGGAATATTGACACTGATAGCTCTTGAACACAGTTTAGATGTGCTGATCGCATTCAATTTCATTAATGAAATTGGCACCAAGTATAGCTGTTGCCCCTTTACTACATTCGGATGGAATTGGCTTTTACGGAACCGGAGTATGCCCTTAAGTAATTTAGTTGTTCGTCATGTGAGAACAGTTTTTTTTTTGTTGTTAAAAGAAGAAGATAGGGCCGATAAAATACATACATACATACTTACGCCTTCTTCCTTTGGGGGTAGGCAGAAACTACAGAACGCCACCTAAGGTCGATAAAGCTATCAAAGTTAAAAGTTCTGTAGCGGTATCTACACCGCCACATGCGAGTTTCGCGTCACACTGACTTCACGCAAAAACCTGCATCGCGCAAGCAGAGTTTTACGCACAACTAGCATATAATTAAACAACGTCCCGACATGAAATGTCGGGCAGTAGTCCACCAGACACGATACCCGTCTGGTCGGAGGAACCTCCCTTTTCCATAGAGTATAACTGAGCTTTACACCCTGTTCCTCATACCTCTATAGTTTCATTCGTGAATGGCACGGCTATAGGCACTTCTTGTGGACTGCAAGTGGTTGACATTGTTATTATCAAGGAAGGCTTTTACTCCAATTTTTTTCGAACCCTTTATCCTCCCCTCCCACTCCTCACTTGCCTCGTCGGTCGCTTGCGCCACTGCTGAGCAAGACGTCCCGGATTCGATTTCCAGGTCAGGCACTGTTATTAGGTTTTTCTATCTGTTATTTCTCAATAGGAGCCCGGACTCTGGATTTGTGCCCTTTTCATGGCAACAGGCTAGCCCCCTATCACATGGTTGTACCATACGTACACCCGTGTACCTACTACATATAAAGCTACCATTTATTAGGTTTGTCTTTCATTTGGCAGCGAGCGTATATCATGCTTACTCAAATGCCTTGCTGGTGGTGGCGTGTATGTTGGATCATTAAGTTCCCTTCAAAATGGTTGACCTGAATGGTGCTGATCCATGCGTCATGTTCGTGAACGGGCGCCGTCAGTAGGGCCTTGTCATCTCTTAGCTGGGACGGCTTATTTTAATTTAATTTAACATTTGAATTGTTTTTGTCTTTTTAATACGGACGCTTTTAATTTTCTGCATCGTTTTCACATGCATAATTTCAACATGAATGATGTAACTCATATTTTGATTTTAAATTCAATCCATGGAGTTTCTTGCCCGTTCTTCTCCATAGGTACCTACTACGCTTTGGAATTGGCAACTAGCTTCATCTTTCTCACTGACCGATCCCTTGACAGTTCAAAAGTGCCTGTAATTGGTTTATTTGAAATAAATGGTTTCAGTTTGAGTACACCTCTGCCTATCTCCCCGGGGAAACAAGGCGTGATGTTGTGTGTTTGATATTTCGATAAAAAAGTATTTAACCTTGAAATGAAGACTACAACGAATCCAAAGATTTCAACCATCACGATATAATAGGCAGAACAGCCATCGATCGATACCGCATGGGCTGTGTCCAATGTGTCGCTGTGTCCAACCAATGTGCGTATGGGCACTCCGATAACAACTCACTGTGGCGACTTTGTTATAAAAAAATAGGTATTATGAATATTATGATTCATTCAAGTAATATTTTGTGAGCAGACTTTGGAAGAGAATTCATAATATTTGAAGATTTTTGGCATTTAGGACCGTATTATAGAACCTCACTCAAGACTCAAGCATTACCTAAAACTAGTTTAGAGCCATTTGATTGGTTACAACTGGTTTTTAACAATAATAATAAATAAATAATATAATAATAATAATTATTCAAAGAAAAACAATTTATACAAATGAATAAACAGAATTATAATACATTATGTACAGGTATATAAAAATAATTTAAAATATTTAAATGTACATTTGCAGATATAATAATATCTACTTATGTAAGAGAAATGTTACTATCTTATTTGCGATCTCCTGACTTTGATTATATAACAATTTAATGATCTCTTAAAACAGGGCTTCCTCTCTCCTACCCTTTTGCTGTGCCCTGCAGGGTCCATAATGATCTCAATTATATTAGTTACCACTTATGTACACATTATGGTAAAGTAATGAAAATATTGAGTATTAAGTAGATAATGCTTGAGTCTTGAGTGAGGTTCTGTAATACGGGACCTAGTAACTTATCAGTTTCGTCAATATTGGTACTTGGTACAATATTATATTAATTGGAGTTCCAGAACCATCCTTGGTAGACTGGATGAAAATGCGATTGCTTAGGTGTTTATGTTTAGTTTGAGATTATAGTCCAGGGACCACTGGACTATAATCTCAAACTAAACACTGTATGTATGACCACTGGCAGTGGTCATACATACAGCGTGTATCATAAAGGTGTGGTCAAATTTAAGGGTGTGGTACAGACAGCCATCACTTACATTTGGGTCGAGTAGGCATTGAAGTTTTGTTGAAATAAAGAGTAAGAATTATTTCGCGATTGAGATGTTGGTCCCGTGATGAAAGTTGTTCAGCTTGATGGTCTGTACAACCAGCGATGCTATTTTATAGGGATAGGTACAGCCTTGCGCGCAGCGCTGCCGCAGCGACGAAACAAGTTGTTTCGCCCCTGGGCAGCGCTGCGCGCAAGGATGTATCCTTAGAGAATAGCACCACAGGGCTGGGTAAAATGCATGCTCTAATTTAATTAAACTACAAATTAAAAAATACTCTCTCGCATTTTCCCTTTTTTAAATATGGAATACAAAATATTTTCAAGTCGTGTATTTCAAATACAAAATACAAATTACAAAATAAATTAAGAGCCTTTTAATATAATAAATTGTCGTAAGTATTATAAAGTATCATATTACTTATGTAATTTTGGATTATGGTACAAGTACTAGGCACAGAGCCCTATATCAGAAAACTGTACAAGCATACAATTTGACAAAATTGATAACTTGTTCAATGGAAAATATTTCAATTTTGTCAAATTATAGATTTGTAAAGTTGTGTGGTTATGTAATGTAAATATAACTAATCCAGCTCAGCCTATTAATCAGTAAAAGAAGAATATCCTTTGATGCACACTAGTTTTAATTTATGTCAGCTTATTTTCATTATAATTTAAGCATTTAAGTAGGTACAAATTAATCAGATCGCTAAAGGTTTTTATGTTAAAATGTTTTTTGAATGCATAGGTATTTGAAATATTAACTACAAAATACCTCAGCGCGTAGCGTCAAGTATTTGAAATACCTATTACAAATTACATTTTTAGGAAGTAATTGAAATACAAATACCGAATACGTATTTTGTATTTCAAATACGTATTTCAATTATAAGTCATTCAAATACTGCCCAATCCTGTGTACCACACCCTTTTCGACCACACCTTTATGAAACATGCTGTGAATCTAAGTATGGTTACAACTGATACTGAAGTAGGTAATGTGGAAACCTACCTATACATAGGTTCTAAAATAATGAATTTACGTACATCATAACGTATACTTAATTGCATAAATCATTATACATTATTTCCTATTCCTATGTCTGTCATACACACCTATTTCTCCCATACCACCAATGGAAACTGCCCAAGCATCAAACAATGTGTCCCTAACACTAAATTGTTTGAGAACCCGCATCGAAATTGATCAATTTCATCGTCAAGAGGAAGGAATAGGTGTGGGAAAGTTGACTTCCTATTCCATCTTAGAACTTAAGAGGGACTGCGGGAACTAAATATAAAAGGGACTCAAAGTAAGCACTGTTTAGTAGTCTTCAAAACAATCTAGCATCGAAAAATCATCTATCATCTCTTTGAAGCTAAACTGATTGTGGTTATGACCTGACCTTCGCATCTTCTATCAATTATCTCACTGATGGTATGAGACCGGTAGGTAGCCATTTTGTTTTCATGTTTTGGTCTGTGTCCTGCCTTACGATATTGTCAGCTACTATTTGAAAACACTAATCAAGAGTTATCAATATTTCATATCTAAAAAGAAAAGGGTAGTAATAAAAGCTCCGAAAAAGAATTAAAATTTGAGCGTATTCAAAATATGAAATTTACTGCTTTAAATACTAACTTTCCGACAGCTTATATGCGAATACAAATAAAGAAACGACCGAATAAAATACTGAAAATTCCGAAAAATTAATACAATATTTTCTGACGTAATATTTTTCCACCAGCTTAAATTCGTCGTCGGCTAGGGTTAGGGTTAATAAGCAGGTCGACGGAGACCCGCCCTGCGGGGCTCCTATTTCTGTCTAAAGGGTTTAAAGGAACCTAACCAACCGAACCTCGGGGTGCCCCTGACGTCGACCGTTTAGGGTTAGGATTTTCGGGAACATATTATATGTTTTCGGCAACTTAGTAATTTTTTCGGAAGATTAGTGTTTTATTTTTGGAAATTTAGTTTATTTTATTTGAAAGTATAGATTATTTTTCGTAGAATTATAATTTGAATAAGTTCATGTTTGTTCGTTAAATACAACATTTTTGTCGGTTAATTTTGTATAAATTTTTCGGTCATTAATTTTAACACAGCTTAGTTAGTATTATAGTCAACCACAGATCGCTGGAAGTTAATTTGTTTTTCGGAAGCTTTATTATTTCCCAAAAGAAAATAAAGATACTACGTTTATTTGTGGTAAATATGACGCATAGAAAAACACACAAATACACAAAAGAACAAGCTGGGGGAAAATATGCGTCACATCCACACAAAACGGTAACCAGTCAGCATAATGCTACGACCCTATGCAAGACAGAGCCACAGCGCTGGTTTTCATCGACAGTCGGCGTTGACGTGATGACGTCAACCAATGCAGTATACGAAAATAACAAAAAATAAGAAGTAAAATAAATACACTAGTACGTATATCTTTGTTCGTCATGCTAACTACAATTTGGACTCCTTCCTCCAGTTTCCCCGAAAAAACAGGCGTGTTAAACAGACAATTATTATCACTTAAAACATTGCCTATGAAACGTTCCAAGATTACAGCTGCTCATGTAGTGATATCACCTACTTGAGGACAATAATCCATTTCCCTTATTCTATCGTTGGCGGGATGCAGCATGCACATAAACCTACGCGGCTTATTTTTCATCATGATGTGTTTTCGACCTTCAAGCAGTTTCCTCACTGAAATTAGCTGATTATCTTCACTTTACTGTAGTTTAAATTCTTGAACAAAAGTCTCTTTATATTCTTTGGGAATGCTGGGGAGTTTATTTCGCCACGTCTTCTTCCCAGCTAAAGTACTAGGAAGTGGTGAAGGGTGGGCGTTATTTGGGGGCTATTATGTACTTTTGACGTTCAAAAAGGGCGGATTCTCAGCTTAATTTGAATAAATGACTTTTGATTTTCAATTTAAAAGGCAGTTGAAGACTGAAATGTTTACGTATGGCAATCCAAAGCAGTTGGTGGGTAGTGACAGTTAGCAACGATACTTGCGTGGGATGGATAGCGTACAGCTTGCGAAATGTAGGTAGGGTGCACCTAATGCTTCTCTTTATTCATCTGGACGTCCCTGTGCCTGGATGATTATCTTTAGTTTTATCATCATCTTTGTTGAAAGACGTCTACTGGTGCAACACAAAGAAGGTATAGTCCGCTTTTTGCATATTTGAGGTGGATAGGGTTGCTCATTTAACGTCACTATATACGAGTATATATATTAATATACTTATTATTAGTATACTTTAACATCAGTAACTGCACTTTATTACGTAAACGCATAAGTTGAATTATAATAATAACAAAATTATAGCCATAAACTGCATACTTTTAATTATTATGGAAGAACCTATTGTAAAATGGTTTGATAACAATTAACAATGACATTAATTATTATGTTTAAGTGATTTTTCTTCTGTAAACCGTGTTGTTTCCCTATCATTATAACTAACGTCACGTTTCATTGACTGCGGACACAACTTTACCAAAACAACATAAAATCTTTGACAACTCAGTAATTACCACTATAAACAGCAGGGGCCCAGCCAACGTGGCGCCATACTCTACCAAGTTTCGAGTAACGTTCCGGTCTCAAATATCTCTATTCTATCTTTTATTGCAGCCAAGACATCTAGCGCCATCAGTATTCAGATCAAGCAAAACAGGGAGAAGACCATTATTAAAACCTTCTTCTCTTATGCTTCTACTCTCCTGACGAAACTTCGGTTTTTTACGGTCTTGTGTTGGGTCCAGTTAAAGTCTATCCCTTTGACTATGCGCATGCTCACTTCCTGTCATAATTTAATTCCATAATGAGTACAAGTAATAAGAAGGCGTTGCAGTAGCTTTCTGATTTTCTCTGATGTTTAACCCTTGTGAATCCTTTAAGGTTCGCGGAACTCGAGGAGTCTCTTTGAGGATCGTCAAATACCTCTAAGGGTGTTTGACGATCCTCAAAGAGACTCCACGAGTGACGATGCTTCAGTTCGTTTTGCGCACCTTGGGCATCAGCACTGCAACGTACATTGCCTATTGTTTCACTATAATAGCATGAGCTATTCCCTCATAACTGGTGTCAACACGACAGAAGACGATTTTATTGACCGGATTATGAGGTCCTCAGATAAACGAATGAAATCCTTCCTCAGAAAAGCAATATTTAATTAAAATCTACTTTCAATAAAAATCATAAATTAACTCACTGACAGACAACGCACCACCTAAGCCTCTAGAAGCATGAAAGTTTGCGCAAGAGTTCCTTATAAAGTGAAAGAAAGGAGTTTTGAAGATTCATCCCCTAAAGGCGTTAAAGGGGATGAAAGTGTGTATGGAAGTTTATCATTTTTGCCGATAGGGAATCCTAACGGCTTGTTTATTTATACAGGGTGACAACGACATGATTCTGAACCCCCTGCGTTGAAAATTTCAGTCGGTTATTAAAAAATAAAATAGCTGTTCTATACATTTTGACCGCGTAGGTGTTGCACTTTTCTATGAAACAGCTGTTTTTTTTATAACCGACTAAGTATTTATACGCTAGGGGGTCTAGAATTATGTGCTGAATTCATAGTTACAATTTGCGCGTTGATGTCCCTGTCACCCTGTATAAAGGTTTACAACCACATACATCTTTAACCCACAATATTTGTCATATCAAACCAAAAGCACTAATAGTTAAAATACCTCCGAAACAGAGTTAAACTTATGTTTGTCGGTCCATGTTCAAATTCAAAATCATTTATTTGCATATGTGGGTAAACAATATGCAGATGTTTTACATTCATTTAATATTTGTGTATCACAGTTTTGGTATATTTTAACTTTCGAAAATGCAAAATAAATAAAAAGATAACACATTTTTTTTTAAACAAAACAAATTGGAATGAGATCAATAAAACTAGTTTAGAAATAAAGTATGAAAACAAATCGTATAGTTTATCCTGCAAATTTTTAAACGACTTCAAAAAAAGGAGCAGGTTCTCAATTCGGTTGTTTTTTTTTAGTGTTTGTTTTCTCAGAACTCCGTCATTTATTTTAGTCCAAAAGTGGAAAAATACTAAATTATGTTTCGTTTAGGTACACGTATTTGTTTGGTAAATATAGTGATGATTGCATGGCGCTACGAATAGATTAATTGAATGGCTAATTGAACCAGATGGCCGAGAAATATATGGGTAGGTAAGAGTATGGCAAAACATCCACAAGATGTATGAAATTCTTTTCATTACAGTGAAAACATCTTTCGTTGATAATATTTTGAATATTTTGGGACAGTTTGTTGATAAGATCTCTGTGTTTAGACACAATAATCACATGTAGGGTTTTGAATTGTAATGAAACGAATCGGCCGTCAAGTCAGTGTACTTTAATACCTTATACCTGTGGGATAATTGCATAACACACTAACAGTAGGAATGGCTTTCATTTTGACAGTTCAACAACATTCATTGCGTTATTGAGCAGACAAATTTTTCGAACATTATGAAGCAATGGATTAGTAATAGGCTTCAAAATGATTCAGATTGTGTGTTACGCAAAAAGGGTTCTGCTTACTTTATTAAAAAGAATAACGTTATTTGAAATTTTGCATGAAGTAATATAGATTTAAATTGTTTTTTTTTTGTTAAGTAGTAGAAGAAGAATGCTCCAGAAAATTGATAAGAGGGTGATGACATGAGGGTGATGTTGAGAAAATGTTAGGTTCAGTCCAATGACAATGCAGTCATAGTACCTAATCCAAATTAATCCTACTATAATATTATAAATGTGAAAGTTTGTGACGATGGATGGATGTTTGGATGTTTGGATGTTTGTTACTCAATCACGCAAAAACGGATGAACGGATTTGGATGAAATTTGGCACATAGATAGTTTATAACCTGGATTAAAACATAAGATACTTTATATCCCGGTAGTACGTTCCCGTGGGATAATTTCCGACATCCACACGGGCGAAACCGCGGGCACACGCTAGTAGTAAAATATATTGAAAAGAAAAGAGGTCATTTACCATCACATGAGGTAGGTAAACATACCTTATAATTAATATAAAAATATAAAATACTTACATTCAGCTGCAAGTAAATTGCAATTGGACAAAATCAAATGTATTATGTAGGGTAGAAGTATCTGTTATAAAAATGTTACCCACCTTCACGTATCTAATTACGTTTTTACGTTTTTTACGATAAGTTGTTACTTAATTTATTTTTCAGTCGGTATTGCTTCATATTCACACAATACAACACACATTTTTGACCAATCGATATTTTTAACCAGTATTTTCAAAAAAAAAAAATGTAACTAACAAATGCTTTAGTAAAACGAAATCTTGACCATTTAAACAATCAACTGACCAAGTCAATTACTTAATAACATAATTCATTTATTCGTTAAATAATTTAACACTATTTCTACAATAACTGTTGGTAGCTGGCAATTGTTTCGTGATCGAAGAGTAACTGATTCGTTGAATACAAAGAGGACATTGTTGGTAATACACATAATAAACGCTAATAATGATGTAAGTAAACAATAATATTCCATAATGCTAAAACGGTGCTGCTAATATGGTGCAATAATATTTAAAAAAAAAACAAAGGAATAAAACCTACCGTCACAATCCAATATGAAGATCCAAATAGAACACTGTCACTTTCAAATCCAATAAAAAAAAGTAATAAGCACAAAAATTCTTGTTGAAATTAAAAACAAAACATAATTCGAAATTCAAATAAACCGAACAGCTACGAGCGTGCACGACTCCAATCTACGGCGATATGAACCATTCTACGTGAGTGTAATTTACGTATTCAGAGGCCATTATAAAATGATCCCTAGCACACCTGTGTTTAACACCACAGCTGTATCAATATAAAATTGTAGGTATTGAATCGCGAGTTCTTTTTAACTGGCCAATAAATGCTGAGAAGTAGCTACCGTTGACCTTGTGCCGTAGTTTTGTCTGCCGAAGACGTAACAAAAATCTACTTATCATAATATGATTCAGGTACACCGTTGAAGAACATTTGTGATTTTAGAGAAGGGATAAAATTGATGTTGGACATTTATTTATTAGGACCATAGACCTAGGTATTGCGGCGGGGAAAATACCAAAACAAAGATAAGCAGAATAAGGCTTCATCGGAGATGAAACCGCAACCATATTTCTTTTTATTTTATATCCTTATCGTTCTAAGAAACTGGAACGATGACGAATACCTTTTCGGCTAAAACCAATTAGTGATGACATTGGCCGGTATCAGGTTTTTTTAATATTCTTGAACCGTCTGTGAGAGTAAAAACTCCGTTGCTTGAACATAATCTTTAAATGAATCATATTTCCTGCTTTCTGGCTTGATGTCTTTGCCCTAGTTGGTATTTCTCTTGTAAGCAGTTGCACCACAGATTAAGTAACACTTACCAAGAGCATGCTCTGCTTCATCCTATAAATATTATATTTTAGCAGCTTGATTCCGAGCAGCAATTGCTGGATAAACAATTATTTATTTACTTAAAAACATTAAAAAAATAAAATGAATGCCACTGCATTTTTTTTTTAAATGAATTCCTACATAACTAAGTTTTATACGTACTTTTTTTTAGTTGAGACTGGGTATTTTTAGAATGTAGGTTTATTCATAGATTCGAAATATTGTAAGCAAGCATGGTGCCATTCCGGTTCATGGATATCACCATGCAAAAAGACAAATAAAATAAATGCCACTAGCGACTCAAAGTACACAACCTACCTACTTGCTGATTATTATTCGCTTCCTCATAACTGTTTATTGCGATTAAAATCGCGAGACATATAGTCAACCGCACGTCCATGAAAACAATAAGACGGTGCCTTTATTTCGTAGCAATAAGAGCGGTTTTCGTTGTTCAAGTGTTACTGCACTAACTTGCGGTTGGCTGTACCTACAGTGCGTATGCGTCTGCGTGGGTCCCAAAGTATGGAGCCTACGCTTTGTCTAAGTAAAAGGTAGGTTGAAGATGATTTGTGTCATTGTGATAGGAGGAAGTAAGTACCTATCGAGTTAATGATAAATTATTTTTTGTTTGCGGGTAAATAGGTAACAATCATAAGTTCATAACCCATAAAATAACATAACTCCTGTGTTCCCGCAGGGTTAGGCAGAGGTGTTCCTAAAGTTCACAGGTACCCAACAGGGGCGGTTAAGCCCCCTTGTGGGCGCTGGAGTTTCTCGTGGGGGCGGTAGGTATAGAGAGAGAGAATTAATATTTAATTTGTGATTATCAATACATAATAGACATCATATAAAATTGGTATAATTAACTATTATGTAATTTTGGGGATGTTGGAATTTTTTTTTCTTGTAAAGGGGCGGTAGTCCATAAAAGGTTGGGACCCTAGGCTAGTTCAACCACATTTCACTCGTTATGTTTAAGATCCATGCAGGGGGCGAACCTATTGCCATCAACCGGGCACACATCCAGACTCTGGGCTGCCCAATAACACTTTGCCCGACCTGGGAATCGAACCCTGGATCTCATGCTATGCAGCAGCACTTGCGCCGACTAGACCGACAAGGCAGCATTCTATTATTATTTCAAAACCTTTAAACCTTTTATTTTGTTTCTAATCATAAAATAAAATTTTCAAACCTCCTAATAATTCAATTGAAATCTTTTACTGAAGCAAGATTCCACGAAACAGTATCTAATTATAAAAGCAAAAGGTTTGTTAGAAAAGTTGTGAAAATGTTAATACTTTGCTGATTTTCCATTTTGAACTTGATTCATTACGGGGATGTTTTGAGTACCTACATAATTAACTGAAGATTCGGAAAAAAATATTTATCTTTAAATTTAAAAGAGTATGGTTAGATGGTTTGGTCATGTTGAGAGGATGAATGAAAGGCGACTAACAAAAGGTATTTGCAAGGCAGATGTGAATGGAAACGCCGGGAGTTGACGCCCTAGGAGAAAATATAGTGACCTTATTGGTGATGTTCTTCAGAAAGGTCAGGTGCGTAGTACTCGCAACCGGCGTGCGTGTATGACCAGATGTATGAACGTAAACGAGGCAAAAGGAGTATGTAAGGATCGTAGCAGGTGGCGTTCTGTAGTTTCTGTCTAACCCCCACGGGAAGAAGGCGTGAGTTTATGTAGGTATGTATTTCTTAAATCTTTCCCTAAAGTTTTGCAGTGGATTTTCAAGTATCGATTGTTGTGTTTCGTATCAACAACCAAAATAAAACGAACACCCACTGCGTGATTTTGGATAAAAATAGATCGCGCGAACATTTTCGATCATCGATCCGCTCTCGACCGTATTGTTATGAAATATCTACCTCTTGGAATTATGAAAACTGATCAGTATCAGTTTTGACTGATTCGATATTACGGGATAGGTATTAATTATAACTATTTTCATAATTCATTAACGTCAAAGTCAAAGCCAAATCATTTATTTCAAATAGGCACCTAAAAGGCACTTTTGAACGTCAAAATTTACAAAAAAATATAATTGATTCTAGTTGCCCCTTCCAAAAGGTAGTTTCGTATGGAGAAGAATGGGCAAGAAACTCCACCGTTACTCTTTTAAAAATGTTTTACAATATTATGTATACATTAATTATATGTGAAGACGATGCACCTAGAATAAAATTACTATACCACAATAGGTAAAACTAATTAAATATAACGCATGACAGGTAAATTAATTATGAGATAGATACGAATAAAGAACGTACATTTCGTGTAGATTTAGGTACCCAAATCAAATTTCTCTTGGATTATCGACTGCAACTTTGAAATCAAACCTATTCCATAATTTTCGTGACAATATAAAAATTACAATAAATATAAGAGGAGAAAGTTATTTTTAAAAGTGTATTCTCGTGGCCGGACCTATCTGGCCTAATAGTCATTTAATGTTCCGGTATTACAAAAGGTGACTAAGGTCGAATTCACATTACTGTGTTGTGTCGCGTCGGGCCACCTGCTGACGCAGTGTTAGCCAATCAAATTTCGTTGTGATTTGACGTAGTCCTGAACAGATGAGTTTGATTGGTGTATCCCGCGTCACGACACAACACGACACAGTAATGTGTCCGTGGCTTAACAATAATTACGCCACCATACAAACCCGCATTGCGTCCGCGTGGTGGATTACGGTATAATCAGCATCGTGGTAGTGGGAACATTAGATCCCACTGCTGAAATATGGACCACCACCCTAATAACATAACACACTATCCATATGACAATCTGAATCATTTTGAAGCCTATTCCTACTGTTAGTGTGTTACGCAATTACCCCGCTGTTGTACAAAACAAAGAAAATATACAGGGTTATTAGTAAAACACTAACAAGCTCTTAGGGGCCATTGTACTCATCATTATGAACAAATTTTACTATGGAACCAAACCTGAAATTGCGAAATAAAATCAGCTGTTCCCTACATTTATGTTTGCATAACTCGTCAAAATGTGGGGAACAGCTGATATTTTTTTTCGCGTTTTAGTTTGCTTCCATAGTAAAAGTTGTTCATAATGATCTGTAGAATAACCCCTTAAGAGGTTGTTAGTGTTTTACCAATAACACATAGGCACCGCATGTTGCGCGACGAGCGACGTCTTTGTGTCGTGCTGTCGCGTCGCCCCTTTCTGCGGGAACCTTTAAGTAGGCTCTTGATAGCATCATCCTTGAACCTGTAAATGTGTCATAGTCATTCATAATTTCACAATATAGGATAAGATAGGAGTGAGCTGCTCCCTTTGCTTAAAGTAACTTCCCTATAATCAGTCATGCTCACTTAAATGTCTCACTGTTGGCGGCGCGAGTGTTGGAGCATTCGGTTCCGGACAAAATAGTTGAGCTGGATGGTGCTGATCCACGCGTCATGTTCGTGAACGGGCGCCGTTAGTTGAGACTGGTCATCTCTTAACTACCTCGGCTTATTTATATTATTTGTCAAATTGTCAAATTAATTGTCAAAGAGTCGGTTAGTTAGTCAGAAAGTTAAAGATAGCTGCCCATTCCAAAACGTGAACTCTATGGAGAAGAACGGGCAAGAAACTCCAAGGACACTCTTTTTAAATCAAGATATTACGAAATCCTTGGTACATTATTCTTGTTGCTTCTATATGTGAGAACAAAGTAAAAAAATAAAAAGGAACTCAAAATATAAGATATATTTAAAGTAAAAAAATAAAAAGGAACTCAAAATATAAGATTAAGTTAAAAAGTCCCTGTAAATGGTTTAATTGAAATAAATGCTTTAAGATTGACTATAGCAGTGGCAAAGGTTCCATACAACTCGATTCCTACCGGCTTCCCTTTGAAAAATGGCACAGCAAGTATTCCATAGACAAATAATATAATCACATTAAAGATATGTACCCCGGCTTACCTCTTACAAAAATTGACCCTTCGCTACTGCTAAATAGCTTAATCAGCCTATAATGTTCCCACTGCTGGGAAACAAGCCTTCCCTCTGTTAGAGGACAGTACCTAATTCACCAGTGCAAGGTTGGATATCACTTCTTCGAAGTTTTAGTTCTAAATCATGCCGGTTTCACCGTTTTGAGGTGAATAACCCAAAGTAAAGTGCATGCCTGGGTTCAAACCCACGACCTAAAACTCATAAGTCAGGTCCGTTATCACTGGACCACCACCGCTCTATCAGTCATCATTAGTATAAGTAATTATAATAAAACTGCGGGGTAATTACGTAGCACACTAACAGTAGGAATGGGTTGCATTTTGACAGTTCAACAACATTCATTGCGTTATTTACGTTGTTGAACAGACAATTTTTTCGAACATATGAAGCAATGGATTAGCAATAGGTTTTAAAATAATTCAGATTGAGATTGATAGTGAGTTGCGCAATTAGAGTGCTGGTTAGGTACTCATTTTAAATAAATCGGTTCAATCAAAACAAACAATGTAATAAGTAGTCTTTCAAATAATTCACATTAATTAAAACAATCTGTTTTTATTTATGTTTAGGCATAGAAACTCCAAAAGTAAACGTTAATTGAAGCCCGCGACGTGCGGATGCGCAAGGCAATACCGCGGGGAAAGCCCCGCACTCTGCGCCCGTCTTTTAGAATCATTTCAGTACACAAGTTATATTACTAGATCGTGTTCGTATCATAGTTACATTCCTAGTACGACAGTTATGAACCGCTATATTATATTATATATTATATTACGGTATATAGCCATATCCCTAGGTATATAACTATCACGGCTTCAACCTTCAACCATCTTACTGCGACATATACCCTCAATAAGGAAGGATGCTGCTTCCTCAAAGGTGATCGTTAGTATGAAATTTCAGCTGTTATCAGTACTTAGCTGCTAATGTGATAAAAATTGCGCGCATGCCCTTGGTAGAAAATTGTTCGTGAATTATCTACAGACTACAGTTGTGATTAAATTAATAATACCTACTAGTTATCTTAACAAATAAGTTACATGAAAACTGTTAAAAAGTTTGGAATAAGAATTATCCATATTATAATATTATATATATATTATTAGAAGAATATTCGCCAATGTTCTATTATGGAAACCTATTAACAAACGTATTGTATAATCAGTCAATCCACTCAGCCTATCGCAATCCGCTGCTGCGGGGTACTTGCGTAAAACACTAACAGTAGGAATGGCTTTCATTTTGACAGTTCAACAACATTCATTGCGTTATTTACGTTGTTGAGCAGACATTTTTTTTTTGATATATAAAGCAATGGATTAGCAAAATCCTTCAAAATGATTCAGATTGTGATTGATAGTGTGTTACGCTATTAGGGTTCAGGACATAGGCCTATTGTATAATACCTTGGTATAATAATATACTTCGCCAGGTATAGCATTCCGGTCACGGAGGTGACACAAGCCTACGTCATCACCGCTGTGTTACCAGTAGTGTGTAATAATAACTCCCCAATCGCCTTTATTACCCGTGCGAATCCGATAAAATAAAGAGGTTTTAACTAACAATTACGTTGGTATATGTTTAAATTGAATTGTTTCGTTCGATTAGAAAAAATAAACGACAATTTAAATGGTTTATATATATGTTTTATCAAAAGGTGACTGAATATGTTTCCATAATTCATGTTTTGTTGCAATAAAGTGGCAACTGGATAGTGACGTAAGCATGTGTCACTCCCGGAATGCCAGACCTTGTTTTTTTAGACATGAACAATACCTAGTTATAATTTAAACTGTAATTAAATCTGTGTTACCATGGCTGAAAGTTGAAAAGCATCTAAGATACAACCCAACGGGCATCAGTTACAGTGTCAGTAACACCAAGGCGTTGCTGGCCTTCCTCAAGGAGTTGGGGTGGATCGAATAATCGATTTTCCCATCGGTACGCAAAATACCCGCATTGACGGGGAGTTGCGTACACCAGCCCGTATTATCTATAACCTAGCACAACGGGCAGGGATAGAGCTCACTACTTTCTCTTACTACTCTTTGCTTTAACTGTATCTGGTCTATGACCCCTTGTATTTGTTTTATTATATTGCTTACTATAGCTTTTGTCTGTGACTTCGTCCGCGTGAAATTTCTTGTTCCCCGCGACCCACCCCGTTGCATCGCATCACCTGCCCGCGCTATCACTTCGTTTTCGCTAAGCGTTCTTTCTGACTTTTTTTTCTTTTTACTCGGCTGTTAAGGGTCATAGCGTGAAGTGAAATAGCCCATAGCCTTTCGCAAGAATTGGGCTATCAAATGCAAAAATTATTTTTCAAATCCGACCGTTAGTTCCAGAGATTACCCCCTAAATACAAACTTACAAACAAACAAACTTCCTCTTTATAATATTAGTATTAGTATGAGTCCTTATGTGACAGGATACCTAACCTTTTTTTTTTCAACATGAATAATGTAACCAATTTTTTGTAACAATACTTTGATTTAAAAGAGAGTTCTTCTCTATAGGTACCTACTACGCTTTGGAATGGGCAACTAGCTTCATCTTTCTGACCGACCGACCCCTTGACAATTCAAAAGTGCCTGTAATTGGGTTATTTGAAATGAAGGCTTTAAATTTTTTGACTTAAAGAATGGAGTTGCGTCTGCGAATTCGGCCGTAGGTAAGTCTTCAAAGTCCTTTCATTGAGCTGTCAAAGCCTTGCGGAGTTTCAATACGGAATGAACATTGAAGAATAATTAGTCACGAGTGATTTAGTATGCTCGGTCTAGTGCCAGTCTACACCTTCTATAAACAATAGAAAAGCTATATGAATATATTAGCTTAACTACCGGTCTCCTTGGTAAGTGACCCTGCCTCCTCGTCTGCTAAAGCGGATGAATTTAAATTAAGTACGATATGCTACTTGATTGCCCGCCTCTTTAGTCTAGTGGTCACATACGTGACTCTTGAGCATGAGGCCTGTATTTGAATTCCCGTTTGGGCGAAGTGTTATTCGATTTTTCCTATCACGATTCTCTAAGATTGCTGAGATTCTGGTTGATAGCGACAGGCTTTCTTTGTCTCCTATTACTTGGCGAAATGTGGATGTACTGTCAGTTGCTTACTGGACGCTGGCGCTTATACATTGTGTCGCCAAAAATGCTGATGATAATGATCTTTATTTATCGGACAGCATATGCTACTAGTACGTATGGTCGTCGTAAGATCCACAGATTATACAATAGGTATTTAAATCTTATTATCCTGCCATTAAAAAGCCGCCGAGCTACTGTCTTCATCAACTCTCGAGAAGCATACAGTGGTTGATGAGGAAAATCTATGTTTATTTAATTATGTATAACTATGTTTTCAAATACATAAATACCGGGAAATGCAATAACCATTACATATGCACTACTGTACAGGTCAAGTTCAATGGGAACGGTCCACACATCTCACATACTACATACATACATGCTGGTACGGTCGGCAAAGAAAGTGGTCTATTAGTTTTGACAGCATTTTCTTGCCAATGGTTGACTCATCAATTTATACTAAGAACGTGTGGTCTTCCCCAAAGATTGCCACGTACGATCGGTCCCTCGCCTTCCGCACCGTATCCTCGCGACTCACTAGCTCAATTGCCTCACACTAACAGTAGCAATGCTTTCATTTTGACAGTTCAACAAGATTCATCGCGTTATTTGAGCAGACAATTTTTCCTAACATATGAAGCAATGGATTAGCAATATCCTTCAAAATGTTTCAGATTGTGATTGAAAGTGTGTTAGGTTATAAGGGTGCTAGTTGCGTTAGTAATTTACTATCAGATTTAAATTGTCATCGAAAATGGACATATCGACACCTGCAAGGAATAACATTGTAACTAATAATAGGTCTTTACCTATGAAATTGCCGTTTTGTATGAAAAAATTTAAACGAATTTTTTTCATTAATTATTTATTTGTATTAATCGAAGTAATCACCCATGCAATCAATGCATCTTTGCCATCGCAGTGGCAGTTTATTGATGCCCTTCTTAAAGAAATCAGCTGGACGGGAGGCAACAAATTCTTCAAAGGCATTTTGTACTGCCTCTCGGGTATTAAATTTTTTTCCCGCCAAGAAGTTATCCAAATTCTGGAAAAAGTAGTAGTCTGTAGGCGCAAGGTCTGGTGAGTAGGGCGGATGACGGAGAGCTTCCAACCCCAGTTCTTGCAACTTGGAGACCGTCTGCTGTGCAGTATGAGGTCGCGCGTTGTCGTGCAGGAGCAGCGGAGACGAGCGATTGACCAATGCTGGTTGGAGATGCGCCAGCTTCTCCATCATTGTGTTCAGTTCTTCACAGTACACATCTGCAGTAATGCTCACCCCGTTTGGTAAGAAGCTGTGATGAATCACACCGGCGCTCGACCACCAAACAGTGACCATCACTTTTCTAGGGGTAAGTTTTCGTTTAGGGCATTGTTTAGGTGCTGAACCAGGATCCAACCAACTTGCTGAGTGCTTACGGTTATCAAACAGAATCCATTTTTCATCGCAGGTAACAATGCGGTTCAAAATTCCTTCATTTGTGTGTCTGTTGAGCAGTGCAAGGCACGTCTCGACGCGTACTTCGCGCTGGCGATCATTGAGTTCGTGGGGCACCCATTTGTCAAGCTTTTTTACCTTGCCAATTTGACGCAAATGGACCAATATTGTTTTGACGCTAACGTCGAAAGCTGCTGCTAATTCAGCCGTAGATTGTGTATCATCAGCTTCCACAATCGCCTTTAATTCGTCATTGTCGACCAAAGTCTTCGGACGACCGCGAGGTTCATTTTTCAGGTCGAAATTTCCAGAACGGAAGCGAGCAAACCAATAACAGGTGGTGCGTTGGTTTGTAGTGTTAGCTCCGTAAACGTCGTTGATGTTGCGTGCCGCTTGTGCCGCGTTGCTGCCACGACGGTACTCATATTCCATAATTACTCGAATTTTTAACGTATCCATGATGACGAAAAAGATTGAAATGCGATGAAAATGTAACACTAATCAATAAAGAAATGACTACTTTTAGAAAAAAAAATCCATGTTTTTAAAATAAAATTAATTTGAAATTAGAATTCTTAGCCAAACAAAAATTATTTTGATTTGAAATGGCCAGTACTGCAGAACGGCAATTTCATAGGTAAAGACCTAATATTTAAGTCAGATTTCGGTTAAGTCTTAATGCCAACCAACCTTGAAAATATGAGTCAACGAGGGAATAACTACATTTTCCTATCATACTTCTATCCTATCAGACTTAACCAAAATCTGAGAGATGTTTTTAAATCTTCGAGGCGCTCTTCTGTAAAGTTATTAAATATTAGTTACAATGTTATTCCTTGCAGGAGTCGATATTATATATTGTGTATTGCATATGGTGTGCATAATAAAGAGTATTCTATTTTATTGTTGTATCTATATTTATATCGATACATATAAACGAAATCAAAACTGATATTTAATACGCTTTTCGTGTCTGCCTGTGTGACCGCGTTGTTCTTCTAAACTAGACAACGGACTTTTAGCGGTTTTCACCATAATTTTGAGAATTTATTCCGGAAAATTTATGTGTATAATACATTAATATTAAACTTATACACATATAATAAAGAAATCTCGATGTTTTATTTTTGTCAAATCGTAGAAACCGTGCGAAGCAAGGGCGGGTCGCTAGTGACGGATATACGAACTTCAACCATAGATTAGGGGAGACCACTCTTTTGGCAGACTGTACAATGAATCCGTTCCGAGAGTCGACTCGTTTCGTTGAGATTTTAATTAGAAAATTACTTTGATAGCTGCTCGTATGTCACGACTGCGTCACTTGTCACTATAGCAATGTAAAGTGGACTTTATCGTAGTAATTTAACCCTTTTGTCTGCGTGTTTGAATAGGCAAGCGTGTGGTTATTTTTTAGGCTCGCGTATGGCCGTCTATCTCACTGTTATTACCTTACTAGGGCCGGCAGTCTCGACTAGATAGCGACGCTGTCGCAAACTACCGATTACTAAATATTAAGGTGAAACCTCAGTAGTAGCCCGCCAAATTCAAGTTTTCTTTGAATTTGACGATTGATATGAAATCGATGATTATTATTCGATACATATATAATTCCGACAGTCGAGAATCGCATTTTGATCAACATACGACGTAAAACAGAGCTGCAATTTGCAAAAAACTAAACAAAATTTGAATTTAGCGGGCTACAACTGAGGATTCACCTCAATATTTAGCGATCGGTAGTTTGCGACAGCTCAGCTATCTAGTCGAGACTGCCGGCCCTGGGCCCTACTTCACTATGACTACTTAACGATTCCTTACTTCGAAACCACGTCAATTCCTTATCTAACCACGACATCTGCTAATAACGCATTCTCTATGATACAATAAACGGAACCACTTCTACAATACACGATATTGACGCGGGGAATAATAATTACCCTATATATTTGGGGCCCACCAGGCCTATTCCGTAAAAATCTCATCGTGAAAATTCAAGTGACGTGAGTTTGAAGTAAGCTGTCAATAATGTTAGTCCCTAGCGTCAGGTGGAATGACCGCTCGCTTCAAACTCACTTCACTATGTTTTCACGATGAGGTTTTAACAGAATAGATCGGCTGATAATATAATAAGAGATGATGAGGTCAACGATAATACAGCTTGCTTAGAAGTAACTCCAAGGAAAGTATCGCCTGATTAACATAGAGTATGACAAGAACACTTAACGGGGATGTACTAAGGTAGCCCGCGAAATTCAAATTTACTTACGTTTTTTGCAATTTGCAGGTTAGTCTCAGGTTGTATGTTGATTAAAATAAGATTCGCGGTCGGAACAGATATGGCTTTACATAATTATAATCATTGGAATCAGCAATACAACTCCTTAAGTTAGAATCGGCCTCAAATGTCAAGATTTCATGAAATAGTTGTTCAATAGGGTAATATGAACTTATAGAGATGTATTGATGATTTTTGTGACTATAATTCTATAAATAAATATTTGCTACAGCCGCGAATCATATTTAGATCGACATACAACCTGATACAGACCTGCAAATTGCAAAAAACGTAAGAAGATTTGAATTTCGCGGGCTATCTTAGCGCATCCTCCTTAAAGGATATTTTGGCCTGTTGGTGATTAAAGGAACTGTGCCTGCTTTAATTAAGATTCGTCCAAATAAGCTTGTTTTCTAAAACTAATCCATATTTTGTATTCGAGCAGAACGCAACATGGATGGAATTTATGGAATTTTTAAACTCAATATCTCGCCAAACTTTCCCAAAAATATTGAACCTACAATAACAAGAATAGGACAGGAGACAACTCGGACATAGGCAATTATCGCCCGATCTCTCTTGCAACTGTTGCGGCTAAGGTGTTGGACAGTGTGCTTGACTCTTATTTGGCAAAATATATACAGCTTCACGATGCACAGTTTGGGTTTTGTCCTGGGCTGTCTACCGAAAGTGCTATCCTAGGTGTCAAGCATGCTGTCAAATACTACACTGACCGTAAGACGCCGGTGTACGCCTGCTTCCTTGATCTCTCCAAGGCTTTCGAGCTCGTTTCCTATGATATGCTTTGGAGTAAATTGAGGAGTAGGGGTATACCGGTAGGACTGCTCAGTGTATTGCAGTTTTGGTATCGTAGCCAGACGAATCGTGTTAGGTGGTCTAATGCGCTCTCGGAGTCATATGGGTTGGAGTGCGGGGTGAGGCAGGGTGGTTTGTCGTCTCCCCGGCTCTTCAATCTATATGTAAACGACCTCATTGCCGAGCTCAGCAGCATGCGTGTCGGATGCAGGGTAAATGGTGTAAGTTGTAACAACATCAGTTATGCGGACGACATGGTGCTGCTGGGACCGTCGCCGGGAGCAATCGTGGAGTTGCTCAAAGTATGTGAGACCTACGCTGCTGCACATGGAATGGTCTATAATGCCAAAAAATGTGAATACATGGTCTTTGGGGTCGCGGGTAAGCGCAGGGAGCATGTCCTCGATCTTTTCATAAACGGTACGCCAATACGTAGAGTCACAAAGTTTAAATATCTTGGGCATTTTCTTACCGAAGACCTCAGGGACCATTGTGACATTGAGAGGGAGCGCAGGGCTCTAGCGGTCAGGGGTAATATGTTGGCACGAAGATTTGCTCGGTGTACAGACCAAGTTAAGATAACGCTTTTTAAAGCTTATTGTCAGAATCTGTACACCGGGAGTCTTTGGGTCAACTACTCGAAAAGATCGCTGGATGTCCTGCGGGTCCAATATAATAATGTTTTTAGGATGCTGTTGCGACTGCCTCGTTTTTGCAGTGCCTCAGAGATGTTTGCGGTAAATCATACCGATGGATTCCATGCCATCATCCGCAAAAAAACAGCCTCACTCCTGAGCAGAATAAGAGGCAGTCGCAATAGTATTCTGATGGCTGTGGCGACAGACATTTCCTCCGCCGTAATAAGGCAATTTGTGCGAAGGCTTATTCCATAGTCTCTGGGGGTGTAGTTGTTGGGTGGTCTTCGCATGAATTCGTCTTTAGTTAAGTCACTAACAATAGTATTTTAAGTGTATAACTGTTACTAACAATCTATGGACCATATAGTTGCCCGAAATAAAAAGATTTATTATTATTATTATTATTATAACAAATCATAATGAAACCACAAAACGTTTCCATATTTTTTTTATTAGCAACACGTAAAGTCATTAACGTTCATTAAAACCGCATCAAATTAAATTGCAATCAAAAAGGTTTTAGAGACCATTTACGAATACTTATTAGTTATCGTGAAATAAATGATTGTTTATTTATTCTTGTCAAGGTGTGACGTCATAGGTATAGCCACGAACTGGGTTTTCCTGAAGATAAATATAGCACGGTATTTTATTTTTCGAAGGTTACAATATGTCAAGTGCTTGTAATTCAGTTGGCGCTCTTTAAATCAGCGGGGTAACTGCTTAACACACACAATCCACAATAGGAATAGCTTTCATTTTGATAGTTCAACAAAATTCATTGCGTTATTTACATTCGTTGTTGAGCAGACAAATTTTTCGGACATATGAAGCAATAGGCTTCAAAATTATTAAAATTGTGATAAATAGTGTGTAACGCAAGTAGAAATTACTGCTTTTTAACCGATTTCAAAAAAGGAGGTTCTCAATTCGAATACATACTTTTTTTTTATGTGTGTTATCTCAGATCTTTTTTCTAGGTGAACTGATATGGATGATTATTTTTTATTTGAAAGCTGATGCTTCTAATGTGGTCCCATATAGATTTGATCAAGTTCTCACTAGGAGTTTTCGAGTTATCCAATACTGCGTATTTTTTCCACTTAGTTAACATTGATGATGTTTTAATAATTTCCTGTCACTGTTATTTACATATCAAGTAGTGGTATACGAATTTGTATGGGGTAGGTAGCACAACTAAAAAGTGAAAAATCAAAACTTTTTTCAAAAAAAAACAACCGACTTCCAAAAAAGACACTAAAATAGTGAAAAATAACTGTAATTTCGAAAGTCGGTGGCAAAAAACGAAAATACAAAACCAAAGATACCGACTTCCGAAATTAAAGTTATTTTCACTATTTTAGTGTTTTTTTTTTAGGCAGAAACAGAAAGACCCGTGGGAAACCATCAAGTCTATTCCTATCCACAACCATCCATACAACTATACCTACTACGTACCAAATTAGCACAATCCAAATATCTTCCTGTCTTTCCTGCATTCTTCTTCCTCATAACTCATCCTCACGAATAATGCGTGATAGGAGCATTGAAAACAAATTGCCGGTACAATATGACGCGTAAATAACATTAGCAATAGAGTGTAAGAGGTTCACAACAGTTGAATCGTCAGTGCAAATGAGGCATATCCTGCTGACAATTGAGGGGGACCAACGCTTGGGACACCACAGTGGCAATCTGCACTCGTTCAACCGAACACGTAAGTAGAAACCTCTTTGGTTTAATCCTTTTTTTTTAATCTTTTTCCTAATTCAAATATTTTTCACGGAAATTCAGGCCAGTGCTTTTTGCGGAGGTTCACAAAATTTAGTTTCTTTTTTTTCTGGTTTGTTTTCAAGTGTCCTTGGAAGTAGGTTACTATTGTGGACCAGTAACCTCTATTATAGTAATTTGTATTGTTATGTCCTCTGGACGTTTTCTTACACGTGAAGGGATGTTGGTCTTTTGTTGAAGTTTGCTTTGAGTTTAGAATGTTACCTAGTTAAAGTGGCAGCGCTTAATTGTGCAATATGGTCTTCAAGGAATCTTTCGTTCAGCACTAAGCTGTTCCAGGCTAAAATACTAAGATTTTAAAGACTTTTAAATTACCTGTGCACTGCTTGACATATTGTTTTGTCCTAAGTTCACACGCGGTTCTCCTTCCTTCGGCATCCAGTCTGTCTGCTGTGTTATGTTATAGAATATGGTAAATCGGGTAATTTGCTTAGACAATTGAGTATCTTGGACTGTGCCTTCCCGGAAAAAAAGCCTTCTGTTTGGTATATTCATTGTTGTCTCATAGAAGGCGATTAGGAGTGAGTGTAAGGATTGTATCTCACTTGAACACCATGGTTGCGCCGCCAGCAAAGCTGTCTTAAAGCTGTCTTTATGGTGGGTATCTCACCAGGCGTCCGAACGGTTGCGCAACCAACCATACATTTTCTGGCATTGCGACCATGGTTATGCCACCATGGTCGCGGGGCCAGTAAAATATACACAGTTTTATGGTGGGTTTCTCACCAGGCGACCGATCGGTTGCGCAACTAACCATACATTTTTGTTGGTGGCGGGACTGTTGCGGCGCCATGGTGTCCCGGTGAAATATAGCCCTAAGAGTATGTGGAGCAGCATCCTGCTATCAGGTGACCAGTTTTGGTACCAAATTGCAGTGAGCTAGTTGCTTATCGGTCTGCTAAACGTGATAGTTATGGTGATATCCAATGCTCGTAGGTATTTGAGAAGTTAAAGCATGTCCTTATTATCTACAGGCTATTTTAAATATTACCTTCCTATGTTTTTTTTCTAAACAATTAAACAAACAGACGTGTTTTCCCAGCTATGCTTATAAATAAAATATTCTGGATTAAACAGTTCACATATTTCATATTATTATTTCGAAATCTTAACATTGTCAAATGGATTGATAAAATAAGAGCACCTACTGCCCAACTCTTCTTGAAAATCCAGCCCTTTCTTCGGTCACGTTTTCAGGAATCTGTCAATTAGTCTATCAGTAATTCAGTAGACTAAATAGAAGCAGTTCCCTTTGTCATTTGATGTATCGATCATTCATTACCAAATCTGGTTTAGAAATTTTGTTCTAGGGGCATCGTCTTCACATATAAGAATATAATTAATGTACCTATACAAAATATTTTAAAACATTTTAAAAGAATGACGGTGGAGCTTCTTGCCCATTCTTCGCCAAACGAAACTACCTTTTGGAAGGGGTAACAAGAATCAAAACTATTTTCTTGTAAATTTTGACGTTCAAAAGTGCCTTGTATGTGCCTATTTCAAATAAATGATTTGACTTTGACTTTGATTATGAAGACTATGTTCAGCGGAGAAACTTTTCAGGCCAAGACTGACAGCATCTGTAGGTGTATTCCTGATGCAGAAAAAAAAAGTGTTATTTTTTATTAAGAAGCAATTAAGAACCTTTCTAATCCCATGATATTCTTTAAGGTAGAAAAATAAGAAGAGGCAAAGACAACGATGTTGGGCCGCGTCCTTCCTCTAGTGTGCCTGTGCCTCCGAGTCGCGAACTCTCTGCCGCCGGATAAGGTACGTGACGACATATCCTGATTGTCTCCTTGTTAACTGATATTGACGCGAATTACAGTACCTAGTATTGTAATAAAGAAGATAGTACCTTAGTACACAGCTAACATCGAAACTACGTGGTGAATTTGTTAGGATTTAAAACTTGTGATAATTATTATGTTCTGTTGTTCGTTCTTTCTGAGTTCAATTATGATTAATATCTTTGTTCTGTGTTCATAGAGAGAGAAAGAAACAAAATTATTTTATGTGGAACACGCCAGGAAAAACTAACAATAAAAAAAGACATTTAAAACAAACAAAACAATGAAATAAAAAATACTGTTGCGAGACCAGAAACAACCAATTGCAACCGTGCAGGAGCTTCTGATGTTTCATGAGTGCCCATGTTGGTTTATGTGAAATAAAATATTTTGATTTGATTTGATATGAAAAAGGCTCCTATACCAGTATAATGCTGAGATTAAAAAAAAAGTACCGCTGCATTGGTATTCTGATAGGGCCTTCAAAGGGGTATAGTACACCCACAATTCCTCAGTTTTGATGCAGGTAATAGGGGTGAGCCTATTGCCATTAATCGGATCCAAATCCGGACTGGGCTGGAATCTAATATGTTTATTTCTTGCCTGCATTCCAAACTCTTTTGAAGTGATCAATTACTTAAAAATTTCGTAACGTTAACTTAAGTCTATACGTAGTTTTTATCCTTAAGTGTTTTTAGTATTGTCACGCGTCGGTGATAACGGACAATAGTAGGTAGTTTTTTTAAATTCTTACTATGTAGGCAAAACAAACTTTATATAAATTATTATTTTTTACATTTCTGTTGTGTCATTCATCACATTACAGATTATTCTATTAAGGGAACTATATTTTCTATCACCAAAATTTATATTTGTCATCAAGTTGTATCACCTAATAAATACATCTATCGCCACGAAATATTTTCGTTCTCAGATAAACAAAAATTGTTCCCAGGTATTTGGTACAACTTGGGGCACCCCGACTCGGACAGGTTAGGTTAGAAGGGGACGGCGGGGTCTGAAAGACCCCGCCGTCCCCTTCGTGGTTATTTTTTTTTAAACCGCCCAGAAGTAGGAGTCCCGCGAAGCGGGACTCCGTCGGCTACGCCTCATTATTGTTGAAATACTTATTAGGACACACCTATTATAATACATACAAAAACATTTATTTGGTACTAGACCTTATATCTCAGGATTTTAGGTGATTTATTGTGGAACTGATTTTGCATTGTTTGGTGACTACATTTTGGTGACAGATCTACTATTTTGAGGACAAACCCTATTATTTAAGAAACACAAAACTAATTAAATTGGTGATAGCTTAAATGATACCCTTCTATTAATAGGTCTCTGGCGCGATCTCTGTGTGTTTAATTCCTCTTTTGAACAGATTAAAAAAAATGGAGTAGGTGATGCATTAGGCGGTTTTTTTTCTTTTTTACATAAATACATAGATAAACTCACGCCTTCTTCCCATGGGGGTAGGCAGAAACTACAGAACGCCACCTGCTACGATCCTTACATACTCCTATTGCCTCGTTTACGTTCATACATCTGGTCATACACGCACGCCGGTTGTGAGTACTACGCACCTGACCTGAAGAACATCACCAATAAGGTCACTATAAATGTATTAAATATTTTCTTTTTTTGACGTGCTAATATCTGTGCAAGCATGTTTTAGCTTCTGCTCTCCTGCATCGATCGAAGGTTAAGCTACACTTGCCGCGGTCGGTTCGTGGATTGGTGACCATCCATTACATATCGAGATACCTCCGTGCCTCGGAAAGCACGTTAAGCCGTTGGTCCCGACAGTCATTCGTAGATCTTTGACAGTCGTTACGGGCAGTTAGAAGCCCAAAAGACTGCCAACCAGTCTTACCAAGGGGTATCGTGTCACCCAGTTACTGGATTGTGTAGGTCAGATAGGCAGTCGCTCCATGTAAAATACTAGTAATAGAATAGAATAGAATAGAATACTCTTGTTTCTTCTTTTTCTATTTATTCTTTTTTTTTTTTCTTTTCTTTTTAACTTTTTTTTTTTCTTTCTTCTTTTTCTATTTATTCTTCTTTTTTTTTCTTTTCTTTTTTACTTTTTTTTTTCTTTCTTCTTTTTCTTCTTCTTCTTCTTATTATACAGCTGCATCAGGTTAGACTGGAAGCCGACCCCAACAAAGTTGGAAAAAGGCAGACAGGCATTTGCGTAGTCTGTTTATGCCGTCACAGTGTAGACATTTCACATTGTGTCATTGGTCTGATTCAGAACAAATATTTGCTACAGTGTTAGTAATTTCTAGTAGCCTAGTGTCCGCCTTAATTTTTCCTAGAACAGCTTAAGCCTTAGCCATCATAAATTTATACGAGGTGACATACCTAGTCGGCATAGTACGAGTAGATCAGAGCTTGAGCTCCTTAAGTTCTGAGTTGAGCTCCACGATTAGCGACAAATGCGTGCACTGACTGGACAGGTCCACTCATTCTGTGTGGTTTTTCCTCAAAAAACCATTTCAGACACAAATCTACATAGTCTTCACATGATCTGACCAAGATTATGTCTGGACTTTAAAAGAGACTGTGGCCTCTGAGTTTGTTTCGGCCATTCTTCTCAGAGTAGTCAGATAGGAAACGCCGACCTCATCTAGTTTAAAAAATATGATTGACGTGTGTAAAGTGTTTGTACAAACCTACTTACAGAAATAAAATCATAAGCATAATAAGCGCTTTTCTGATCACATTTTTGATAAATCACTCAGCACACCCTTATGATGAGTGGCACAGTTTTTATTGTTCTGTACTAAAACCCTATAATTATAATCCGTTTTTGTATATTAGGGAAGAAAATGATACTTTAAAACTTACCTATCAAATACTAAAGAGTGTCTTGCAAAAACATTCTCTAAGTTGAAATATTTGGTTCATCACAATACTACCAATAACTGCATTGTCGTGTACATATTTTATATATTTAAATAAATTGCTGCGCCTGCGACTTTGTTCACGTGCATGTCGGAAAACAATTGGATTTCAAGGGCTTTATTTTTTTTGCGCGGAACCCTTTTACTTTTTCTAAAATAAAAGTAGCCTAAGTTACTCCTTCTAACATCAGCTATCTGCTAGTGCAAGTCCTGTCGATATCGGATCAGGCATTTCTGAGATTAGCTGGAACAAACAGACAGACAGACAGACAAACATTAAGGGGGATGCGCCAAGGTAGCCCGCGAAATTCAAATTTTCTTACGTTTTTTGCAATTTGCAGGTCAGTATCAGGTTGTATGGTGATCTAAATATGATTGGCAACCGTATCAATTATGGCTTTACAGAATTATAATCATTAGAATCAGCAATACAACTCCTTAAGTTAGAATTGCCCTCAAATGTCATGATTTCATGAAATAGTCATTCAATAGGGTAATATGAACTTATAGAGATGTATTGCTGATTCTAATGATTATAATTCTGTGAAACTATACCCAGCAAAAACATTCTGCAAAAAACTAGCCAAGTCTCGATGGAGCTGCTTGTTTATCTCTAAAAAGTAATGAAATCTAGACAAAATCGTGCCAAGTCTAAGGTTCCTTACTGCGATTTATTTAGTATTATAGTTAATGTTGTGTGACTTGGCCGTTGAAGGGTACACAAGGGTACAAAACCAGGTGCTCCATGACACCATTGCACCAATCTGTCGCCAGAACCGCTACCCATTGACGATGGAAAATTGCCACTTGGAAAACGTTGATTCAATAACCAGTCAATTGTAGGCTTGATAAAGCTGCGTATTTCAATAATACTTATGTATAGGCGAGCCTGAAGCCTGTTTTTTCTGGGATTTCACTTCTTTTTGTAGAAACGTTGGCATATTGATTTATTTTATTAGATTTTCTTATTTGACACAGTTTTTTCTTTTTACGACTAGTTTTTTTATTATTACAAATCTTTCTTTTCTTTTTTCCGGTTCTGATTCTTGTACAGTAGCAACAGTTTTTCGTATTGCCCATTCGCGTTCATTATTTATTCTTTTAGACGGTTTAGACGGTTTAATTTCTGAAAGATCGGCGCGGTATTTACGCCTTATCAGTAATCCCTCACTAATCATAAAATTCCTAACCTATACAAATCTTCGAATTGTTATAATAACAACCTGCTAATTAACCTTAGCAAACCTCACGAAATAATAAGCGAAATCAACGAAATGCAAATAATCCCTCCTAATCCCTAGCAAACGTGTTCAAGAGCAGTAGAAGAATGTCGTAAACGACTGTAACGCGGCCGGTTGCTACATCGCCATATAAGGTTATCGGAAAAACAAACGTAAGCGCGTTTTAAAATACAGTCAGCGCCATCTAGCGACGTGTGCAGGTATCACCGCCACTCTTAGTCCAATGCATTATATTTTGACAAAATTTCGAGTGAAATTAATATTTTAGTGTAATTTGTTTATTTAATTTGTGTAATGTATGTTCGAGTAGAATAAAGTTAATCGTTCGACTATTTCTTCTTGTAAACAAGTATAAAAGCCAGTCTAGTCTTATCCAGAGTTTTCCTTTAATTTTATTTATATGCGTATTAAAAGCAGAAGGGGAAGCATTTGCCCAGCAGTGGGACGCTATAGGCTAGATTAAATTAGAAGATGTGTCACACTACGCTGGATTTTTGCAATGACAGTCGATTTCTTTATGTACCCAATAGTAGAAGGGAGCATTACCATATCTCTAATACAGCTGAGGGTTCTTCATCAGATACTTCAGACCTTCGATTTTTGACATCAAATGAAGCGGCCCACCAAGTTGAATATTTTTTGTAAAGGCGGTATGTCGATCTCTAATAGTTTGGTTGGGCTTTTGTGTTTTCTAATCAGGGTCACCAGGTACTCCAGATCTTCGATTAACCTAGTTTTTATAGTTTTCCCTTTATGTGGCCATTAAACCCTAACTCTGTACCAAATTTCAGCTCTCTGAGTTTATGGGAAGTACTAGTTCTATTCTGATGATCATGAGTGAGTGAGTGAGTGAGTGTCATAAATGCGAAACTTTGCTTTCGCTTAACTTCGGAACTAAATGACCTACAGACTTGAAATAATGGATTTTAAGTATGTGATTATAGCTTACTGGATGACAAAAATTTCTGCGTTCTGGTCTTATCCAGAGGTTCTCAAATAGGGGCCTGAAAATGCGGCGAAATGGTTCCAGTAAAGGATGGTACGGCAGTGATTGCTTCGCGCTTGACTTGGCGGGGGCACTGCAGTGCCCCCAGATTTGTCACGATCGCTAATCGTATTTTATTCAAAATACAACCTGACAGTGACCTGCGAATTGCAATAATCGTAGCAAAATTTGAATTTCGCGGGCTACTCGCGGGTTCCGCCTTAAAGGAAAAATTATTATTTGTTATAAGTACGAGTACCGTATATACTTTTATATGCCTTTAGTAAAAAGCTGTTATTTTGACATTACAAACAGACACTTCAATTTTATTTATTGGTATAGATCAATCGATCAGAACGCTGGATTTGTGGTGTGGTGTGTCTTCTAGTTGACAAAATAGAGTAAGGAATGCAACGCTGTGTTGTTCCACAATCAAAGTGAAGGCATTCCACGCATGACGTCACGGCAGACGAGAGTAAACATTGACCATCGCTCATTCATTTAGTCTGATTAGCAGCTGTTAGCGCTGCAGCAAATATGTGTTTAACTGGCCTCTAAACGTGGAGCGATGAGCTGGCAATACAAACAACATTATTCCTGTATTCAATGAAAGGGGTAGGCAGAGAATGTACTCTACAAATTACTTTGAGATTTCGCCAGTTTTGTTATGTTATAAGCAGAGATCGGATATTCGGATGCATATTCACCTAAAGTTGAGATGTTGGCTAATATGGGAAGCGCTTTTGTATCGAAAATATCTTAACTTTAACTAACGCACACCATCCCTTCTCTTACACCCTACATACACATATAATTTGCATCGGGGGTTAGACATTAATTTAAAATAAATATGCATCTAAAAAAAAAAATTTTAAGAAATCCCGGGATGTTAACATGTGATATTACGAGTATATGCCTTTCTTTATCTTTTCCCTACAGTCTGTGTAAGTTAGAGCAGGAAAGGTATAGTTTAGACATTGATAATTTAGGGTTTTTTTTCGACCCGGAATACGCAGACTCAATGACTCTGTTGACAGATGCGCAGTTTTTGACAGGCGACTCAATGAGTCGTCCGACCGAGTTCCATGTCCGGCCGTCAAGGGGATGTGTATGTGTCGGGTCGGGTGTAAGAGGAAGGCTGGCATGTGTTAGTTAAAACAAAAACCATTTTTTTTCTATTCATAAATCCTTATGGAAAAACCCAGTAGCGAAGGTCTTATAATATTTTTGTTAAAACATTTCATACATGGCTAGTGTAAATTCTTTGTAAGCTCGTCGATATCCGCCCAATGTCATGAAGTAAGCAATAACAAAATCAAACTTTTAAGAAAAACGTTTAGAATAACTAAACATCCTTTCCAAAAAACTCAGGAGTCACCTTCCAACTTTTAAATACATCGTCAATCAACAAACGCAGGAATAGTTTTACGGCTATCCAGACTTAAATAAAAATGGAGAGTCCCAGTCCTGCCCACATGGTGTTAGGGCCCATACACACGTACCACGACCACACCACATCGCAGCGATAAAATATGGGCAAGCAGTGGTTGCGGGTAAATAGTATCGTTGCGACTTCTTGCAGTTGCGTTGTCGTTAGTAGTTGCGATGTGGATATATTGTGGCTAGTGTTTGCAGACAGATCGACTCCAGCTGTCAGGTGATAGTGACGTGGCGTCGACGCAACGTTGTAGTTGCGTTGTGACTGCGACGTAGCCTTGTTGTGGTCGGTACCATCCACGTGGTGTGGTTGTGCTACGTGTGGTCGGGTCCTTAGTGTGTAGAATCTAAACTGTTTGATCGCCTTCTGTTTACATTACCTTGAACTAAAGATAGTCTATTTAAATATTCAAATTATACTGCACTACATTTAGCAGTAAATAGCTCTGCGTTCCGTGAAATGGGTTGGTTACAATGTAAACAGACGTTAGGAATAAGGTTGCATTTGATTGTATGATGGTATCAATTATTACTTCAGCTTGAGTCTGAGGTACTGAGGTAAGCTAAGCTCTACGGGACAAAATTCACTCGTGCTGATTGTATCAACTACTCGTAACTTGTATGGAGGTGTTTAACTGCCGTGAATAGCTGCGTGACTTCCAAAACATTTGTGGCGGCATCTACATCATCACATGCGAACTACGCATTACAATGACGTCATGCAAAATCCTGCATCGCGCAAGCAAAGGTCGACGGTACGTTGTATATAAGTATATTATATATACAACGTACGGTCGGGTAGTAGTCCACCAGACACAACACCCGACTGGTCGGAAGATCCTCCCTTTTCTATGGCGGATGAGTGAAAAAAAACAAAAATCAAAATCAAAATATTTTATTTCCATAAACCAACATGGGCACTTATGAAACGTCAGAAGCTAGGTGCACGGTTCCAATTGGTTGTTTCCTATGGAGAAGAGCCGGCAAGAAACTCCACGGTTACTCTTTTAAAGATAAATGGGCTTTTACAATGTTTCCAATTACAGTGTTGATAGATATGGGAGGACAGTGTAGGCCTGTCAACAAGTAACATATACTCAACTAAATATAAAAAGGTCCACAAATCTAGTCTACAAGTTAGGTCTACAACGTTCTCACATTCTCAAAATATAAAATAATCTATATAAAAATAAAAGCCTATTTAGACTAAATGACATGATTGCCATTACTACTGTAACAAATCGGAATCAAAATCCTATCCACAAAACCCATAAATAAGGAGTGAACTTCACACCCTGTTCCGCATACCTCTATGATACATTAAAAATCAAACAATCGATGGCCGCGCGCCGATGGGTCGATGGTCGGTGGTCGCATCCCGTAATCCGCGCGGAATTCCGTACTTCAGATTTAACAATCCTTTAGGCCGAGATTGATAAACGATTAGATAGTGATACGAAATTAGCGTGCTGATTCTAAATTCGCTTGAGTGATCGAATGCAACCAGAGTCTACTTTACTAAGTATACGTACTAAGTATACTTAATACGTTCTGTAAAGTAACCTTACAATATGCAGGCTGGCAGGAAAATTACTGGTTGCATTCGATCACTCAAGCAAATTTAGAATCAGCACCTTAATTGCGTAAAACACTATGATCTATCACAATCTGAATCATTTTGAAGCCTGGTACTAATCCATAATGATTCATATTTTTAACCGACTTCACAGGTTCTCAATTCGTCTGTATGTTTTTATGTTTTTTATTTTTTATGTGTGTTAGCTCTGAACTTTTTTCTGGGTGAACCGATTTTGATGATTATTTTTTTATTTGATAGGTGGTACTTCACATGTAGTCCCATTTAAATTTGATCAAGGTCTGGCCCGTAGTTTTTGAGTTATCCTTAATAATGCATATTTTTTCCACTTCGTTTATATGGATGATGTGTTAATAATTTCCTGTCACTGTTATTTACACACCTAGTAGTGGTACACGAATTTGTGTGGGGTAGGTACCGCAACTAAAATGTGAAAAATACAAACTTTTTTACAAAAAAACCTTTTTTACAAAAAAACAACCGACTTCCAAAAAAACACTAAAAGAGGTGAAAAATAACTTTAATTTCGGAAGTCGGTGTCTTTGGTTTTGTATTTTCGTTTTTGGCCACCGACTTCCGAAATTAAAGTTATTTTTCACGTCTTTTAGTGTTTTTTTTTGGAAGCCGGTTGTCGAAAAAAAATCTTCTCTTTGAATTTGTGCGATCGTTTTTATATGACAGCAGTTATGTGATAGGCGCGTAAAACTTATTAGCACGTACTCTTGAAATAAATTGATAAAATTCAGTATTGCTTCTTATTTTCTTCTGTAGTGCCTACCCCGTATAATGTTCCGGTACTGTAAGCTAGCGGTTACATTGAGCTGGAAGCTCCGGCTTAGATATGTTCCCGACTCTTTCTTACACTTGTTGTTTGATAGTTGTGCGACAGTGACAGGAAAATGCTTAGCCAAAGTACCTACGTATTAAGTAACGTTTATGAACCTTTGCCGTAGGTATGGTCAACCGCACGTCGGCATCGATAAAAACACTTAGAGCTACGAAACAACAATTTCGTACTCTTTTAGTTGGAAATTGGTTAATCTATTTGCTCTTGTGGCGTTTGAATGAATATACTGCTTAAGATATTTAAGGTTGAGAATGGTCAGGTTTTGTAGATTTTCTACAAGACCTGAGTATACATTTTACCTAGTATGTAAATAAGATTTACCTACTACTTAAATTAATTAAAAAAAACATTATCGAAGTAGGGCGTTTGTCCACCGCAGCTGTCACCGGGACGTTACCGAGAAACGAGACTATTCAAACCGAACGTGACATCCCGGTGACGGCGATCGTTTGACCACTGTGACCATTGATATAAGATTTATATTTCTATAACCGCGACCGAATTCGGCGGTTCAGTATACATGTTATGAATGTTATGCTTATGATCAGTGATCGGAGTAGGTAGATTGAACTGGGGTCATTGATCCGAAACGTATATATTACTATGGACATTCCTCCGGAATTAGTGGATTATTAAAAAAAAACCGGAACTTATGTAGGAATTGTATTCTGCCAGAGTGGAAGGAGTCATTTGATGATTTGCCATCCTCAAAAAAAAGGTAGGAATTGTAATAAAATGAGCAATTTTATTCTTTATTGTTCTTCCTATTTTTTTTTTTGTCACGATTTGACAAAACCCAACGACCAATCAGAACAAAGGATCATGGGTGGTACAATAACCGGTTATCAGAACAATGCGTACGCCCGCCGGAAATACTAAATCCGGAAATACCGGAATTACTTTCCGGAAAAATGGCTTATCCATGTTATTCTTTCTGTGTGCATTTATGATACAAGTACTAAAAATCAATCTACCTACTCCGATCACTGCTTATGATAGACAAAACAAAAGCCGGTCGAACAGGGCCCCAGCCGGTGCGACAGCAGTGTGTGGACAAGATCAAACGTGTTTTGTATTGCTGGCACAGCTGCCCATTACAATCTCGGACCGAGTTCTAGCAGTCCCGTCCAACGAAATTTCGGCGGCCGGGAAGACTGCGCTCGGGTGACGAACGTGGCATGGAAACGCGGCCATAGTAAATATTATGTATCGCTACTGCGGCGCGCCGCGCGCCGGCGCCGTCACCTGCTTCTCGGTGACGGTTGCCGTGGACAAACGCACGTACGTTCATAGGTATTCAATGGTAGCCGATAATGAAGTAAAATGAATTAACCTTTATTAATCCTTTCATCCTAAAAATGTTTTGTTCACCTTGTTGGAAAATAATGATGAGGTATTTAGCAAGTCTCGAGGTGTTATAAACTATACATCATTATGAAATCATGTTTTCATACAAACATACGTCATTCTAAAGTATATACTTATGGTATTTCCAATGAATTAAATAGGCACTTAAATACCTTGTTTGTTTCAATTGAACGTTTGAAATCGACACTCAGACGGGTTTTGAATTTAACATTAGATAAATTGACATTCATGTGGCAGTTATTACGAATACCCTGTGTCTAGGGAATCCAAAAGGTTTTCGGAGAACTACCAATTAAAAGCTGGTATTACTCGGCAAGTTAGAAAGGGAGCTGCAGTGTTACACTCTTGCACTAAGTCCTTAGCCCAAGTCCACAGCTAGATTTCTGGGGGGCAATTGCTTTTTTTCATTGCCCCATTTATAATAAGCATTTCTCCAATTACAATCTTTTCATAAGTAATGACATAACGAAACTGACCATTCGTTTTTTAACTGAAAACGGGACATAGGTTTATATATGTAAGAGTAGTCAGGTAGGAAATGCCGACCTCATCTAATTTAAAAAATATTATTGACGTGTAAAAGTGTTTGTACAAACCTACTTACAGAAATAAAATCATTTATCATTTATTTATCATTTATGCCAGTTAGCAGGTTAAAAATGAAAATACATTTAGAGTAAGTGTAACCTTAATACAATTAGTGTTCACTATAATTATATTCAGATTAATTATAATTATTTTCATTAAAACCAATAAATTTGGGAAAAATAAAATCAATCACCAGGTCACCAACTTTACTAAAGCAAGGTTCCTCTGACAGTAATTTTTCAGAGATGATTGTAATTTTTCTATTACACATTATTAGTTCCTCACCTAGCTACACCCCTAAAATTGACATTGGCATTGTCTCCACAAAATGCAACGACTTTTTTTGTCAAATTATTAACTGTCAATACTTGGTGTAAGTAGTCGACAATGGCTACATTCCGAATTACGCCATAATCGATCACAGCGCTCACATGAATAATTTGCGTTCCGATTTAGATATCACGATTATGACAGCTGAGAACTGTCAACAATTCGGAACGCTCGTGAACGCGGTCACGGTGCTCGCTCAACGTCAACCCCAAACCTTGCACAAGAAAGAAAGACCGACTGGTTTTTTTTTTGAAAATGGAGTTCTGCGCATTGGCACTTCTGTTTTGTTGGTTGAGATGTATGAGAACAAAGATGCGACTCACAACTACTCAACAGCTCAACGGACAGCTGTCATTTTTGACAGCGCTCACATATTAATCTAAGGCATGGTCGACGTTATCGCAAGACATGACGTCATCTATGACGATTCAAGGAATATCGTTATCGCGCTCACGCTGATTCGGAACGGCTGTAAGCACACTCAAATCGATTACAGTGCAATTCGGAACGCAGCCAATGATATCAGAAGTTTCACCTGGTTGGTCTTGGAGGTCTAAAATTTTTAGTTGCAAACCTTCGTAAAGTTGAAAATAGCGCACTATAAAAGGATGCATTTTCTTGTTAACGTGGTTTAAAGCGTCGTTTAAAATTTTAATGCAATTAGACTAATTGAGATCATCTTTTAATTCGTCGATCGCTGTCCGCGCCAAAACACGAGATCTCCATAATTTTAAATTTCGCGCGGATTCGAAAAACGGGATTATTTTGCGTCCCAGAGCTTTGTTTAGGGACAACGGGACAGGTGACCGAGACAAGGGACACTGCCGTTATAACGGGACGTATGGTCACTTTAGACATAACTCGAAATGGAATCTCAAACTGACCTTTCAACCCTCAGGTTCTCCAACCACTCCACATAATCAAAGCCCGCAGCATTGATCTCAACAACGCCTATGGTCTTTCCATGGAAACCCGCCTGGAGAAGACCGTAGAACCTACAGCTTACCGCCTGGATTTGGAACCTTATCTCGAAGATGGACTCTTCAAAGGCCATGTGGCTATCAATATCACCTGGCTGCAGGATAGCAATGAGATCTCTGTGCACTCCGCACATGAAATTGAGATCTTGGAGTCTGAAGTTAGGGCTCATTTTCCTGGAGACACGTAAGTTGGGAATGCTCTTTATTTGGGATACAGTGTTAATACATAAGTTAATTTTAATAGTATATAAAAGCTAGCACTGTGTGTGTATATCTGTCATATTAACTGATATTGACCGAGTTGCCCGAATAAATAAATAAAACACAACCATTTTTCTTTTACTATACATAAATGAAATATATTTGACTGGTTATTAAATTGGCACCAATAATTTAGCCAATATTGTCCTGAAAATTACCAGCTCAATCATCTAATTTAATTCAATGCATACTAATAATTCCTGAGTCACACAATATCACGAGAAATATTAAAATTATTTGAACTTCTAACAATCGGAAATATCCATTAAGTTGTACTTGTGCCTTTTTTAGTAAGGAGTCCCGAAGAATCACGATCAATAGATTATCAACGGATCCAAAGAAACCAATAGTCACCCTGTCCCTAGAGAGGACAGTCCCCAAGGCATCTACTGGGGTCTTGAAGTTCAGCTTCAAGGGTATCCTGGAGACGACCACCACTGAGGCGTTCTTCAAGAGCAGCTACATGACTGAGCAGGAGGTGGAAAGGTAAGTTGGGAAGGCGAAAAATTTAAATAGAGAATATTAGATTAAAAATAAAGTGAGAAAAAAATACTTGGACGTAAGAAAGATAGAGGAGCAATTACTGTGGACTAAAGAGTCATCATAGAATAATAAAGAATACTAAGTGATATCTAAGTTCAACTAAGTTGTCTGTGTATCTAAATAAAAAGTCTTAGATTGATTCCTCGATCCATAAAACCCTAGATTTCATTGGAATTTCTTCTATCTCTTGACTATGCATTAGAAGTTGCAGATAATGTACGGAAGGCTTAAGAGCGCATACACGGGTCCACTAGCGCCACTCCTTTAAAAAAATATTATCTCGTGACTGAGAAGGAATTTTGAAAAACGGTTCTATAAGCGACCTCGGTAAGTGTGTCTAGAATTTTCTAATACCTTTTATAAACTTTACACAACTTTACACTTTTATTTACTTTACTTACAAAAGCGGCCACATTCATTTAGATCATATTTTGTTGCTTCGTGTCTCAATATGAAAGTTTATAAAAGGTATTAGAAAATTCTAGATACACTTACCGAGGTCGCTTATAGAGCCGTTTTTCAAAATTCCTTCTCAGTCACGAGATAATACTTTTTTAAAGGAGTGGCGCTAGTGGACCCGTGTATGCGCTCCTAATGAATTGAAGGAATTAATGTATGCCTAATTATTCTAATATAGGCGATGCCAATTTGTAAATCGAGTATTATTATGTAGGTAAATACATTTATACACACCAATAAAATTGAAGAGTCTGTTTGTAACGTCAAAATAACAGCTTTAAACTAAATGCGTAATGAAAGTATTTAGGGTACTACAACAATTTTAAATTTTTTGTCTCTCTGTCTCTCTGTTCCGACTAATATCTGAAACGGCTGGACCGATGTTGATCGAATTTGGTATGGGGACACTTTGAACCCTGGGAAAGGACATAGGCTACTTTTTATCGACATACCACGCGGGTGGAAACTAGTTTTTACTAAAACTGATGCATTGACATCTTTACTCTTTAGATCTTTAACAACTATATCATTCTTCTTCTTTGTTCAGGATAGTAGCAGCCACCCAGTTACGTCCGAACAATGCTCGTCGCATGTTTCCCTGTTTCGATGAGCCTGGTTACAAGACTCCGTTTGAGCTGAGCGTGGTCCGACCGAGGGACATGGTCGCGCTCAGCAATGTGCCTGTAGCTAGGACCGAGAACATGTAAGTGTGTTTTGTTATATTTTTACCAACTGTAATAGATTTTAGCACTAATATTTCAAAAGCTTGCACTTTGTTTGTTGTATGTTCTTTACATTAATTTTCACACAAGGAAACAATGTAACCAAATTTTTGAATTTTTTGGAATTCATGATACCTACTTCCAAATGATTTCTTGAGAATGTGCTATGATGATTGTAAGTCAAGATGTAGCATACCCATTTATAAATCCATGTGAAATCCAGACGTACGTTCCGTCACGCGTTGGTTCATAGGATGAAGCCTTATCTGCCTTCTCAAGAAGAATCAATTTTGAAAGCTTTGTCAGTAATTCTCTATAATGGCATATCCTAGAACCAAAAATTCGAAGACATGTGACATCTACCAACCCGCACTGGGTCAGCATGGTAGATTACAGCCCACTCCGTCTTGAAGAGAGGAGGCCTGTGTCCCAGTAGTGGGAACATTATAGGCTGATTATGCTCTGTAATGAAATTGTTTTCCGCCAGTCCTGATGAACCGGACGCGGTATGCGACCACTTCGAGAGGACACCGCCGATGTCCACATTCACACTCGGCTTGGTTATAGCGAACCTGAAGCAGTTGGACAACTCAACGCAAGTAAAGGATGACTCCGGCAATGATATTGGTGAGAGCTTTTAACATACAGAAATAACCAGTGCGCAAACTGCAACCATGAATTCCCTTAGTCGAACGAAACCATAGCGACTTGTAATGTGGCTGGTAACGCCATCTATCGAGTGGCGAGATAAACTTTTGAAACATGAATTTGAAGGTTTTTTTAGAGTTGTATTGATGACTAGCGACCCGCCCTACATGTGAAGACTGTATTCTGATCACGACACGTAGGTTCTAGGCTTGCACGAATTCAGGATAGTATTTCATTGTTATTATTTAATTAACTTCTTCGTTTTGTATATATTATTACATAATATTTAGCCTATGTCCATCTGGAATAATGTTCCTTTCAAATGGTGAAATATTTTTCAAATAGGAGTTGTGTTTCCGGAGATTACGCTCCACAAATACACAAACACAAAGTTCGCTCTCTCTCTAAAATATTATTATTAATAAATTACAGAACAGATATTGTATTAATTATTTAAAATACAAAATAAGCTTAGTATATGATTCCCAAATTGCTTAAATGCAAAATGAAAGAGAAAAAATATACAATATAATTGTTTAAAACATAAAATTTACATTTAAAAACAACATCTTTTCAATACATTTAATTTCTAAAAGATTAACATGATCGTTAATATTTTATTCTTTCCTTTGTAAGCTATCGACGAGTAGATTACCTATAGCTAATTGTGACATGAAATTCTGGTTTGTGTGCTAAACTAACTATATTAAACTAACAAAAGCGATAGGAAATTTGTCGTAAACTACTTCTTTTTAATGGTTTATCTAAGTCCTGCATACACAAGTTCCGTTATTAGCATTAGCAATCTAGCATAGTTTTATTGGTTTAGTTTTTTATTTTCATCTTCATTATTGTCTTCCTAGAAATTCGCGTGTGGGGTCGTCCAGAATACCTGGAAGCCCTAGCAGGCATCAATGAGAAGGTGGTGCGAGTGTTCAAAGAACTGGCTGCGTTCTGGCGAGTGCCCTTACCTCTGAAGAGATTAGACATCGTCGCGCTGCCCAATTATCAGGGTGTTAAGCCTGCTGATAACTGGGGGCTTATTGTGTTTAGGTAAGTCAGTATAGAGAAGCTACTTTGTAGTGGTACTGTTGGCATAATATGTACAGTCGCAAGCAGGTCAAGCAACACGAAACTGTCAAAATTCTCCAAACGATTTTAAACTACACGGAAATATTGATGGCTGAGTTCAAAATCGAATGAAAAAATCTGACAGTTTGTGGTAATTTGATGTGTTGGCGACTATAATATGGGTTAGTAAACAGAAAGTTTTTAGAAATGGATCTGTATATTTTAAAATTTTTCTATCCGTGCGAACGCTGCTATTCAAACCCGAGGTCTTTTGAAATTCAAATAGCAAATGATGAACATGTAAAGTGTATCGCATAATGCATGTATTTTTATCGCAAATTGCCACATAATTCAATGCCAACACATACATTTTCCAGCTGCTGCTTATCATATAGCTAGCTAGCTCTTTTGAGTACTATACTGTCAATTTAAACTGATACATATTGGTACCACCTCATGCTGTTTAAAAAATTCGGCCTATGGCAAGGTATAATTGCTTTGACAAATAGAAAAGGAGAAAGGATTTCATATAAAAAAAAAAGGAACAGCAAGATCTATCCTGCTTGTTTTCAGGGAAAGTGACCTTAGTAGTCGAGGCTACATTCAGCTCGCCCAGGAGTTGTCGTACCAGTGGCTCGGTGCCCTGACTACGCCTGCTTGGTGGACCGATGCTCATCTTAATAAGGCTCTTGTTGGGTACATTGCTGCGGCCACAGCTTTTAAGGTACGTGCTAATATTGTAAAACGATTTGAAAATGTGGTTGCTTTGGGAGATTTCAAGTGTAGACATGCAGACTTGCGGAGCTATAGTACTTAGCCAATTAAAAGAAAACCAACCTGTTGATTAAATATTTGCACAAACTCGATTCTGATGTTAAACTCTGCATAGTTAGTTCTAAGAAAGGAATTGTACTGGATGTCATTCTAGCAAAAAAATGTACTAAGTATCGGATATCTTCCACCAAAAGCTTGCGAAAAAAATAAAAATAATTAGCACCCTTTCTTCAAACAGATCAACAACGGCTCCGAAATGGAAGGCAAATGGCCTCTCACAGTCCTGTACTCCTTGTACTACGAGTTCAGCAAGCGTTACCCTCACTCCCGCATCACCGGCATGAAGCAGGAGACGGCTTGCACCAAGATTGAACTGCTGTTCCGCATGTTTAACTACACGCTGGGAGAGGAGACCTTTAAGAAAGGGCTTAGGATTTTCTTGGAGTCACGGTTATTATTGCCATATATTCATCATCATTATTATCATTCAGAAGTCCACTGTTATTCATAGACCTCCCCCAAGAATCACCAGAACGACTGGTTCTGCACTTCTCGCATCAAGCGAGGTACGCCCTCAGGCTTCAGGCAGAAAGGTGGAGGGACGATCTTCGCAGGGTTTTCGGATAACATGCTGGATGAGAGTAGGTGAGGATCAAACTAAATGCCGTGCGATTGGAGAGCCCCATGTCCAGCAGTAGACTACTTTAAGCTCATGATGAATAGGTATTCATCTCTGGCGTCAGCTACATTTGCCAGTATGCGTTTACCAGTAACCCATTAGCACAAAAAAAAAACAAAACTAATTAAAAAACCTACTTACAAATATTCTTGTTATTCATTGCAGTATACAGGTATAAAATATATTTTAAAATATTAAAATATTAAAAAAAAATGTAGCCCACCGGTATCGGGAGCATGGTCCAAGCTATCGGTGGTCAGGGCTCAAGGGAGAGGAACCTCTTAACAATGCAAGCCGTGTCCAATAATACCTCTTTCTGAATCAAGCTCTTAATCCAGCTGCCCAATGTGAGCCTTCTCAGGTATTGGTCAAGGCTCTTGGCTATTTACGACTATCAGCACAATGGTCGCTTCACCCACATCATGTCGGCAACCTCGCGAACCAAGTCAAGATACTAGATTTGTTTATGTTTCTCGGCTTTCACATGGTTCCCGTCACTCGGGACTGTTATGTCAACAATCATTGCGCGCCGCTCTACTCAATCCATCACCACTACATCAGGCTTATTGGCAATAATAGTCTTGTCAGTGATGATGGATCGATCCCAGTACAATTGATATTTCCATTTTCGAGAACTGGATCGGGCATATACCTGTAGCACGGCACTTCCGATTAGAATTGTGTTGGAAAAAAGTGAAAATCAAATCAAAAATACAGCCTTTCAAATACAGCCTTGTGGATAAGGCTGTATTTTAGAGCAAGTTGCCGATGGATCATCCTGGCTACAAGATTGTGTCTATGCAAGTACTCTTCGTTAGCTAGACCTCTTCGTTAGTGAGGACCTTGTCCACCGCGACTACATCTCGACGCATCCGTCGGCTTCTAGGAAATATTCCTTTAGACTGCATATCTCGCGATTGTGGAGGGTCTTAATGTTTAAAAAGCCTATTCCTTCTTGTTATCATTATTATCTTTTCCTACAGCAAATTCAAAACCTTCTCGGGCGATGACATCTGGAATGCCTTGAACACAGCTGGTCAACAAGACAACAAGATTCCAGACTGGGTGGACATTAAGACCGTGGCTAAAAGCTGGATTGATAAGGACAGGCTACCTCTTGTCAATGTCTTAAGGCACTATGAGAATAATACTGCTGTTGTTACCCAGGTGAGATAATTTTTTGTTTTTTCACTTCTGAGAGCTTACTGCAGACCGACTTGTCTGCAAATGATAAATTTGAATAGAATAGAATATTTTTTATTGATACTGAACACATTTAATTCGCTAAACCACTTTAGGATATTGTGTTTAATTAAGTCGTAAAATAGTCGGAAAATCCTGATATTAACGCCAGTAAAGCCATTATAATTTTCAAACATGATAAAATTAGGGGAGTGAAAATGCGAACCTTCTACAAAAATCCTCCAAAGTCAGTTCAAGACGCGTTTTCACCTTGCTACAGTAGTTCGTCGACTAGGCGATAGATGGCATTACTTGTACCGTTTCAAGCTGATTGGGAATATTCGGATGACGAGTAAACAGAAATTAATAATTATTAAATTGAATTAAACTTTAATCGGGAGTTTAAAAGACACAAGTTTAAATAAATTTATTAAGTAAAACTTATCAAGTTCCTTCCTACTGCTGGGACTCAAGCCTCATCTCTCTGTGGTAGGGAGCAAGCTATAACTAGCTAGGGAGCTATCTACCATGCGGGCACTGTGTGGGTTGGTTAGTGGATGCCACATTGTTTTAGAATTTTCGTTTCTAGGAAAAACCGGTTTCTTCATGATGTTTTCCTTTACCATTTTATTGTAATGATTATACTCTTAGTTGCCAATATTCCACAGAAAGTTTACCTCCGAGAAAGACCTCATGATGTTCCCGAGGCCGATACCATGTCCTGGTGGTTACCCGTGGTGGTCACTCGGGAATGCAACCTCAAAGCGAAGAAGACTGTTCCACCAGCCTGGATGAAGGAAAAGTCAGCATTGGTGATTAGCGACGTGCCTGATAAGGACAAGTTTCTGATTATAAACCCTGAGGAGATCGGTAAGTGGAAGTTAGCATTATTTATTAAGATATAGTAAAAGGACGAGCTGCTGTAGACTTCCTTTTAAAATTATTTTTCTTGTGACAGCAATCTTATAACCAAGAGAATAAAGATCAAATTGAAAATCAGAGGTAAAAATAAGTGAAAGGAATGAATGAAAATGAATTATTGTAAGAAGTGGTTTAGAATTGTCAGTGTTTTGGCTGTTTTTAAGTGTTCATGTTAATCTCTTGTACGAAACTCAAGCTAGTTTATTATTATAGGGTTGCGTACCTGTACTCCATTTATTATAACACTAGCTTTTGCCCTCGTCTTCGGCCGCGTGGAGGTCGGAAGTTATCCCACGGGAACGTACTACCGGGAGAAGTCTAAAGAATTCTATGTGTTAATCCAGGTTATAAACTATCTGTGTTCCAAATTCCATCCACATCCGTTCAGTAGTTTTTGCGTGAAAGCGTAACAAACATCCATCCATCCTCACAAACTTTCACAGTTATAATATTACTCGTAGTAGGAAGGATTAAACAAATACCGGTTGTCACCCTTTCCATGTTATGTCGATATCATAGTCATAAATCTTTATTTATCTCAGCACCATATTACAGGCACTTATTAAAATGTACAATCTTAAATAGAGAAAGGTGTCTGAGATAGGAGAGTCCAGAGTTACAGATCACCCGGCACAGGACATAGGACATAGGAGGGGGATAGGACATGTTAATTTACAAAACGGTTAAAGTCAAGATATTTTATAATACTGCCTAGTTGGTTGAGTGGTCGCTAACGCTACTGCTGAGCATGAGGTCCTTGGTTCGATTCCCAGATCGAGCAAAGTGTTATTGGTTTTTTCCATCTGGAATTTTTCAGTAGCAGCACAGAGTTTGGATTTGTGCCCGGTTGATGGCAAAAGGCTCGCCCCCTATTACATGGGACTTAAACATAACTTGCGAAGTGTTGGTGTAGGTGCTATAGGTACACCTCTGCCTAATCCTTCGAGAAATACAGGCGTGCTGTTATGTATGTTATGTGTATTTTATAATAAAAGTTTGAAAACAGTACTTACATATAATTAGATATAAACATATTATAAACTCCGTTATTTCAAGATAAATACAAAGCATATAATAGGTCTTTACCTATGAAATTGCCGTTTTGTATGAAAAAATTTAAACGAATTTTTTTCATGAATTTTTTATTTGTATTAATCGAAGTAATCACCCATGCAATCAATGCATCTTTGCCATCGCAGTGGCAGTTTATTGATGCCCTTCTTAAAGAAATCAGCTGGACGGGAGGCAACAAATTCTTCAAAGGCATTTTGTACTGCCTCTCGGGTATTAAATTTTTTTCCCGCCAAGAAGTTATCCAAATTCTGGAAAAAGTAGTAGTCTGTAGGCGCAAGGTCTGGTGAGTAGGGCGGATGACGAAGAGCTTCCAACCCCAGTTCTTGCAACTTGGAGACCGTCTGCTGTGCAGTATGAGGTCGCGCGTTGTCGTGCAGGAGCAGCGGAGACGAGCGATTGACCAATGCTGGTTGGAGATGCGCCAGCTTCTCCATCATTGTGTTCAGTTCTTCACAGTACACATCTGCAGTAATGCTCACCCCGTTTGGTAAGAAGCTGTGATGAATCACACCGGCGCTAGACCACCAAACAGTGACCATCACTTTTCTAGGGGTAAGTTTTCGTTTAGGGCATTGTTTAGGTGCTGAACCAGGATCCAACCAACTTGCTGAGCGCTTACGGTTATCAAACAGAATCCATTTTTCATCGCAGGTAACAATGCGGTTCAAAATTCCTTCATTTGTGTGTCTGTTGAGCAGTGCAAGGCACGTCTCGACGCGTACTTCGCGCTGGCGATCATTGAGTTCGTGGGGCACCCATTTGTCAAGCTTTTTTACCTTGCCAATTTGACGCAAATGGACCAATATTGTTTTGACGCTAACGTCGAAAGCTGCTGCTAATTCAGCCGTAGATTGTGTATCATCAGCTTCCACAATCGCCTTTAATTCGTCATTGTCGACCAAAGTCTTCGGACGACCGCGAGGTTCATTTTTCAGGTCGAAATTTCCAGAACGGAAGCGAGCAAACCAATAACAGGTGGTGCGTTGGTTTGTAGTGTTAGCTCCGTAAACGTCGTTGATGTTGCGTGCCGCTTGTGCCGCGTTGCTGCCACGACGGTACTCATATTCCATAATTACTCGAATTTTTAACGTATCCATGATGACGAAAAAGATTGAAATGCGATGAAAATGTAACACTAATCAATAAAGAAATGACTACTTTTAGAAAAAAAAATCCATGTTTTTAAAATAAAATTAATTTGAAATTAGAATTCTTAGCCAAACAAAAATTATTTTGATTTGAAATGGCCAGTACTGCAGAACGGCAATTTCATAGGTAAAGACCTAATATATTACCATTAAAATTAAAAAAAAACTGCAGTAATTTCAACAATATGACACAGTAACTTTCGTTATTTAGCTGTTATTTGTCTAAGGCTATAATAAATGGAGTATAGTAGGTCAAAACCGACCCTTGTGTACTACGAGGACTTCGGTCTGTCTGATTCTCACGACCGTCTTTCTCGGTGACGGCATTCTATAGCTAAGTGTTAATACACACGAGCGGCACGCGTCAAAGGGAGAAGCAACTGCAGCAGTCGAAGACGTGCCGCTCGTGTATTGGAGTACGGTGCGCAAATACACGAGTGACACGTCGACGGCTGCAGTTGCCTCTGCCGTTGACGCGTGCCGCTCGTCTACGTATGAACACAATTTTAAAGCACTTCATTATTCAATATTTATAACATTTAGTCATGAAACGCTGGGAAGGGATGCCCTAGGATGACATATAGTGACCTTATTGGTGATGACCTTCAGAAAGGTCAGGTGCGTAGTACTCGCAACCGGCGTGCGTGTATGACCAGATGTATGAACGTAAACGAGGCAAAAGGAATATGTAAGGATCGTAGCAGGTGGCGTTCTGTAGTTTCTGCCTACTGCCATGGGAAGAAGGCGTGAGTTTATGTATGTATGTATGTATTAGTCATGAAAAATTAAATATCATAAAGTACTGCAAGAAAATATCAAAGCATTTTCCGAATACAGTAGTAAATATCCTCCATTTAATTACGAAACAGAACTATAGACGGACTTGAGTTGGTACTAGGAGTCACTTTAATATATTTCTTTCAGGCTCTTTGTCCAAAATGGAATAGAGAAATTGCCTTATTATTAGCATATCTTTATCTTTGTATTGTAATCTTGACTTTGGATGACATCTTGACTTAATTTCACTTGTGACACAATGAAGATGGTCCAATGCGCTTTGAATATAATGTTTCGGGTAGAAGGTTCTGTGAAATATTAACAATGTTTGAGATTTTGAATGTGGTTTTGAGTAGAACGGATTATGGGGTGCAAACAATGATATTCTAAGTTGTTCAATACAATGTGAACATATTCTTTCATATTCTGAATCATTATAAATTGATGCAATAAATTGCAGTAATTTATAATGAATCAGAATCAAATCAAATTAAATATATTTGTATTTTTTTGTTCTTTTAAGTATGCAACACTGTTGTGCATTAAAAATGTTTTTTAAAGTGTGGCAACACACTTTTTTTGTCCCTTGTATAAACTGCTTTGAGTGTAACCCGCCATTGGTTTTCATTTAATTAAAATTAAAGTAAATTCCATATTTTACTTTCTCTCTGTGTATTATTTCATACAAAGTAACTTATATCATTGGGTGCAAAAGCCTGCACAAACGCACTATTTACCAGATAAAGTATTAAATGAAACAGAATTTGATTGAAATTGTAAACGGAATATGTACGAGTATCAGAAGGTGGTGAAGCCCTTTAGAAATTATGAACCTACATGCGAAATTATGAAACTACATGAGAAATTATGAACCTACATGAGAAATTATGAACCTACATGAGAAATTATGAACCTACATGAGAAATTATGAACCTACATGAGAAATTATGAACCTACATGAGAAATTATGAACCTACATGAGAAATTATGAACCTACATGAGAAAATTTCTTTGTGCCGAACCGATATAAATAGGGATGAGAGTAAGAGAATGAATGATGCTGATGATGAGACATTTTCTTTATTATAAGTAATAATACACAAGAACAATCATTATGTACATGTTTCAACAGTACATGGCATTTAAATGACACATTATGACTCTTTATTTTGATGCTCGGGGACTAATAAACTTAACCCATTACAGTTGTTTTAAACTTTTTAACGTGTCCCATGTGGTTTTTTTACAAGAATTAATGTGTACAGATCCAATATATTCCAACAAAAGTTGGTCTCAATAATAAAACGACCGTTATTTTTCATTTTGTCGGACGGAAAACCCTTCTGGTAAATGGACACCACCTATAACTAAACAGTCACATTACTTAAGAGGCTTACAAGAGCTAAAGCGCGGTCACTGTCGAATTGCATAGAAAATAAAGAGACGCGCGATGACACAAGGCTGGTAATTTATTGCAAAATATGAAGCAATTATGGATTTACAAAAAATCTATTCATTGGACTAAAAAATTAAAACACTATTACGTTAGTATGTTACTTGTAGAATAATCTGACAAAAATTTTGAATGTTTGCATGTATGTATGTATGGTTTTTAACGCTTGTTCCCAACGAGTCACACCTCAACGGGTAACAGTGTGACTCGTTGGGAATGTTTTGGATAATAATTCCCAACGAGTCACAGTTACTGTTACACTGTTACTCGTTGGGATGATCCCACCTTGATTTAGGGTATCATTTAAGCTAAATAATGAAGCGAATAATAAGTGAAGTGAATAATGAGGCGTAGCCGACGGAGTCCCGCTTCGCGGGACTCCTACTTCTGGGCGGTTTAAAAAAAAATAACCACGAAGGGGACGGCGGGGTCTTTCAGACCCCGCCGTCCCCTTCTAACCTAACCTGTCCGAGTCGGGGTGCCCCAAGTTGTACCAAATACCTGGGAACAATTTTTGTTTATCTGAGAACGAAAATATTTCGTGGCGATAGATGATATAGTAACAGTGTAACAGTAACTGTGACTCGTTGGGAATTATTATCCAAAACATTCCCAACGAGTCACACTGTTACCCGTTGAGGTGTGACTCGTTGGGAACAAGCTGTTTTTAATCGTTAAAATATTTTTTAAGAGGTATCTTCGTGATTTTTTTCTATCATATCAAGTTAATTGTATTATGTTTTCAACACACTATCTAAATAGCATAAGAAGAATATCATATATTTTTCTGATTTTGGTTACTGCACTGGATCATATATTTTTAGGCATTATTAATTTGCGTTTAGGTCATGTAGTCCCCTTAAGGCGTTGCCATCCTAGACGCAATATTCAAATTGTCTTATTTACCTTTAATTGCGCTGGCACACAACCTTTTAATTAACGAGTACTAGAGTAACGTGGCAGAAATAGGTTGCATACTGCAGAATACAGATAAATAAGTATTTTTCATCGAATACATTGTTTTAAATAAGGTCATAGGTCGGTAGTTGTAGTATCAGACCAAATCGATGACGCTGACAAAAGAACAGGAAAGGAAAAAACACCGGCCAAGTGCGAATCGGACTCGCGCACGAAGGGTTCCGTACCATTATCTATAAAAACGGCAAAAAAAACACATTTGTTGTGTGGGAGCCCCCTTAAATATTTATTTTATTCTGTTTTTTAGTACCTATTAGTTGTTATAGCGGCAACAGAAATACATTATCTGTGAAATTTCAACTGTCTAACTATCACGGTTCATGAGATACAGCCTGATGAAAGACGGACAGACAGACGGACGGACGCATAGCGGAGTCTTAGTAATAGGGTCCCGTTTTACCCTTTGTGTACGGAACCCTAAAATGAAGAAAAGAGTAGGAAATGCCTGTGGCATTAAGTTTGCCTTTGTACATTCTGTGCTTGAAGTATTCAATTAATAAATAATAATTCATGTTTTAGCACCATACCCCGTCAACTACGACCAGGACAACTGGAATCTCCTTTCAAACTTCCTTCAAAGTGAGCAGAGGACGATGATACCAGAACTGACCAGGGCGAAGCTACTCCATGATGCATGGAACCTGGCTTATGCTGGGGAGCTGTCCTTCGTCACTGCCTTCAATATGACACTGTTCTTGAAGAATGAGAGGCATCATCTAGTTTGGGATCCCGTGTTCACGATGATCGATCATCTTGGAAGACATATCTGTCAGTGTCTGCATGGGAAGTTCCAGGTAATATTGAAATGAACTCTAGTTTTCAATAACACTTATTCATTGATTGATTGTTCTTTTGTGAAAACTTTGTGGATGTTTTTCTTTAACAGTTTCCATTTCAACATTCTGATACACGATTATTTTTCCCTTAAATTAAGTCTTCCTTAAACCTTTTACCATTAATTCTTAGAGCTATAACTCTACCGAATCTTCCTTTGCAATATCTTTAGGAATTATTTCACTTAGGTACTTAAAATCATTTCTAGGCCTACGTAAGAGTACTCCTCAGTCCTCTCTATGAGGAGTTAGCTAAAGATGAGAAGGAAGACGAGGAACCTTGGCGCAAGAACCTGAGGTCTTTGACCAAGACCTTCCTCTGCCAAGCTGGGTACAAGCCCTGCATCAGGGACGCACAGGACCAGTTCAGCAAGTGGATGCAAGCCAAGAACCCTGATGAAGGGAATCCGTAAGTGCACCATGTTTTATTTGAGGCTGCTTTAAAATGGTGGGGTTTGGCTTTTCTTTGTGTTTATGATGTTGTTCTAATGCTAGTTAAAGGCAGCCGCAGATTTTGGCGGGCCGCACCTCATTGCAAAAATACTCTTACATCACTTTCTTAAGTTTTGTATGCATCACCGCACACTGCAGGCGCGTAGGCAGGCTGCACATCGCTTTTTTTGTATTGAATTGCGATGAGCTGCGGCCTGACGCGGCGCTATGTGTACTTAACTTAAAAAAGAGTTTTGATAAATCGCTAGAGCATAGTTATAGGTAATGTTTGCAGTCCCTTAGAGTATATCCATTTACGTCACGAAATATAGTAGCATTAGGTAGTTGGAGTAAGACCACAATAATAGTGCAGTTGGTCTCATTTATCCAGTTTCCAGAAATCTCTAGAAATAGTGAAGTTTGTGTTCTAAGTTCAAAATAATATACACTCGAGAGCAATGAATCCGGGTCACTTAAAGAATGTTAAAAATCTCGGAAACTAAAAATGATAGGTTAATGCAATAAATTGTATTTAATAGACAATGTAATACTCCTTAAATGAAAGTAAAAAAATATGAGTCACCATACATTTTATTAACACAAAATTACATAAAGAAAAAAACTGCTGATCTCTCCTTAAAACAAAAATAGGAAACATGAAATTTTTGAACTTTATTACGATTTTCTTGAATTTTAATACTTCGTATTGCCTCCTCGTGCTTCCATTACTGCGTTTACGCGGTTTGGCATGCTGTACACCAAGTTCCTTATAAGATTTTGGGGAATATTCTCCCATTCCTCTGTGAGAGCAATTTTGAGCTCACGAAGCGTGATTGGGGGAGGGTTTCGTTGTTTTACGCATCTGCCTAGCTCGTCCCAAGCATGCTCGATCGGGTTGATATCCGGGCTGCGCGCTGGCCACTCCATACGAGTAATGTTCATCTCTTGAAGGTAGTCATTCACAATCCTACCTGTATGAGGTCGGGCATTGTCATGCATAAATATAGCATCCTCACCTAAATTGACCATAAATGGACCAACGTGATCATTGAGGATTTCTTCCACATATCTTACGCTAGTTAAAGAGCCGTTTTCTATGATCACCAGCTCTGTGCGACTTTCAGAAGAAATTCCGGCCCACACAAGTACAGACCCACCACCGTAGGCTACTTTTTCTTCGATGCATGCTTGCTTGAATCTTTCCCCTGGTCTTCGATACACTCTGTGTCTTCCATCGTGCTTGTAGAGCATACATTTTGATTCGTCGGAGAACATAACTTTTGACCAATCTTCAATACTCCAATTTACGTGGCTCTGGGCATATCTTAGTCTTGAAATACGATGCCCACGCTCCAGTTTAGGGCCATTTGCAGGTCTAAGGGGTTTTAAGTTAGATTCAGCAAGCCGACGTCTTACTGTCCATGCACTTGGGTTACTTCCTCCGAGGCGTCGAAACTGATTTGTGAGTTCAGTTCCTGTGAGAAAGCGATTTCGAAGCATGGTGTTCACCAAGTATCGGTCTTCTCGTGCTGTGGTACACCTGGTTCTGCCCGTTCCTGGTCTGCGTAGGTTAGAACCAGTTTCTTCGTAACGTCGGAGAACTCTTTGTACTGTTGACAGCGACACACCGACAGTCCTGGCTGTATCGCTCTGACTCCGGCCGGTTTCCAGCATTGTAAGTATTCTGGTGCATTCTTCAGGCGTAAGCGACATAATTTCAGCTTGAATAATGAATATAGAGCACTATCAACATGGTTTATGTACCCACATAAATGACAGATTACAAACAAAAGCAAAACCAAATGCTGTAATTTCGTAGTTCCATCTTCGAAAGTGGCCCTTTTTCAAATTTGATTTTTTTATGATATAACTTTACAATAACTAAGAAGTTTTAATACCTTCATTTAAGGAGTATTACATTGTCTATTAAATACAATTTATTGCATTAACCTAGCATTTTTAGTTTCCGAGATTTTTAGGATTCTTTAAGTGACCCGGATTCATTGCTCTCGAGTGTAGAATCAGAATTTCAAAACAAAAATCGTGGAATTCGGTTAGGGTATAAAAATGTTATGAAAAATTATTTGGTAAAGTTTGTACATAAAATAGTATAATATTTTGTAATCAGTCTATTGTAAAGAGCCCAAAAAGACAGGTTCCCTAAACCTTTTAGAAAACACAACGAATTAGATAACTTTGCTAAATTGAAGAGTACACCTGTGACGTAATATGGCAACTGAAGTAGCAGGTGTTACGTTTAGTCGGTTAACCAGATGCCTTATAAGTTGTGGATGAATTAGAAAAAATTTTATATGGTGTCACTGTATTGCGGCTGCCACCATACCACTGTGAGCGCAATTCAATTGAGTTAATATGGGCTCAAGTTAAAGGGTTTGTAGCTGAGAAAAATAAAACTTTTAAAATGTCTGACCTAAACATTCTTTTGCCAGAGACTTTAGCTAATGTGAATGCTGAGAATTGGAAAAGTTGCGAGAGTCATGTAATAAAAGAAGAACAGAAAATGTTAAATTAGACAAAATAATTGATGATACCACTGAACGCTTTATTATTAATGTGACAGATAGTTCCTCAAATTCCGATACAGAATAGAGCCATTATTATGGGACTCAAAATAATATGATTTTAACATTTGAAATAAAAGGTTTAACATCTATGAGTGACGTGATTTCTTTTGTTTACCTTTATTTAACTACCTAAAACTTTCGAGTATAGGTTAGCAGGAGTTAGATATCGTCAAAATGTTTTTCTGTGCATGAGAAAACTATTGCCTAGGAACGGAACGCAAATAAACTTAATATATTTTTGGTATAATAAGTACCTACAGTATATAAGCAAATCCATGTCTTAAAATTAGTATAGGAAGGGCATTTACAGAGAAAAAAAATCGAGTAAATCGTTTCCGCCCACTGTAGCGCCCACCTACCTACTTTTGTGGGTTACAAATATTTAACTCAATTAACTTTGAACATGTGACCCGCAGAGCATTTGAAGTGGGTCCCTTTCGACCCACATCCGCAAAAAGGGAGATGAAAGCCGAAATAGATTTCTTTTTGAATTCCATGACGCGTATGATTTTGTTTATTATGTTTTATAAGCCTCTGGCTTTCCATTAAACACTTTATTAAGAGAGACAAATTGTGTGCAGTGACCTAAATTAAGGTTTCGTGTCAAAGTCAAGGTTAAATCATTTATTTCAAATTGGCTTAGAAAAGGCACTTTCGAACGTCGTGTTTATTAATTAACATCAAATGTGGATGAAATCCTTGTGTAGGGCACTGATATTTATTTTTAATTAGCTTTTGCTCGCGGCTTCGCCCGCGTGTATGTCGGAAACTATCCCACGTGAACGTACTAAGTACTAACGGGATAAAAAGAATGCTACGTGTTAATCCGGGTTATAGACTGTCTGTGTTCCAAATTCCATACAAATCCGTTCAGTAGTTTTTGCGTGAAAGAGTAATAAACACCCATCCATCCATCCATCCTCCCTCACAAACTTTCACATTTATAATATTAGTAGGATTAGTAGGATTCCACGTGTACAGCCAGATAAATGTATTGGTAAGCACCTCGAAGCACTATGTAACTTTGCTGCGCTATATTCACATCGTACAGTTGTGATTTGAATTGACAATTTAAGACATGACAGTCAGTATGCTAAGTGATCCATTTCCCTGGCTGTACAAATAAACATAACCGGAGCAGTTTAGAAAGAAAGATATAAAGTATTTATTGGGACTCAACAGGATTATCACAAAATAAACGATACACAAACATAAAAAAAATGTAAAATAAAAATAACAACAGAACGTCCCGCACGAAGCCAAAAGACTATCTCAGCATGTTGCTGCGACATTTCAAAAATAAGTGTCGCAGCGCTGGTATTCTGTTATGGTCCTCAATTCCTGTAGACCATACATATCTAACCCCCGAATCGAAGTGAGATGTCAATCACTCAGCTGATTCACAGACATCTATATTCCAAAACAATTTACTAAGAATCTTTGGGACGTAACCATATTACTGTATTCCTGCTAACACATTAAACAGTGGACTTTACAAAACATATTAACATCGTCAGGTTAGGGACCTATGTGTTCAGTGAGGCACAAAATGGCGTCTGTCTCAGTGTACTGTCATCTGTTTTTTTGTTGACTGTGCTTAGTGAACGCTTGACATAATAGTTTAGATGCTTTTGCTTATAATACTTTAATTTTACAATAAAATCTCATTCAAAAGTCACAAGCATCCTTAACCAGGTGGTCTCCCTAATTTCGTCAACGAACGTACGGGCCCGTCCGAAAGTAATTGATACGTCAAAACTAGCGTCAAATTATATTTTTCGAACGGAAAAATACATATCCGAATTAGGGCCAACTGTTAATAATCGTGTTGTTCGGGCCCCGAAGTAATCACAGGTCCATAACTGATATGGAGTAGGAAACGCCCGTAACTGAGGCCAAAACTACGGATTTCGTGCCTATGGAGTAGACCGCCTGTTGTGAACTCAAAACAAAACCTAAATACCACTACAAATACCTACATTATTATTGAACTTTCATTATTCCACCTAAACTTCCTAGCAAAGTTAAGAGACGTTCTAATGGTGGATCGATTTTCAAACACATTTCGTAACACAGCCCAATGCACGTACCTACTTGGAAAATTTAAGGGTTTGCAATTCGAAAGTCAATTTAATCTAGGATGAAATAATTAGAATAATAGTTTCTTTGATGGATTTTTTTATAATTAACTTATCCGCTTGATGTGTGTTTTCTAATGCTGGGGCCACACAAACGGTTGACGTCAATGTCCATCATCGCCATATCGCTAATTATTCCTATAATTAACGCGATAAATTGAGTGACCACACTTGGAACGATCAACGCGCAAATGCTCATTTAATGGGCGCTAATGTTCCTTCTTGAAATTTCCTTGATCTCGTAGCGCTCACGGTGCGTAATGTCGAACGTAATGTAGCCGCTTCAACGCAATAATTCTCGCGTTAAATCTCTTTGCTGTGCCAAAAAATACCACTACCGGAGTTATCGCTTGAGGTCGAATGGCAATGTCCTTGCCCTTGCCCTGGTCAAATTATCGCGATAAGTGCTGGCTCCACCTACGGTTAACGTCCATCATCGCTATAATCAACGGCATTTCCCGTTGGTGTGGGCCCAGCATATCAAGTTGTGGCGAGTGCAATTTGTCATTACGCGTACGCGGCATCAGCACTACGGTGGGCAAGACTGGTTTCATGTCTGAAGAACGGTCAACAGTCAGAGAAAAGTTACATTTAAATTGAATGTTGCATTGTTTCATAACAAAAAATACAATAATATATGTTTAATATACACGTTACGTTAAAATGTACGCAGCAAATAAACCACATTTTGTTATGGGTTCCGTTTTCTTACGCCACAAGTTAAATTGGTTCGTTAGAAATAGTATCGTTTATTTTCAGTATGATAGCCAGATAATAAATAATTTGAAAACCGATCTTTGTTAAATTGATCAAATTATACAGTGGGAAATTGACGCGTTTATAGACAAAAATCTCACATGCACAAATACTGACATCCGTTATTTTTTTTGGTACGAAAATCGAACACATGATTCGTAGCCCAGAAGTCAATCACTACGCCATCGGCTCCTCCGCGTCAATATCACCGTCTTTTAAAAATAATAACTAAACCTCTTTTCCTTCCAGCTTATCAAACCAGTGCATCTGCCCTGTCTTCAAATGGGGTACGATGAAGGAATGGGAATTCGGACTGCAGAGAGTTATAAACTTCCCTCCATCACGGAAGCAGAGTGAGAGGACGTACCTCTTGAAGACCTTGGCTGGATGCCCGGAGTCTGAGGAAAAGATTAACAGGCTCTTGAATATTACGCTGCTGCAGGGTCACGCGAATTTCACGGAGACAGATGCCTTCCTCATATTCAGTATGCTGACGGGGTCCGCGACAGGATATACTACGCTGTTCAACTTCCTCTGCAACAATTGGGACGTGTTGAAAGAAAAGTAAGTGATTTGAGTCTTCAGTGTTTATTTTTTGGTCAAAGAAGGACAATTTAGTTATCACATTCATTATTTACCACACCGATCACACAAACATTAGGTCAATTTGGCTAATTATCGGATAGGTTCAGTCAAAAGTTTGATAAAGTAATAAATAACTAACGGGAAACTAAAATTGTAAGCCATTGCAGTTTTGGTAATGGCAACAATCTTTTGAAACTAACACGTCACTGCTGTTTAAGTATATATTCATTATTAGAGGGTATTTCGAGGTTTTGATGCTGTTGACTACAATTGTCAGTTACTTGTCTCATTGAAGTGTCTACTGTCCAGTACCTACCTACTGAGTTAGTGACTACAAAGACAGTCTGCTTGAATGAACGGGGTGAATGCAGGGGTGAATCGAGACGAAAATTTAAAAGGGATTTTAACATTGAAATAATATAGTTTGTTGCCAAAAAAGGACTAATGTTTTTACTGTATTATAATTAACGATTAAGTGCCCTTTTTGGCAACAAAATATACTATTTCAATGTTAAAATCCCTTTTAAAGTTTCGTCCATAATCACCCCGTTTGACGGTATATAATAAATTGACAGGACATTGCTCGCGAGCTATTTGGAAAGGGGTTATAATAAAAAGGACCATTCGGACTCAGCGATCATTAAATACCGTCTTGGACTGAAATTATTGTACTTTTCTCTCCTGAGAAATTGTCTTTATACGAGTATTAATAAATTCACCATCAGCCTATTGCAGTCCACTGTTGGACATTGGCCTCTCAAATTGGACGTCTTTTTAACCGACTTCCAAAAAGGAGGAGGTTATGTTCGGCTGTATGTACTTTTTTTTTAATGTATGTTCACCGATTTCTCAGTCAATAGTGAACCGATTATGAAAAAAAAATGCCTGAAAGGGTATGCTCTCGAGGTAGTCCCATTGTCACCAAGTCAGAATCGGATGAGGGGATCTCATGGAAAACGAGGGAAATCATCAAATTTTATAGGTACATCTATAGCGCTTTGGGTAACTTTTTAGTAACTCCTGCATTTGCTCTCGGAAAGCACCATTTGGTGAAGTGGAACTGATGATGAAGACCAGAGGTGGCCACCGGAACTACTCATTGTGGTGGCGATTCAATTACTTTCATATGGTTACTAAGCAAATTAAGCTCATCACAATACGTATGGTGAAATGGAGCTAATAGTGGCTTCACCATCAGCTCCAGATCTTCTTGTTTTCACCAGGAGAACTCCTCAACAATTGACTTCCCTGCATCGAGAAAAGCAATATTTTGTAAAAGGTGATGACCAGTTGAAATTTACGTTATTGTAACTTAGATAAATTAATAACTGACCCACGAAAAAGTGAAAAATAAAAACCTTAAAAAAAAAAACCCATTCTTTAGCCACTCGCATACTACTAGAAGTAAAAAATAGACTTTCTCTCCATGGCGATCAAGGGAAATGATATCGTGGCCGTAATTTTAATTGACAGTAAACTAAACTTCGAACTGTCCTGACCGCGTCGCTTCTGCCTATCTCCTATGGTCGCAGCCTCCCTATAATCACGTTTGCATCACTCAAGAGGCTTAGCAGCGGAGTGCACAGGTAGAGAGAGGTTGCCAGCTTAATGGCTATGCACCACAGCCGCCAATTTTCCTCATTTGTGTCTAGCCCTGTCTGGATAATTTGGCTCGGTTGCGCGAGCCAAAACAAAGTGAACTTGTGTCGAAGTTTTACGGGCTTGTTTAGTTAGTTCGGGCTATTGAAGTTTAACGTATGTTAGTTTAACGTAAGTTTAATGTATGCCATGTCTTCTGTCTGCCTTGATTAACCCTGTATTTTTAACCGACTTCACAAAAAGGAGGAGGTTCCTAATTCGTCTGTAGGTTTTCTTTAATTATTTTTTTTATGTGTGTTAGCCCAGAACTTTTTTCTGGGTGAACAGATTTTGATGATTATTTTTTTATTTGATAGGTGGTGCTTCACATGTGGTCCCATTTAAATTTGATCAAGGTCTGGCCAGTAGTTTTTGAGTTATCCTTAATAATGCATATTTTTTCCGCTTAGTTTATATGGATGATGTGTTAATAATTTCCTGTCACTGTTATTTACACACCAAGTAGTGGTATACGAATTTGAGTGGGGTAGGTACCGCAACTAAAAAGTGAAAAATAAAAACTTTTTTACAAAAAAACAACCGACTTCCAAAAAAAATCACTAAAAGACGTGAAAAATAACTTTAATTTCGGAAGTTGGTGGCCAAAAACGAAAATACAAAACCAAAGACACCGACTTCCGAAATTAAAGTTATTTTTCACGTTTTTTAGTGTTTTTTTTTGGAAGTCGGTTGTTTTTTTTTGTAAAAAAGTTTTTGTCCCAAATGATTTTGGCTTTTGGCATTTTTCCCTTAATAGTTAATCCATTGGCACACCCACCAGGACAACCTCACACACTCGTCTTCTTTGAATGCATTAAAATAGCCTCCACGAGTAGTGATGCTCCAATGTAAATCCAAAGAACCTTAGCCCCGCTATCATTTCGCTGATGTGCAAATATTTTTATCCATGACATTCTTCTATCGTATTGGCACGGAATGTATGAAAATAGTTTCATACATTCCGTGCCAATACGACAGAAGAATAAGGGTTTATAAGCGACAGCAAAATCACGATAGAAAAATAATATATATATTTCACAGGTACTCAAGCAGAACGAACCTTTGGGACAACCTCATCACTTCAGCCACATCTCAATTCAAAACAGAAGAAGGTCTGGAACTAGTGACACAATTGTACGCCAGTCACCAAGGACAGTTCGGTTCTGCTGAGCACATCATAGAGAAGTCTATGAGGAACATCAGGGTAGAGGCAGAGTGGTCTGCACAAAACCTGCCAGTGATAGAAGCTTGGCTGGACACGTATCTAGCCAGTAGTGATGTTAAAGATGATAAGTTTATCAACATGTGATTTTGTTTTGTTTTATTTAAGTAATATATTATTTTATGAAATAGGTTAATGAGTGAGTGGCGTTTTATTTAGCGTATAAATGATAAATGATTTTATTTCTGTAAGTAGGTTTGTACAAACACTTTTACTTTTACGTTGTTGTTCTTACGAATGTGTCCCTACGTAATAATAAGGTTATGGTGATTCAGATGGCAGTTGATGTAACGAAAAAACTGATGTACCACAACTACTTCAGCTTATTCAAAATAAAAATTAAAATTACAAAATAGTAATTGGGGAAAAGAGACCAGTACCTTGAAATTCTAAGGAAAATATTTACTTGGTCCGAGACTTGGTGATAGAAAAGCATCAAAGTAACTTTATACCCGAGGGTTTTTAAAGAATGTGCTTGGTCAAAGAGCTGCGCTTAACTTAGTGCAACTACACGAGGTTCTTTTAAAGTTTCTGTACGACAAACGGCAGAAAGCCGAAGTTGAATAATCCCTAAGGATTATTCAAAATGAAAGATCAATGATGACTATAGAATGAGTATGCATCGTATGGGTAAACGTGGCGTGAGAAGCTTATACCCTATATATATATATATAGGTCATACATAAGAAAGCGAAGCGAAGCGGTCAGGAGAAGCGTCAGGGTAGTACGCGTTTTTTTTGTTCTATTTCATGAAAAAGTCATTCAATGGGAAGATATGAAATTAGAGGGTTGTATTGACGATTTAAATGAATATAATTCTGTAAATACATACTTGTTACAGTCGCGAATCATATTTTATTCATCATGTAGGTCACCAGACACTGACCTGCAAATTGCAAAATTAAAAACGTAAGAAAATTTTAATTTCGTGGACTACACTGGCGCTTCCCCCTTGAAGGAAATTTTATTTTCTATTCGCTTTTTCCATCTTCAATTCAAAACTAGAAAACACGAATAATTTCATATTACGTACATTTAATTCGAACTTAGTAAGGCAATATTTATTCCATTATTCCGTTAAACTGCGCACTGTGTGTTAGAGAGGTCGAAGTTGTTTTCAAAGACATTAAAGAGAGAGTTCGAAAGAAAACGAATCTGTTGATTGGGACGGCGAAGTGGATGTTTTTAGTTTTATTTTCTACTAGCTTTTGCCCGCTTCGTACCCATGCGTGTATTTTGTATTTTTTATACAAATGTACGAAGTTAATTCGGAACGCATCATAATTTTAAGAGAATATAAGTATGAATGCATCAATCAGTGAATGAGAGAGTATGTGTCGGAGGGAGAGGAAAAAAGATGGCGAGCGGGCTATAAGACGAACCAGACGATAAGATGTGAAGAAGTTTTTAAAAATAATTAAAGAAGTTTTCAAGAAGTCAAGATTCCTTATTGCGGTCATCCACACCACCCTACACAAATATGAAAATTAAAAGTAGCCTATATCCATCTTCAGGTTCTAGGAGGCTACCTGTCTGTCAATCATACCGATCAGTTCAGTAGTATTGGCGTGAAAGGTACAAACAGACAGAAACAGTTATTTTCGCATTATTAATATTAATGTATGGATTGGATTTATTTAATTCAAAACGGTTTTTCTTAATCTTCTAGGTGATGTTTAATAAGGCAGAAAATGTATGAAGGAAAATTGTTAAATTGTAGGATTGGCAGATTGTTACCTGTCGATTTTATTAAATAGAACCCTTGTGCTGCAAAGAGAGAACCCATCTAACAATCCCCATCTCAGGAGATTTCGGTTCTACAATTAAGCGGCAATAGCCTAAAGATTAAGGTTTGGGATTAGATATTGAGCGGTCGAGGTGTTGAAATTAAAATGATCTCTAGGTACTACTAACGCCATCTAGTATCACCGCTTGGAAACATGTTACGATAGCATTGAATATAAAGAAATCGGTCGTTTTACAAATCTCAAACATTATCCTTAATATCCAACTGAGGGTATCTACAACAATGAACGACTCTCAGGACATAAGTATGATCGAAGATGGAAGGATTCCTGATATACTGGTGTTGGATCCCATGGCATCACCTGAAAGAATAAGTAGTTGACATGTTTATTTTTGGTGTCACTTTATCTACTGGAGATGACGCATCTTCCAAAATACTCACACCATACTTATCAATAACTTAAAAAAATACCTACATTTTAATTATAAACATTACGCAAATCAATGAACTCTATACCAATGATAAAACCTTCAATAGATAATGATTTTATTTGCTCTTAGCATTCTAAGAACTGATTCTTTGTATTGAAAATATCGCGGGTTTTGAAGATAACCTTTATGACAATAAAGAAGAGGTCACACCGCAGTACGCTAACTTAGTTTAGCTCACGAAACTGTGTCATCTTGCCTTACTAAGCTAAGTGAGCTTATTGAAATATGTGTGCTAGCTAACTCGACTAACACAGCTGAGTTAAGAGGTCAATCCTCAGCTGTAGCCCGCCAAATTCAAATTTTCTTTGGTTTTTTTGCAAATTGCAGCTCTGTTTTACGTCGTATGTTGATCAAAATATGCGATTCGCGACTGCAGAAACGGTATATTTATTGAATAATAATCATACATTTCATATCAACCGTCACACTTAAGAAATTTGTTCCACCTAACAAAAGCAGAATGCAGTTTGCAGTTTGTTTCAAAATATTTCATATGAAAATACTTAGATGGAACAAATTTCCAAAGTTTGGCGATTGACATGAAAGTGATGATTATTATTCAATAAATATATCATTTCAACTGTCATTTTTCACCTTAAATGTAGATCTTTTTCAGTCTCTTTATAATATTTGTATATTTCAATCGAACGTAGGTCGAATTTTAGAGTGCCCTTTAAGTCACATCTTGTCATGTCACTAATTGTAGCAGTAGAAAGATTTATCCGAAAGAAAAAAGAAGGAAAATATATTTATTTACATACGTTTGAAAGTGAGAATTTGGGAAATTCTGCTGACATTCTCATTTACAACATATTGTTTTAGCTGGTTAGCTGACATGGTTTAAATTAGCTTGCATAGCTACTTGGCGTTGCTAAGCTACGTGAGCTAAGCTAAGTTAGTCTGACCAGCACCCTAATTACGTAACACACTATGTGTCACATCTGAATCATTCTGAAGCCTATTGCTAATCCATTGTTTCATATGCTCGAAAGATTTGTTTGCTCAATAACGCAATTAATGTTGTTGAACTGTCAAAATGAACGCCATTCCTACTGTTAGTGAGTTACGCAATTACCCTGCTGCACTAGAGGCCCGTCACACACTCGTGTTATTAACACGGCTGGGTGCGACTGACATTTAGGGAGCGAGGTTAGGACATTTTAGTTAATGAGGACTTTCTAGGGTGAAATAACTTACGTATTAATATCAAACATGATCAATTCTGCCCTGCAGTGGGATAATTACAGGGTTGTAGATAAATTAAGTTTCATCGAGTCTCTGATCAATAACAAATCTTATGTCCGCTGAAGTGATCTTAAAGTTTAGTATAATACAGTTATTTTCTTAATGTCCCTCGGCAAACTTCGTGTTTCGTCGGTCGTCGGATTTCTATTAGTTGCCTTTGCACTTGGTGCAGACCGGACGCTCTTAATCGACTTGGAAGTATATAGAGTTGTTAATACTCTTTTAACTCATTGTAATTTATTAAAAAAATGGGAGGAAACTGACGAAACACGAAGCTTGCCGAGGGACATTAACAAAATAGTTGTACTGCATCTAAATGTTATAAGTTGATCAAATAAGCTGTCAAAAAACTTGGACGATTCGAAACATCGCATCTTGGGCAACACCGGACTATCAATTTGCTTATCCTTCAAACAAGATGTTGCCTTTACAGGGTGGCAGGGACATCGATGCACAACCTGTTACCGACGAAAAAATTCAACGCAGAGAGGATCAGAATCATGTACTGACTCCATGGTTACAGCGACTTCATTTGCCATCCAGAATGAAAATGTGTCCTGGTCTATCTGTGTGCCAATTTCATCCAAATTCGTTTAGGCATTTTAGCGTAAAAGCGTAACAAACAAACAAACAAATAAACTCACTTGCTCATTTATAATAATTATAGTTAGGGTTTATTGAGGCTGACTAACGCCTCATAAAGGCTCCCATAAATTGGCGCCACGTTACAGCACGACACGCGTTGCCGCTGTGACGCGCTGTCGTGTCGCGCCAGTGAGAACGAGACTTAATGACTAACGTCTGTGAAGCGTCCATAATGTTCGTTTCAGAAACCGGGCGTAAGTATACCTATTGCTAAGCTACTGATACGAATCAGATTTGTGATATATCTCAGATTTGTTGGTTGTAGTTTTTCAAGAGCGAACAGCCTCTTGGATTGCAATCTTCTTGACGAACTCCTTTCTTTTCTTAGAGTTGTTTTGTCCTACCTGCACCCTAATTGCATAACATACTAACAATCACATGTTGAAGCCTATTGCTAATCCATTGCTTCATATGTTCGAAAAAATTGTCTGCTCAACAACGTAAATAACGCAATGAATGATGTTGAACTGTCAAAATGAAAGCCATTCCTACTGTTAGTGGGTTACGCAATTAACCCGCTGAAGATTCTTATTTAGATAATATTTTATTACCTGTATTCTTTTTTATAGACTCGTATGAGAGGAAAATCTATATAGCTTACAGTCTTCATAAAACATAAAACTAAGAAACTGAATGCACACATCGAAACTTTAATAGAAAGCTAATAATAGGAACGAAGCTAAAATCACAATGAATCTTTATGTGCACTGCTCTTAAGTTTAATCAGACGGAACCTGATCATTCAACTTTAAACCTATTTGAAACGCATTAAGGTGGAAAATCATTTGAAGTGGTTCTGCTAAGGAGTAGCATGCAGATATGAAATTTGAGCATACAGTAAGTTATTAAAGTTTTGGTAGTCATTGCCTTAAGTTGTGCATGTTTGGCGATGTGGGGGGTCCGCTGCTTACAAACACAACCTTATCTACAGAACTAGGATATTACTTATGAACTAGGATATTGCTAGAGGGGCTCGTGGCTAATTAATAACAGCTGCATGGGTCGATCGAAGGTTAAGCTACGCTTGCCGAGGTCGGTCCATGGATGGGTGACCATCCATTATGTATCGACCCCCATCCGTGCCTCAAAAAACACGTGGTCCCGGCTATAATTTGTAGATGTTTGACAGTCGTTACAGGTAGTCAGAAGTCCGAATCAATTCAAATCAAAATAAAATATTTTATTTCACATAAAACATGGGCACTTATGAAACGTCAGAAGCTAGGTGCACGGTTCCAATTGGTTGTTTCCTATGGAGAAGAGTCGGCAAGACACTCCACGGTTACTCTTTTAAAAATAAGGGTCTTTTAAAGTTTGGCAAGTTTCACAACCAGTCTTACCAAGGAGTATCGTACTACCTAGTAACTGGGTTGTGGAGGTCAGATAGGCAGTCGCTCCATGTAAATACGTGTATTCAGCTGCATCGGGTCAGACTGGAAGCCGAACCCCAACATAGTTGGGACACGGCCAGGCAGGCGACAGGTATAGTGTAAGTAATGCCAATTCTACGAGGTTACCTACTAATATCACGAGGCCTTAAAGTGGTCAAGATATTAGCAAATTTTGTTTTTCTCTTCAGGCAGAGTTAGTAAAATATGGAGCTCTAATTTGAGGTAGGTATTCCACACGGACTGTCAGACCAATTTTTTAAAATATATTTTTACTCTACGATAGAATTTTGATCATCTTATCCACATTTTGTTTCCGTGCGGTTAGTGGAACAGCTTAGGTGCCGTTAGGTCAAGTGCTTTGAAATCTGTGCTCTCAGTAGCAAAATCAGCCTTTAATGTTCCCGCTGCTGGGACACAGACCTCCTCTCTTTGAGAGGAAGAGGGCTGTAATCCACCCCGCGGGCCCAGTACGGGTTGGTAGATGTCACATGTCTTCGAATTTTTGGTTCCAGGACATGCCGGTTTCCTCACGATGTTTTCCTTCACCGTTTTGAGAGCAGTGGCGCTCTGAGTAGAATACCTGCATAATTTATCTTATTGGGTGGATCTAAACTAGCGTTGGTCGACATCAACTAGTCAATTAATTGAATTAATGTTGATTCCATTGCTTGTTCGACGAGGAAAAATATCTCTCGACGTTTGATTATCGATAAGCCGTTTCTCGATGCATCATCAAAATGCATGATAGAAATTAGCATTTTAAGCATGGCGTTGGACATAAATATTGTACTCTAGCATTAAATACATTGTAATGTTTTGCATGTCAAATGTTTGTCTATGTATTACTGTATCAATACCTATTGCAAATAAGTGATTATGAATGATCAGCGGGGTAATGGCGTAACACACTAACAGTGTCATTTTGACAGTTCAACAACATTCATTGCGTTATTTACGTTGTTGAGCAGACAAATTTTTCGAACATGTGAAGCAATGGGTTAGCAATAGGTTTTAAAATGATTCAGATTGTGATAGATAGTGTGTTACGTAATTAGGGTGGGGGTCGATTGGGTGACAGAAATCATAGATCCGCGTCGAATAAAAATCGTCTATAGATTCCATATTTTGTTTAACCTTGAATAATTATTTGAATGAATAATTTATTTGAACAAATACAGTGCGTTATTATTCTAGTAACGTGGTTTTCCTCATTTATAGCTAATGGGTTATTTAGTTTCTTGGTATTCTGTGTAATGTAAATACTTACTACGGATTCTTACGAGTTATCACGGTGACATTAACTGCCGAGACATACGGGGCTATAGGATGATCAACATTGCGTTAAAAGAAAAAGATAAAAAATAGGAAATTTATTTATTATTTATTTATAATTAATTAACACGGTACAATACCAATTACATTAACTAACATAGAAAGAAAACAAAATTGTACAATGCAGACAATTGTGTCATAAACAATAATTATTCGCTACTTACTTATATTTTAGTGTTTACAATATAAAAAAAACAATTACTCTATTATAAATATAGATGCATATTCTACCAAAATATAATTGTGGAATAGATTTTTGTAACCATTCTGTGTATGATCTATCTCAAGATAATACACGTCCGCGCAAATGGCGAAACGAATGAGTAAACGTGGTCTTAATATTCTGAATGTGAAGACCATTGTAGCTTTTTTTTTCCCTCTCTGCTAGTTTTAATCATCCGCTCTAGCGTCAGACCCCCCGAGCGTGACCGAAAATATTTTCCGGTCTAACGTCAGACCCCCCGATCGTGACCGATTCGGTTTGCTGCGTTCAAATCGATTTAAATACCACTGGCACACTGTACTGTTGCAAAAAAAATCCGCCGGGTGGCGCCCTATTAGTTTCCGCGTACAATATTATAGCTTGTTCCCAACGAGTCACACCTCAACGGGTAACAGTGTGACTCGTTGGGAATGTTTTGGATAATAATTCCCAACGAGTCACAGTTACTGTTACACTGTTACTATATCATCTATCGCCACGAAATATTTTCGTTCTCAGATAAACAAAAATTGTTCCCAGGTATTTGGTACAACTTGGGGCACCCCGACTCGGACAGGTTAGGTTAGAAGGGGACGGCGGGGTCTGAAAGACCCCGCCGTCCCCTTCGTGGTTATTTTTTTTTAAACCGCCCAGAAGTAGGAGTCCCGCGAAGCGGGACTCCGTCGGCTACGCCTCATTATTGTTGAAATACTTATTAGGACACACCTATTATAATACATACAAAAACATTTATTTGGTACTAGACCTTATATCTCAGGATTTTAGGTGATTTATTGTGGAACTGATTTTGCATTGTTTGGTGACTACATTTTGGTGACAGATCTACTATTTTGAGGACAAACCCTATTATTTAAGAAACACAAAACTAATTAAATTGGTGATAGCTTAAATGATACCCTAAATCAAGGTGGGATCATCCCAACGAGTAACAGTGTAACAGTAACTGTGACTCGTTGGGAATTATTATCCAAAACATTCCCAACGAGTCACACTGTTACCCGTTGAGGTGTGACTCGTTGGGAACAAGCGAATATTATGCTATAATCTGTGGCGACCATAAATATTTTTTGCAAAATAAAAGTTTTAAGTCAGCGCTCCGCCATTTTGGATGACGAACGATGCGCGCTCCGTACATATTATGTGTTGATGGCGTAGTTAATAACCCAATGTATTAGTGTTATATATCATAAAAATCCTCATTAATCAAGGTTTACGAATATCTATATGTGTCATAGGTTTTGAATCAGTTTTATTGTGTTAAACTCGTTGTGAAAAATTGAGGCCGTAGCGACACGCTACGGGCATTTTCGTGTTAAATTACGTGTGTTTTACTAAATAATTTACTAAAGTAATGCTTGTAATATGGACATAAGTTAATTATTAGTATTTTAAAACGCTCAGAACGTTTTAATACTATGAAGATAGTTCAAGATCACGAATAATTTAATTCGTTCCGCAGTACAATTTTAATAAGCCCCGTTTGAGGGGAGTGACGTTTTAACACGTTCACGAATTTAACAGATAAGGGTTCAGACGAATGTTTGACCGCGCATACGCTTCGTTGTTTTTCCAATTCTTTTGGTATACCGGTACTGAATTGTTGTAAAGTATATATAATTATTGCATACAAATGATTGCCTATCATTTCAAATATAATTACACAAAAATCATGTAAAATAAATTAAATCCTATTTATAAACACACGTTTTGCAGAACCCTTATCTGGACCTCGCAGGGGGCATGAAATTGTTGCGGGAATGGGGTGTTTGTTTTGGTGTATTGTGCTACTCTGAGCAAACCAAGTACGGACATATGGGTATCAAAAAAAAGCTTAGATAGTCTAGTTTAATAATTAATAGGTTTTATTGACACAAACTGCAAACTAATGTACAAAATTTCAGTAAGAACAAATATTTTACTGAAATTCAACACATATTTTTAGTTTAACATTTTTTTACAGTTCTTTCGACTATGAAGTTGTATGGTAGTTTTAACACTTGTTGATTCTGTATGGTTTCAGCTACACACACGTTTTTTTATTAAGGTATAAGTTCGGTAGTTTTCAAGTTATTACACTTTATGTTAGAAATGACCGGTGCGCGGTGCCGTGACCGGGCGACTATAGTGACCTTGACGTATGACACGCCTGCAGGCGTTTGACGTTTACGTTTGAGCGGTCATAGTCTGGCAGTTTGAGTAATTTTTGTGGCCTACCCAAATGTCCTTTCTTTGGTATTGTTCGTCGAATCGTTGAGCTTCTTAAGTTCTGAGTTGAGCTGCAGGATTACTGACAAATTCTTGCACTGACTGGACAGGTCCACTCAATCTTTGCGTTTTTCCTCAAATCTACATGATCTTCACATGATCTGACCAAGATTATGTCTGGATTTTATAGGAGACTGTGACCTCTGAGTTTATTTCGGCCTTTCTTCTCAGAGTAGTCAGATAAGAAAAGCCGACCTCATCTAGTTTTTAAAATATGATTGACGTGTAAAAGTTTGTACAAACCTATTTACAGAAATAAAATCATTTATCACATAAAAAGTTATGGGTCTATAACACAAGTATAATTATTGTGAATTTGAATCACCCAGTTAAAAACAAAGTGATAAAACTTTCCTACATAGTTTATTCCGCGTTGTTGTTTGGTTGTTTATCCGTCTCGTCTGTGAATTACGTAGCTAATTATTTGTGTCATTCATTTTCGATAATCACAGCAAGTGACATTTACAAAACGTTTGTGACTTCTGTGTGTACAATATGTCTTATTGTGTGTTATTAATTGGTGAGTTTAATACTTTTAACTTATGTATTTTTGAGTAATATTAGCCTGCGTTTTTGTAAATATAATACTTTGCTTGTGCCTATAGAATTTCAGAAAACAAAAGAATGTTGAATTTCGAATTAGTTGATGTGTTTTGTTTTTTTCTTGACTTCTTTGTGTAGTATGTGTGCCGTCAAGAGGATAGGCAGCAATACTTTCGGACCGAAATGTAGTGTTTAGTGGATTTTTTTATTGTATCGGTCAACCAAGATGCAGAGGACGCATGATATAGAATTACTGGTGGTTAAAATATATAAAATTGCTATTACGCAATTCAAACCTTTCAAAAGACGTTTGTATCAAGAAATATGCGCCTAACTTTTGAACCAAACATTTTAAACCTTCAAAGTAACGGAAACAGTTATCCTAATGTCTTTCTTATGCTTATAAGGATAAGGAAGACATTCTATCTGGATAAGATCTTTTAGAAAACATCTCTTACTCACTTATTCAAATTAACAATTGTAAGTCAATGTTTTGTTCAACTTAAGACGATTGTTAACGCAACATTCTGGAATAGCAATGAGCTTCTTAAGCAAAACTCGCATTAATAATTTATAAGAGGACTTTAGCACCTCGTACCGAATATTTCATTCGAATTGAAATGAAAAGTTACGACATTCCGATCATTGAGATGTTTATAAATTGTTTAGGTATTTGAGAACGCTTGCCTTTGGTAACATTATGGAAATGGAGTAGCTGGATTTGTGAAGGGCGTAGTATCTTATAATCGTCAGAGAGATTGTTAATGTTTATCCATGTAACACCTATCTTAATAGAGTTTATAGCTTGTTTTGTTGTTGTTTGTGCTTCTTAGTTGTACAGTATTTTTATCTCACGAAGCGACGCGCGCTTTACTCGTGGTTACCAAGTGCACAAACACGCTGTGAATGTGTGTGTAAGCGCAGGAGCTCTCGGTACCGTCCGAGACACTGGTGAAGTCGTAAGTGCGTGTGTGTGTGTGCTATGTGCTAACGCTACATCTTCATCGTGTTTACGCACACATTCACATCGTATTTGTACAGACACGATACGCGCGCGCTTTAATTGTGGTAACCAAGTTTACACTTGGTTGCCACAACTAAAGCGCGCGTCGCTTCGTGGGATAAAAATATTATAATAAGAGACTAGCTTCTGATCGCGGCTACGCCCGCGTGGAGGTCAGAAATTACCCCACGGGGATGTGCTACTGGGATAAAAGGATCTTATGTCCTGGTCATGGCCTATCCGTAACCTACCTATCATCCAATACCAGCCGTTAAAGCGTAAAAAGTAACAGACAGATAGGCAAATAATAAACGCTACCGAAATATTACTTCAAGATACGAACCCAGACTAAATTCCAATTCCTTAAATCTTTAGAGCCATGAGGAACAGGGTGTAAAGTTCACTCATCTTCCATAGAAAATGGAGGACCCTCCGACCAGACGGGTTTTGTGTCTGGTGAGTAACTGCCCGACGACTAATGTCGGGAAGTCTTATACAAGGAGCGACTGCCTATCTGACCTTCACAAAACAGTAACTGGGTAATACGATACCCCTTGGTAAGACTAGTTGTCAGACTTTCGGGCTTCTGACGACCCGTAACGACTGCGAAAGACCCACGAATGACAGCCAAGACCAACGGCTTAACGTTTCCGAGGCACGGAGAAGTCTCGGTATGTAAAGATGATCACCCATCCACGGCCCAACCCCGGCAAGAGTAGCTTAACCTGCTCAATCGACCCGTGCTGCTGTTATTATTTAGCCACGAGCTCCTCCTCGATTTTTATATCCCTAACATAAGAAATGCTAAGTGTCCCATACAAACTTACATCCCCTGTATCACCCATTTTAGGATTATTTTTGAGACAAAAAGCTTATGTCCTTCCCCGGGATGCCATCTATCTCCTTGCCAAATTTTAGCGAAATCCGTTCAGTGGTTTAGGCGTAAAAAAGTAACATACTACTCTGTCAAGAAAGTAACGGGAAAAGATCAATAATACACAAAATGTTTGTTATTCATCCTTTATTTTATCAGGTGAATATGGTGGTTGCTCGATGGTATTTGTTAAGTGTTTGGCAAAAAATTCGTTCACAATGATGGCCGTGTGTGAAGGCGCATTAACGTGGTGCAAAATCCAAGAATTTTCTTTCCACAAATCTGGCCATTTTCTTCAAATTTTCTCTCTTAAATGCCGCATAACGCTCAAATAATATTCTTTATTTATCGTTTGACCTTCCGGCAAGAATTCCGAGTGCACAACACCGCGATAGTCAAAGAAAACAGTCAACATGACTTTGACTTTTGATCGACTTTGGCGTGGTTTTTTCGGTTTCGGTTCAGTTGGAAGGCGCCACTCCGAAGCTTGTTGACTAGTTTGCATGTCAAACTCGTAAACTCACGTCTCGTCACCAGTAACAATGCGTTTCATGAATGTTGGGTCGGAATTGACTCGTTCTAGCATGTCCTCAGCGACTCTCATGCGATTGAGTTATTGAAGAAAATTCAGGTCTTTTGGGACTAGCGGAGCGGTAACATGTTTCATACCCAAATGATTAGTTAAAATGGTACGGATCGACTCGTGAGATACAGAAAGTTCGGCGGCTATCTCTTTCAAAGTTGAATGAGGATTTTCAGTCACTATTTCATTCACTTTTGCAATGTTAACTTCAGTTGCAGACTTTGATGGCCTACCAGAGCGAGGCAAATCTTCCATCACATCTCGACCGGTTTTGAACGCTTTGTACCACTCATAAGCACGTGTTTTGGATAAAGTCGATTCACCGTAAGCCTTCTGTAACATTTTCAGTGACTCCGAACACGAAATTCCATTGGCGATTCAAAATTTAAGACAAACTCTTTGTTCGGTGATTTTGTCCATAATGAAATTCGCTATACACACTAGATATGATATAACTAAAAACAGCACTGTGTTTAATATAAATAACAGATGCAACTCAAACTCCGCGCCAAAATGGAAAACAGTTGTGCCAATCTAACAACAACAACAAAAATAAAAATTTGAATTTGGAACCATAAACAAATCATCCATTCCCGATACTTTTTTGACTGAATGTACAGACAGGCAGACTTTCCAATGTATAATAATTATAATATAGTTTCTGCCCGCGGCTTCAGGCAGGAAACAAATAACTTCTTTTTTAGAAACAAATATTATAGGCGCTCTCACTATCTCAATTGAATATACAAACTGACAATATCAAACAAAGCAATAAGGACGAAGTTCTCTGTAAAACTAATCTCTGGGACGAGAGTAATATGTTTTTCACAGAACTCTAAGTGTGTGAAAAGATCTTCTCTCTGTGATGTCTTGTTTATAACTTTTTAGTTGACTTTTTGTCGTAGTTGGGTTTTAGTTTTTATATCTTTTATTTTTTTACTTATTAATTTGAATAGGTAATAAAGGATATGTTGTTGGTGTAAGCATTTAATTCTATACAGAAACAAACGCGTTTTTTTACATGTACTTAAGTACTTCAAAAAATCTATCTGCTAGCCTTTTTCCCAACTATATGTTGGGGTCGGCTGCCAGGCTATCAGGATCCAGCTGAATACCAGTATTTTACATGAAACCTATCTGACCTCCACAACCCAGTTACTGGGTAATACGATACCCCTTGGTAAGACTGGTTGTCAGACTTTCGGGCTTCTGTTGACCCATAAAGACACCCGAAGATCAACGAATGACAGCCGGTACCAACGGCTTACCGTGCTTTCCGAGGCACGGAGGAGTCTCGGTATGTAAAGGTCGTCACCCATCCACAGACCAACCCTGGCAAGCGTAACTTAACCTGATGGATCGACCCGTACGGCTGTTATATATTACTTATCCACGAGCTCCTCACATGTACTTACTTATAACATAACATAACATCACGCCTTGATTTCCCGAAGGGTTGGGCAGAGGTGTATCTGTAGTACCACATTTCACCCAGTTATGTTATAAGTCCCATGTAATAGGGGGCGAGCCTATTGCCATCAACTGGGCACAATTCCAGACTTCGGGCTTCTACTGAGAAATTCCTTTAGGTAAAGCCCAATAATACTTTGCCCGACCTGGGAATCGCACCCAGGACCTCATTCATGCTCAGCAGTAGCGATTGCGACCGCTACTTACTTATAAATGGAAATATTAGTTCATAGTAATATCAGTTACATATTTGATACATCTTGATACCTTGGTTGAGATTGGACACCGGTGATGACAATGATTCATTAAATCTATTTATACACATAAGTATACTGGCATTATCAATGTCGCATATCACGAGCCAACGTGAAAATCGGGATGTCACATATTACTGATACACCTCTACCTCAGAAAGATCCTATTTGACTCTGTTGGGGGATGAATTTTGAAAAACTGTGATACTCGTGTCTCCTAATTTTAATTGAAGTGTATTTGTACAAATTTTCGAGTCAATCGACATAGAGAATAAAAAGTTTTACAGAAAATTCAACCCCCACTTCACCCTCTTAGGGGTGGAATTTCGAAAAACCCTTTCATAATGGATACTTACTCTTTATAAAGACCACACCCTCCAAATTTCATGTCTCTAGGACCAGCGGTTTAGGCTGTGCGTTGATATTTCAGTCAGGACATTTTATTTATATAGATTGATACCTACTTCTGTCATGTGGCGCCTAAATGGCCCCATTTTATACCAAGGCTCTATTGAATTAATACATATTATTATAAATGATATTAATTAACTTAAGATTAGTATTTTTAAGTTAACTAATGTTTGTAAGCCAACCAGAATATACCTGCAACGATTTTTAAATTCTATGTCTCCAACTTATTGTATTTACAATAAGTTGGAGACATAGAATTTACCAGGCAGCCTGCATTTACCTGCATTCTACACTAATAAAATATTCTGTTTTATTATATTCCAAGACTACTTACTGTGTATCGTTTTAGAATTTTGTTATTCGCATGTAGGAATATTCAGACCATCCCGTTGAGGTCATGATCCCTTTGTCGCATTTACGGAACCCGCAGATGGATCGTGGGTGGTTTGTTCATTTCCGTGGATCAATCGGTGTTCTGAAACACGACATATATTCAGAGGATTTTTACCTTACGAAGTTGGTATGATGTACGTATAATAAATAGCCTTGGAATAGCTTTACAAAAAAAAAAAAACTCCCAAAAATTGAAAATTCACTAAGGTTGAAACTATCTAACTATCACATTGGTTTCAAAGTAAAATAGCTTGACAACTTATGACGTGCAAGTGATATTCAACCTTATGGTAGTAAAGCAATTACGAGGTGGACTTTATGTATACGTATCCTAAGGCCGTGTCCTTAACAAAAGCGGCTGTAGTGCGAGTGGGAGAACGTCACGCTCGTTTATATGAATATGACTTACTCGCTTGTACGGTCACCAAAAGAGATAAGTAACCAGGTCGTCGGATATAGTTGAAGTTTAGTAAGAAATCGATGGATGTTTTCAAATAAAATTTAATTTAATTAATAGAAAAGAAAGGTTAATTTATCAAATTAAATTTCATTCGAAAAAATCCATCGGTTTCTTATTAAACTTCAACTATATCCGACGACCCTGGTTACTTATCTCTTTTGGTGACTGTACATACGTCATCTATACTCGTCCTACTATCCTACTAATATTATAAATGTTAAAGTTTGTGAGGATGAATGGATGGATGTTTGTTACTCTTTCACGCAAATGCTACTGAACAGATTTGGATGAAATTTGGCACACAGAAGTTTATGAACCGGATTAACACATAGAATAATTTTTATCCCAGTAGTACATTCCTGTGGGATAAATTCCGACTTCCATGCGGACGATGCAGTGGGCAAAAGCTAGCAATATAATACAGCTGAAGAGTTTGTTTTTTGGGATCCGCTAATCTCTGGAACTACCAGTCAGATTTGAAAAATTATTTTTGCGATGAAAGTCCAATTCTTGAGGAAGGTTATAACAATATGCTATTTAACATCACGCTACAACCCTTAGGAGACGAGCAAAAAGAAAAAAATATAGGAAGAACGCTAAGCAAAAACGAAGTAAAAGCGTGGGCGGGTAATATGGCAGTTATTTTAGTAAGTATATTGTGGTGTCTTACGAATTCCACACGAACGAAATCGCGGGCAGAAGTAATTCAAATAAACGATCGTGTAATCGCATATTCGCGCGACATTTGCTTTCCGTTAGGTTACAGGCTAAAGAGTGTTGCGGTCGAATTTAATTTGTTTCTTTATTAATTTTCCAGCTTTATCCCTGGTGGGATTCTCATCATGCGACACCACGACCGGTTCCTGTCCCCCGACGTTACCAGTGGACGTGTGTGAAGCATCCTGTGGACCCAACAATGTTTGCACCAATGAGAAGCAGCTGTGCTGTCCTACTGCGTGTGGTGGAGCCATGTGCGTTGATGCTATGTCGCAAAGGCACTTTGTGGACTTGGGTTAGTAAGATACATTATTATTGAGCCCTAACATAAACGAAGCACAAGGAGTGTGTAAAGGTGGCGTTGTATAGTTTCTACCAATCCTCAAGGGAAAAAGGCGTGTCGAATTTATGTATGTATTTATGTGTGTATTTGCTATCAACTAAATATAGTTTGTCTCCATCATTGGTACACCAATATCTCGGTTTTTTCGCAATCGCAAAAACTACGAGGTAAATGTGAGTGGGCACGCTTGACATTTGCTTCGTCACAAGGGTGATGTCAAAGTCAAAGTCAAAGTCAAATCATTTATTTCAAATAGGCACATACAAAGCACTTTTGAACGTCAAAATTTACAAAAAAATAGAATTGATTCTAGTTGCCCCTTCCAAAAGGGTAGTTTTCATATGGAGAAGAATGGGCAAGAAACTCCACCGTTACTCTTTTAAAAATGTTTTACAATATTATGTATACATTAATTATATAATATATAATTATATGCGAAGACCATGCACCTAGAATAAAATTAATATACCACAATAGGTAAAAATAATTAAATATAACGCAATGACAGAAGGTAAATTAATTATGATGGACGAGTCAGAAGGCGTTGTTAAAATATTCGTCATGTTGCATCGAATATTTTGTTGAAAAGCGAAATAAAGAGAGCGAGCGAGATTGTGTAAACCTCGTGTCTACAAGGTAACATGAAAGTTTGCACTCCCGATTTGAATTTACATAAATGTTTGACCACTTCGATTTTCATTTCATATTTAATAGTCCTCCAGACCGAATTTCGGCCATGGCGAACAATCTGACCAGTCTTCGGCGCGTGAGATATTATAGTGTACAAGTGTGTATGGAGACACAGGTGCACTCTCTCTCTTCGCTCACTCTCATAGTCTGATGGGACGGCAATCCGACGCGACCGGCGGAAATCAGGCGCAGGGCCAACGGCGATTCACGGGGGTATCACACCGCAAACTTTCAAAGTCCGGGCTGTTACTAAAAAAATCGTAATGGCAACACCCAAAAGCACTTTTCCCAACCCGGAAATAGAACCCAGGACCGGTCAGCATTCGCGGTTGCGACCACGAGACACATACATATCCAATCGCACTAACTCACAATTTTCTCCAACATTCCAGTGAAGCCAGGCCTCTGCCCGGAGTTCCCCCGAGGCCCCTGGGTTTGCACCCACATGTGCACCAGCGACTCCGACTGCCCCCGAGCCCTCAAGTGCTGTCCCAACCGATGTGGAGCCCATGCTTGTCAGAAACCTGACCCGGAACTGCCGGCTGCTGAGAATACTGTTTAAAGAAGTAAAGATGTTTAGATATTTCAGAACTTTTTCTTATTACACCAAGAACCACTTCTTTCTTAAGAAAGATTGTTTCACATTAGCGTTTGTGTATTCCGTAGGACCATCGCTTAGACCAGGGATTCCCAAACTATTTTAAGCAAGTGACCCCTTTTCCAAAATGTACTGTTACCTCAGACCCCATAGCCAAATTACTTAAAAAATTCCATCTCTAGTTTTTTTCCTATTGATACAAACTACTTACCAATTTAAAAACTTTTCAGTTGGTTAAGTGAAGCTTGACATCATTTTCTCATCAAAATTTAACAAAATAAATGGTCATAAAATTCAATAAACATCAAGTGTAATTAATAATTATTAATACAAATTATGTAAATATACTTAAAAAGGTAACATTTAAAAAAAAAAAAAAACATTAAATACGTAAAGTAAAGATAAAAAAATTAAACATTCAGTGTGATGGATGTAACACGTAACACAACATATACAGTATCTTGAAAGATTTAAATAAGAACTTGCGTTAATTAACGGGTCGATTTTTAGACCTTGGTTATGATACCTTGGATGGTTAGACCCTCAGGTCTCTTCGTCTGCCTGGCAGACAATTGTTAGTGTAGGTATTGATGAAGATGTGTATGTGTCTGATCACTTAGCTATATTTATTGTGTGTAACTTAGATATAGTTAGGCCAAAGTTGACGACCGGGGCTGCACCCCGCAGTACTGTTGTCTGGGGCGTCAGAAATAAAAAAGAGATCGAGAATTATCATCGTTTGTGTTCTGATAAACTGCGAGAGATAGACTTCCCACAGGAGTTTGCGGTGTGCAGTCATGGGTCATGCAACTTGGATGATCACAAACTGGTCCTTGATAAGATGTACAATAATATTGTAGATGTCCTTTGTGAGGCAGCGAGGGGATCTAATGAAGTACACCAGAGACCTAAGCGGGGTAATCCGTTATGTGGGTGGAACAAACATGTTCGAGACGCTCACCGAGAGGCCAGGCTTAGTTTCCAAGACTGGGTTTTAGCTGATCGACCAACCTCTGGTACTGTTTATGATCAGATGTATGAGGCACGTAGAATTTTCAAAAGTCGCCTAAAGTATTGTCAAAATAGGCAAGATCAAATTAAGATGGACATATTAGCAGAACAACGAGCAAGTAATAATTTCTGTGCTTTTTGGAAGTCCACAGGTAAGTTGGAGGCTAAGCCTGGTCTCGCGGCGGACGTGGGAGGGGTTACTGAGCTTGGGGATATTGCTAATCTATTCAGGGAGCATTTCACAGTAAGGTCTCCACTTGGCCCCTCTGTGTCAGGAATCGGCTCTGTGTCTCATGACCGAGGGGAGGAGCCGCTACTGCGCTTCACCACGAAGCAAGTAAGGTCGGTGATAAGTAGTATGAGTAGGGGAAAATCCCCCGGACATGATGGGCTTAGCATAGAACATCTTAAATATGCGGGCATGCATATGCCGAGGGTCCTGTCCTTGTTCTATACGATGTGTCTCAGCCATTCGTATTTACCGGCAGACTTAATCAAGACCATTGTTGTACCCATCGCCAAGAATAGGACAGGAGACATCTCGGACATAGGCAATTATCGCCCGATCTCTCTTGCAACTGTTGCGGCTAAGGTGTTGGACAGTGTGCTTGACTCTTATTTGGCAAAATATATACAGCTTCACGATGCACAGTTTGGGTTTTGTCCTGGGCTGTCTACCGAAAGTGCTATCCTAGGTGTCAAGCATGCTGTCAAATACTACACTGATCGTAAGACGCCGGTGTACGCCTGCTTCCTTGATCTCTCCAAGGCTTTCGAGCTCGTTTCCTATGATATGCTTTGGAGTAAATTGAGGAGTAGGGGTATACCGGTAGGACTGCTCAGTGTATTGCAGTTTTGGTATCGTAGCCAGACGAATCGTGTTAGGTGGTCTAATGCGCTCTCGGAGTCATATGGGTTGGAGTGCGGGGTGAGGCAGGGTGGTTTGTCGTCTCCCCGGCTCTTCAATCTATATGTAAACGACCTCATTGCCGAGCTCAGCAGCATGCGTGTCGGATGCAGGGTAAATGGTGTAAGTTGTAACAACATCAGTTATGCGGACGACATGGTGCTGCTGGGACCGTCGCCGGGAGCAATCGTGGAGTTGCTCAAAGTATGTGAGACCTACGCTGCTGCACATGGAATGGTCTATAATGCCAAAAAATGTGAATACATGGTCTTTGGGGTCGCGGGTAAGCGCAGGGAGCATGTCCTCGATCTTTTCATAAACGGTACGCCAATACGTAGAGTCACAAAGTTTAAATATCTTGGGCATTTTCTTACCGAAGACCTCAGGGACCATTGTGACATTGAGAGGGAGCGCAGGGCTCTAGCGGTCAGGGGTAATATGTTGGCACGAAGATTTGCTCGGTGTACAGACCAAGTTAAGATAACGCTTTTTAAAGCTTATTGTCAGAATCTGTACACCGGGAGTCTTTGGGTCAACTACTCGAAAAGATCGCTGGATGTCCTGCGGGTCCAATATAATAATGTTTTTAGGATGCTGTTGCGACTGCCTCGTTTTTGCAGTGCCTCAGAGATGTTTGCGGTAAATCATACCGATGGATTCCATGCCATCATCCGCAAAAAAACAGCCTCACTCCTGAGCAGAATAAGAGGCAGTCGCAATAGTATTCAGATGGCTGTGGCGACAGACATTTCCTCCGCCGTAATAAGGCAATTTGTGCGAAGGCTTATTCCATAGTCTCTGGGGGTGTAGTTGTTGGGTGGTCTTCGCATGAATTCGTCTTTAGTTAAGTCACTAACAATAGTATTTTAAGTGTATAACTGTTACTAACAATCTATGGACCATATAGTTGCCCGAAATAAAAAGATTTATTATTATTATTATTATTATTATTAGACCTCGTTGACCCCCAAAATCAGTTTTCGTTTATGTCCACCCCTGGGAAACCGATATCGACCACTTTGGGAATCCGTGGTCTAGATGTTTGCGTCGTGTTTGGACCGCCATTGAAATACTAGTGCAGTGACATGCTGGCCACTTATCGTTGATTTAAGTTTGTGACATGTTACTTTTAAGTTACGTCGTGAACGATAAACTTTAAAGTTGCGGTGCTTAGGACGGCTTGGTTTACTCAGAGCCAAGTTCTTAGCTTCGTCATCGTTTTTGAGCTATAGGTAAATTTTAAAGGTCCTATTCTAATATGAATAAGCAAAAGTAAGCTAAGTTTCAGTTGTATCTGGCTAATCAAGACAAAAACGGTCGATTTTACTTGATTTCTAAATTATGATAACCGTGAGTATGAAAGAACCAGTGACTCTGACTGCCCCGGGGCCCTCAAGTGCTGTTCCAAGCGATGTGGAGCTCAGGATGTGAAGCCAAATAGCACTTTTGGATAAGCGTTAGTGCTAGTTTTCGATTCGTATGATGGAAAAATTAACCAAAGCGATAGTGATTGTAGAAATAAAATGAGAAGAAAAAAAATAAAAAAATACTTCGGAGCGATATCGAGCGAGCGAAGTAATCGTTCGAAGCTGTCGATTCGTTTCATAGAATCGAATTATGTAAACATTGTCTAGCTAATTTCTATTCGTTGACCTATGATCACGTGACATTTCGATAGCTTATGTCAACCCCATATATTTTTGGCGTCATCGATAATCGAATGTTACTTTGTCTATGCCCTCAGGCCAGCCAGAAACCTGACCAGGAACTCCCGGCTGGAGAGCATACTATTTTGAAAAGTAAAGATGGTTTGATGTTTCCGAAGTTTCTCTTGTTACACCAAAAACAACTTTCATAAAAAAGAAAAGGTATGAAGGCTGTATGACAAGGTAGTTCTACATTTGTGTTTTGTTCTGCATTCTTTCAAGTTATGCTGCATCGACTACTTAGTAGAACTTGTGTTCAGCTTTTAGCTTCTCTATAAGCTCTATCATTCTTTTAGGTTCTTTTCTAATATGATTGGGTAATAGTGACCAAGTTTATATAACATCCGCCTAACAAAGGCCAAAACTGTCGAAAATACATGCATACATTTTTATATTTTAATTATAAAACTAACTACTATATTTTGCCACCTCCGGATAAGTTCCGATTAACTTATCAGTCGGCTCGTAAATTTGGCCTATCCGGGTACTGGGAACAGGTCCTTAATATCCTTGTCAAATTTCTGTTGTATTAAGATTATTACTATAATATACTTGCTAAGCTCTTCAACTAAGCTAACTGAGCTTGTCTTACTTAACCGCGCGAGTTTAACCGTCTTACTAGATATTAGTTAAGTCATGATGTTTAGATGTTGAAGTGTTAGTAAGGATGTAGGTATTGAAGGTTTAACATACGGAGATTTGATTGGGCGAGATGACTTAGAGCAATCTTTTACACAGGTGTTAGTATTTTTTGTGAATCCATTTTAATAATCGACAGTTAAAATAACAAAGAATATGTACTGAGACATTTTTGTTTGATCTCATTATTGTCTTTAACATTAAATTTTATTTTAAAACACTGAATACTTTAATATGTTTCCGAACTACTAAATCAGAAAGAACTAGAGGGCCTAGACAAATGGTATTCGCTTCGGAGCGATTCTATTTCTGTAATGTTTCCATCATACGAATCGAAAACTAGCGATAACGCTTGTCAAATACTGCCACCTGTCTACGGTTCTCTATGGAAGTAATCGTTCGACGCTGTCGATTCATTTCATTGGATCGAATGATGTTAACATTGTCTAGCTAATTTGTATTCGTTGACCTATGATCACGTGACATTTCGATAGCTTATGGCAACCCCATACATTTTTTGGTTTTTCTAATAGTGTCATCCCTAATCGAGTGTTACTTTGTCTAGGCCCTCAGATTCTCATATTTTTGATATCGTCCGTATTCTAATTTCAGTCTCAATCTGTCAAAAATACCTCTAATTTACCTGCATTTTTGGCATGTTTATGAAATTGATTGTTACTGGGACGAGATTGTGACTAGGTTTTTATCGTTTTTAATTACGTAAATTGGACTTAGAAACTATAATTAAGTACCTTTATTCACAAAACACTCATTACCATTAAAACAGGGTAATGGATTTCGTAGCACCCTGCTACGCATCCGCGTAGCTACAACCTACGTGGCTACGACCGCGTGGCCTAATCTAAACCATTATTCCTTGTACTCCACATTTTCAATTTCACTCTAATGCGTTCTTGTAAAATACGAAAATTGATTTTCTGACATTACAAATGTGAATGTTTTACTTGATTTTATGATTTATAAGGAAGTTTGATATTACAGCCAGATTTTGTATTTTGTAAGTGTATTGAGTAATGTTTTATTAAGGTTTCATGTAAGCAACACTGCAAAATATTCGTTTCTTGCCTTTATATGGTAAAATGCTACGAAAATATTACTACACAAATCTTTGCGCCTCATACTTGAAATGCCTTATATGACATTAACGGGTGGGGATTTTTATTTGGCATGGGTAAGGTTACTACTACTTATTTTGCTGCTAACCACAATTTTTTGTAACTTTTAATGAAAAATATATTTATAACATAAGAAGGGTTTGGTTTATATTTAACTAGCCTTTGTTCGCGGCTTCGCCTACGTGGAGGTCGGCAATTATATCACGGAAACGTCCTACCGGGATAAAAAGTATCCTATGCGCTAACCCAGGTCATGGTCTACTTATATGCCAAATATCGAAATTCGTTCAGCCGTTAACGTGACAAAAAGAAACAGACAGACAGACAGAGTTCATTACACATTTTCATAATATCAGTATGGATTTTACACAACCAAACGTGCGCATACACAGCTGGGAAATAAGTGCTAATAAAATCCAGCTTTACGATTTGTTCCACAAACAATTTATTAGCATACTTAATGAAGTTTAAAATGCACGTATGTTTCAGTGACGATAAAGCCTTTGCAATGCTTTTCGTCGTTATTAACTTGAATAAATCAGCATGAATAAATTTTCATTTTGAAAAAGTTCAATACACACACATTATCTACACCTAGTATACCTACTAATATTATAAAGAGGTGGAATTCATCAGTTTGGGTATGTAGGGATTAATCTTAGGAACTACTGATTCGATTCCGAAAATTCACTAGAGGAAGTACGATATTGACGAGTGACAAACAAGACATTTCACGCGGACAAAGTCGCGGGCAGATGCGAGTCATATTTAACAATAATAATAATAATAATAAATACATTTATTTTTAGATAAATACTTTAACGTAAACATACATATTTTAATATAAACAAAACTTGTGTTTATAAATAAGGCTTAAGACTATGTTAGTAGCACTTCACTTTGCACCAGCTTGACTATGTGCTACCCTGTAGAACTTATCCGTGGAAGCGATGGAACACCACGTCCTGCGGCCACAAGTCTTCTTCCATGGCGGGGAGCAGAAAGCCGAAAGGGGTAGTTAATTGTTTTGGTTTCGATAGTCTTAGCAAAAAATATGAACACTGAATTAAAAAGTTCAAAATAATTACTCTCTTCAAGAATAACAAAAGAAGATCGTCCAATGACCTATATTTACATCTGGGCCACTATAATATCCACCCGGCTCTGAGGTGCTTATTGACCTGTGACATGGCAACACTCATTAGCAGGGTGCTTGAAAGTATTTCATTAAGTCTTAAGTGACAGTTTTATATCATGATACGGAAGGGAGGAAATGTGGTGTGTAATCTAAAATGAACCGGTAATTATTATGGATTTTGTGTAGTCATTCTCCCTCAGTCAGACTCACACGGAAAAAGTAAAAAGGCAACCGTGGAAGACTTTTTTTATCTTTTTGTGTTTCGAATATGGTAAAGCTTGGATACAATTCTATCAGATGATTTTGTTTCTGTAGTAATAAATAATTATGATACCAAGAACCTTAAACCTCTAAGCAATTTCAAAACCTGACATGTAAAGAGAGAGACTTTCAAAGTGGTAATTAATGGACTACCTAAGAAGTTATTCTAAAACAGTAATGAATCACGCTGAAATAAAACACTGTAAGCCGATTGGACTTGCTATCCTGAAATCACTAATTTGGAGAATGTAGTAATAGATTAAGCTTTTAAAGAAGCGTCAGTTCTTGCCTTGGTGTTTGTCTCTTGCTCTGTAAGACAATCACAGGCTAACTTATTAATACATCATGTCTACAGAATACAAATACAGCTCATACCATAAGCATGTTTAATAAACCCGGTTCAAAGATATCACGTAAAGATTTTTTTTCTCGTAATGTAGGTAGTATACAAAGCAAAATTCGTGGCCAACTGATTGAATTATGTGTGTGGCGTATTCCATTAATACGCTAACGTGTGCCGAATTCACACCTCCCGGCTTTGAAGTTATTACTTGTTGAAAAAATGTACGCGGAAATAAATTATATGTAAGTATGTTGTGTGTTTATTGAGATACGGATGTATATGAAAACCAGTGCAAAATGAAGAAACAACAATGTTTCTTTTGCGTTATACAAGGTATGATAGAAATAATTAAAACTAAAACTCATAATAATAATAAACCCATAAAAACAAAAAAATTAACAAGTAACTCTAAAAACAATCAACAAAAACAATAACTCAACAACAACAACAACTAAACAAAAACAACAACAATAACTCAACAAGAACAACAACTCGACAACTCTCTCTCTCTCTCTCTCTCTGTATAAACTCAAACTCAAACTCAAAGCATTTATTTCAAATAAACCAATTACAGGCACTATTGAATTGTCAAGGGGTCGGTCAGTTAGAAAGATGAAGCTAGTTACCCATTCCAAAGCGTAGTAGGTACCTATGGAGAAGAACGGGCAAGAAACTCCATGGACACTCTTTTAAATCAAAAAATGGTTACAAAATATTGATTACATCGTTCATGTTGAAATTATGCATGTGAGAACGATGCAGAACGTTAAAAGCGTCCGTAATAAAAAGACAAAAGCAATTCAAATATTAAATTAAATTAAAATAAGCCGTGGCAGCCAAGAAATGACCAGTCCCCACTGACGGCGCCCGTTCACGAACATGACGCATAGATCAGCACCATTCAGCTCAACCATTTTGAAGGGAACTTAATGATCCAACACACACGCCACCACCAGCGAGACATTAGAGTGAGCATGACAAACTCTCAGCCGCCAGGGCACATTCAAGTCAATGAAAGAAAAACCTATTAAATGGTAGCTTTATAGTAGGTGCATAGTACTCACACCTGTGCTATGCAATTATACAATACTAAAACATTGAATTTATACAATGCAAAGATAAGTTTTTAAAATCTTCAGCAGCTCCAACAGTAGTTTCAAATGCTAATCAATTATTTTATGTGGAGCAGGACCAGCGTTGAGCCAAGCGTTTATAATTCTGAATAACTTTACCAAACCTGAAATTGCGAAAAAATATCAGCTGTTCCCTAAGTTTTGTCTAGTTATGCGAATAAATATGTTTGAGGCAGCTGTTTTTTTTACTTGTGAGAAATTGTAAATGTTCCGAAATTAACTAGCAAGTTGCGTGTTGGAAGTTCAAAGTAACGATTCTAATTTTTACAGTGGGAGGTTATATCTTGCCGATCCTATCAGACTTTTTACTGCATCAATGGTCTCTTGGATCAAATCAACTCCTTATGGTTTTGATCCCTAAACGAATATTTGTAAGTTGACAGGAGTAATCCATGAGCTTGTCATTGTTTTTATATAGGAATATAGAAATATTCCCTATAACGAAGCCCCACGTTCTGAAGTAACCAGTCATGGCCTACCGCCATCTCTTATAGCAGTATTACTATAAGTGTGAAACAGAGATGGAGCTATACAGAAGCTATAAGTACAGGTTTATACGTTGTACTGCAGACGTAAAGGTGACGTTCTTTAGAGCATTCTGTACAACCTTGTACACAAACAGCTTATGGGAGAAATATTCGCAAGTGTCGTATGGAGCCCTTCGTGTCCAATTTAATTACGCGTTCCAGAAACTGATGGAGTTGCCATGGCGTTTCAGTGCGTCAGGGATAGATTGTACATTGATATTGTTGATTTACACTATAATGCGCAAGCGCGCAGCATCAATGATTGTGCAAGTCATGGCCAGCCCTAACAGGGTTCTGAAAATGATAGCTGACAGAATGGACTGTCCATTACATGTTAATTTACTGCTGTTAGTTACATCTATCAACGTATCGTGTTGTTTTCTAATACTAAGTTTAAGAGAAATGTTACTAACCCTATATGAGTAATAAATACAAATAAAGATTCTTATTTATTTATAGCACCATCTCTTTTCCACACTGCTGTAAGATTAAAATAACACTGCTACGAGACGCGGTGGTAGGCCCTCAGCACCGTATTAATAATCCAATACGCATGCAGATTTAGAAGCAACACAAATACGATTTGCGGTTTCCCTTTTCATCCCTACTTCCTACCTCTTCTTCATTTATTAACTTCAGTTACAGTAAATAAATTGATGTATCGACTTTTTCCATTAAGGGAACATGTTCGGGTTGGCACACCTGCGCTTAATCACTGCGTGCCAAATCCGGGACGTTTTAATTCAATCCATGACGTTTTTTACGTGATGTGCTGGAAACCTATAAGGTATTTAATCCCGTTTTATTTCTGTTCAAGTTATTTTTTACATAACAACATTTTTCACGCCTGTATAACCCGCAGGGTTAGGCAGAGTTGCAGCTATAGCACACCCACATTTTGCCAGTTATGTTTAAGTCCCATGTAATAGGGGACGAGCCTATTGCTATCATCCGGGCACAGACTCCGGGCTGCTACTGAGAAATTCCAGTTGAAAAAACCCAATAACACTTTGCCCGACCTGGGAATCGAACCCAGAACCTCATGCTCAGGAGCAGCGTTTGCGACCACTAGACCAAAGAGGCATTTATTTTATATTTGATTTATTATTATTTTGTGACGTCATGAAAGGCGCTAACATAATAATGAGTTATTTTTCTAATTATTTTTAGCTCAGTTTATCCAGTACTAGCAACCCGCACGATTTTTACGACTTGACACAATATCGAGATTTCTTTAGTGTAAATTGAATATTAATGTATTATAAACATAAACCTTTCGGAATAAATTCTCTAAATGATATGGTAAGCCCCATTAAAATCTGTTGCGTAGTTCAGAAGAACCAGCGGTCATGCACACGAAAAGTTACTATAATCTATATACATAATATATTCTATGACGGGTTTAAAAAGACACTTTACGAAGCCGACAGTGACTTGTACTCCCCGTCATTGTAATATTTTTTTTGTACCGGACCATACCTGCGAGCCTTCTGGTTACGGAGATATTGAAGGGCAAAATTCACACTTTTACTGGCGTTGTTTTACGAAAACAGGTTTTTAATGTTATAACACAACTTTAAATACCCCCACGACCCCAGTACCGTTGCACGCACCCATAAGCACGATGATTTGCGTGCGTTACGTTGCGCACTACCGTAAACAGCGATTTTTCACACCAAAAATAAAATTCGTTTCCCAGCAATTATTTGTGTGCTATGTTACTTAGTTTGATGTACAGAATGCGTAGTTGATGGCTATGTGATGGGTCTTTTTACACTCTGTATAGATACAGATTATCTGACATCATGACACTCACTTAATTATGAGTTTTTTTAAATTTATTTTTGGTTTTGTTCATTCGTATGTTTTCCATATTTGCTGAACTCCAATTGCGTAAAACACTTTCCTTCACAATTCGAATAATTTTGGTAGAAATTCCTAATCCATTGCTTCTTATGTTTGAAAAATTCCTCTGCTCGACAACGGTAATAACGCAATCAATGTTATCGAATTGTCAAAATGAAAAGCATTGCAATTGTTAGTACGGTATGCAATCCAGGCTAGCTTCGTCAAGAATTCTTCTTTCGTTACAGCCAAAAAATGTTCGCTCTTGTTTGAAACGGGTTTTCCCCATAGATTTCCATAGTGTAGACGGTAACGGATAGGAAAGATTTTTAAGTACTTCCCTTGGGACATACCTACTAAGGTAAAGTTCTTAATATATTCTATTTCTTCAGCCCTCCTGCGATTGCTTAGTTATAGCTTGACCGATACCGCTGTACCACACGTTAGGGCGAGGCGGGGGGTAGGACGCCGTGAGCGTTGACGATTGAGCGGCCTGCACTGCCCCCCCGTCTCACCGCACACATACCTAAGGCGCGGTACAGCTGTCAAGCTATAAATGAACATACTATATTTTTAACGCGTAAATGTTTATTGGATTGTCTGTGATGGTTGCTGTAAACTACAAAACGTAAGACGTCATGCTTGGCAGAATGCTGAATATCCTCTTATCGGGCAATTAAACTCAAACTCAAAGCATTTATTTCAATTAAACCATTTACAGGCACTTTTGAATTGTAAAAGGAGTTTTGAGGAATTTCCCATTCCAAAGCCCCCAAACTTCCACGTTCCACGTTCAACTTTCCACGTTCCTATGAAGAAGAACGGGCAAGAAACTCCATGGACACTCCTATAAATTGTACTGTTACAAAATATTTGTAACATCATTAAAGTTGCGTTTAGATATATTTGTGAGAACGATGTAAAGACGTGCACGTTAAAAGCGTCCAGAAAAAACGTAAACAGAAACAAAAAAACCGTACAATTGCGAGTTGAACTCGCGTGGAGAGGGTTCCGTGTAATAAATATGTTTCCCACTAAAAACATTTTATGTAAAGTAGGTTGCCAAGACTTACATAACGCTTTTACTGTAAAAAAGTTATTAGATCTAATTTAGAGCCAAGCCCCTAGCTCTAGAAGGCTTAACTCTACAACCCTTACTTCTTGGTCAAAATGTACGGCTTGGCCGTTTCGCGGCCGTCGCACAGACACTACTATACGGTAAGAAATTAAGTCACTGGTCATGTTGGTCCTGTCCTTTAAGGGACTTAGAAGGTGAAAGTTACAAATTTCTTATTTTTTGTTGTTTTTGCGCAAATCCTAGCCTGCATACCAAACTTCAACTATCTATGATTTCGGGAAGTGCCCTAGAGGTTTTGATGAGCGAGTGAGTGTAATAAATTTCAAAGCTAGACACATGAAACTTAGTGTGTTTTATAACCTGAGAATAAAACAACTACAATAGGAACCTGAGAATTCGAGCTCTCTCGCATTATTCAGGCCGAAGCTATGAGGGTATGAAAATACGACGAAACGCTTCGAGAAAAGGTAGTTAGAGCTTTTTGTTTTTGCTCATCTTGGCGGGGGTTCTACCGTGACCCCAGATCCCAAGAACAAACTTGACATTGTAGTTGTAAAATATGTCCTCCCATACATTCCAACTGGAATTGTAAGTTTGTACGCAAAATATTGAAGTTTTACCATGTTATTTTAAGACCCTAGACTTCTTATAGGTTGTCCTGTACTCTGTAAGTGAAGAATTAATTTCTGTACACATATTTAAAAAAAAATTGGCTCAGCAGTGTCGGAGAGAGGGGTCAATTTTCATATATTTTCTTAAATAACTTCGAAACTATTTTTTAAACTGTATTTTAAAATTATACAAAAATATGTTCGAGAGCCTCACATCAAGCCTTTTCATTTGATACGTCACACGGTACAGTTTTCAAAACTTTTGTTTTTAATTATCTGGCTTGCCCCCCAAAAGTGACCCCATATTCAAAATTAATTTATATACGTTTCACGTCAGTGGTTGGGTCACAGAAATTCATATGTGTACCAAATTTAAACTAAATCAGTAGTAGATTCGGAGCAAATTATCTATAACAGACGGACAGAGAGAGACATGAGTGATCCAATAAGGGTTCCGTTTTTACATTAGGACGTACGGAACCCTAAACACAATTTCACAAACAAAATAAATAAAAAAGCCGTGGCAGATGACCAATCACGACGCCCCTTCACGAACATTATTGCATCCCCAGCGTTGTTTTACACCGACAGCCGGTGTTGACGTGATGACGTCAACTGGTCCAAGATTGCCTCAAAGAGATGTCAGCAGCCTCAAAGAGATGTCAGCATCATTGAATTGGTCCAATAGGGCCGATGCCGGCCGGGGTCGCGGATTGTTCGAAAGAGTTACCGTGGCCCTGGCGCACAGGCAAGTGAAGGACACGGCTGGGTTTTAGTCAGTAAGAGTCTGACACGCCCTTCCGCTCCGCCCAGAGCGGGAGAGGTCATTTGATGATTTCCCACCCAAAAAAAAAGAAAAAAAAAGAGCATACGACAAGATTAAAATAACATGCTTTTAAACACATCACTTTTTCGACCAGGAGCCAATCTTATCCACTCGTAACCAACATTACCACAAATTTTCAATTCACGAAAATTTTAACTTACGAGTATAAAACCTGAAGCCGGCTTTCAGTAGACTGAGCACGACTTCGAAAGTCGGTGCGAATAAGACCAAGTGGCGATACTCGTATATCATGCAATCTCAATTACCTCCAACACTATCGGTGTTGGCGATAAGAAAAATTAATGTATTGTAAGAACGAATTTATTGTTCGTACATGGTAAATGGATGGTAGTAGATAAAATTTTGTGATATAGTGGGGAATACCTGTTGAGAAAATAAAAGAACGGAGTTTCGAAATATTTGAAGATACCGTTCGTGCCTTTTTTTTGTGAGGTAGCGTGTTTATATCGCGAAATATTTTTTTTGGTGTACAAAGTTAGCTTGTCACCCATAATCACACGTCATCGCTGCATCCACGAGATTTACATAATTCACCAGGAAGTACCTACACTCTTAAATGTATGAGGCATCGAACGATAAAATTGTTCATAAGCTTCGCTTGTCTGGCCATCAAAACGTCTCTTGCTATTATTTTAACAAAGTATTTTTTGTATTTTTATTTAATTTAATTTTAATTTGTATAAAAAGTAAATCGAAACCCAGAATATCACCATCTGCCTATTCTTTCCCAACTATATTGGGGTCGGCTTCCAGTACAACCTGAGTGACGGAACAGGTTTACGTGGTATATAGAAATAAGACCACGTACCTCTGTCAACATAAAAGTATATTAATTAAAAAAAGATAAAAGGGGGTAGGTAGGTTTATGGTCACAAGTTCCCTTATTTCCCTTGGGAGTAGCGCAGTACTATCCTGGCTTACCCTGGTGTGATGAAGCCCGCAGTGGTATGGCACGCTGTAGACGCCAGGAAAGGTCACGGTCGGCGGATAGTCTTGCCAGACTCTTGGAGCGAGCTCGACGCGGCCACGCGGGTAAAAAAGGTACCCGGCGCGGAGCTCGTTCTAGCGCAAGTTTGTCGGAAGGAGGTGGCCAGCGCCCGGATACCTCCGATAAATCCGGATGAACTTCGGCAGGTGGTAAGCCGGAACTTTGGAAGATGGTGAGCCGCAACTTCGGATCCTGGAAATATAACGTCCAGCGTGTCGCAAGATTATAATTATCTTGGCTGATTGTGACACCAAGGCAAAGAGATGTACTAGTGCATGTAGTAATGAAGGTGGTGTGTGGTCGTCACAATCAGTACGGAGTTTACAAAAATGGAAGTGAGAAGCACGACATGACTTGCACATTTTAAAGTATGGAACATTTCCATATAATGCACAGAGCTGCTGGCAAAGCAATAAAAGGTAACGCAGAAAGCATAATAATTTAAAAAAATAAGTGATAATTAGCAAATAGGCATACTGCCTAAGATGACCTAGCTATGTATGTACACAAACTATAATTTAGCGACATTGTTCAACACTTACCCAATATGGGGATTAAACTAAGTTTAATAGACTCATAATTGTATTTAAAAAAAACAAACGGTGATCACTGTGGCTGTTCCGGAGGGCACACGTTTGAAGGTCGCGCCGCTGAGAATGAGCGACGCGAACGCATGCCCTCGAAGCCAGCATATGACGGTCTGACGACACGGCGCACACAATCAACGCCCGGGCCTGCCAAGTCTGCCAGAGGCGGTGACAGGGGAGAGGGAACAAGTGATCGCAATCCAAACGAGATCTGCTGTGGCGACTGAAGCTCACGCGCATTGCGTTGAATATGGGCGTTGGCAATTTGGCTTTATAAATGTAAACAAAATTCTCAAAGGGAGCCTATTTTAATGGTTTAATTGTTAATGTAAGTAGTTTATAATTAATTTAAAAAAAAAACGGAACGGTACCACATTAAAAAGTGTAGTTTGGCATAATTTCACCTACCAAATAAAATAAATATATGTAAAGATATCATTGCAAAAAAAGAAGTACCTTACAAAGAAGATTTCTATTTTTCGTGTTTATTCGAAGAGCTCCTTATTCAATTAATCGATTAGTTTTCCATAAAATAAACTAAATCATCTGAAGTCGAAGTCGTCAGCATTCCAAATCAATTCTTAATTGGTCGTTCGCTGTTCACCGAAGACATAGCATGGAAAAATCAGTTAGACAAGATTTTATTTCCAAATTGATGGTTCCTAATACTTTTATTGGATTACCATTCTATCATAATGTTTATCTCATATCCTCTGCAACATTGGCAGTTGATTGATGTAAAAACGAAAGATTATTAATTTAACCCCCGAAGGGTAAGTCAGAGTACCTATAGTACACCTACATTTATGTTTAAGTCCCATGTAATAGGTGGCGAGCCTATTGGCATTAACCGGGCCCAAATCCAGACTCAGGACTTGGAAAAACCCAATAACCCCTTGCCCAATCTGGGAATCGAACTCAGGACCTCATGCTCAGCAAAAGCGCATGAGGCTACTAGACAACAATATGCAACATTGGCAAATTTTTAACGTTTTGAATACGAGGCTTTTGTCTACTTTTTATTACTGTATGTATTTTGACCAGTTTTTTTTAAATGTGTGTCTGGTTTGTGCAGAATAAACAAATTTTCTTTCATTTTCTTTATTTTTTTTAGACCAAAAGAGGCGTGTCTAATCTTGGAATAACTGAATTTAAAAGCGATGTTGTTACTCTATGTCCTAAACCCGTTAATTAATTTTAGATCTACCGTTGAAGAGGAAGGATGTTAGGTCATGCTAGATTCCGATTAGTTGGGCAAAAATAATAACCGCAGTCAGATCACTTGTGGGCAAATAGGGCAGGAAATACGAATTGATTGCTGCTGTGATTGGGTTTCAAGGAGCTTTTCTTGTTAAGACGAGAAAGAGGATTAAGAAATACATGATGACGGGATTAGAATGTTGAGTTAAGCCCATTTATACGATACAAGTTTCTTATCTGTGGCTTACCATAAAATTAAAGCAGTAAATGAATTGCATCGTCTAAACACTGTTAAGACGGTGCAACTTTTATTGTTGTTTTAACTTAATATGGTATACTATAGGCAAGTAAATCGCAACGTGTAAATCAGCTTTAGTTACCAGTAGCTTCTGCCCGCGACTGTTCACGTGGAAGTCGTTACACACCACAATATACTAAAATAACAGTCACATTTTATATAACTTTTCTGTATACTACGTTTGTAGTTTTGCTCTGAGCAGCCAAAATATGAAGAGAGTCAGGACTGGTGTGAGAAGCAGCTCGTACTGAGGACGACACCCGCAGCCTGCAGTAAGTAGTACTTTCCCATTGCTTGCGTTTTTTTTTTTTTTTTGTGATTTAATGAACGCCTGCGTTCCTGTAATACACTACTTAATGGCACAACACCGATACACTGTCTGATGCTTTCTTACAGATTATTCCTGACGAACAGCTATCACTAAAATAAAATAACAGCAGATTGTAAACACACGGGATTACTCATTAACAGTCACTTAACCGTAGATATATTATAACCATAGATGACAGAAGAGGCCTAAACTTTATGTTTTTCTGTGTACGTTTTACAAAGTACAATCATAATTATAATAGTTTAAAAAAGCGGTCAAGTGCGAGTCAGACTCGCCCATGAAGGATTCCGTAGCAGCAAGTAACATAATATGCGATTTACGATTTATGACGTATTAAAAATAACTACGTACTAGATCTCGTTCAAACCAATTTTCGGTGGAAGTTTACATGTTAATGTACATCATATATATTTTTAGTTTTATCACTCTCTTATTTTAGAAGTTACAAGGGGGGGGGGACACATTTTACCACTTTGGAAGTGTCTCTCGCGCAAACTGTTCAGTTTAGAAAAAAATTATATTAGAAACCTCAATATCATTTTTGAAGACCTATCCATAGATACCCCACACGAAAGGGTATGAAGAAAAAAAAAATTTAGTTACATTTCTAAGTATGGGAAACCCCCAAAATTTATTGTTTTTTTTTCTATTTTGTGTGAAAATCTTAATGCGGTTCACAGAATACATCTACTTACCAAGTTTCAACAGTATAGTTTCGGAAAAAAGTGGCTGTGACATACGGACGGACAGACAGACAGACAGACATGACGAAACCATAAGGGTTCCGTTTTTTGCCATTTGGCTACGGAACTCTAAAAATATGAATTTTTGGGAATCGAACATAGGTTTGCAAAGCAGTCGTCGAACTGCTAAGTTATTTGCTTTGTTAAAAGTTGACTAAAATAGACGCTCTTATATTATGCCATGATTGACTGCAGAGCTCCATAAAGGTATAGCGTGATGATAATCATTTAAAGGTTAAATCTGTAACTATCTGCAATCTTTTGGCTCGACTTTTTACAATTAGCGGTAAACTATAGAAGAGTATGAACAAATTGCAATATTGCTCATCCTCAGTAGCAAATAGCGTGATAATTTCTAGCCTAAAGACAGACTAGACTTATAAGAAATATCCATGCAAAATTTTAACAAAATCTATCCGGTCGTTTTTGCGTAATGCTGGAACATATATTCAGAAAATAAGACAAAAAAAAAGAATGAAAGAAAGAAGAGATAGTAACCACGCAAAAATTACGTTAAAAAAATTACGATGTACAGTTTTGACTTCGCTACGATTTTATTATATAATATAAACATAACATCACGCCTGTATTCCCCGAAGGGTTAGACAGAGGTGTGCCTATAGCACACCCACATTTCGCCAGTTATGTTTAAGTCCCATGTAATAGGGGGCGAGCCTATTGCCATCAACCGGGCACAAATCCAGACTCCGGGCTGCTACCGAGAAATTCCAGATGGAAAAACCCAATAGCACTTTGCCCGGCCCGGGAATCGAACCCAGCACCTCATGCTCAGCAGTAGTGCTTGCGACCACTAGACCAACGAGGCAGATTTTATTATATGTATAGATTATATTGCGCTCTGACTGCTAGTAAATGCGAGGACTAGCTTTGCAGTCATTTACGTGTTTCAACACACTCGACAAAATGTTATACAACAAAAGAACTACTTAGGTACATTTTCGCGTATTTTATTCTCATTTTAACAGTACACTACTCTCACTAAAACGCTACAACAATCGCATCACTCAACGTTGCAAAAAAATATGAGCGTTCGTAACGAAAGTCGCATTGTCAGAAACTCCGTAGCAAGCACAATACGACACTATTGTCGCGATTATTGTCGGCCAGCAGACTGTTCGTGAATAGCCTGCTTTATAGCTGGGGTTTTTAATGAAAAATAAGAAACGTATTTGCTGAAATGCTCAATGCTTCGCTTTTTTCGTTTTTGAAGCAATTTGGTATATTAGAAGGTTCCTCACGGATAGTTGGGATAAGGGAGAATGGTAGTAGGAATTGTTGTTTCTTTTAGGTTTTATCTAAAGGGAACTTGATATCACAATATTGAGTGGACCGGGAATAAGATGTTAAGCGGCGTATGCGGTATTTCGTTGGAATGGAAGAAACAAAAAATAAACTCAAAGTCAAAGTCAAATCTTTTCTTTCAAATAGGCACTTTTGAACGTCGAAATTTACAAAAAAAAATAGAATTGATTCTAGTTGCCCCTTCCAAAAGGTAGTTTCGTATGGAGAAGAATGGGCAAGAAACTCCACCGTTACTCTTTTAAAAATGTTTTACAATATTATGTATACATTAATTATATTAGGTTGGGGAAAAAGTCTTTTCGCATTATAGTATGTATGAACTTGTAATAAAATCTCTTTGGCTATACTATTTGTATCTGGCTGGTTTTGATATCATTGAAAGTTTAAATTTTAAGGAACATAATTCCAAATTCAAATTAGGAAAATGTGTGGGTAAAAACTGGGTACACAAAAAAGCTCGATATTTGGGTACCTCACGACCTCACTAAAAGAAACCTAATGAACCATGTAATCATTTGTGATTCTTTATTACTACGTAATGAAACCGAACCATTTTTGAAGAAGCTGATAACTGATGATGAATAGTGGATCACGTACGACAAGAACGTGCGAAAAAGGTCGTTGTCAAAGGCCGGTCAGGCTTCACAGACTGTGGCGAAACCCGGGTTAACTCGCAACAAGGTGATGCTGTGTGTGCGGTGGGATTGGAAGGGCATTATTCATAATGAGCTGTTACCACCAGGCAGGACCATCGATTCTGAACTCTACTGGGAACAACTGATGAGATTAAAGCAAGAAGTTGAGAGAAAGCGGCCGGAATTAATCAACAGAAGGGGTGTGGTTTTTCATCATGATAACGCTAGACCTCACACATCTTTAGCCACTCAGCAAAAATTAAGAGAGTTTGGCTGGGAGGTGTTAATGCATCCGCCGTATAGTCCTGACCTTGCTTGCACCTTCAGATTTCCACCTGTTTCGGTCTCTTCAGAATTCTTTAGGCAGTGTCAGGTTAACATCACGAGAGGACTGCCAAAACCACTTGTCGCGGTATTTTGATCAGAAGTCCCAAAATTTCTATAGCAATGGGATCATGTCCCTACCTACAAGATGGCAAAAAGTTATCGAACAAAATGGTACCTACATACTTTAGTTAAATGTAAATAAACTATATTAAAAAATGTATTGAATTTTCTTAAAAAAATGCGAAGAAACTTTTTCCCCAACCTATTATAATTATATGGGAAGACGATGCACCTAGAATAAAATTACTATACCACAATAGGTAAAAAGAATTAAATATAACGCAAGACAGGTAAATAAATTATGAGATACATGGTGCTCACATATTTACAAATATTCAAAAGTAAATGATTTTTCCAAAATTTCACAAGTAATAATTTAGTGTGTGAGTTAAACTAGTTACATAATGTAAAAATCAATGTCATAAAAATTATAAATTAAATTAGCAACCAGTTTGATTTTGTCTAGACTCTAGATTGTCCTATGGAGCAGGACCAGCATGTTTCCAAGCATTCTTATCTAATATCTAGGATATAATCCTCTAATTTGTAATATGCTTGTTTAAAAAGTTTCAATAACATTTGGCAACCGTTTATGACCCACAAAATAAATAAAAATGTGAAATCAAACAGTGTCCTGTGTCACTACAATAAGCGAATGGGTCGTAACTGGATTTTTGAAATGAATTCTACATTTATCTGTAACTAATAGGAGAAATAACTTAAACTTCTTCATCATCAAGTTTAAGTTATTTTCCCTTACTGCTACACTTTGGATACTACATCCAAGGGAAACAAAAATGTGTGACACAAAATCCCTCAGAGTAAATGGAAGGTATAATTTATTACACACATTCTTTATCACCCGAAACGATTTCCAAAGTCTTTGAAATAAAATTAAAAGGCTTTTTTCAATACCATGCAAATCGATGTTCATCAATCTGGATTATTAGATTGATCGAGTTGTTCAAATCGTCTCATGTGTTTAAATAATTCGACTGAATAATCCTCACATTAATAAGGAACAGGGTTTCAATTATTTTTGATATTTATGGCATCTATTAAGTGTAGTTTCATTAGTTTTTTTGTATAATTACGCGCTATATTCCTCGCTGAAGAAAAATGTTTTGTTCTTGTGAATATGGGTATAAAAAAATATTGATTTTATTTTAATTATAAGAAGAAAAAGTTTTCAGGGGATGAACACCACACAATGTGTTGGTTCACACCTACTAACGAAACTGTGTTATCCAAGGTGTTTATGGTAATAATAAATAATTTATTTGGAAACATAAGTGACATTATTACATAAAACCTCTGCCTACTGAACTAGGTTGTTAACCTGTATCTCAGGAGACAGCGATTTCATAAATAAATAAAATTCTTCAAGAGCAGCTATGCCATTAAAAGTAAGTTAGTAGGTAGATAGTTTAGTAAAGTAGTTAGTAAAGTTTCTTAGGTTAAGTTGACAAATCACGAATATATATTGCAGTATAATTACATACTTTTTGTTCACAAATCAATTAAATTCTTTCTACGCGTCAATCTGTCAGCTTTTTAATTTCCTTTTTGAATATTCAAAAATTGTCTCTGTTCCAAACATGCTTGTCTAAAAATTTTAAAAGCTTCATTCTGTTGTTGGAATTCCGAAGAGAATTATAATTTTACTAAGATATTCTTCGAATAGCAAATAATAGATTTCTTAACCGTGGAGTACCCACGTTATGAGTATATTCATCGTGTTTATCTATCGTCTGTCCGTTCCCTGGATGACTTCATTTTTCTTTTGGTGAGTATTTCTTTCATTGGTTCGGTATTCTTTTAACTTGTGCCTTGTTCTTTAATCTAAGAAGAATTCCTTTTGTCTTAGATTGTTTGAAAGGCCACACTTTTTTTGGCCTTAACCAGCTATTTATTGTTTGTCTTCTTCCATCGTCTGCCGGCTGCCGAAGTCCGAGCGTTCGGAGAACCGCGGAACCGTTGCTGAGCAAGGTCAACGAGACAGGTCCCAATCTCAACCATCTGCTTGGACATCAGGTGCTAAATAAGTTGTTTGTGTGGCGCTATAATGCCCAAGCATCAGTATAGACGAAGTGTTTTGTACTACACCGACGATCGATATTTTTTTTAGATCTAAATCAACCAATCTGTTTTTCTTAAGTGCTTTCCTAAATTCTATTCATCAAATCTTATAGTCTTAATTCAAAAATTATCTTAATGAATTATGTAAATAAAAAATTTAATCTTCCGCTTATTTACGTATAGTGCTTTATAGAACGACTCGAATTTCGTACGATTGCAATCGAATTTAAATTCGTCAGAGCGCATTTAAAATCATATATACTTGGTAACATCTTTGAAGTTTTTTCACTCAAAATTCAAGTTGTGATTATTTTTTAGTATTTTTATCTTTAAATTCTAACGACTGAATCTTATTTTTTTTCAATATTATCATTAATTTTTCTTCAATATTTTCGGATTTTATTTTTACATTACAATATATTTTACGTGTATTTGCGGTGAGTGTTTGATTTTTTAGCTACCTCACGTCTGGGTTCGAGTCCCCGGCGTGCTTTTCGGCCCGCTCTATGCTGCAATATGCATTCACTTACATACACCGTACCTATAGCATCCAGACACTAACAAAAACCAACAAAACTGACACAATTCACACCAACATGTACCTATACACTCTTTTAATGCCTATTTTTTAAATGTACCCTAAATTATATAAAATTGTTAACGGAACGAAGGAGCCTGGATTTCACAACACAGGGGATTCTAGTGTGAGGTCTAGGAATTCAATCCACTTAAATGTAAGCTTAGCAAATAAATTTATTCTTATTCTTCTTATTCTTAAAGTCAGTGACGTAAAAATATTTTTAATTCCCTAGTCATCATTCTATTGCCCTTATCCCAATTTATTTGGGGTCGTCGCAGCATGTGATCTTGTTCCCTACTTCTTTATTAGTCGTCATCTCAGTAGTCATCCCGTTTCTAGCTATATCATCTTTCACACAATCCATTAATCGTTTCTTTGGTCTTCCCGTACTCTTATAGCCATCCAGACTCAAAACTTTTATCACGACGTTTTCTTCATCACGTGCCCATTTCATACTGAGAATATTTTCTAGCTATATTCTAGAATTTTTTACACAGTCTATTCCTCGTTCTTTGGTCTTTAGGATATAATAGAATAGTCTTTATTATGTATGTACACCATAAAAAATACAAATCTAAATGTAGAAATTTTACATAGGGTGACACAATGGGCAGTCTTATCGGTAAAAGCGATCTTTTACAGTCAGTGGTGTACCATTTATATATACAATAAATACATACATACACAAAAAATATACTTATCTTCATATAATATATACAATAATAAACATAAAACAAGAGCAAGGAAACTAAATGTAATGATGATGTTTAAGGAGAAAGGAAGTGTTATAACCAGAATTTTAAAAGTGAACAAGGTTTGAGCACGCCTCGCGTCTTTCCCTTATTCTTATCTAGATCCAAAACTTTCCTCACGACATTTTACTCATTCCACGTCATTACATACCCATTGGATATTATAATTATTGAATTATATTGTGATTATTTAGTGTTAGTAAAATAAATTAACGCTTCATACATACTGTTTAATTCTTGGTTTATATTTTTTTTTAATATAAAGTCTCTTTTGTTGCCTTATTTCTTTTGTGGAGGACCAGTGTCCTCCCGTAAAAAAGTTCAAGCTCCTGCAATAGTTATAAACTTATAACTAGCGGAAGAGTCAGAGGATTCTACCGTTTGTTGTACAACTTGTTTTATGTCAACAAATAATATTTGTATTTGTACTACTTTAGAAGATATCATAAAATACCATTCTACAAACATCACCATCTAAACAATCAAAACTATCGTTTTTTATTACAAGGTTTTATTTAGTTTTTATCTTTACAATTTCTCTGTACATTTTCTAAGAAGTCCGTGCGGTTTATTTCCCTCCTCAACCGGGAGGCTTGACAGTTTTTTATTGAGAACGGAAACGGTTACCAGCGCCTTGCGAACAACTTTTAAAGATTTTCTTCTCCTACTTCTGAACGACGCTGTTTCTCCGTTTATTAAGTTGTCTAGGTTCTTACCGGTAGCATGTCCGAGGGGCAGGATTTGATTATGAGTACTTTGAAAAATGTAGTTAGGTACACTCTATAATTGCATGTTCTTGCAAAGTATTGTTTCTGCTCTTACTTCGGTTTCTTCCGTTTATCCCTTTATTAACTTGTCTAGGTTCTACTGGCAGGACGTCAGTGGCGTAGGATTTGATTATGGGAACTGAAAAAATGTAGTTACAATATTTAATTGCATTTTTGCTTCAAAATGTTACCTCACTAGTCTGGTAAATATTGCTGTATTTTTCTTATTTATTTTTGGTGTAAACCCGGATTCCTTTTGTTCGTACCTATTTAGGAGAGACGGAGGGTTATAGAGGGCTTTTCGTAGGGATGGTATATGTTAACAGAGTATATTACTTGTTCTTGACGGTTTAGACGGTATAGGTACATTATAGGTGATGAGAAAATGCTACCTATTATGTTATGTTTGCATAGGTTGAATTAGATGCTGCAGCAGAAATCTATCTCTGTTCTGCAGATGCAGTTAATATCTATCACCATGCTGCAGATGCAGTTGAAATTTATCACCATGCTGCAGATGCAGTTGAAATTTATCACCATGCCGCAGATACAGTTGAAATCTATGACAATGCTGCAGATCCAGTTGAAATCTATCATCCTCCTACAGATGCAGTTGAAATATATCATCATACTACAGATGCAGTTGAAATCTATCATCATACTACAGATGCAGTTAAAATATATCACCATACTACAGATGCAGTTGAAATCTATCATCATGCTACAGATGCAGTTGAAATATATCATCATACTACAGATGCAGTTGAAATCTATCATCATACTACAGATGCAGTTAAAATCTATCATCATACTACAGATGCAGTTGAAATCTATCATCCTCCTACAGATGCAGTTGAAATCTATCATCCTCCTACAGATGCAGTTGAAATATATCATCATACTACAGATGCAGTTGAAATCTATCATCATACTACAGATGCAGTTAAAATATATCACCATACTACAGATGCAGTTGAAATCTATCATCATGCTACAGATGCAGTTGAAATATATCATCATACTACAGATGCAGTTGAAATCTATCATCATACTACAGATGCAGTTAAAATCTATCATCATACTACAGATGCAGTTAAAATATATCACCATACTACAGATGCAGTTGAAATATATCATCATATTACAGATGCAGTTGAAATCTATCATCATACTACAGATGCAGTTGAAATCTATCATCATACTACAGATGCAGTTAAAATATATCACCATACTACAGATGCAGTTAAAATATATCACCATACTACAGATGCAGTTGAAATATATCATCATACTACAGATGCAGTTGAAATCTATCATCATACTACAGATGCAGTTAAAATATATCACCATACTACAGATGCAGTTCAAATATATCATCATACTACAGATGCAGTTGAAATCTATCATCATACTACAGATGCAGTTAAAATATATCACCATACTACAGATGCAGTTGAAATATATCATCATACTACAGATGCAGTTGAAATCTATCATCATACTACAGATGCAGTTGAAATCTATCATCATACTACAGATGCAGTTAAAATATATCACCATACTACAGATGCAGTTGAAATCTATCATCATGCTACAGATGCAGTTGAAATATATCATCATACTACAGATGCAGTTGAAATCTATCATCATACTACAGATGCAGTTAAAATATATCACCATACTACAGATGCAGTTGAAATATATCATCATACTACAGATGCAGTTGAAATCTATCATCATACTACAGATGCAGTTGAAATCTATCATCCTCCTACAGATGCAGTTGAAATATATCATCATACTACAGATGCAGTTGAAATCTATCATCATACTACAGATGCAGTTGAAATATATCATCATACTACAGATGCAGTTGAAATCTATCATCATACTACAGATGCAGTTAAAATATATCACCATACTACAGATGCAGTTGAAATATATCATCATACTACAGATCCAGTTGAAATCTATCATCCTCCTACAGATGCAGTTGAAATCTATCATCCTCCTACAGATGCAGTTGAAATATATCATCATACTACAGATGCAGTTGAAATCTATCATCATACTACAGATGCAGTTAAAATATATCACCATACTACAGATGCAGTTGAAATCTATCATCATGCTACAGATGCAGTTGAAATATATCATCATACTACAGATGCAGTTGAAATCTATCATCATACTACAGATGCAGTTAAAATATATCACCATACTACAGATGCAGTTGAAATATATCATCATACTACAGATGCAGTTGAAATCTATCATCATACTACAGATGCAGTTGAAATCTATCATCTTCCTACAGATGCAGTTGAAATATATCATCATACTACAGATGCAGTTGAAATATATCATCATACTACAGATGCAGTTAAAATATATCACCATACTACAGATGCAGTTGAAATCTATCATCATGCTACAGATGCAGTTGAAATATATCATCATACTACAGATGCAGTTGAAATCTATCATCATACTACAGATGCAGTTGAAATATATCACCATACTACAGATGCAGTTGAAATCTATCATCATACTACAGATGCAGTTGAAATCTATCATCCTCCTACAGATGCAGTTGAAATATATCATCATACTACAGATGCAGTTGAAATCTATCATCATACTACAGATGCAGTTAAAATATATCACCATACTACAGATGCAGTTGAAATCTATCATCATGCTACAGATGCAGTTGAAATATATCATCATACTACAGATGCAGTTGAAATCTATCATCATACTACAGATGCAGTTAAAATATATCACCATACTACAGATGCAGTTGAAATATATCATCATACTACAGATCCAGTTGAAATCTATCATCCTCCTACAGATGCAGTTGAAATCTATCATCCTCCTACAGATGCAGTTGAAATATATCATCATACTACAGATGCAGTTGAAATCTATCATCATACTACAGATGCAGTTAAAATATATCACCATACTACAGATGCAGTTGAAATCTATCATCATGCTACAGATGCAGTTGAAATATATCATCATACTACAGATGCAGTTGAAATCTATCATCATACTACAGATGCAGTTAAAATATATCACCATACTACAGATGCAGTTGAAATATATCATCATACTACAGATCCAGTTGAAATCTATCATCCTCCTACAGATGCAGTTGAAATCTATCATCCTCCTACAGATGCAGTTGAAATATATCATCATACTACAGATGCAGTTGAAATCTATCATCATACTACAGATGCAGTTGAAATCTATCATCATACTACAGATGCAGTTGAAATCTATCATCATGCTACAGATGCAGTTGAAATATATCATCATACTACAGATGCAGTTGAAATCTATCATCATACTACAGATGCAGTTAAAATATATCATCATACTACAGATGCAGTTGAAATATATCATCATACTACAGATGCAGTTGAAATCTATCATCATACTACAGATGCAGTTGAAATCTATCATCTTCCTACAGATGCAGTTGAAATATATCATCATACTACAGATGCAGTTGAAATCTATCATCATACTACAGATGCAGTTAAAATATATCACCATACTACAGATGCAGTTGAAATCTATCATCATGCTACAGATGCAGTTGAAATATATCATCATACTACAGATGCAGTTGAAATCTATCATCATACTACAGATGCAGTTAAAATATATCACCATACTACAGATGCAGTTGAAATCTATCATCATACTACAGATGCAGTTGAAATCTATCATCCTCCTACAGATGCAGTTGAAATCTATCATCCTCCTACAGATGCAGTTGAAATATATCATCATACTACAGATGCAGTTGAAATCTATCATCATACTACAGATGCAGTTAAAATATATCACCATACTACAGATGCAGTTGAAATCTATCATCATGCTACAGATGCAGTTGAAATATATCATCATACTACAGATGCAGTTGAAATCTATCATCATACTACAGATGCAGTTAAAATATATCACCATACTACAGATGCAGTTGAAATATATCATCATACTACAGATGCAGTTGAAATCTATCATCATACTACAGATGCAGTTAAAATATATCACCATACTACAGATGCAGTTGAAATCTATCATCATGCTACAGATGCAGTTGAAATATATCATCATACTACAGATGCAGTTGAAATCTATCATCATACTACAGATGCAGTTAAAATATATCACCATACTACAGATGCAGTTGAAATATATCATCATACTACAGATCCAGTTGAAATCTATCATCCTCCTACAGATGCAGTTGAAATCTATCATCCTCCTACAGATGCAGTTGAAATATATCATCATACTACAGATGCAGTTGAAATCTATCATCATACTACAGATGCAGTTAAAATATATCACCATACTACAGATGCAGTTGAAATCTATCATCATGCTACAGATGCAGTTGAAATATATCATCATACTACAGATGCAGTTGAAATCTATCATCATACTACAGATGCAGTTAAAATATATCACCATACTACAGATGCAGTTGAAATATATCATCATACTACAGATGCAGTTGAAATCTATCATCATACTACAGATGCAGTTAAAATATATCACCATACTACAGATGCAGTTAAAATATATCACCATACTACAGATGCAGTTAAAATATATCACCATACTACAGATGCAGTTGAAATCTATCATCATACTACAGATGCAGTTGAAATCTATCATCATACTACAGATGCAGTTAAAATATATCACCATACTACAGATGCAGTTGAAATATATCATCATACTACAGATGCAGTTGAAATCTATCATCATACTACAGATGCAGTTGAAATATATCATCATACTACAGATGCAGTTGAAATCTATCATCATACTACAGATGCAGTTAAAATATATCACCATACTACAGATGCAGTTGAAATCTATCATCATGCTACAGATGCAGTTGAAATATATCATCATACTACAGATGCAGTTGAAATCTATCATCATACTACAGATGCAGTTAAAATATATCACCATACTACAGATGCAGTTGAAATATATCATCATACTACAGATCCAGTTGAAATCTATCATCCTCCTACAGATGCAGTTGAAATCTATCATCCTCCTACAGATGCAGTTGAAATATATCATCATACTACAGATGCAGTTGAAATCTATCATCATACTACAGATGCAGTTGAAATATATCATCATACTACAGATGCAGTTGAAATCTATCATCATGCTACAGATGCAGTTGAAATATATCATCATACTACAGATGCAGTTGAAATCTATCATCATACTACAGATGCAGTTAAAATATATCACCATACTACAGATGCAGTTGAAATATATCATCATACTACAGATGCAGTTGAAATCTATCATCATACTACAGATGCAGTTGAAATCTATCATCTTCCTACAGATGCAGTTGAAATATATCATCATACTACAGATGCAGTTGAAATCTATCATCATACTACAGATGCAGTTAAAATATATCACCATACTACAGATGCAGTTGAAATCTATCATCATGCTACAGATGCAGTTGAAATATATCATCATACTACAGATGCAGTTGAAATCTATCATCATACTACAGATGCAGTTAAAATATATCACCATACTACAGATGCAGTTGAAATCTATCATCATACTACAGATGCAGTTGAAATCTATCATCCTCCTACAGATGCAGTTGAAATATATCATCATACTACAGATGCAGTTGAAATCTATCATCATACTACAGATGCAGTTAAAATATATCACCATACTACAGATGCAGTTGAAATCTATCATCATGCTACAGATGCAGTTGAAATATATCATCATACTACAGATGCAGTTGAAATCTATCATCATACTACAGATGCAGTTAAAATATATCACCATACTACAGATGCAGTTGAAATATATCATCATACTACAGATCCAGTTGAAATCTATCATCCTCCTACAGATGCAGTTGAAATCTATCATCCTCCTACAGATGCAGTTGAAATATATCATCATACTACAGATGCAGTTGAAATCTATCATCATACTACAGATGCAGTTAAAATATATCACCATACTACAGATGCAGTTGAAATCTATCATCATGCTACAGATGCAGTTGAAATATATCATCATACTACAGATGCAGTTGAAATCTATCATCATACTACAGATGCAGTTAAAATATATCACCATACTACAGATGCAGTTGAAATATATCATCATACTACAGATGCAGTTGAAATCTATCATCATACTACAGATGCAGTTGAAATCTATCATCATACTACAGATGCAGTTAAAATATATCACCATACTACAGATGCAGTTAAAATATATCACCATACTACAGATGCAGTTGAAATATATCATCATACTACAGATGCAGTTGAAATCTATCATCATACTACAGATGCAGTTAAAATATATCACCATACTACAGATGCAGTTGAAATATATCATCATACTACAGATGCAGTTGAAATCTAACATCATACTACAGATGCAGTTGAAATATATCATCATACTACAGATGCAGTTGAAATCTATCATCATACTACAGATGCAGTTAAAATATATCACCATACTACAGATGCAGTTAAAATATATCACCATACTACAGTTGCAGTTAAAATATATCACCATACTACAGATGCAGTTGAAATCTATCATCATACTACAGATGCAGTTGAAATCTATCATCATACTACAGATGCAGTTAAAATATATCACCATACTACAGATGCAGTTGAAATATATCATCATACTACAGATGCAGTTGAAATCTATCATCATACTACAGATGCAGTTGAAATATATCATCATACTACAGATGCAGTTGAAATCTATCATCATACTACAGATGCAGTTAAAATATATCACCATACTACAGATGCAGTTGAAATCTATCATCATGCTACAGATGCAGTTGAAATCTATCACCATGCTGCAGATGCAGTTGAAATCTAACAAAAAAAAAAAACAAATCCTTGCTGTCTTTTAGCACAAAATTTACCCTGATACCCTGATATATTAGCCTGTATCATAAACTATCCTGCCTTCAAAGTTACCTTGAAAGCCTACAAGCCAACAAAACTCCGGTAATTGAATAGTTAAACCGTTTAACGAGGCGCGTGCGGCACTGCTTTTAAAGCGGCGCACACACTAAACAATGTCATGGCTACGTACAGCTTAATCGATGTGGATGGGTCACCTAAGCTACCGGCACACACTGCTTTTTTGGTGGGTGGGCTAAGGGAAGAGAGGGGACGTGTATGTTGGAAAATTCAATGAGCGGTTTTGTTAAGGGGTAAAGTGATTGACTTTTGTGTGCGTGAGCGTGTTCGTCGATTTATTCTTATGTATCTATGCATATTTGCATGGACATATTTTTTCCATGTCATACAATCCAAAACAGACAAACTTATGGAAGTTTCAGCGTTTTCTACAAATAAAATAAAATAATTATCTGAGGTACTTACCTATATATTCTTTTATTTAACTGATCTGGTTTTTGCCTAAGGTTATTGATGAGATCGTTTTCGAATTGTTTGCTGTCACTTGGAATTACATACCTAAAAGGCAAAAATATATAGGAAGTTTTCATTGCATTAACACCATCATCAAAAATTATTGCCCTCTCACCGCTCCTAACTTGCAGGCACAACAAATTCTCGGCTGGTATGTAGGGCAGGTTCGCGTTATTTTGGTTCGTGTACCTACACCCGACCGCCACCGTGAAGGTAATTGCGCAAATGCGGATCAAGCCTTATGCTACGCTACGCTGCGTTACGCTACGCTAGCTCAGCGGGTGACGATTGGGACTTTGCCGGCTTTCCACAACGACACAGAAAGTAAATAACTTACAATATTGGGGATCTTTCGACATTCTTGGTGTATTTTGAAACAGACACTGTGTGGCTGTACTGGATAAATAATAAGATGAAATTCTCAGTAAATGGAAAATGGTTATATTTAGTAGTCAGCGATCCACACAATGGGAGCCACAATAGGCATCAAGAGGATGCCTGTGTTATTTTTTTCAATCATTGACATTCTATTGGATCGTAATCGTAACTGGCTAACTATCGATATTGTAAACATAAATAATAGAAGTAAAGTCAGGAACATGAATTGGCAAGCTATGAATTGGTAACCGTTAAAGCTGGGCAAGTGGTTTTTATGGATTGAATTTACTATTTGCGTCTTGTATGACGTGTAAATTGGAAAAATGCATGAAAAGAAAATGATGTGGGAAAACATAATCCCTTTATAATATATTTGGGATGACATTTTATTGGCATTTTATTTTATAAAACCGGAACTTGGTTAAAATTAAACATTGCGATGTGGGAGCGTAATGACCATAGCCTCATTAAGGGTTAAGTTTGTCCGTTTATTCAAATAATAACTGTATTTTTTTGACAGTTGCATGAAATGGCTATAACACGACATATTGACGTAGTTTGTCAATTGACTGTACCGTCTACGGAAAAAAGATTATGGCAGAAGAAATAAATGATTATGTTTGGGTTATATTTATAATCTACTACCAGCCAGTTCATTTGCTACATACACAATTAACAATGTTAATATTAATGATCTTCAATATTAATGATCATGTCTGTAGTCAATTTGCCAAGTAATTGGACAGTGAACCATTTCAAATCAAGACAGTGTATAAATTTGCGGACGCAGGTTATTTGAATTTCATGAATATTGGTATATTGCTTCTTACTTTAATTAAGGCGATGTGTTTTTGGTTTTTGTGCTAACACCATAAATTTTATTATTATTATAAGTCGTATACGTAAGGATTTGTAATTGGCTTCCTGGTGACTATGGTTTCCTTTTTTGTCTGTTTTTATTAGCTGTAAGTCCTATATAAATATTGGTAATCATTCAATTAGTTTATGATGACCGTAAAGTTAACAGCGAAGTGTAGGGAACTAGTATTATTGAAACAACTGTACCCGATCGATTACCATTTATTACTACTCATCTTCTACAAATGCAATATATTTTATAACATAGATCTTAACTACTAAGCACATACTACACCTCAGAAGTACACTGTTTGTAAGAGATCACTTTCGCAGTACATGATCAGTGCTATTTCCTTCTCTGTGAAAAAGGTCGCCTGCTATAGGGTACATAATTGTGGGTTAGATGCAGGTTCATTATATAGGTGCCTATGTATATGAACCTTATTTTAATCACTCACCTTTATTACACTTTATTTATGGTTGGCGTATTATATCTTCTCAATCCATGCATCTGTATTAGTTGTCATCTCAGCCTCTTTTGTAGCCATATCAGTTTCCACAACCTTTTCATCGTTTCATACTCAAATATTTTAGGTAACAATGCAAGTATTTTAGATTATTAATGAAAATATAAGAGCAGAGGTGGCCCTGTGTTAAGGGCCACGACTTATGAGTTGTATGTCGTAGGTACGAGCCTAGTTGGGATCGCACGCGCACAGAGTGGGGACTCGGTCCGCCAACCGAGTGACCCCAGGGAAGACGGTGGCACAGTGGTCAGGTGCTGCCGTACACAGCGAGGCTCAGGGGAGGCCCCTTTACAGTCTCCCCAGGGATGTGACTTACAGGCGTTGCACAGGGGGGGTTCCGGAATTGGTATTTTAAGAGGAACCGGGACCCCTTCTATGTGCTGGTGGTGATCGCTGGGGGGGTTTTAGTGAGTTAAAAATCCCACACTCCTCGATCTCCGTCCCCAGAGGTCGGGTGCCTTTTGAAGGTTTCCCTCAGAAAAAAAAAAAAACAAAAAAGGTACGAACCCAGATAGCCGCTTTACTTTGTGTAAGTTATTTCATCACTGCTCTCAAAATGGTGAAGGAAAACATCGTGAGGTATGTCCTAGAACCAAAAATTCGAAGACATGTGACATCCGCCAACCTGCACTGGGCCCGCGTGGTGGATTACGGCCCACTCCCGTGCACTGAGAGGAGGCCTGTGTCCTAGCAGTAGGAACATTATAGGTTGATTACGCCATGAAAATATTATTATAATTTCTCCAATTCTCTACCAGTTATTAAAACCAAACGCACATTAAGCATAAATTCATCATATTCAATTTCCTTTCATGTCAAAAGGTGCTTAAGGATATAAATATTGCGGTAGGATTGAAGGAAATGGGCCAATTTCCAAGGCTATTATTTTGTATTGTTACGTGTCATATGGTTATTCGTGACCAGTTATTGGCTCGTAATGCGAATGTGAAAGGTGAAAGTAATAAGAGAAAACGGGAAACACAATTTGGGAGGCGCGTGTGAATGGAGGTAAGAATTGAGTCTACAGTGATTCATAATTTTACTCTCATGTTCACTATTTAAGTAAACTTTTAGAAACCGGGGCAAGTAAAACAGTTTCGTTTACGGGTTTGTTTTATATTTTCAACATTATATAATTTATTTACACAATGATTCCTCCCTCTGCTTGATATATATGTTATGGTCCAAGTGATAATAAGGGCATTATTCATACTGCCCGGGCAGTATATAAGCAGAGTCCACCAACTGAGTATTGAATGTGGCTTCTGATTGGTCGTTAAACTCCCATAGTAGCCTTCAACTAGGCGAAGCCTCCTGTTTCTGAATCGCAATAATAAGGCGTAGCCGACGGAGTCCCGCTCGGCGGGGCTCCTGCTTCTCGGTGGTTTAAAAAAAATAACCACAAAGGTTTCTAACCTAACCTGTCCGAGTCGGGGTGCCCCAAGTCCCGTCTAGCTCGCTACGCTCGCTCTTGCATCCTAAATTCTTCTAGTATAGTAAGTAATATTGTATTTTGAACCAATCCCTAAGACATAAGTTGGTGGACTCTGCTTATATGCTGCCCGGGCAGTATGAATAATGCCCTTATAATCACTTAGACCATAACATATATACAGCGCTGGCCACACTGAGGCGAATTCTGCACGGGATGCGGGGCACTACTGCGCGCGTTGGATTATTTTAATGGTAAGGAAGTCGCGCCAGTTGGAACACCTCCATATAAGTTAGTTGACAGCATCTCGGCGCGAGCGACTTTTTTTCTCGAATCCCACGCAGGTTTCGCTTCAGTTTGGCCAAGCCGTTGGTAGTGTTTGTAATAGAAACACCAAAGGGACGGGGGCGTCTGGATGGTGATTAGGCGTCAGCAATATTTATTTACGTTTTCAGTGAAATTTTGTATTTCTGATTTGAACAAATATGGCAACCCTATTTGTCTATGCTTGAAAGCGAAAAGCATTTTCAGGGATAACCCAAAATAATTGGTATTGCTCTCAAGCGATGTTTTATGGTTAAGTTAGAAAGAACTCAAGTAGGGAAATTACTTAAATGGGCATTACATTACTTTATAGTCTTTGCATTCCTTATTTCTAGACTCATGAATGACAACAAAGAAACCTGAACAGATTTTTAAAAAATAATAATGTTTACGTGAGCATAGGAGAGTAAGAGCTTTGCTTACCTTTGCTGAAAAGGGAGAGGGGGTGTTAAAAATGAAGTACTTAAATTCTGCTTACGTAATAATTGAATGGCCCCTAATAAGAGGCAATACCTCGAAAGCCTAACAAACGCTTTAATTCTGGATATTGGTAGGTATCCTGTCTCTAACAAATTGGTTGCTTAATTCAGTTATTTAGAGTGAAAAATTATATTAAGCTGCATTTTGGTAACCTGACACTACAAAATTACTTGATATCAGAAACTTAAAATTTCTTATTTACTCTTACTACTCTTTGTTGTGTGTACAAAAATAATGGATAAATAAATAAATAGATCAGATATAGCTAAACAAAAGTTTGACTACTAAAACTAGCCTCAATATGATTCAAAAATTAAATTGGCGAATGCAAGATCAATTGGTAGGCACTTGCCATCGGGGCGAACTGCAACTAGGTCTGGCTGAGTTTCAACTCATTTAACTTGCTGCCCAACTGGCTGACTTTCGATTCAAACTACTTTATTTATATCTAGAGCTCTCTGGTCATATTATTTTGAATACCTGAATATAGGTCCAAATATTGGTAATACATGACCCCATTAGGATACATGGCCTTTTGCTTATTGCTTTTGTAGACAGGATTTTAATTCAGATTTGTTACAGTTGTAATGGCAATCATGTCATTTGGTTTAAATAGGCTTTTATTTTTATATAGATTCTTCTATATTTTGTGAATGTGAGAACGTTGTAGGCCTAACTTGTAGACTGTATTTGTAGACCTTTTTATATTTTGTTGAGTACCTGTTATTTATTGACAGGCCTACACTGTCCTCCCATAACTATCAACACTTATTTGAAACATTTTAAAAGTCCCTTATTTTTAAAAGAGTAACCGTGGAGTTTCTTACCGGCTCGTCTCCATAGGAAACAACCAATTGAAACCGTGCACCTAGCTCTTGACGTTTCATAAGTGCTCATGGAGGTTTATGTGAAATAAAATGTTTTCTTTTGATTTGCTACGCCATCTGTCCGTCTGTCACACGCAGGGTTGTTTATCTTTGGAACCATGACATATATACGCCAGTTGAATTTCATCCGCTAGTATGGCAAATACTAATAAAAATAAAAGTATAAACCATATCCCTCTTTCAAGTTTTTTTTTTTTTTTTTGAATGAAAGCTTGCTCTCCGGTTTTTGTTCATCAGGCTATTCGTAAGGTAAACTGATGAGAAATAAAAATGCAATTGCTTACTGAATGCAAGATATCCTACTAGCAAGTACTATTGCACAAGTTGACATTTGAAACCGTAATACCTTGGCCAGATAAGGCGTTTTACATGCGGACACGCGGGTACAAACATCCGCTTATCTAATATACTAGCCAATACGTTAGGACGTATCACGCACGTGTCTGGACATGCACTAAGTATGTAGGATGCGGCTTGCTTTACCAAAATGAAAATAAGAAACAGCGATGCTAATTTTCCACAATATTTTCTATCGTTCCTTAGGTTTACTCATAGTTGACTTTACGAACAGTTTTGGTCTTATTCTGGTTATTGGAACCACGGCTGCCAGCGGATTAATAATAATTATTTATTTATTCATGCAACCACGACCCACAGAGTGTTTAAAGTTAAACTTTATTAGTAAACATAAGAAACATAAAATCAAAGACTTTAAATTATTGGGATCGTCAGTGGAATCTTTCAAACATGCACCGCTAAACAGCGGTTCATGTAGAAAGAATCCAGCCGGTCTGCTATCTTCGACCAGAGGCCGTACTATGACATGTTAAAGCCATCATTGTTCCAGCGTGAAAGAGAGACGGAGCTATATATGACCGATGGCACTATCCCTTTTTCGCAATGGAACCATGATGGTATTAGCACGTCATAGTAAGGCAACTGACGCTGGTTGGGGGTGGCTCGTACTCTGCCGAACAGGGACGCTTACGAATAACGTTGTAGAAACAGTCTACTCTCCATTCTGCGAACATTCCCGATGCACTGCATAATCGAGGCAGCCCCGAAAAAGTAATGAATAAAATATTTGTCCCTATTTTATTTTAAATGACATATTGACCATCAATCAAAGCTGATGACTTTAAATGTAATAAATAAATGCTCAATCCACTGCAGTTTGTATCATCATTAAGATAATCGTTTAAATTCGGTGACATTATTAACTTCGTTACATTCCGATGCACAGTAATCACTCTGTATTAAGCATCGCAGATTGTAGACAAATTAATTTCCTTTTTAAGCAATAAAAACCTTGTTCATTCAGTTGATAATTACCAACAAGAGGAATTCATAATGACTGTATAGATATTTAAAAACACCACTGAACGGGTTGTTCGATATTCGAATTTAATACACGAACAGGATCGCATATCGTTTCAGTTTTCATGATAGGAATTTAATTGATCCGTTCCGTTTTCATTAGTACTCGCGTTCGAGAACAATTTCACGGGAATGTGTCGATGCGTTGGATAGATGACCTAGGCGATATGACTTCTATAGATGAAATGCTCTTGTTGTTCAATACCCGTAGGTATTGCATTTTGCAGGAAAGAATAGGAGTACTAGCCAGTTTTGAAGCAATTAAATTACAGACCGTTCAAACCAGCTTCTTCATCAATAAAATATTAATGATCCAGTAAGATAATTAGTTAGTTTTCTGAATTAAGTTTCATTGCATGAGGTCTTATCTATCTATATTATTAGATAATACGATACTCACTCGTATAATGAAACAAAAACTCTCTAAAAGTAGGTAAGTACTCAATATATTCATTGCTTCCACATGTGAAGTTAGGTGGTAGGTTACAAAAATATGATCATTGTGGACCCTGTCGAGCACAGCAGAAGTAGGAGAGAGGAAGAGGATTTTTTATTTGACTACTTTTATACTATAATTATATTGTGATTATATTATAAAACATGTAAGTAATTTAAAATTTGTCATGTATATTGTAAAAGCATTTATATAATAGAAATCGTTTTAATTTATTTATGAATGTATTAAATTTTTGTTCTTCTTTAATTTCTTCTGGTACATAAATGTAAGGCCCCGAAAGTCTTAAAATAACAAAGTACATATCTATATATCTATTTAGTTTTCCTAAAAAGGCTCGATGGGTAAGCAAACCCATCCGTTAGTCATGGAAGCTGGACATTATAATAATAATACCAGCCTATTTTATTGTCACGCTGCAGGACAGTGGATTCGTCTCATACAGAGAAGGGACGAGCATTGATCACCACGCTTGCTCAAGACGGATTGGCGATCCCAGACTTATATTGACTATTAGCTTCTGCCCGCGACTTCATTCACGTGGAAGTCGTAAGACACCACAATTTACTAAAATAACAGACACATTTTTATACAATTTTTTTGTTTACCTACTACGTTTGTAGTTTTGGTCTCGGCAGCCAAAATAAGAAGAGAGCCAGGACTGGTGCAAGAAACAGCTCGTACTGAGGACGACATCCGCAGCCTGCAGTGGGTAGTAAATTCCCATGGCTTGCGAAGATTTTCTTTTTTAGTGAATTAATGAACGCCTGCGTTCCTGTATATACTACCTAATGGCACAACACTGATACACTGTCTGATACTTTCTGGCCTGAATTCCTCCTACGCTAATGTCGGTCGCGTACCAGTCGTAGCAACGTACGCGCCGCCGCTGCGTCAGCGTCACAGTGTGGTGCTATATAAAAAAACAATGTATATTCGTACGCGCGACCGACGTACGCGACCGACATCAGCGCAGGAGGAATGCACGCCTTACAGATTGTTCCTGACGAACAGTTATCACTAAAATAATATAACAGTACTCGTAGATTGTAAACATACGGGATTTCTTATTAACAGCCACCTTACCATAGATATTTATTTTTATTGTAACAAAAGATGACAGAAGAGGCCTAAATTTTGTGTTTTTATGTGAACGTTTTACGAACTGTCATTAGATAATGGTTTATATCAAAATGTAAAAAAAGGAACCCAAAAATGTCTATTGTTGAGAATCGAGCATAGGTTTGCAACGCAGTTGTCAAACCGCTTAGCTATTTTGTTTTGTTGAAAGTTGACTAAATAGCCGTTCGTAATTATGTCATGACTGACGGCATTAAAGGTATAGCGTGATGAAAATCATTTAAAATGTTAAATCTGTAACTATCTGCAATATTTTGGCTCGTCTTTTTACAATTTGCGGTAAACTATAGAAGAATAAGAATTGCAATATTACTCAGCCTCCATAGCAAAAACCGTGATATATAGCCTGCAGACTGACCAGACTTATAGGGAATATCTATGCAAAATTGGAACAAAATCTATACGGTAGATTTTGCGTGATGCTGGAACATACTTATAGACAAACCGACAAACAGACAAAAAATATTTTAAAAAAATGCCATTAAAATCGATCTCAAACATCACATTTATTTTTTTAATAAAAATATACAACAATGTACTATTTTGACTTCGTTACGATCCTCACGATTTTTTCTTCTACGATGTCAGTAATGTCCCAGATGTCCAATTCAGAAAGAAGGATATCTTATTACAACCGGACGTAATTAACAGGTTACAAGAAATAAAAACGATAATTAACAGGTAATCGGTAATCCACCATCCTGATTACCTACTAATTGGTATGTGATGTTACTTAAACACAGGTGAATGAACTTGTTTATGCTATACATAGCCACGTCGGTATAACCACTATCATTTACGCTTAGATGACAATAACATGTACGTTTTGTGATACCTACCTAAAAAAATGCTATTTTCGTTTATTGATCAAGGGCGATGCGGGATTGCGGGAAGTTAGAGTTGGCCTCAGATGCCGCGATTTCATGAAACAGTAATTCAATAGGGTAGGTAATATTAACTTAAAGAGTTGTATTGGTGATTATCACTGACTCAATACGTATTTGTTACGGTGGCGAATAATATTTTAATCAACATACCTTATATTGCCTACCTCCAAATTTCGCCCTTCTTGGGGTTTGTGCACGAAATGTGAAAATTAAAGTCTATTTTAGTGTTTTTGCGTTATTACAATTAGGTATTGAACGAACTGGTGAAATTACAGGCAGCTAAGATATTACAACTTTAGCTCCTCTAAGGGCCCTTTTCCTGTCATGTGAATTTTCACCCGCGCGCGATCTGGTCTGCATGCGGGATAAAGATTTCGTTTGCCGCTGCTGTGACGTGTGTGTTGCCAGTGACTAACTCGTGCATGATTATATGCGTACTATGACCATGCGTACGGCCCTCGTCACAGTAAAAACAACACTGAAGGCAGAAGAACGCCGCTCGCATCCGGTTAGCACGCGCCCGCAGCCAATCCGCGTTCCGCGCGCATGTTGCCCGCATGATAGGAAAAACATGTATGAAATGATAGGATGCGGGCAGCCTGCTCGCGGACCAAATTCGCGCGCTGGCGAAAATACGCATGACAGGAAAAGGGCCCTAAAGTTAGCAAAACCTTTTTCCATGAGGTTTGTACGTTGTAATTAGACGAAGTTGCAAATAAAACTAAAAAGCTTTCGTGGTTGTGATGAATTTATCCCAAGAACAAAATTAACTTTGTAGTTGAAACAATGTTCTCCCATACTCGATATCACGATATAATATGTCATATCTTTTTCCTTTACTTGTGATGTGAGACCTTGCCAAATTGCATGATTCTAGGTCAACGGGAAATACCCTATATAGATTTTGATTTATTTTCGAGTATCAAAATATGTCGCATAAATGGCCGTATTTGTTTATTGCGTTGAAAAATAAGCTTGATTTTTTTAGAGCTTTATGGGACCGTAGACCTACTTAATTGATATTAATTTCAACGTGATACCTCCAAGCATTCGTGAGAAAAGGGTCTTGACAGATAGACAGACAGACAGACAGACAGACGGACGGACGGACAACGAAGTGATCCTATAAGGGTTCCCTTTTTTCCTTTTGAGGTAGAGATGCCTAAAAATCGAAAAAGAACGCAAACTTGAAAAAAAAATACAGTCAAGTAAGGTTATTATTTTTAACCACTTTAAATACGTTACGCTAAGATGATAAAACCCTATATTACGCATTAACTGCCTAATTATAACCTAATGTGTTTTAAATAATCCCTAACCACCGTAATTACTCGTAGTTTATTTGTTAAATCAGCAACATTTTGTTCGCGAGACCTTGGCTTTGGGAAACATTAGGGGTTATATTAGGCACACAATAATATGATTATTATAGACTGTTTTTGATGTCGTTAGAGGTCAAATTATTCAACTTTGAAGAAGGGATTTTAATACCGGTATTGTCAGGAACCGGTTCTGATATTTGTAAACGGTTACCGGTATTTATACATATATTATATGGCTACTTTTCGTGAGTTGTGGTATAAGATAACGTTATAATGACGACAATGTATCTTAGTTCGGATATCTGAGTGTATGCTATCGGTTTGAAAATCACGGTACTCTAAAACAATCGGTTTCGGTAAGGTACCAGTACCCAAATACCAAATAAAACTTATCGTTATTTACCGTTATAATTCAGGCGTTTTTTAGTACCGGTAGCAAGCCCTGCTTTGTTCACAATCGTTATGTAAATGAGGTTGGTACGCTGTAAACACCACGTAATTTGTATCAAGTGCCGCATAATTGAAGGAAATGTGCCTAGGTATTAGTTTTAAGTGTACTGCAATGGTTTTTAACTACAAGTAAAGTATACTCTTTCTACATTGTTTCGTAATGTGAAAAACATTGTTAAAACTCCGGATAATTCTTTATTGTGTCTCGAAATCGACTGAAATTGTTTTATTCCTATGCACGATTTCGCTACTACATTGGGATTACATAGCATTTTATTTATAGTCGTACGATCGTGCTTGTTCCATTGACGAATTTCAAGTACTAGAATTCTTACACGTATGGCCATTTTGATTATAAAGTCTTTCCGCGTGCTACGAGCCTGGAAATATCCGTGCTCTATATAGAAAAAATATGATACGACTGAAATTATACAGGGTGGCATCCACGACGTGCAACCATAGTTTCAGTACATGATTCTGAACCTATTAAATATATATGGGGTTCCATACATTTTGACCGCGTAGGTAGTGCACTTTTTAATGAAACAACATATATTTTTTGATAACCGATGACAAAAGTTTACGCTAGGGGGTTTAGAATCATGTGCTGAATTCATGTTTACAGTTTGCGCGTCGAGGGAGGTCCCTGCTACCCTGTATGTTTATTGTTTTGTATGTCTTTTTCTGCCGTCTGATAAATGAGAATACAAAATAAACTCACGCCTTCTTCCCATAGGGATAGGCAGAAACTACGGAACGCCACCAGCTACGATCCTTACATACTCCTTTTGCCTCGTTTACGTTCATACATCTGGTCATGTACGCACGCCGGTTGTGAGTACTACGCACCTGACTTTTCTGAACAACATCACCAATAAGGTCACTATATGTCTTCCTAGGGAATACAAACCTGATTATAATATCAACACCTTACATTACAAAAATTTGTTTGTGACTAACTAATGATTTATCTTTAATACGAGTATAACTTGCCATACGATTTACAACATCTAGAGTTAACTGCAATATCTCCATAATAATATTGTAAGACCTTGTAATCTGCTGACTACCCAATTGTTCTCAAGGTTTCATTACCATGGCGAAGTGTACCGGGTTCAGCGGTTTTGTCACGACTCGTTTGACACCCCCTAATAAATTTTCCCCGTTTTAATAAGCTAATAATTTTTAGAATGAAAATTTCATTTAGTCTCGCATAGATTAAGGCCGGCGCGACGTTGTTGATTTTGTTTCCCAAACAAAATGAGTGTAATTGCTTTTAATTTAACTTATAATTAGGCGTTTAAAATGTTTGTGTTTTATAATGATTGGTTTTGAGAGTGTTTGTTTTGGGCTTTTTAATAATTTAATTTTCAATACCTATCTGTTTCAAAATCCTTAGTCTGTAGTCAAATGTAGACCTTAGATAGTATCTGTACATAATGTATAAATTAAATTCACTTTTCGTGTCTGTGACCGCGTTGTTCTTCTAAACTACGTAACGGATTGGATGTGGTTATCACTATCATGTAGAGAAATTATTCCGAAAGATTTTTATGTAATATAATGAATTAATACTAAACTTACAGATAAAAAAGAAATGTCGATGTTTGTCATGTCGTAAAAACCTTGCGAGGCAGGGCAGGTCGCTAGTTTACTATAATTGTTAATTATCCTTCGGATCTAATCTTTTTAGCTTCCTTGGCACAGTATCTAAGCATTCGGCTTTTGAGTTACCAGTCGCCGACTTGGGTCGGTTTCTACGCCATGGTATGCAAGATCGACTCTAGCAAGGACCAAATACTCACCCTCCAACACACATCCATTCATTTACACTCTACTCACCATAGGCCATCATTACACAACTTATATAAAATTATTCTCCTACATTTGGCACTTCCTTTAATTTGAATATTATTTTATTATATCACCTTTCTAAGCTATAGGAGAATTTTGGAGATAAAATGAGCAAATCGTTAATACCACTACCTTAGGTCTACAAATTACTACAGAGTATAAAATATACCTTCGGTAGTAAGCCCTCTTAATTTGCATTTCATATAAATCAACGTCGAAACTGGGCCCTAAATTAGGAGCAAATTACACAGTCCTGTTAAAAATTAATTAAAGCAAAAGTGTCATTAGGCTCACTTAATTGGGAAAGCTGGTCCTTTAAGAACTAGGTTGAGTCATATGATTATTTTACTGATATTGATAAATAAAAGTATTACTCTCATATCTTTGCAAAAGTTAAATCTTCATAAATATTTTGGTATCAGTATTTTCAAGATGAGTGTAAAATAAATTTAATTTTTAACTGGCTGCAAAAAAAGGAGGAGGTTCTCAATTCGACTGTATGCTTTTTTATGTTTGTTAGCTCAGAAATTTTTTCTGGGTGAACAGATTTGGATGATTCTTTTTTTTCATTTGATAGCTGGTGCTTTACATGTGGTCTCATTTAAATTTGATCAAGTTCTGACTAGTAGTTTTTGAGTTATCCTTAATACTGCATATTTTTTCCACTTAGTTTATATTGATGATGTTTTAATCATTTTCAGTCACTGTTAATTCGTATACCACTACTTGTTATGTAAATACATAACAAGTAGTGGTATACGAATTTATGTGGGGTAGGTAACGCAACTAAAAAGTGAAAAATAAAAACTTTTTTACAAAAAACATTCGACTTCCAAAAAAAAAACACAAAAAATCGTGAAAAATAACTTTAATTTCGGAAGTCGGTGGCCAAAAACGAAAATTCAAAACCAAAGACACCGACTTCCGAAATTAAAGTTATTATTCACGTTTTTTTGTGTTTTTTTTGGAAGTCAGTTTAAAAAAAAAATAAGATTTCTTGTTTTGTGTTAGTGTAAATGGACTACTAAATAAACATAAACTTTCGTAAACGTAAACTTATCCTACACGACTTCTACTAATTTTCAAACTACCCCAAATCAATTACCAACATGAACCCTTCAGCAGCCCATGACTAAACGACCAACAATCCCGTCCACCTAACTTAATCAGTATCATTCCATTGACAAACAATTACCCACGCGTGGTTTCCCGACATGGCCAATTTGCCGTGAAGGAGTGAGCGGCCGCTTGACGCACATTTACATGACAAAGGCCTCATCTGACGGTCCTGACGGCCAGTCGGCTGCCGACTCTGACGTAACGAATCGCTGTGACGAAATGACGTGAAGTACAAAATAGCCCCTGGAGTTGAGCCTTTTTGTCGCAGGCCAGTGATATTTTGTTCGCTTTTAGAACGTGTATTCCCAATTTTTATATTTTTTAGTTTTATTTTGGGTTGTATTTTATGTCGATGTTATTTTTGTGTGTTTGACGATATTTTTATACACGGTTTTGACCTGCTTTATTTAGAGTGGTTTTAGGATAGGAGATTTATTTATTTTTATACATTTAGGTAACATTTAAAAGTATTCGGATTCTTATTTCAACTCCTTATTTATGGCTTTTGTGGATAGGATTTTGATTCCGATTTGTTACAGTAGTAATGGCAATCATGTCATTTAGGCTAAATAGGCTTTTATTTTTATATAGATTCTTTTATATTCTGTGAATGTGAGAACGTTGTAGACCTAACTTGTAGACTAGATTTGTGGACCTTTCTATATTTTGTTGAGTACATGTTACTTGTTGACAGGCCTACACTGTCCTCCCATATCTATCAACACTGTAATTGGAAACATTGTAACAGCCCCTTATTTTTAAAAGAGTAACCGTGGAGTTTCTTCCCGGCTCTTCTCCATAGGAAACAACCAATTGGAACCGTGCACCTAGCTTCTGACGTTTCATAAGTGCCCATGTTGGTTTATGTGAAATAAAATATTTTGATTTTGATTGAGTAGTGGTAAGTTATAAGTTAAAAGTAAACAATATTTTTCGCTGGTAGCTATATACTATGAAACCTTGAGTATTCTCCTAGTAGTTCAGCACAGTATAGTGTTCCTTCTCATTATTGATTCCACTTGAAGACACCTATCTCATATCCTAACAATAGCCTCTCCGCCTGTAGCCACACAATATGTTGGAGGTTGTATACCTTGTATAGGTAGGCAAGCACTCTAGAGTATTAATGAGAAATAAAGTGTAAGTAATGTAAAAAAAAACTGGCAGTTGTACGAAATGTATTCAGTCTTAAATGGAGGATCGCTGGCCATCTATCTGTCTATAAATGTATATAAATAAAAATGAATCGCCGAAATGTATGTACGCGCCGAACTTCAAAAACCACTGCACTTCATTTTTTTTTTGTGTTCTTTATTGTCAGGACAAGGTTTATATAAAAGAAAAAAAGAAAAAATATGAGTGAATGAGACAGAAGAGGTAGGTAGGGTAGGGTAGGTAGGTTAGGAGGGTAGGGTAGGTAGGTAGGGTAGGTGTTAGATACTTAGTGCTCCCTGAGTGAAGCCAGGCCGGGTAAAGCTAGTTGACAGATAAAATTAGACAAGGTGTAGTAAGGAAGAAAATCGATGCGATGATTCAACCGGCACGGATGAAAGAAATAAAAATATTTTATTTGGGATACGCACTGGAAATGTAGAGGGGCTTGCGGCTAAATAATAATAGCCGTACGGGTCGATCGATCAGGTCAAGCTATGCTTGCCGTGGTTGGTCTGTGGATGGGTGACCATCTTTACATACCAAGAACCCTCCGTGCCTCGGAAAGCACGTTAAGCCGTTGGTCTCAGCTGACAGTGACAGTGGCTTTGACAGTGGTTACGGGTCGTCAGAAGCCCGAAAGCCTGACAACCAGTCTTACCAAGGAGTATCGTATTACCCAGTAACTGGGTTGTGGAGGTCAGATAGGCCGTCGCTCCATGTAAAATACTGATATTCTGCTGCATCTGGTTAGACTGGAAGCCGACCCCCCAGTATAGTTGGGAGAAGGCGGAAATATATTTATATAAAAAAAAAGATTCTGGCATTTTTTAGCCGGTGAGGTTTTATTTTTGAACGTTTAAATAAAAGTTTCAATAACACAACCTATTAATGTGTAATAATATTCGTTTTAACTTTTAAAGACAATCCGTGCGCTCTATAGCATTCATACTCTAACGGCTACCCGATGTAACAATACTGTTCTGGATTGGCACAGTCTATTAACCACTCGAGCCTTTCAATCTTACTTCACTGTGTAGTGAGGATTTCGGTATAGGCAAGTGAATGACTAACTAGCCTGTAGGTATGAGTTACAATGTTTCGGATTGTTAGCCAGTTTGTGTGGGGAGAATTTGGTGTAAGTTGCAAAATATGTTGAGATTTAGAGCCTGAGAGGTAATTACGTAACACACTAGTACGTTACGTAACACGTAGGAATGGCTTTTATTGTGACACTTCAACAACTTTCATTGCATTGTTTACGTTGTTGAGCAGACAATTTTTTCGAACATAAGAAGCAATGGATTAGCAATAGCCTTCAAAATTATTCAGATTTTGATAGTGTGTTACGCAGTTCAGGTGCGAGTTTTAATGCCAGCATAGGTACCTACTACCCACCAAATAAATTGTACTAATAGGACAGGGTATGTATTTAACAGCGCAGGATGGCCTTTACCAGAAGTGGTCATCGTATTACTGGTTCAGCAGCTTCAATATCATTAAGTTTGTGACGGAATATAACAGTTTGTTGTGATCGTGGTACGACAGCGGCTCCCCTGTCATCATCTGTCATCAAACGACAGCCGTCACGCAACCATTGATGTGACGCTCTGATAGAGTGACTGTCACCAGCCAGTGTCACTCTTAAGGTCATAGCACACATATCAACTCGGAAAGGGATCGTCACCGTATCGCCTTTCGCCTCGCCGTCAAACAGGCGTCAACCTAACGTAAGCACGTAACCAAAACGGATCAGCAGCTCCGATACGTCGACTCGGCTACGGCTAGGCGACGTCGCGCTTGCGGCTCGCCGACCCCGGGCGAGGCGATCACGTTACGATTCCGATTAGTGTGCGTTACAGTAGGGAGTTTCATACAAAGAATACTGAGCTCGAGCGGCTCGAGTTGATATGGTGTCAATCCCTTTCCGATTTGATATGTGTGCTATTTCCTTAATCCGACCTTTTTCGGTGATTTCAGTAACTTCGTAACAAAATCAGACGACAACACTTGCTGCACCGCCATAGTAAATTATCTGGCAGATAAGTTAACCTGAACTAATTTGGAGGTGTTGAAACAGGTCATTAGAATGATTGATGCACAATAAAGTAAGGATTTCATGTTAATTATGCGCGAAAAGCTGCAAAGTAATGCTGCATAAAGAAAATGAATGAGCTAGGTAGTAAAAACAAATGAAACACGGTTCTTATTAGTTGAAGACTGAAAGGCTGGGGATTTATGATTTATGTTTCGCTCGGTATTGCAAATGTGTGCAAGTGTAACATTTATCTTAGTAAACTATGGGTAACAAGCCATTTAAAAAAAAAAAAAAACCTATTTTCGTAGCGTTATCGGTTGTGTTTCGCGTTATATTTCATACAATATATGTTTATTATATGAAAACTTTATTGAAAACAAACTTTTACATCACCAGCCTAATTATATAGGTTACTTAACATAAACAATGCACAGAAATAAATACAATCCCTAGTTTGCAATCTAAAACATAGCAATAAGTTTTATCATAATTGGAATGGACCATATTCGATTCTTTTGAAGACTGGGAAGTTAATACCTGGGAGGACATAGTTTTAAATTAAAAAATATTAATATACTTTTAATATTATTAAATAATTAAGTTAGGTTAGTACAGTTAGAGATGATGATTTTATTTCAGGGATGCCAGACTGGGAGCCGAAGGTTTCAACTTGCTTGACCATAATAATACACACTTCTTTATTAGTTTCAATTAATTAATGATGAGGTGAGATTTAACAAATTACTATATTTAATGGGAGTTAAAAGCACCTTACGTTTCACTTTTTTTTTTGCATCATATACTATCTACCTACTACCTACCTACCTACCTACTAGCTATCCTAACTTTCATAAATCCGATAATTTTGAATAATCCCTTAAAATGAATAAAAAGGCTTCACTCCCAGTAACCTCCATAAACAATTCATAATTGAGTATTAAAGTAAAATAATTAACAGCATTTAATATTCTGAGCACACAGCATTTGATGACAAATAGCCGTTCTTAGCCCCTGTCAAATGGGCATCGTTCCACCAATGTAAATTAGTTATGAGTGATACACCGAGCTTGAAGTTATACAACGTGGAGTTTAAAAGTTAAATTGGCAGTTAAGGAAAGTTAATTAAGGCGAATTAGGGTAATAAATTTAGTTCTGGGCACCGCTACGGACATATGATTTCGTAGAATTTCGTAGCACGTTGATAGGCTACGAAATTCGTAGCTATAATTCTCGTAGCCGATGTTAGTGTATTGTAATGTAGTCAAGTATTTATAATCGAACGTGATTAAATTGCTAACTAGATGACAAACCTTCGCTCCTTTCTGAAAGGAAGGAAGGAAAGTTTCTTACTGAGGTTTTGTTGTAGCGGTTTGGTAGCGGAGGTTTCGTAGCCAAGATTTTGTTGTCAGTTTGCAAACGTAAAAAAATTACAGCTGCAACCGTTACCGGGGTATAGTCACAGAATAATAATTATAACGGCGCAGGATAGCCTTTACCAGAAGTGGTCATCGTATTAATGGTTCTGCTGCTTCAATATCATCAGGATTGTGCCGGTTCATCGTGGACGTGGTACGACAGCGGCTCCCAAAGACTGTAATAATAATGAGGGAGGCGGCTCCCCTGACTTTATCTCTGTCACTAGAAGACAGCCGTCACGAAACCATCGATACGACGCTCTGCTAGAGTGACTGTCACCAGCCAGTGTCACTCTTATCTGACCTTTTTGGTGAGTTCAGTAACTTCGTAATAAAACTAGGTGGCGCCACTTGCTGCGCCGTCAAATATTATCGGTATTAAGGTATAATATCCGCTGCAGTGGATGGTAAAAGAGGCGATCGAAATATCAGCCATTTTCAGAAACTTAACAAGGAAAATTGCCTTAGTAACAAGGAAAACAACTGATAATACATTTTTAATTTCATTATTCACTAGGACATTGACATCCTCTAACAATAAAAAAAGAGGTTCAAAGGAAAAAAGGTTTCACAACTCATTCGCTCGTGTGTAACCTTTACAGCGCTTACAGCGATTGTACAAAGCGCTTTCAAAATGAGAGTCAGTTCATTTAACATATTAGGTTAACCGCCGCTTCAGCGGATTAGCTGCTTGTGTATTAAGTTAAGAATTTGCATTGACGTTGTTTAGAAAGCTGATAATGTACTTTAATCTCGTTGATGAAATATCTAAGTATCCCACAAAACACAGTCTAGAAGTGACTAGCCTAAGTACTGAAACTAATTATTGTGTAATGTTTATCATATTATGCCTTCGATCTTATTTATGGTCGAAGTATTATGCCAAAAAGTAAATCATTAATTATTATTGGGCAGAAAATGGATAGGCACTTCTGATCACAGGCATCCCGGCAACTATTACTACAGATTTTGTCAAAAGCATTATGCTAAGTTAACATATTTTAATAGTAATAATAAGTCATTATTGCAAACATAAGTAGATTGCTGCACATCCTTTTAACAAAATCCCATAGTCACATCTTACTACAACCATAACCAGAAAAGGAGTGGCCAATTCAAACGAAAACCACAATAAATATAAAGTAGATTTAAAACTAAAAGGAGATTTGTAAAACTATCCTCTAGCAAAACATTTCATCGTCGTACCGTCTCGAGCAATCATGATGAAACTGCAAACTTTACACAAGTCTAAGGAATTGATCTAACAGTTCTCTTCAATCGGGTATATCGTTTAAAACTTAGAAAATAAAACACGTTTACGGGTTGAGTAAACAAATGAAATGTGTTTGGTTTCTGTATTGTTTCCATTCTATCCATGAGTTTAGAGTTTAAGTTACTAACAATAATTGTTCATTTGTTAATTGCATTTTTCTTTTAAACTAGTGTCCCGCCCCTTCTTTGTATGGTTCTTACAACTAGAGAAAACATCGAGATTTTTGTATTTTATTTGTTAGGTTAATATTTCTTTGCTGGGGAGTTTGTTGCACCACTTCTTCCCGGCTCTTGCACTAGGAAATGGTGAAGGGCTTTAGGGGGACTGTCTCATATAATTTTGGCGTGTAAAAAGTGCTGATAATCAGCATAGTTTGTATAAATGACTTTGTTTTTTAATTGTTTTATTTATTTAATATTAATGTACTTATTATATATTTATATATAAATATTATTAATGTGAAAGTTTGTGAGGATGGATGGATCGATGGATGTTTGTTACTCTTTCACGCAAAAACTACTGAACGGATTTGGATGAAATTTGGCAGACAGATAAACCATGACCTGGGTAAAAATATAGGCTACTTTTCATCTTAGATCGCAGACGAAGTCGCGGGCAAAAGCTAGTTATACACTGGATTTTTGAGATGGGGCAGCAAGGGCAGCTATCCTAACCGTTGTAACTACAGGAAAACGGTCTTAGGAGACTTTCCTTAACTTTTTGAGAGAAACTTTATATTTGGACTCACCTAGAAATTTTACTTTTGTGCTCTAAGATTTATAAGGTGCTCAAAATGGTAGCCGTTTTGACATAGGCATACTACAGAGCGGGTAGCAGCTGATAATGTGAAAGGGTGAATGCCATAGAGAATCGTAGTGAAAGTTTGAGTTCCTGAACACTGTTGTATTTCTTTCTATAAAGTTAATTTTATTAATAGCCCCACATAAAAACCTCAAGAGGCGTGAGATCAGGACTGCGTGGTGGAGGTATAGGACCATTTCCTATCCACTGCTTCCCGAATTGCCGGTTCAAATGAGAACGGGTTTGGCGGCTGTTGTGTGGCGGAGCGCCATCTTTATCTTCAGAGGTCATTTTTGCCACAGAATTTCGGAAATCATAAGCTACCAGACTACAGGCTGTCTCGATTTTGTTTTCAAAGCATATTAAATTATGACGCGTATTCGTTCGAAATTCGAAGTTTAATAAAAAAAAAATGTTTATTTTCGGCCGGTCTTCAGTATAGCGGTTAGTCTATTCATAATAAAAAGTAAGTTGTAGTCTCATTTCCTACGAAATGTATGGAAAAGTTTTTGCGATTTCTGACTTTTCTGGTACTCAAACCTCAGTTGGTCCAATAGAGGTTTTTGATCCTTATGTGAAACATGATCGAACGGCATTAAAAAAAAGTTTTTGTGAAAATTGCCCATTTTCCTGCTGTACATCTTTTTCAAAATCTGTGAATGCAGATGAACATTTCTCAAAAAGGTAAGGATAGTCTCCTAAAACCGTTTTCCTGTATCTACAACGGTTAAGGTAGCTGCCCTTGCTGTCCCATCTCCAAAATCCATCCTGTATATAAATAAACTAACCGGAGTAAATATTCTTAAATATTGTGAAAACTGTTTCAAACACAGCCAGATACGAAAGACAACTTTATTTTATACTATACAAATAGGTATATTCACGGCAGTTCTCCCCGAAGGGGTAGGTAGGCAAGGTAGCCATAGGTGTCGGGTACAGCCATAGTACTTTGCACTTTACGTTGTTCCATGTACCTTATAGGAGGCGAGTCTATTGCTATAAACCGGTCACAGAACCAGGCTCCAGGCTGCTACTGGAAAATTCCCATTTGAAAGACTCAACAACATTTTGCGCAAAGCGAAACTAAGAAATACGTGTTAAAAAAGTTACGATTTGTTTCTTTCGGTTTATTAATACTTACAAAATTAAAACTGATCTTCCTTAACATGTAACAGTATAGAAAGTCTTACCAAGAATACAAAGGTATATAAAAAACGAAATAAAAACCGAAACCTTTACAAAGCCATTTAACAAATTCCGGTCCATTAAAAAAGTTACATTTTCCCTCGAAATATGAAGATATTGGTGTAATTATTTTCACACAACTCTGAAACAAATGGCGGCACTTAAGAGTATGTCGAAACAGAGTATAGGCAGTATATTATTAAGCATAAAGACACATAAGCACAAGCACATAAGCTGTCTCACTATATTCATATTTCTGTTTCAGTCAGTCATATTTTGAATAATCATGTCTCGTTTATAAATGGGATGAAAATCAACCACCACGTAACACACTATCTATCACAATCTGAATCATTTTGAAGCCTATTGCTAATCCATTGCTTCATAGGTTCGAAAAATTTGTCTGTTCAACAACGTAAATAACGCAATGAATGTTGCTGAACTGTTAAAATTAAACCCATTCCTACTGTTAGTGTGTTACGTAATTACTTATATACTTAAAACTATATAGTTACTTAAAACAATAATAAAATATATATATATATATATATTTTAATACAAGAATAAGCGAGGGAAAGTAAGGTCTAATATAATTATTAGACCTTACTTTCACACGAAAAAAAAAAAAAAAATTATTATTGTTTAACTCTAATTTGAGGTAAGTTCCGAGGTATTTTAATCACTAATGTTTATGACTACCAACAAATAATAATAATAAACTACTAAAATAATGCAAATAAGTTATGAATGCTTGAAGGTTTTTGGAAAAAACTCATTAAAGTATAAAAATTTACATATCTCCCAAACTATATAATTCTAGCCAGAGAAATTAAGGTTCGATAATTAACAAATGACCTCCTGTATGCGAATTTGCTACGGCGGGTCCAGGTCCAGTCACCCTGTATAGACTCTTTTAAAATAAGTAAAATGGCAGATTTTTGTTCAAATTATGTATAAAGAAAATCTGCCATTGTGCATGTAATCATTCGAATGTATAATTTTATTTACCCATGAGAAATTTTCGAATTTTCCATTGACTCAGTTAAGCTTTCATGCAGGAATAAGTGACAATCCATTGTCCAAAATAATTGAGCGCTGCGATGGTCAATCACGTATATTTGCTAACCATTGCATTGAAGAAAATAATGAGCGGAAATCCTCAAATTATTGTGTAAGTGTCAAGCGATCTTCAAAAGATCGCTTACAAAGGAAATTTCTTATTTCTGAATCACTTTGATGAATTATATCGAGCTATCGTGGTAAGGGTAGGTAACCCAATAATTGCCAGACAAAAAATATTTGCTTCTAGATATAAATATACAAACTTGAGGCTAGAGGCTTCCAAGTAGACCATTCTAAGTCACACGAAGCAAAATACATTAAACTAACTTCTTAAAATTAAATTCTAACTTCCCAAAACACACTAAAAAAAACTTCATTACGCAGTACAATCCGTAATTTTTTATGATGAATGTAAAATTTTTGTTATTTTCTCCTCTGGCAGTATTAAATTGCGGGCAGGTGCAAGCCGCCATTACCCTGAGAGTCAATTAAAGCACCTAATGGTGCTTGAATCCCAACTGGAATCTCATTACAGGCTAAGTTGGGATTATTGGCGATGTGTTTGTTATTCCCATCTTTAAACGTTATATTCAAGAGAATGGATGATACGGAAATGATTGTATTTCACTGATGAACGTTCCCTGTTTCGTTAGATCGTATTTTAACTATTAATTTTGACCTAAATACTTTGCGAAATATTGGGGCTGTAAGCTTTGAAGTACCTTTTGTTGTCCTTTGAGGCGATTTGGTAAAGGTAATTTTTTTAGTAACTCGTTATAATTATTTGTGAAAGAGTTCTTGCTTTTAACGCGTTTGGGTATCGTTTATTAAAAGGGAAATTATTTTAATTGATGTTTATTTTTCCAATTTCAATATAACTTAGTGGCAGATACTTTAAATGATTTACAGAGCTGTGCCAATATTAGCCTGCTATGATTTCCTTAACGAGTATTTTACGTATCCAGAGTGATTTTATTATTTACCATCAGTAGTATTTGAATATAATAAACAATTAATGTAACCCTTTTGCATTATGTTTGAGCGCGATATGTATTCATATTCCTGTACATTTCAATCCCTGTTTATTAAAAATATTCAGCGCCATATGTACGTGTGCTCATTGAAGCAAATACGGGAATGTGTTACATTTTCGTTTGTATTCATCTTTTGGAAAACCAGCGTTCCAGCTGACTAGTTCTGTTTAAGTGTAAATGGAAGTTTAGCTTTGAGTAAACTTTTTTGTTATGGTATATAGACACGTAACGATATACTTGCGCAAGTTTAGACTAGCACTAGTATGCATGACGCCGGTATTGACAACAGACAGCTCAATCTTGCTTGTAACGATATCATTTCTATAAGTGACCGTCCAGGACCCTAATTACGTAACATACTCGTACTACCTATCACAATCTGAATAATTTTGAAGCCTATTGCTAATCCATTGCTTCATATGTTCGAAAAATTTGTCTGCTCAACAACGTAATTAACGCAATGAATGTTGTTGAACTGTCAAAATTAAACCCATTCCTACTGCTAGTGTGTTACGTAATTACCCCGCAGGTGTGTTGCGTTGCGCGGTAATGACAGATCTGCTCCAGATCGTGTTGACTCTGCTACCCTTTTTAATTTTTTGTCAGTAATTCGTATGTAGGCCATCACAGACATATCGACATTTTTTTAGCAATCACATCACGGTTGGCACTAGGTTCAACTTTTTTTTTAATTGTTCTATTAATTTATTATAAGTTGCTGTTTTTTATCCGATTATTTTTTACTCGCTTGTGCCCGCGGTTTTACCCGCGTGGATGTCGGAAAATATACCACGAGAACGTACTGTACCAGATTAAAAATAAACTATGTGTTAATCCAAGTTGTACCTACACTATCTGTTTGCCAAATTTCATCCTAATCCGTTCAGCCGTTTTTGCACCAATCCGGAAAATACAAGCAGCCCAACAGACAAATGAACAAAAATACAAGCAGCCCAACAGACAAATGAACAAAAATACAAGCAGCCCAACAGACAAATGAACAAAAAATCTAAAAGTCTATATTTTCGGCATCAGACTTGTTCCCACACCTCGAAGCAATATTTAAATAAAATATATTCAATATAAATTTTTGCCTTCGTTACTATTTTATATATAGATTTGCCAAATACATGGTTCACTATTGTAAATAACTATAAAATCCTCCAAGTTTTCTGGAACTCCAAGTAACTTACTCAACATTTTGGCGCGAAACCGGCCGGACGACGTGCGTACAACCAGGCGGCTAGATATTGCTGAAACTTGAACGCGACATGCCACACACACGCTCAAGTAAACTCGCGCAAACGCGCACAAGTTCTGAATTGAAAATTGAAAATCACACAAGAAGTTTGCGCAAAATTCTTCCAACTCACGTGTGGCTTCCATGTTGTTTTTCAATTATAGCCAACAGTTTTGTAAAGAAAATGTTGCCATGAAATCTAAATTCTTCCAAAAACCTATAATTAATAAAAATAAAAAGTAGAAATGAGCATTGGCACATCTTCAACCGTGTTCCTTCAATTGCCTGTGCGCAAGGGCCCCGGTAACTCTTTCGAACAATCCGCGACCCCGGCAGGCATCGGCCCTATCGGACCCCGTCAATGATGCTGATATCTCTTTGAGGCGCGCGTGGAACACGAGGCGCCGTTGACCCGGGCCTGGTCCTTACCGAACGGCGAGCTGCCCATTGCTCGCCATCCGCAAGCCCGCGCCTACGGTGACCGGGAGTCGGCAATCGACTCCCGACAGCATTGGCACATCTGAGTTTCCTTTCTTCATTAATGTGTGCAGTTCAATATCTGCTTAAGGTTGTGATTAACTACTGATATCCTGGATCAGACTTATTATTTTACTTTCAGATTTTTGACTTAATTGATGTCTTGAGAGATAGTTTTGTTGCAAGTATAGACGCTTTAAGTTGCTCATCAACTCACTGATCGGACTCGATATGCAAAAAATAGTCTCTCAAATCTTGGAAAGTGCAGCTCAATATCTCCTGATCAATCCCCACCGATGACACTTACCTTCCTAATTAGCATACTTAGGTACTCCCAGTTATAATCAGTCTCCAAAGAGAACTACATCTCTCATAATACCAGTCCTTTTGAAGCCTCCTGCGGGATCTAGCGGGAAGTAGCACGATAATAGTTTCCATTTGAGCCGGAGATGCGTAACGAGGCTCTTCTTGGCTGCTGAATGAAGGGCCTCTTTTCGTATTCATATGATCCCACGTGCTTCGGCGGAGTGGGAAAGGGGTTGGAGGTTTGAAGGTAGAAACTGGCAGCGAGGTGAAACGGCACGGAATTGTCTCTTATCTAGAACACAGGTATTGCCGTGTCAGAGGCGTCGTTCAGTTCTTCAAAGGTGCAGTTGAATGGACATTTGGGATACTCAATAAACGTGGCCTCCTACTGGGCCGAAACAGTATAATATATATGTACCGTCGAAATGAAAAAAAAGAAGAAAGAACATTGATATAAAGTAAGCATGGTATTGAATTTGATTGAGAGGGGGTTTTTCTAATAGAAAATTCCCTTTAACTTAATGTGTGTAAAATACATTTAATGAAGATTTTATTACATTATGATTGATTTCTGTTTGTTTTTCTATCATAATAAGGAATATTTCATTTATTATTACCAAAAAAATAAAACCCCTAAACGAATCATCAAATTCATTCTACGTTGTGTCGTTAACTATTGAACTTAGTCAAGCGGTACACCACAATACTTTTATTACTCAATGTATAAGCAAACATCACAAATATCCAAAGACCTATTCACACATAGTTTATCACGATCGCCTTTGCGTTTTAAAAGGAAATAGCCGATTACCCGATATCCGCCCGTGCCTTGCGTCCTACCACTCTTAGCTCTGCCCCGTCGACCCCTAGATGAACGCCGTATGAACAAAATGCAATCTCTCCCGCCGCCGCTTCAAAGATAAAAAAGATTGCACCTTGTAACACTCTTACTACCACCAAAATAAGGTTGAGTTTGGCTTGGTTAAGCGACAGTTAGCTTGGTTTCGTTTGAGATTTTAGAATGTATGTTGTGAATAAAGGTTTTTTGGGTTATCAAATGGATACTAGAAACCATTGAGCTGGGCTATTTTGGCGCGGGTTCGTTATTGCAAAATGTTTGTTTTGATGCTCACAAACGTTTTTGTTTTAGAATGCAACTTTTTTGTTAATCATTCCTACATTGTTTTTTACAAATAAATATTCAAAATGGGGGAAGCGCCAGGTTGCACGCGAAATACAAATTTTCTTACGTTTTTGCAATTTGCAGGTCAGTGTCAGGTTGTACGTTGAACAAAATTTATTTCGCGACCGTAATCTATGCATTTACAAAATTTATATCATCAATACAACCCTCTAAGTTCATAATTATTATCCCATTGAATGGCTATTTCATGAAATAGTCATTCAAAGGGATTTATGAATTAAATTACAAAAAAAAAAATATATATATACAGACTTGTGGGGATAATACGATATTAATTGAAACCACATACTGGGTATCGCGTTAGTGGTACGTATACCAAAAATTATCAAATTATAATCAAAGGTATAGCGGCAGGTTTTTTTTTTTACTTTAACCATTTTAACACATGGTGTGAATACATTACGATTTTGCCACGCAAGTTTATCAGGTCATTCCATCAAAACAATTTAATTTACCTACATGCGTAAAACACAACCAAATACAATGTGCGGCTCGGTACTCAAAAATAATACAATATTGTATTGTATTGCTGATTGAATTTAGACCTAATAACCATAACGATAAAATTTCTATTATCATAAGCACACAAAGTTTGCTGAAGCGCACTTTCGTTTCGTAAACGGAGAAGATAGCTACGTTGTCAATTCGACATTTTTGTCTAAACAAAGTAAGTGTAGGCAAAAATAATTCGTAATTCCTTGCGCATTCGGAAGATTTATTGCTGGAATTTGTTTCGCGCACCAATTTTTTTAGATTATTGTTACCTACATGAATGAAACTTTACGCACACAAGGGACCGCCAAATAAACGGTGCCTACTACACACACTATTTATTTACACTACACGTAAGAGTAGTGCGTACAAGTCAGATGAGGTTAGAAACAATATTATAAAGGCTGTTGCGTTTAATTTAGATTATTTACGCATTTAGTTTGTTTGAAAAATTAGATTTTTGAATTTTGGTGTAATACCGAATTTGATCATTTTAAAGTGTTTTGATTAACTAGTGGGGATCGTATTTTAATTTAATGTCGTTATGTTGTCACGACTCTGTATATATACATTCTTTTTTGATAATTTACGACCCAAACAAAGAAAAAAGGGGCGGTTCAGAATCATGTACTGAATCCATGGTAACAGGTTGCACGTCGATGTCCCTGCCTTGATTATTGGTAATATTTCGGCCATCTATTAACGGGACGTCATTTGCAATCAAATGACCTCTCATGACCCCTATGCAAATGAAAACCATTTTAGAGTAATTTGACATTTTAATTTTTATGGCGATATACAACATAGAAAATTAAAAAAAAAACCAATGCCTGTTTTTTTTTAAATTATTATTATCTCATATCATCTTTAATAGTTTTTAAATCAGAGCAAAAAATCGATACAATTTTCATAATTTTGTAGATTTTTCAATTTTCATATTTGATTAAAATGATCGATATCTGCAAAAAAAAACACGGATGTACTTTATCGGCAGAAAATTCCAAAAATATGTACAACGTCTCAGCTATGCAACAAGATACTTACTAATAAGATACCAGATATCTTCAAAAAAATATAAAATGTCAAATTACTCGAAAATAGTTGACATTTGCATAGGGGTCATTTGGTTGCAAATAACCTGTCCTACATCCCCTTCATAGATTGCCGACATACTACCAATAACCCTGTAAATCTTTTTATTTTTATTTGTACATCAAACAGCAAGATAATAGCAGGACTATTCGGTGTAATTCTACCAAACACTTTGCCTACTTGTAAGACGCGCACCTATACCTAAAGCAACAAAAAATACGTAAGTAATATCGACACACACGCACACATCGGGACCGGGTGCATTTTTGTCATTCCAAACATTGCTAATAATAAACAACACGGATATTAACAGAACATTAGATTAAGTATAAGTATTTTTAGTAGACTTCTAGATTATCTCAAACTATGACTTTTATTTAACAAACTTTCCAACGCGCTTTTTCTTTCTTCTAACGCGCTTACAAAAATATATACACGAGTTTGAAACTCAAAGACCTCGCACCTCACTGGGGCTCACTGGGGCTGATGGCTGATGCACTTGACATACATTCAAGTACCGCCACACGACGAGGCCACTTTAACGCCCAACCTTTTAATATCCATTCAACTAGTTGCTGAAGCTCATACATTTCCCGATTCCTTTCACTCTGTACAAGACCCTACTTACCGAAATAAAAATAAAAATGCCTTTTTAAATATTCATAATACACCGATATAGGGAACATGAGAATCCACTCAATATTCGCTGCGTACATGCACGGTCTACTCTGAAGCGTTTCGCTTATATCTTAGAATATGTTGACGAGGATGGGACATGGTGTGTGTGATATTAATATCCGGGTGTAGTTGGGTCGTGAATAGTCTTTTCCCAACTTCGTTGGGCTCGGCTTCTGGTCTAATCGAATGCAGCTGAATACCAGTATTTAATATGGAGTGACTGCCTATGTGACTGCCACAACCTGGGTAACAGGATACCCCTTGGTATGACTGATTGTCAGACTTTTGGGCATCTGACTACCCGTCACGTCTGCCAAAGATCTACGAATGACAGCCGGGACCAACGGTTTTACGTGTTTTCTGAGGCACGCAGGGGTCTCAATATATAATGGATGGTCACCCATGCACGAACCGATTGCGACAACCATAGCTTAACCTTCGATCAACCCGTGCAGCTGTTATCATTTAGCTACAAGCCTAAAGTTCGAAGTGTCACATTGAATTTCCAAAGCGTTTTCAGTTCGACAGAAAATCTGTGAAATTATTAGTTCACTGCAAACAAAGCGATATTAAAAACGGACGAGGGATATAGGGCCTTTTCAGCAAGAAAATGTAACGTACAATAAAATGGCAATTTAAAAAAAAACTTACTTACAAATAAAAAGTCTTATCCACATTTTTATGGTCTATGGCCGGATAAGTACGGACATGCGCGCATTGACTGCGAGATGCATCACAGTCTGGTCTGCATGCACTGGTTTGTTATAAATTGTTTACTCGGCAGCTTCGCATACTTATTTACTTTCAGTTTTTGTTTACAGCATTCAGCCGCTTTATTTTATTCATAGCAGTGATTTATTTGATAATAAAACGATTTCGTGAAACAAAACCGCGGTTCGATCTACTGTAGTTTCAGTAAACAGCATTTTATTTAAATACTCGTAGTGTGTCGAGTTGTGAATCCGCGATCATGCTTCGATACCGTTCAATCAGCGGACTCATTTGTTTTTAATCACTTTCGAAACAAATGAGTTCAGTTTTGAATTGTGTGTGTGTGAAAGGAGACTGAAACAATTACATACAATCTTGGACCTAGATGTAAAAAGATGAAAGTGGTGTCAATTAATAGCATAAATATTATCAACCTTTAATTGAAAATTCTGCTGATTTTGTCAATCTGAGAACAGCGATATAAGAGATAAAGTAAAAGTGAGGTTATGTTTACAATCTTTAACTAACAGCTGATTCTGGAAGTGCAAAATATGTTCTTTTACACTAATAGTTATTATATTTAGTAGAAATTGTTTGAAAAATCGTTGGAATGAACGTCAATGACTTCAAGTCATAGGAAGGTTAGGTAGGGGGGGGGGGGGGGAGGTGGGGGTGGGTGGTAGGTATGTAGTTATGCAAAGGATGCTAAAATAAAATAAAAAATCATTTAATGTAGTGTTTTATTCGTTCTCTATAGGATCTTGGTACCTAGCCCAGCTAAGGTACCATATAATGCACATTATATGAGCGCAGCAGCCAACAGTTCGTCGTCGTTCAGTTCATCGTGTAAGTGTCATCGGCCCAGTGCATTGCAGTGACCAGATGTTATCCCACAATTCACAGAGAGATCCATAGTTTGAACAATATCCAATCCACAAGCCGGCGGTAAAATCCAAAATAACAATTCCAAGCCAAACGTGTGAGTGATCTTCGGTGTCCAGTGTGAAAGCAAGGGTCGTACGGTAGGCAGGGTCGGAATCCGTAAAATACAAAGCAGTGGTCGTGAAAAATTAAGAATAATCGGGAAAGCACTCAAAACGCATCGGAAAACACAAAACGAGTGAGCATACATGAGCAGTCGGCAACTGTCTAGTTTCAATGTCAGTCAGCTGTCATGCCAGTGACATAGATTAAAAATAGAAGACTTATTTTAATAGATAAGAAATCGATAATCACTAATATAGGTTTTACAGTAATTAACTGATATTTTATTTATTAATATGACTGTAATTATATGCACTATATTGCATATAAGTAATTATAGTGCATTTAATTACTTTGAGTTAATTATTTAGGCAATGGTTTTATTTTCGTAACTGTGTAATCAATTACTCAATCGATAATCTCACGAAAACTATCTTTTTCATATTTCTCCGCTTCCAGATTGAAAATTGAGGTGATTTTTCATATTCTAAGATAAAAAAATATGACTAATTTCTTAAATCATATCTCAACTTATTACATTTGGGCCCACCGTTTTCCATCTCCTTTTAATCATGGTCTGACAGTTTGATTAATTTTTGTGGCCTACCCAAAAGTCCTTTCTTTGGTATGGTTCGTCGAATCGTTGAGCTCCTTAAGTTCTGAGTTGAGCTGCACGATTACTGACAAATGCGTGCACTGACTGGACAGGTCTACTCAGTCTGTGTGGTTTTTCCTCAAAAGAACATTTCAGACCCAAATCTTCATAGTCTTCACATGATCTGACCAAGATTATTTGTCTGGACTTTAAAAGAGACTGTGACCTCTGAGTTTGTTTGGGCCTTTATTCTCAGAATAGAGAAGTCAGATAGAAAACATCGACCACATCTAGTTTTTAAAATATGATTGACGTGTAAAAGTGTTTGTACAAATCTACTTAAAATAATTTATCATTCATATTGAGATTTGAAATAAACTTCGCAAGACTAACCCCCCCCCCCTTTTTTTTTCTGTGGGCATGATTTCAAAAAATATAATCTAATGCAAAACCAGTGGCTCTCTCACCGATACCCAGTCTAAATGCGATGCTCGTGAAAAAACCATGTAGGTTGGAGTGTCCAAAATATCCATACACCTGCACTTCTGAGGACCTAAAATATACGACTGTTGCTACGATTGGCGTGGCCACCTATCGGCACCGTAATTACGTATCACACTATCTATCACAATCTGAATAATTTTGAAGCCTATTACTAATCCATTGCTTCATATGTTCGAAAAAATCTGCTCTACAACGTAAATAACACAATGAATGTTGTTGAACTGTCAAAATTAAAGCCATTCCTACTGTTAGTCTGTTACGCAATTACCCCGCAGGTCTAACTCATTTATCAAAATACATGTTGTTATGTTTACCGTCGACTCGAAAAGAAGAACCCATCTTCTAAACAAGAGCTTTCTTAAGTATAAACATAAACACCGGTCATACTAGTATTGTCTTATAAACAAAAAGCTCTTCAAGTCAAGTAGTTTGTTGGGATATTCTCATTCCAGTGTTTTTCCTTTTTTCTGTCTTATTTATTATTTCGTTTGGAATTGGATTTCTTTTCACACAGACGGAAATTAATTTATTTCGTTCAGCTCAGATTTCGTACGTAATAAATGACCTCGGGCACACGCCTGAGGTCATTTAAATATTTGGCTTTATTTTATCTACTCTGTTGCAGTATTGTAAAATTGTTTTTGGTGTAATATGGAGTTTGCCTGAATTAAATTAATTTTATTTATTATTTCCCACTTTGCACTACTTTCTTTCTTTTTTTCGCTCCTCTAGTATTTCTCGGCATGGAAAAAGAACTACTTTTTAATTTACACACGTAAAAAACTTGTAGATGTAATACAGAAATATTTTTTTATCATTATTATCTAAGATCTGGACTGAATTTTATGTTTACAAATACTAATTCATGACAGAATTGAACTCTTCTAATAATCTTAAAGTTGTTTTTTATTTAAAACTTATTTCGACCGTTTCGCTGGAGACCTATGGGAACTTCTTCATAAACCAGAAAAAAGTTACTTAGGTATTCTTTGTGTTAATCCAGAATAAGTTAAATGTGTTTTTAAGCATGTTTTAGTATCTAGTGGAATGAAATGAGATTAACAAGTTTAGAAATCAAAATTGCATGCAGGCACACAGAAGAGCCGGCAAGAAACTAAGCGGTGACACTTTTAAAAATAATTGGCTTTTACATTATTTTCAAATTACAGTGTTAATAGGAATGGAAAGACAGTGTAGGCCTATCAACAAGTACCAGGTAGGTACTTAACAAAATAGGAAATTGTCAACAAGTCGAAACATCTATGAGTCTGCAAAGCCTACAACTTTCTCACATTCACAAAATAGAAAAAAAACTATATATAAGAAAAATAAAATAATAATAATAAAATAAAACTATTTAAACCAAATGTCATGATTCTCATTACAATTGTAACAAATCTGAGTGGATACCATGTCTAGAAAAGCTACTAATGAAGGGTTGAAGTATGTAATGTTAAATCATTTTATGATTTTGTCATAGAAGTATACACGGTGGTAGGGACATCAACGCGCAAACTGTTACCATGAATTCAGCATGATTCTAGACCCCCTAGTGTAGAAATTGTCCGCCGGTTAAAAAAAAAACTGCTGTTTCATAAAAAAAAGTGCAATACCTGCGCGGTCAAAATGTATGGAACAGCTACTTTTATTTTTAATAACCGACGTAAAATTTTAACGCTGAGTCGTTCACATTCATGTACTATATCCATAGTAACAGGTTGCGGATCAATGTCTCTGCCTCCCTGTATAGTACCTAGTCAAACACTCGTCTTTACAGCAAGAAAATGGCTAGAACACTCAATCCAATCAACAAATCGAGCCACACATATAAAGCCTAGTAATTAACTAGCAAATATTCTAACATAGAATAAGAACACGTAGAAACGAAACTCTTGATTCGAACTCATACAAATTGGCACTGTTTCGGGGGATAACGAACGTTCAACTCGATAGCGGCAATATTGATCACTCTGGAACATTTTTGCAAACAAGAACTAACCCACAGAGTGAAATTGAGTTTAGTACATAAATGGCGCTCATATCAAGCATTCCATCTTCCCAAAAAAAAATGGTTGCTTTTTACAAACAAACAACAGAGATACAACAGTGTCACTTGCGGAACCAACCCACTTTGGCCACCTTTTAAAAAACTGTATGGACTATACAGCATGGTCCCCTCAACACTTACTAAAACTAATTGTTAAACAGACCCATGACCCTTGGTACTTCAAATGTCGCTACTATTACTAATCCAAAAATTTGACAGCTTGCTGTCACAATTTTTTTGAAAAATCGAGACTGAAGTGGCATCTACGAGTACATCGCCACATGCGAACTACGCATCACACTGACGTCACTGAAAATCCATCGCGCAAACAGAGTTTACCGCGCAACTAGCATATATTCAACGCGCAACGTTGCGACATCAATCGGGCAGTGGCCCACCAGACACAATATCCGTCTGGTCGAAGGATCCTCGTTTTTCTACGGAGGATGAGTGGACACCCTTTTTATTTTTTTGATGGGAAATCATCAAATTACCTCTCCCGTTCTCGGCGGTGTGGAAGGGCGTGTCAGACTCTTACTGACTAAAATCCACCCGTGTTCCTACAGTTGCCTGTGCGCCAGGGCCACGGTAACTCTTTCGAACAATCCGCGACCCCGACAGGCATCGGCCCTATCGGACCCCGTCAATTATGCTGACAGCTCTTTGAGGCGCGGTCGTGGTCCTTACCGGACAGCGAGTCACCCATTGCTCATCGTCCGCAAGCCCGCGCCTACAGTGTCCGGGAGTCGGCTATCGACTCCATGAGTGAACGGTCGTAGTATTCTAGTGAGTAGTGACTTCTCTAAGACGAACCAAGGATCTTTTGGGGATTAGCCAAAATCGTAACTAAGGCCGCCACCTTGTTTACCAACAACGCCCTTCTGTTGAAATCATTCAGGCCTCTAAAGATCATTGTAGCAGTACACGGGCGTTGAGATGGTACATGTCATGGAGTTTTAAACACGAACTGTCACAAAAATCCTTTTTTTTTAAACTTCGTGTGCCTTATCAACTTTCTGGTGCTGTAGGTACATGAGTTTCACTTCTATACAGTTTTCTTATTCTATGGTGCTACTCAGTAGATAGAGCGACTGCCACTTAAGGGCCAATCAACAGGTTGATTGGAGGTCGTGACGGCTTCCGACTCAATAAGGACATTGCTTGTCGGCAACTGGCAAACACCTGGGGGATATTAGATGCTTATTAGTTGTTTACTAGTGATGCGGTATTCGTGGTGGTGGTTAGTGGTTTTAGGGACGGCTCGTTAGGAAGCTCTGGCAATTTACAAATTTGGTCTGATGATTGTTTTGAAATTTGAAACGTGTAAACAAGTAATGATTTGTGTATATGCATGGTAATGCCTACAGATTAATATTTTTTTATGTTATTTAATCATATTTATTTATATAATTGGTTATGTATGTGATTGCTTTGTATTCTTAGTGCTCACTGTTTATTTTATTTTGTTACCAATTATTAACCCTGACTTGGTTTCCGTACGTCCTTTTTGGGTAACTACTGAAAATCAGCGCTGTGCTGTGGGTGCCCCATAGCACAGCATCATGCTGAGTGGAAGCCTTCTTGTCACAGTCATGACGTGCAGCTGTCGAAATTTCTGTTTCGTGCTCGTGATTATAGATCAGATTGATTATAGATAGTTATTATCAGAGCTAATTATCTTTTTTGTATGCATATCAAAAATAGACCTATTTTTCTTTTTTATTTATTTCTATTTGGTGTCTATTATAGTTTTCTCAATTTGTTAACTTGATAATCATAGGTGCTAAAAATATTAGCGATGTGTAACAGAACGGAGAGTTTTGTTTGTGCTGTCTTTTTCTGATTATCATTTAACAGTTTCAAACAGGGCAAGTTTCTAGCGAGAAATAACGCCCAAATTCTTTTGGCTTACAACAAAAAGTGCTCAATATATCAGTAACTACCTAAAATGATACAAAAACCTTCAAGGCCCACAAAATTCATGTAAGTAAGTACTTTACTGCTGTAAGTACTACCTAATTGTAAATACAACCGCTTACCACAACATTGTAACGGGAAATAAATACGGCGACATTGTTTGGAGACAACCCAGGTTACGTCGCGTGTTGACAGCTCAAGGTCAGGGCTGACACGCTTCATGACAATAGGGTTGTCAAGGGTCCCCGAAACGATCTATTGCGATTGATCAATTGCAATCAATTGCTATTGAAGTAATATTGTCAATCGCTTCTATTGCATTTGTAGACGATCAATTTGCGCATGAATGAGTATCAATCACGTAAATATTGTCAATTGCAATTGGTCGGTTCGGGAGCCTTTACTACAGGTAAATGAGAAAAGTTGAAGGATGGTAATAATATGTTGGGGAAGATAATGTGTGGTAGGAAAGATCGATGGCTGTGTGCAGCTGCAGACAGTGTAGGATTTTTTTAATGTTATTGTTACTTTGTGGTTGCAAACAAGACCTTGGTTGGTTTTTTTACCTAGTTAGTATGCTTCTTATAAATATGAATGGTAAGTGAAGATGAATTACAGTGGACTTCACCACCACAGCCTTAAGACTGCATGTTGAAATTTGCCATCGTCCGCAATAGCTGTCAAATATTTCACTGTTTTGATTAATTAATCAATATTACTTAATAAAATGATTCAATATCGCTCATTTCAGTTGAATAAACATGCTGGCAGAGAGATAAATAATTTTGTAGGTAAGTGTTTGAATAAAAACGTTAAGGTATTAAATAGAAACACTAATTAAAAAGTATTTCCAATCAAAAACACAATCAATATCAAGTAAACATCTAACTGGCTATTTACTGAAATATTTCAATCATTAAACAATTCTCAGAACAAAACTTCACGCTTGGCAACCCTAGCTATATCAAAATCAAAGTTTCGAGTTGTAACCACAAATCGTATCGCGTTAGCGAACATAAAAGGTAAGTACAAAATATTAGGGCTGTAATACTTACTCGTTGAAATGATGCTCGAAGTATTATGAGTTCAGGGTTATTTGGTATTTTTGTGATATTATGGATGTTTTATGTAATATTTTCATGTTGTGAGCTGGTGTTTTTTTAAATTTATTTATGGTGTAAAATAAAATAGGTATGTGAGACTCTTGAAGTCTTCGGCCTTTCGGGAGCCACTCAGTCGAAAACGTTTAACATGCCCTGATTCATGTACCTACTCTTTACGGTTTTTATATTTTCTGCTAACTCTGTTAAACAAATATCTATAGAAATGGTTCTGGACACTGTGAAGGCCGCAGTGCAGAACCAATCAATGTGGCGTTGCTTGGTAAAGGCTAGGTGAAGGTCCAGCAGTGAACATCTTTTGGCTGAAATGATAATAGTTCATGCAGTTCAAAAACCGACTTCCACAGCTTCAAAGAAAATGACATGAAAATCATCTCTAAATTAACTGAGAATCAGAACGAAGACTACAATGAATATCTTCTTAAATTATCTTCATTCTTCCCATTTTTTCTCCCTTATTATGAAGATCCTATTATAACAATACTCTTTCTATAGATACACTCTTGTTACACCAATAAATATTGTCCAAAGGTTTGAATTTCCTGTACCTGAGTGCACAATATCCACCGGGCAATATTGAAACGAAATTATGATTGACTTTGTTAGTAGCTTCCTATTTGTTTCAAAGGGGAACGATTACTATCAATATTGATAAAGGTAGCAGAGTGAGGAAGCATATAGGTCATGACGTTATGTAATACAAGTATGTTTATATATTTACTTATGCAACTAACTGAACACTATATGAGCAAAAGATATAGTTATACAGGGTGTTTCTTAATTCATATACAAAAATTAACAGAAAAATTTCTTCGGCATCAAAATGCAACAAGATTTTTTTATACATCACTAGTTTCTCTCCGCGGCTTCGCCCGCGTAGATGTCGGAAAGTATCCCACGGAAACGTTCTACCGGGATAAAAAGTAGCCTATGTTCTTCCCCAGAATGCCATCTATCTCTTTGCCATATTTTATCGAAATCCGTTCAGTGGTTTAGGCGTGAAAAGGTAACATACAGACAGAGTTACTTTCGAATTTATAATGTATGAATTATTTATAATATTAGTATGCATTATTTATAATAGTAGTGTGGATTATTTATAATATTAGTATGGATTATTTATAATATTAGTATGCATTATTTATAATAGTAGTATGGATTATTTATAATATTAGAATGGATTATTTCAAGTAACTGTCTCGTCGGTCTAGTGGTCGCAAGCGGTACTGCTGGGTTTCGATTTCCGGGTCAAGCCAAGTGTTATTGGGTTTTTCCATCTGGAATTTTTCAGTAACAGCCCGGAGTCTGGATTTGTACCCGGTTGATGGCAATAGGCTCGCCCGCTATTACATGAGACTTAAACATAACTGGCGAAATGTGGGTGCTATAGGTACACCTCTGCCTAATCATACGGGGAGATGTTGATTCTAAAATTAATAAAAAAACCGGCCAAGTGTGAGTCAGACTCGCGCACGAAGGGTTCCGTACCATTATCTATAAAAACCTCAAAAAAATAACCTTGTTGTATGGGAGCCCCCTTAAATATTAATTTTATTCTGTTTTTTTAGTATTTGTTGTTAGACCGGCAACAGAAATACATCATCTGTGAAATTTTCAACTGTCTAACTATCACGGTTCATGAGATATAGCCTGGTGACACACGGACAGACAGACAGACGGACGGACAGTGGAGTCTTACTAATAGGGTCCCGTTTTACCCTTTGGGTACGGAACCTTAAAAAGTATCTGTGTGTGGAGCATTACATTTTTATAGGACAGACTTTGCAGTCTTGTCACCAAAAACGAAATAGTAGGTATAGTTGGGAACACAATATATTTTTAAATAAAAAAAACAAAAGAACCCGTCTGCATAAAAGACAGTCTACTAAAAGGACCAAACAAGATTAAAAAATCAATAATAATAAAAATCCAACGAAAGAAACCCAAACAAGATCAAACAATAACGGCATATTCAAAACAGATCGATGGTAGTCCTTCAAAATTTAATGCAGATTGGTAACACACAGTCGGAGGTAAACTTATAGTGACATTAAATGATTTAACTTGTCATTCAATTCTATGCCTCCCTCCAACGACGGCATATTCTTGCAGTCGGGTAATAAGGGTTAGAAGAAAATATTTGCTGGTTAACTTCAGAAGCTGTGGCCGTCGCGGTGTTGTTCTACAATAGTATTAAAGTTAAGCGGACTAATGGTACAAGTCAGAAGATGATGGACTTGACTAAATCCGTTTTCTAATGATGATCTATTCTATTTCATTTGTTAACAAAGCTCATGTCAAGTACTTTGATTAACACGTCGGTTTTGTGACTTACTTTCCAGTTAAGTAAATTGTATTATTATTCCCAACTCTATCTAATAGATGGTCTCTTTGGCTAGTATTTCTAGACTACACTCATTAGTTTGGTCTAGAAATACTAGCCATACTTTAAGAGCGTTATACGGACCTGTGCGCTTTTAGTTTTTCATCTTATAAGTCACTCTAAGTCCGTCAACAAAGATACGGGCCCGTTCGGTATTTAGAAATGACAATGCGGACAAAAACACATCGTAGGGACAACTGTCAAATCGGAGTAAGGACAACTGTCAAATCGTTTTGTCGTTTTTTTTTTTAGTTCGGGCCCTGGACTAATGTTATGTTCGAAAGTGATACGGAGTAGGAACCATTCGTAACTGCGGCCCTAAACTACGGACTTCTTGCTTGGAGAGTAGGCCTCCTGAGCCGAGCGTGGAAAATCCAACAGCGTGCTTTTGTTTAAGCGTCGACTAGCGCTATTGAAAATGGCAACTATTTCCTTCTCTCTCTGATAAATATTGAATGATTTTATTGTTTGTGCCTACTTTGAACTTTTTATTTACGCTATATCTTTTAAATTAATCCACATTCGTCAAAGTTGAACCGCAAGCGCTATTATATAATAAATAGGTGGATACAGCACGGTATTGTATCAAACGAATGCCTTGCAAATATCAAATATGGCGAATATTGAAGACCCTGACAAACGTACCTAGACTGTGAATCTATTGTACTTTAGAATTCGTTATTAGTAATGACTAAAGAGTGATTTTCGTTGATGTGCAGTCCAGAGAGATGGAGCGATGTACGACCCGCAAAAGTTCCCTGGACGTGACTCGCTCAGACCAGGGAAGCATGCCACAAAAGGTAGGAGGCCTATTCTTATCAGTAGAACAAGGCTACCAATGACAAACGTAATGATAATGGATTTTCATGGAACTATGGTTCTATACTGATAACAATATTCATAGATAAACTAAATTCCTTTTTTTGTGAACATTTAGGTATGATGTAACCTACAAAACATGGTATTAAAAAGGTCGTCATAATTAAATTATTGTTTTATAAAATCAGGGAAGATCTATCTTGTTGATCACTGACACCATCATCAACATTTTCAGCACATTTAAAGCTACAACATAATGTTTAGGTAGACAGGGTGTAGGTATACTTATGTTGCAGTACCAAATAATGAATAGGTATCTACGCGTTATAAATTGCTCCTAAAAACACAGAGTTAATAGAAACTATAAAACAAACTAACAAATTCTACTAATTACGTAACAATTCCGTACAGAAAATTTAAATTCTACCAAAAAACTGTAAAAAGTCGTTACATTGTTAACCAAAACACTTTAAACATGCAAAGCGACAATTTTAAAACGAAAACAACAAATTGAATTACAGGACAAGTCGAAAATGACTGTAATATTCATCTGTACTCTGAAAACTGGTTTTCAGCGGTCCGCTTTATCCAAATTTCAGTCGTTGGCGGGATTAACGTAATGGAAAGACTTTCAACCAGCCATGAAATCGTCGCCAGTTCTTCAGAGTTATTAAGATTGTGTCTTCACTCGATTATGGTACCTACTTTAAAGTGATAACGTTATTTTGTAGAAATTCTTGGTGTAAAGTTTATAAAGAATTTTTATTATTTAGTTTCTATAGTAACAGGATGATAATGGAGTGTCAATATGAGTTTTCCTCAGTGTTTTGCGACTTGAAAAAACATTGATATTTCTTTATTATAAGTTCAATATTAATGTAAATAATAAATAAAAAAATAAAAAATATTATACAGTTATACGTTCCGAAATAAATTTTCTAAATGATGGTAATAACCGTATCAAAATGCGTTGCTAAGTTTAGAACAACAATGCGGTCACAGTAGACATGAAAATAGACTTTAATTTATAAGTATGTATTTATTTCGAATAAACCAATTACAAGCACTTTTGCATTGTCAAGGGATTAGTCCGTCAGAAAAATGAAACTACTCGTAGTTGCCCATTCCAAAGCGTAGTCGGTACTTATGGAGAAGAACGGGCAATAAACTCCACGGACGCTCTCTTAAATCAAAATAAGGTATAGATGGGGATCCAGATTCTTTCTAGGTCTTTAGATAATGCCTACTAAGGTACAATGCTTGGTAAACAAATAGGTGATCAGGTGATCCTGCAATCATTTTAGGTATATTTCTATTTGTGAAATTGAAATGTCTTTGCGCACTTTCCGAGGGCTTGCTCTGTTCCTTGAAAATTCACATCACGATGCCTGATTTTGGAAATAAACTTGTGTCATTTTTAAACTTTTATTAGTTGAATTATTTTGAAGCTTAAAAGCACTACGTTTTGACTACAACAAAACCCAATAGCACAATATTAACATTTCTAAAACGAGTAATCAGAACAGAATCTATGAGCCGTACCCTGCCTGGTATAGACAGAGTGACATCTGTCAGGGGCAGGGTACGACAGACTCTTGAGCAAGTCATAAAACTATACTCTAGGGTTTACGACTTGGGATAAGTTGGGTTTGAAACACTTGTGAGTAAGGGTTTGATAGGACACTTAAGTCTGTTTGATTTTGCAGATTTATTGAGAAAAAGGATCCCTAGAAAGATTCGTTTTGATGGTTCTTATGTATCAACGTGGTCAGCTATTCCAACGGGTGGGTAATATATGGCATAATAACAGATAGTATAATATCACTTGAAATAACGTTCACATGATATCATTTTCATATGCTATAAAAACAAATAACATAATTTCATGTGATCTAATATTATATTTCATATAACCTTCTTTTGCCCTAACAACATATAGTATAACGTTCATTTCATATAATTTTCATCATAATGTTGTAACCTCATCTAACTCAAATGATTTAGCAACAATAGAGGGGATCTTTAATGGTCACTGTTCTAGACTGACCTAACCCAAATGATTCAATAACAGTAGATATTGAATATTAATTCAAATGTGCAATAAAGAAAATGTTCATTAACACATATAAAATTAGGCAAAATATATATCATGTCATCATTATATTTAAAAAAAAACTTGAAATTAGGTCAAATGATCATTAGAGCTTTTGTTATTATTTCAAACGTTACACACCCATTCAAACATAGGAAAAACTTAAAGACGTTTTATAAGTTTTAGAGACTATTCAAATCACAGTAGATAATAATAATAACCGGCCTGTGTTGCCCCATTCCGGGGCAAAGGCTTCAGTCAGTAGGTACAAAGCATCAGCTTTGAAAATAATACAAAAATTCACTGTTTCATATGAAAAATCACCACGACTCATAGAAGAACATACAAAAAGAGAACAATCGGATAATAATTGTATACGGATCGTCATTAAAATGGTATCAAAAGACTTAAACAAACCAACACACGAAATTGAAACCTATGTTGACAAAACAACAAATCTGCGAAATGAGACAGATTAAATTAACCAAATAATATGAACGTCAACAAAAGGCCTGACGTCTGTTGACGTATAAATGGACAGAATGCAGTCTGTTTTGGTAGAACCGTCCGCGGCTGAGTATTGTAATGCGTCAAAATATACACGGGTACTAACCACCAGTGTAAGTTGACCTTTGCAGCTCCGCAGAACTACTACACATTATTCTTATCATGGTCTAAAAAAACAAGGTCTGGCATTCCAAGAGTGACACATGCTAACGTCACTATTCAGTTGCCACTTTATTGCAACAAAACACGAATTATGGAAATAATTTTCAGTCATCATTTCGTTAAAAAATATATATAAACCATTTAAATTGTCGTTTCATTTTTCTTATCAAACAAAACAGTTTAATTTAAACATATACACACTACTGGTAACACAGCAGTGATGACGTAGGCTTGTGTCACCCCCGTGACCGGAATGCTATACCTGGCGAAGTATATTATTATACCATGATTCTTATATTGCTGTAACATACCATCACACCTGTTATCTTCGATGGTATAGGCAGAGGTATTTATGACACCCCTATTTCATCAATTATGTTGCAGTCTTGTGTAATAAATTATTACGTGTATCATATTACTGCCATTGTGCTTTAGCAGGGTCACCATGTAAGGCGGGATCTCGAGGAGATATTGAAACACCGAGAGCTGAATCAGTACTGTTTTTATTGTAACGATTAAATAATTATAAGGATTATATTTATATGAAATAAGGCTGGTTACATACAATAAGGTGAGCGTATTGCCATGGACCGGGCACAAATCCAGACTTCTGGCTGCTACTTTTTATCAGCTGGTAAACAAGCAAGGGTCCTCCTGGTGAACTTTAACAGAGCAACGGAGATAAAGCTTATCTATTTCATGTGCCATGTAATTAAATCGGCATACATACCCTTGACGTTGCTTGACCGACCTAGGTGTGGTGTTTGTATGTCCTCGAAACGAGCTCCTTCTTATAGAGGTCTACAATTAATACAGTCTGCCAATATTGGGGTCGACTTCCAGCCGGCAGCTAACCAGCAGCTAACCGGATGTAGCTGAATACCAGTATTTAACATGCAGCGACAGTGCGTATCTGATCTCCACAACTCAGTTACTAGGTAGTACAATACCCCTTGTGGAGTTTCATGCCGGCTCTTCTCCATAGGAAACAACCAATTGGAAACGTGCACCTAGCTTCTCACGATTCTTAAGTGCCCATATTGGTTTATGTGAAATAAAATATTTTGATTTGATTTGATTTGACTTAGTAAGATTGGTTGCCAGACTTCCGGGATTCTGAAGACCCGTACCGGAGATCAACAGAAACTGGACATGCCATACACCCGACGCAGACGACCCTCAATTTGCCCCTGTTACGGGAATTATAACTTTATCGTGCAAGACTGTAGATTTATTTTACTTTAGGTCGATCACAAGTACCTATACAGTTTTAATAAGTAATCCAGTATTATGAGACTTAATGGATTTGAATATTTTTTTTGGAGGTCCATTGATGAGATGAGGTGAAGATTGATAAATTAATGTTAATGTAGCCGGGAAGTAGAGCCGTTTTTAGAAGATTATGAAAGGCTATTTAGTTTAATAACTTACATATCCATCTACATTAAGATGCGTACCTCCTGAAATATATATTTACTTGGAATAAGTACACAGGACATTACCGAAATACTACTGCTTCAAAAGTAGCTACGAAGGAAAGTATGTACACGCCCTAGGACAAAAACTTTCACTAGAATATCTTTAATCATTTGTGGGAATACCGTCCTGACCATAATTCCTACTGACTTCCTCATTGGTCTTGAACCATTTGTTTTTGCGTATGTCGCCTCGTACGTCAACCTTGGAGATTCTGTGGATGCCTTAATAAATTAAGGCTTTCAGCCAGGGCATAAAACTTTTAAACTAAGCGACTGCACGCTAAGGGCACTCCATGTGGGGTTCTGATCTCGGCTTAAGGGGCTGCTGGGGGGAGGTCACCATGGTATAGGTTGGATCGGATCGTGATTGTATTGGGACGAATTTAACTGAACCATAAAAGCGTTACCTAAGATTTTATTCAGTCAAGGCAATAGCAAATTAAAAAAAAAACATCGACCAAAACAAAATACGAGCGATATCTAGCCACAAAAATATAAATTCATGCAGTTTCACTGTGCCAATAAATAAGATATATCGTATTTTGTGTTGTTAACGACACTTTAATGCCGCAAAAAACATTTGGAGCCATACGTTCTACTAAATATTACTTTATGTAAAATATGGAAATGTATTGTGCGTGTTCTAGGTATACTGTATTGTTGCTGAGAAAAGAGAATTCATATTATGATTTTTTTTCCAAGAATAAGGTGTTTTGCACGAGGTTGTGGGTTCAAAACCAGGCAAGTACCAATGACCTTTTCAATTCATATTACTTTTCGAGTTTATCTTGGATATTACTGACATCGGTAAAGCATCGTGAAGAAACCTGGACTTGTAGTTAATAAAGTAAATAAGTCTGAAATCGCCAACCCGTCTTGAGTGCCTTCTTTGAATGAGAAGAAGCCTTTGCCCTGCGGTGGCACAGTAAAACGCTGGTACTATAAGATGTTTTGAATGTGGGTTTGGATCCTGTAGGCACCTGTAGCACTCAGATGTGTGTTTGTTGGAGTTTTGTACTTTGTTACTACTTTAAGTAATTTGAAAGGATTTGCATGTTGATTAAGAATGATATAGTAAAATATTTTTCAACACATTTGCTCAAAAATTGCATTTACGAAGCCTGTATACATTGTCCGAAAGTTAAAAATTGCGCACCATACAACGGAATATGCGGTAAAATAGGTACTCACACCTAAGAGCCTGTTTTACCGCATACTCCGTTGTATAGCGCCGTGCGTATCCTTTACAGATGTTTTTTAATTTCCATAAAAAGTATATAAGAATTCCACCTAGGAGTTTCACATTAGGAGAATAAATAAGCTGAATAATCGAACCTCCTTGGAAGCGCTTTTGCTCAATACGTTTGTCTCACTTTAATACTAAAGAGAAAATGAGACGAAAGATGTAGTTCTAATTTTCACCACGCGCACGTGATGCCGTTTGCAAATTCGCGCCATTTTCATATTAGAAATGTCAAAGATTGTTGCGACTTTCCGACTGATACGTATTTAGAAACAAAATAATAATATGAGTTTAAGCAAGGAATCCGATATTAATATTGTCCTTTTTTCTCGCAAATGTGTTGAAAAACGTATGACACACGTGCGGAATTTGGTATTTACGAACTCGTGACTATGCTAAACCCTTGACTTCGTCTTGGGTTAACATTCGTCTACTCATTTCTAAAAACCAACTTACCGCACTAGTATCATAAATAACTATTACCCCCTTTTGAGTAAAGTAAAGAGCTCCCCAATAGCCTTCACGCTTCCTTTTTGACAAAGTAGCATAAATGTCTAATATGGTTGTTTCATAATATTTATTTTGTAATTAGGTATAATAATAATTTCCGCAACTCCGTATCTCTGCGTTGACGTCATGGTGAGCCTTGCGCGCTCTGAACTCTAGATTTGAGCAGGTAGAGATTTTACTTTGCCGGCACAGGTCTAGGGTGAGGAGACAGACCAAGAGAGATACAGAAACCGCAGGGCAGCATGTGGCGAGCTGTTGAGCAGTAGCGACCTCCCGGACCCTATCTTCCGGACGAAGTCTTGTTCCTTATCTCTGGCTTGCCTTTACTGACCGGCCAGAGTGAACACTGACGACGACCAGAGCTCCATCCTCATTCTTGCTTTTATTGGCCGGTTTAAGTGCAGATTCGTAAGAGCAAACGTTCCGGGCGGGAGGGAGGAAGTAATCCAGTAAGTGTTGGTAGTGATCTTAACCCTCATTCGGGCTCTGAAATTGTTCTGATAGCCGTGGAATACCTGTCCTTCTCAAGCACCTCAGGACATGTTGCCCCCCTTGTCGCTACGATACTATGTGCTAGTGACAGTTTCTAGGGGCGCATTATTGAGTGTGCAAGTCACCTTCTGCCATTTTATCCGTGTACATTGCTCAGGCAGGGGACATAGTTCTTCCATAGTTTAAGGTAACCAATCCACTACAGTCACCTAAAACCATCACTCAATATGTTTTGTTTCCATGTTCTGTGATAGTCCTGCACCAACCGAGGGTTGTCCTTGGGTGCACTTGCACAATACATACAGGGATAATCGTCGGTTAGTGCCTCATTTCATTCAAAACGCTTATCGGGCCTCTCCGAGTTGACTTTTGCCCCCATGTACGCGTCCCAAAAGACCGGGATTAGTCACGAGATTTTCAAATATAAAAATAAGAATATAATAATAAAATAAAATTATTATTATACTGAGTTCAGTATTATAATAATAATTTTATTTGGCTAGACCAGCTTTTTTATTACAAAATTGGCTTCCGCCCGCGGCTTCGCCCGCGTGTTATGTCAATAAAAAGTAGCCTATGTCTTTCCCCAGGGTTCAAAATATCTTCATACCAAATTTTATCAAAATCGGTCTAGCCGTTTCGGAGATAAGCCGGAACAAACCGACAAACAGACAGACAATTATTTTTTTGTTATAAGTACCGTATGTACTTTCATATGCATTTAGTTATTTTGATATTACAAACAGACACTTCATTTTTATTCATTTGTATAGATAAAGGCTTTATAATGGCATGGAAAATGCAAAATATATTTCTAAACAATTTTATTTACCCCTTCATTTAACAATATCCGTCTTCCACAGCATTTTCACCAGACTGTTACATCTCTAATTGAATGTTGTTAGTAACCTGATTACCAGCAGTCTCCCACAAACTTTGATCCACTAAGACAACCCATTTACCACCTTATGGCTTGCAAAATAGAGTCTAAGATACCCCGCTGTCTGGTTCTACATAAAACGTTTTGCGGCTATCAACCAGTGGTGTCCAGTAAACGACAGTGAATTCGATCATTTGCGGCCAACTTATACTTAACACGCTATCAGATGATTTTGCTTGAGTATTTATTCAAGTGAGCTTTACAAGTTCTGTTATTAACAGAGATTGGATATTCGGATGCATATTTACCTACAGTAAATTTTTAACTCTGAAAGTATGGAAACGGCTTCATAAAATATATTTTTTGAAACAAAAACAAATGCAATTTTATTTCAAATTAATGTTTAACCCCCGATGAAAATATGTATATGTAGGGTGTAAGAAGAGGGGTGTTGTGTGTTAGTTAAAACAAAAACAAAAACACATAAATTAAAATAATTATTTTTGTTAAATTAACTAAGTCTATATCCTGATTGGGCGTAAATTTTACCTCGGCTACAACAACTTTCGATCGCTATGATTTGATCCGGTTTGGCCACTGAAATCTGACGTTAGCGTAATTTTCTCGATACAAAAGCGCATTCCATATTAGCTAACTTTCAACTTTAGGTGAATATGCATTCAAATGTCCGAGCTCTGGTTATTAAGTATTGTTTTTATTTTAAAGCCTTTGTATTGTTTGTTTTTGCAACAGGCAAGTGGAAAATATTGGGAAGGTTTCAGGAAACTTTAAAATCATTGATGTATTTTGATTGAACTGATACTAGCTTATCTGCTTTAATATAAGCATATTATGTATTATCTACGTCTATTTATTATATATTGGGTTTCATTTTAACCTAGTAACAATTAACTCGTACATATTGCAGTATAATTCCTGCAATTACATACGTTTTGTTCACAAATCGATTAAGTTCTTTTTACGCGTTATTCGATCAGCTTTTTATTTTTTCGTGTTTTTTTTGAATATTCAAACATTGACAATTATTCTGTACAATCTTGTCAAGAAAAAATTTAATGCTTTTTTCTGTCGTTGGAATTTCAATGAAAATAATGTAGGTAATTTCTGCTTATTAATATTAAAACATTCGAATGTGAATTTAAGATGACAAATGTTTAACCACGATATGTGAGTATTCAGCGTATCGATCGACGACTACACGTTCCCTGGAATTTATCGTTACTTTATCTTTTGGTGAGTAATCCCTTCATTGGCTCGGTATTCTTTTAATCTAAGAAGATTTCCTTTTCCTTAGATTGAAATGCCACCTTTTTTGGCCTTTGGCTTACCCAGCCATTTATTGTTCGCCTGTCTTCCATCGTCTGCCGGCTGCCGAAATCCGAGACTGCAGAGAACCGCGGAACCGTGGCTGAGCAAAGTCGACGACACAGGTCCAAGTGGTTGGACATCAGGTGCTAATTATGTAGTTTGTTTGACGCTAAAACGCCCGAGCGTCATTATAGGCGAAATGGTCTGTACTACACCGACGAGGGACATTCTTTAGATGTAAATCAACCAATCTTATTTTTTAAGGTGTTTTCCTAAATTCATTTCATCAGATCTTGTAATCTATTTCAAAAGTTATGTTAACGAATTAGGTATGTAAAGAAAAACCTTAATCTTCTGCTTATTTGTGTAAACCACTTTATAGAGCGTCACGAATTTCGTACGATTGCAATCGAATTTAAATTCGCCGGAATACATCTAAAATTCAGTTCCGTGTTTGGCTTCTACCGAGATCGGACGTGTATCATTCGCGCACGGGTGCTCTACATTAGAGTAATTCACTGGCGCATCACAATAACACCGTCATTGCCGCGTTGCGATATCGGTTTATGAAGGTCGCCGCGATGACCCAGTTATTAATTATAGTGTAAACAGTGCAAATAAATAATTGTTAAGGTGAAGTTTTTAATTACCTTACTATGTCTCCTACAAAGGTAAAAATTAAAACTGATCTGGAAAAGCTGTTGTATGACAGTTACATCCAAGAAAAATTGGAGAGAGAACAGCTGGAACTTCTTGTTAATGATCTGAAGATCCAAATAGAAGGCCTCCAGCGACAACTTCAAAGCCGCCAAGAAGTAAATCTCAGCTCCAAGGGTCAAGGAAATAATGACCCTAGTCGGAAGTAAAGAGCAACATAGAATTTGCTCAATCTGGAAAAGGAAATATCGAGTACTGCACAGACGAGGAAGAACTCGCTTAAGAGACTGAGTGGATTAGGGCTAAAAGTAGGAAGAAAAGGAAGCTAAACATCTCCCTCTCTCCACCGCAAAAACCCGGAACAAGCGCCCAACAACAACAAAAATGTGAGAAAGAAGAGAATTTTGTCAAAAAAGTGCCTCCACCACCGCCAATCATAATAGATGGAGTCAATAACTATCAAATGTTTTACGACTCACTAACTGAAACCCAACCAACTGAATCATTCACCGCAAAAATTATGAATGGAGATTGTGTGAAGATCAACGCTAAAACCGAGGACTCTTATAGAGCGATTGCTAGGCTTTTCTCAGAAAAAGAATATCTTTGGCATTCATACGAGAACAAACAGGCTCGACCAATAAGAGTTGTAGTGAAAAAATACATTCTTCTTGCCAGCCAGATCGAATCAAAGACGATTTAATATCGCAACGTCTAAAAATAAAAAAAAGTTGACAACAAGTTGAGCTGGAAGACTAAAGAATCACTCAATATGTTCGTCTTATCATTTAATAATGACGAAGATGTCAAACAAATCTATGGCTTAAAGCACATTTTAGGGTGTAAAATTGAAATTCACCCTCTAAAAACTCCGAAACTCATTCCTCAATGTAAGAGATGCCAGGCATATGGACATACTCATAAATACTGTAGAAAAGAGCCAAGGTGTGTAAAATGCACTGGCAAGCATCTTACAGCCACCTGTACTAAATCTCCGCAAGAGAAACCAAAATGCGTCCACTGCGGCTTACCCCACCCTGCCAACTATAGAGGGTGTGAAATAGCCAAGGAAATGCAAATTATGACAAAACAAAAACATAAAAAGAAACTTGTTGTGCCAACTGCCCAACAAGGTCCATCCATAAACAATCCTAACAAACAGGCACGGATAGACACTTTTCAGACAACTACAAATCCTATTCACGCAAGTAGTTCCTATGCACAAGCTGCAAAACAAGGCACTCAGCGTTCGAATCTGGAAGATAAGATAAATCAGATCTGGAAGTGTATTACTACATTTGACAAAAGATTAGGAAAGCGAGAATCCAGCACCAAAACAGCTGTTTTTAATAACCACATATGTGTAACACACTAAAAATAATGGCGTGGAACTCTAATGGGCTCCTCAAACATCAGAATGAGTTACAGGCAGTCCTAGAGACAGAAAATATAGACGTGTGTTTAATCTCCGAAACGCACTTTACTAACTAATGTTTCATCAAATTTAGAGGATACAAGGTATATAATTCGCTCCACCCTGACAACTCCGCCAGAGGAGGTAGTGCGGTTATAATCAAAGAAAACATCAATCATTACGAACAGAGTAAATTTGAAGAACCAGACATTCAAGCCGTGACAGTATCTGTTAAAACCAAATTTTGTCACGTTTCCATAGCAGCCGTATACTGTCCTCCAAGGCACATGATAAGAAAAGAGCGATACTTACAATTCTTTGAACTTCTAGGCCCGAGATTCATCCTAGTTGGTGATTTCAATGCCAAGCATTCGTACTGGGGATCAAGACTTACTACAAAAAAGGGAAGGCAGTTCTTAAATGCAGTTAAAGACACACATTGTGAAGTTATGAGCACAGGCAAACCAACATACTGGCCTACTGACCACCAGAAAATACCGGATCTTATAGACTTTTTCATAATCAGAAATATATCCACCAATTCAAAACATTCATTTGGTGGAAGGTTTTCACATGAATTCGGACCACTTCCCGATTATCCAAAGACTAACTCGAAAAATCTTACTAAGAGAAAGCTATTTAACCCTGGTTAATAAGTCTACAGATTGGGACAGTTTTGCTCTTGATCTGGATAATATTATCGACCTAAAAACTCCGTTACTAAATCAGAATCAGCTGGACTCAGAAGTAAACAAATATGTCGTTAATATCCAACAATGTGCGTGGAACAACACGCCCGAGTTAAAACGTAAATATAATGGACATATCTATCCCAAGGAAATTGTGAGATTACTGTCTGAAAAAAGAAAGCAAAGAAAGCGGTGGCAGCAAACAGGATGCCCGCGGGATCAAACATTATTAAATAGCCTAACTAAACGATTAAAGAGGAAAATTATACAATTTGAGGATGACTGTCTGAATACAAACCTTTTGCAGCTAACCAACGACAAATCAACGGATTTCTCTTTTTGGAAAGCGACAAGAAAACTAAAAAGGCCGATTATGCAAATACCGCCTAACAGAAACAGCGACGGAAAATGGGCCATAAGCAATGAACAAAAAGCGTTTAGGTTTGCGCAATACTTAGAAAACACTTTTCAACCCAATGAGAGCTCCATAGAAATACTTGAGAGTGAAAAGTTATCACAAAGTCAAAGAATTCAGCTTGTGACTCCTAAAGAAGTTTTGCGAGAAATTCAAAATAACATAAGTTCGAAGAACTCCCCGGGTTACGACCTCGTAACAGGCGAAGTTCTAAAACACCTCCCGCGCAAAGCCATACTAAAGTTGACTAGACTTATTAATGCCGCATTTATGCTAAAACATGTGCCTGAGCCATGGAAGGTCGCTGAAGTCATTATGATTGCGAAGACTGGGAAACCACCCCATGAAGCATCACCATATAGACCCATTTCCCTGTTGCCAGTATTATCAAAACTATTTGAAAAACTGTTATTAAAACGGTTAAAACCTATAATAAAAGAAAAAGACCTTATACCAAACCATCAATTAGGCTTCAGGGAAAAACACTCTACGATAGACCAGGTACACAGGATAACTAACATCATTGAAAAAACACTCGAAAACAAGCAAGTCTGCGCCACCGTATTCCTAGATGTCGCGCAAGCTTTTGATAAAGTTTGGCATGAGGGTCTGGTATATAAACTCAGACGCATGCTACCGACAGAATTTGCAGACATTCTAGAATCATATATAAGAATGTTTAGAATAAGGCAAGAGGATGCATATTCCGAGCTAAAAACTATAAAAGCTGGGGTGCCACAAGGAAGTGTGTTAGGCCCATTCCTGTACTTGCTATATACATGTGATATCCCAGAGCTGGAAAACAACACCATTGCGACCTTTGCAGATGACACTGCTATTATGGCTACCGGATCAAGCTACAAAGAAGCAGTAGAAAAAGTTCAACTAGCTGTAAACAAAGTATATGACTGGACACAAAAGTGGAAGATCAAACTGAATGAGTCAAAATCAATTCATATTGACTTCACTAACAAACACTGTGATTACCACCCAATCTATATAAACGGCATGCAAGTGCCTTATGCTAATACAGCCAAATACCTTGGCATAACTCTTGTCGCCAAACTGCGTTGGAAATCTCACGTCAAAAAGAAAAGACAGGAACTCGACATACGTTATAAAAGTATGTATTGGTTACTCGGAGGGAAATCCTGCCTATCAATACGTAATAAAATTATATTATACAAGCATATTCTTATGCCAATTTGGACGTATGGCATCCAGTTTTGGGGCTGTACTAAACGAAGTAACGTCAAAATAATCCAACAATTCCAAAATAAAGTACTCAGGGATGCTGTAAATGCACCATGGTACATTAGAAATGACGACCTCCACCGTGACCTTAAAATGGAACTCGTCACCACCGTCATCCAAAAATTTGCTGAAGCCCACGAACACAGACTTCACGGTCATTTGAATGTCGAGGCAATTCAGCTGCTAGACAACACGGACATAGTGCGTAGGCTAAAGAGAACTAATCCATTTGAGTTCGTGTAGTATATAAATTGTGACGAATAATGTGTATTATTAATTTATCAGACTCTAAGAAAGTGCTGCGGAATTGTGTGAAAGTGCAATAGGACACTATTCTTAGTTATAACGTAAAATAATAAGTTAAAGTTAAGTTGCTTATTAGTCTATTAGGCTAGATTGTAATAAATTACTAAGAACTAATGTTCTTATTAAACAAATAAAAAAATAATAAAAAAACTGTATATATGGTAACATCTTTTAAGTTTTTTCGCTCAAATTGGAGTTGTGATTATTTTTTCTTAGTATTTTTGACTTTTTAAATTCCAACGTCTAGATCTTATATTTTTGCCAATTTTCTTTTATTTTATATTTCTGATTCATAATCAGCCTATAGTGTTCCCACTGCCGGGACACAGGCCTCCTCTCTTTGAGAGGGAATGGGCTGTAATCTACCACGCGGGCCCAGTCCGGGTTGGTAGATGTCACATGTCTTCGAATTTTTGGTTCTAGGACATGCCGGTTTCCTCACGATGTTTCCCTTCACCGTTTTGAGAGCAATGGTGATGAAATTATTTACACAAAGTAAAGCGCCTGCCTGGGTTCGAACCCATAACCTATAACTCATAAGTCGGGGCCGATACCACTGGGCCACCACTGCTCTCATTTCTATTTCTGATTGTTTTTAATATATTCATAAATTTTACGTGTTTTTTGCTTCGTGATTTTGATTTTTAGCTACCTCACGCCGGGATTCGAGTCCCTAGCGTGTTAGCAGCAAGCTCTTCGCTGCAATACCTACAAAGACTGGCTTGTGTGCTTTATCCTAAATCGCCACTGATGGTAGACATAATTAAACCTTGATTGAATACCTTCGCTGGACTTTTCCACAATTGTTTTTGAAACGCCTTGATTACTTTTTAAATTGGTTCACGAGTTATATTAAAATCAAACGAATTCTCAAACAAATTAAATCAAAATTCGAAACCGAATATGGTCTATGATATTTTTATATCCCAAAACTCAATAAAAAATGAATGCGGGTGGTGGTTTATTTGCTAATTAAAAGGGGGATAGCTCTTGGCAAATATTTGCTGCGTTCGTGTGTTGACTCGTGTCTATCCGCTGTCGAAACCCGCTCATGATTCTGAGTTCTTTTTTCGATTTTTGTTTGAACATTTTACTGCTGTGATAAAGAAAGAAAAGAATGAAAGAATAAAGTTTGTGGTGTTTGTGGTGGGTCCCCTATGTTGTTTCGAACGCCGCTGTTGCGACACACGCTGTTGCGAATTATTTTTCCACTGCCTCACAGGTTCGAAAGCTCATGGACTCGAATGAAGTAGTCGCGAAAGACGCTGTTTCGAAAAACATTTTCACTGCCTCATACGCTCGAATGCTTGTGATTTCGATTTATTGTTGTTAGCTTTGTTTTAATTTAAACTGGCATCGAGTAGCCGACGGAGCCCCGCTACGTGGGGCTCCTACTTCTGGGCGGTTTAAAAAAAAATAACCACGAAGGGGACGGCGGGGTCTTTCAGACCCCGCCATCCCCTTCTAACCTAACCAGTCCGAGTCAGAGTGCCCCAAGTCCCGAGCTCGCTTCGCTCGCTCTTGCATCCTATCCTACTGTTAATATTAGTCACCATTTCATTATTTATAGTACCTCGCCTATGATTTCTAGTAGCAAATAGTTAGTAACTATTTGCTACTAGCAAATAATGCTGCAATTTGCTATTTGCAGTGTAGTATAGTGCGTAACTTTAATAATAATATTAAATGTTGATGTTGACACTGAATTTGTTGATTTTATTTAATTACTGCTTAAATACTTTTCTGTACACTTTATGACTAAATAAATCGAAATCACAAGCATTCGAGCGTATGAGGCAGTGAAAATGTTTTTCGAAACAGCGTCTTTCGCGACTACTTCATTCGAGTCCATGAGCTTTCGAACCTGTGAGGCAGTGGAAAAATAATTCGCAACAGCGTGTGTCGCAACAGCGGCGTTCGAAACAACATAGGCCTGCCGTTTGTGGTTGTGTGGTTTGTTTGTGGTTCTGTTGATGCTACATCAACATATATCCTAGGGTTTCCAAAGGATACTTGGATAAGTAATAGTATAAAGGCTGATAAAATTAAGTAGATACCGTAATACTTAGCACCAGAAACCTAATCCAGGTTGTAAGCGACCAACTTCATCTGCTTCTGCTAAGTTTTCTAAATTACGGGTAAAATGGTTTGATTCTGAACGGAACAGCCTCGTTTATACTGAATGAAACCTTTATACAAAGTTTTTTTCGAAACTACCTTTTGGAAGGGACAACTAGCATCAATTCTATTTTTTTGTAATTTTGTCGTTCAAAAGTGCCTTTTATGTGCCTATTTGAAAGAAATGATTTGACTTTAACTTTGACTTTTAAAGTTGATTTAAAACCTTGGTTTCTAAACACCAAACGTATAATAAATTCAAGTAAAAAAATATATAATAATAATAATAATTTGTATTTTCAGAAAAAACACATTTACGGTTCACAAAGACCATTTTCCAAGTAAAAATATAACATTTCTGAAACAGATGTATCGTTGGTATCTGTACTAATGAAAAAAAAAAACATTGTATTCCAAACAACAGCGCCTTCCAAACTAGGCGATATTAAAAACAACATTTTTCGCGCATGACTACTAACTTCTTCACAGGAAATTTCCTGAATACCCTTTCCATAATGGTTGTGGTTGTAGCATAGGTTTGCAAAACAGAAACCCTGCGTCAGCAATGGGATAGTGTAAGCTAAATACCTATCTATTATTATAGTGATGATGGCAAGTTTTCTAGGGCAACCCTTTTGTTTCCCTATAGAAAATACGAGTAATATATGACTGAGAAGATACGTTTCTCTCGTTATCATCATATTTTATCTACTGTGGACGTACTATGGGAAGTTTTGGTTATTGCCCAATAGAAAAACCGTTTGTAGTTCAAAACAAGTTATAAAATTTACGAACAAATTAATCACACTAGCGAATCACACACTGTAGGTACACGATACAACTACACAAAAGACGTGACAGTTTCTAAACGTGTTCACTGCTTGACCGCCACCGACCAACTCTGCCTCTTGCGTGTCGCATGATACCGCATAGGTTCATAACGTCCATTATCAATTCCATTGTTCCAAATTTCCTCGAGATTACGTCGATAATTAGCGCAAGGTAGGTAAACAGAGATCGGGCAGACCAGAAATTAACTCTGGTCGAGCGTTATGTTGTAGACTTTGTCGAGCGCTGCCAGGTGGCGCTGGCGTTCCGATTAGTCAAAATCAAACGATTGATTTAACGTATAACCTTCATTTATTTAATCAACTCTATTTAGACCGTAATATCCCACTGCTGGGCAAAGGCCTTTTCCCTATCCCACACATGTCTTCCCACTGCCATTGCGTGCCAGCCTTTCTAGTAGGAGTCAAGTAAAGTGTAGTGTGTGGAGTAGAGTAAAGCTAAGCTCTGCAGCATACGCCGTTAGAAAAAATCATGATTTAACTGATTTAGAAACAGCCCGTTTTGTATACTTTAGTTATTTTCATAGTGTGATGTCGTACAGTATTCTGTTGTGGGAAAATCCTATGTTTGCAAATCTCCATTCAGGACGGCCAATAAAGGCAAGAAAGAGGCAGGAACTCTGTTTCTTGTCAGTGTTCACTCCAGCCGCTCAATAAAGGCAAGCCAGAGATTAGGAACAAGACTTCTTCCAGGAGATAGGGTCCGTAGGGTCGCTACTGCCCAACAGCTCGCCACATGCTGCTCTACGGGTTTCTTTATCTCTCTTGGTCTAGCTCCTCACCCTATAATAATAATAATATAATTTATTCAGACAACCAATGATCCATTAATATATATATTTTTATACCTGTCTCGCCAAAGTAAACTCTAGTGGCACAGACCTAAAGTTCGGAGCGCGGAAGCCCCACCACGACGTCAACGTAGAGATACGGTGGTGGGGTTTTATTATTATTATTTTAAGCCTTAAATTTAACGTATGTTCATAAAAGATAACATTAAAGCTTTTAACTAATTTTAATTACTATTATATCTGAGTATTGCTAATCTAGTGGCTCTTTTTACCTAATTTTATTTTTGTTACCATGCGGATAATGTAGTGGGCTGCAATATTGTTAATTCTAGTTATTATTGCTATTTGTAAACATTTTATATTGTAGCTGTTTATTGTCCCATAATAAATAAAATAATTTTAATTTATGGCTACATTTTATACCTTTTGCTAATTTGTTTCCTGATACACTGAACTACACACACTGACTGCCTACATAGAAAAGTCCAAATTATAGTTGACTCAAAAATAAATATAACTCAAATCAGGTTAAACATTTAGCATCTAACTTGATTGATACCTACGTTCTACACCCCATGTTCACACAATTTGAGTTACTCAGAAACCAAACAACAAAATATATGTAGAAACTACCATACTTAACCTGCTAGTCTGTATCCAATATTTGACAGAAAGCATTCATGTTCAAATTATCACATAGTACAATATAATTATTAGTTAGAGCAAAACCATGCGTGAATAACACATGTTCCAATTATAATAATAGTCTTGATTACGTCGCACTTTAACGGAATAATTGATAATTTATAGTGGCATATAAGTAGCAGATTTATAAGGTTTAGGCTTTTCTGAATAAAACCGAGGAAACCGTTATCACTCCTAAATCTAAAAAGCGTAGAAGCTTCTAAAACATTTTTCATGATTACCTGAAAAAGAGAGATGATTTTCAAATCAATGATTACAATATTTTCGCATCGTAAACCATATAGGTATTAGCTAACATAAAAGTTGCCCACAAATTTGGGCAACTTTGTGGGCTCCAAATGGAGTCAAATGTTCTCAAAAATACCTACAATCTGCACATATTATAAATTAAAGTCGCTTTTCGTGTCTGTCTATGTGACCGCGTAGTTCTTCTAAACTACGCATCAGATTGTGATGCGGTTTTCACAATACTTTAAAAAATTCATTCTGGAAGATTTATGTGTAAACTAACATGTTAACCAAGGTCGATGTTTTGTCATATCGTAAAAACCGTGCGAAACAGGGGCGGTTCGCGTGGAATATTAATAGCAGATTTATAAGGCTATGGTTTTTCTGATCATGTTTATCCTTTATGAGGTAAGGCAAGTCATATATATAAAACAAAATAAAAATAGACCAAGAATTGAGTCCTGGCGGACCCCGATTCTTACTACAGATCTGAGTGATTTTTTTCCGTTAACATCAGTTCTCTGAATCCTAAAACTTAAGTAAGAAGTAAGCAGATCCAGGGAGGCGTTCCGGATTCCGTAGTGGTGCAGTTTCCTTATTAATGTTTCATGAAGATCACAATCGAATGCCTTGGACCAATCGCAAAAGATGACCAAAGCATCGCATTTAGCCTCTCATGCATTATAAATATGTCCTAAAAGTTCAACTCCAGCATCAGTACTCGAACGACCCCTTGTAAAACCGAACCATTTGTTATGCAGTAATTTGTGTTTATTAAAAAATCTTTGCATTTGATTTAAAATAAGTTTTTCAAAAAATTTACTGAAGTTTGGTATAGCATTGAAATAGGTCTATAATTAGAACGGTCTGATCTACTTCCCGATTTCAACAACGCTATTGTTTTACTGCTTTTCATAAGATCAGGAAAGTCACCATGGTCAATACAATTATTAAAAATAACAGCTAAAGTGGATGTTACAATGTTTATAATCGACTTAGAAACGTCCACAGAATTACCCCATAGATCTGCGGTCTTTTTACATTTTACGTGTGAAAGGGTTTAATTATATATTTATAGGTGACATATTAAAAATGAAATTCAAAACCACAAATAAAACGTTTTCTTTAAGTATAGACTCTGCAGCCGTGGGTGATGACTTTAGAGATTTAGTAGTCGATAAGGGAATATCTGCAAATAAATTTTCAAGAGCTGCGGTGAGTTTATAATCTGATTTAATTATGTTGTCATCAATATCAAGGCTGTAGTTACAACATCGGTTGCATGACTTACCCGTTTCGCTATTAATTATACTCCATGTCATTTTAATTACATTAATAAAAAAAAAATAACTCAAATAACGTGACTTGGTCATACTACAAACTTTTTTAAAATAATTTAGAATAATTCTTAATATATACTTTTTTTTTTTTTTTTTTTTTTATTCCTAATGGGTAGCTCGTAGTTTTGACCACTAAGGTCTTGGCTACTTAACCGGGCAAGCCTGTGGGTGCCTTAACCTTTCGTATGCCGGAACGTAGATCCACGCCAGACACAATGGCTTTTTAATTGTTTCTGTAATTACGGCATTCAACCGGTTAAGCTACTAACTTAAAGCCTCCAGCCAGGGGCGAAAATTCTTAAATACTAGGTGACCGCACGCTAAGGGCACCCCCTGTGGGGTACGAACCTCGGCTTAGGGCGTCACTGAGGGGAGGGCAGCAAGGTGGGACAGGCTGGATCGAACTTATATTATTATTATCAGGGGAATTTAAAGCTACAGGCTCAGCTACGGCGCGGGCTGGCGCGTCGTCGAGCAAGGGTCGGGGGGGCGGGACAATTACGTCGGGGGCGTCGCGTAGGACCTCGGCGGCGAGGTCGGAACGATGGCGGTCTGTTTTTGTGTACTGTACTGGTGGCCCTACTGCTCTCCTGGAGGAGGGTTATGGGGTCATCGGGGTCGGACAGGGCATGCCTTGGACGGCGGGTATGACTAATGCGGGAGGGGGTATATCTGGCAGCCTCGACAACCAGAGGGTTGCGATGTGAGGCCGCGGAGTCGAAGAAACGCTTGGAAATGCGCTTCATGAACTGACGGATAGTGGGGATTTTAAGATCGAGATGGAGGATCTCGTTCCGAACGAACCAAGGGGAGCCGGTTGCCCTACGGAGGAACCGGTTTTGGAGGGTCTGCATCCTATGACTGTGGTGGGGTTTCGAGTGTGCGAAAACCACGCTCGCGTAGGTCATGATTGGCCGAATGCACGCTGTGTAAATGCGCAATTTGCAATTGAGTGACAATTTGCTGCGTGCATTCAATAGGGAGTGGAGTCTACCGAGAGCGAAAGCGGCGCGCGAACGCGCCTGCCATATGTGCTCACCGAAAGAGAGTTAATGGTCCAGAGTGACATCCAAGTATTTGGCTCGCTTCTCCCAAGGGATAGGCTTTCCGAACATGGTGATCGGACGGGGAGGGGTGAGGTTGAGTCCCGGTTTCGAAAATAGAACCGCTTGACTCTTATCGGGGATTGACTTCGATTCTCCACTTCCTAAACCAGTCACCGAGTTGGTTGACTGTGGTTTGGAGAGTGCGAGATATCGCATCGGGGCTTACGCCGTGTAGTAAATGGCCGTATCGTCTGCGAACAGAGCCAACTGAGCCCTTTTACTTTTGGGGATATCACTGGTGAATAGCGTGAAAATGAGAGGGGCGAGCACGGAGCCCTGAGGGACTCCGGCGCGAATGGGACGGGGGGAGGATAGCGCTCCTTCGATGCGGAATCGGAAGGTGCGGTTCGACAAAAAGTCTCGCAAGATGAGCACGAGACGATCTGGCACTTTAAGTTTGTATAGCTTATATAATAAGCCATTGTGCCAGACTTTGTCGAACGGTTTCGCTATATCGAAGAAAACAGCACCCGTCAACGAACCACGTTGGAAGCCAACGCATATGTGTTCGACGATACGGTGGACCTGTTGGACGCACGAGTGTTGGGTTCGGAAACCGAACTGCTCGTTGGGAATGAGACCTTTCGTCTCGGCATAGTCTCTGAGACGCTTATAAAAAAAAAAAAAAAAAAAAAAAAAAAAAAAAAAAAAAAAAAAAAAAAAAAAAAAAAAAAAAAAAAAAAAAATTGTGTCAAATAATTGGTCTTACAAATTGTTGTGTTCGGAATCTTCTTTTAGACAAATAATGCCTGTAGTAGAAGACTCCGCCCCTCCCTATTTTGTATAGCGTGATAATTAACACAATATTTTTAAAATGTAAAAGAATATTAAGTCTAGGCCACCTAAAATAAGAAATTAAAAGAAGAAAAAAATTAAAGAGTATACTTAAAGGTTGTGAGTGTGCGTGTATGTGTTGTATGTTTGTGTGTGTGTGTGTTAGGGTGTGTGTGTGTATATGGGCGTGTCTGTCAGAGTAGGTGGGTGTGTGTGTCTGTGAGTATGTGAATAATTCCGTGTTATAACAATGCTTCTGTGTCTTCATACGTAAGTGGTTTTATCCACTTAATTAGTGTTTCTTTACAGTCATATTTATTTTTCGAGTGTATATTTATCTTTTTATTTATTCTATTATATAATTGAGCAGATCGTTTACGATATTGATTACATGCAAATTTGGTCTTAGTTGATGGTATATCTGCTATGCTGAACTTCCTTCTTTTCGGGGTAATACCCACATTAAGGGGCAAAGACTTATGCTTTTTTAATATTGTTTGGACTATGTACAGCTTTCTGACAGAGAGTACATCACTAATGTGATAAAGGTCTACAGTAGGGAACCTAAGTCTTTTAAAATGCATAATCTTTAGGAGTGCGCGTTGTGCTCGTTCTAGTTGTATCAATTTGGTCTTTGCTGTACCTCCCCAAACCGGAATACAGTATCCGAGCACAGATTGTACAAGTGCAAGGTAAACTTGAGTGAGTAAATTTTTAGACTGGCAGTTTTTGTTTGCTTTTACCATTGGCGCAACATGTCTTAGGGTTTTGAACAACCAACTTAACTTTCTAATTCTGGCGGTGACTTGTTCTACATGAGGGTACCAGGATAGCCTATTATCCACTACTACACCCAAATACTTAGTTTCGTTAACTTTTCGAATACTTGGGCAGTTACAATTATTGCCGTATTCACCCTTACATGTATGTATAACGATACCAAAATCATCAGTTGGTTCATTACGCTTAGAAATGCTAAAACATATGAAATTAGTTTTGGAGGCATTTAGCGTTAGGAGGTTGAATTTTAGCCAATCAGCGACACGAGAAATACCTGTCTCAGCATGATGCTTGACATCGTGCCAAGAGGTCCCATAGAAGACAACGGCTGTGTCATCGGCGTAGGAGAAAACTTTAGCATTGGGTATAATCATACTGCAGAGGTCATTTATATATATTAAGAAAAGGGCCTCTCATAGATTTTGCCGATGACATTGAGGAGACTGATGGGGATATATAAAATAAATTCGGCAGTATTTATATAAGTCCGTTCATCATATAATTCAGAAAGTCGTCTCCTACTTTTATGTATACCAAAAAGTAGTTTTTTACTGTATTTATTGACACTGCCTGTGTCTCCACCCTTGTGTATAAAATGAATATATTAAAAAGGGTACACTAAATGACTGCCGTTCACCCGAACAGATATGAGAAGCGCCAGATTATTGCCTTGTGACCCTGATAAAGGTACGTTTAGACAAGTGACTTTCAACCTAATGAAGGTTGACCCAAAGTAGGAATTTGAATGGGTGGTTAAGTTTGAATTTGATTTAAAGTGTTATGACAATTTTATGTAAATGTTTTAGGATTTTTGTGATGTTGCTACTTTCGTTTTGTGAGTTGACACTGTGTTGTAGAAAATTGCTCTACAGAGGGAAATATGCATGCAAATTGGATATTATTGAGGGTCAAATTGTCACTTTGGCGTTAGGAAGTACAGTATATTCACAGATATTTTGCGTTGCCATGCTTGCTTAGATTTTAGCGTAACGCAACATATTCTACGACGAGTGATACACTAAATGACAAATTATGTTACCTCACTTAGAATGAAACAAAGTTCAGTGACAGGTTTTTTTCTACGCCTTTTTTAAGGTGCCAGACAGGTAGGTTTATACAGAAGCCTCAAAGAAGGTCAAGCAAGAGATCTAGATTTCATTTGCATTAGAAAATCTAGCTCTTATCAACTCAATAACTGTATGTACTCGAAGTTCCTTATAGGTAGGGCTGCCATTTTTTTTACAAAACAATGTAACATGTTCAGTAAAAATAGTATTTTTTTAAATCTTTGAATAAGTACCTAGAAAGTTAATAAACGTTACGTTTTTAAATATTAAATAAACAATGTAGGCCACGCCACATGCAGTAATACTCAATTGGATTAATCAATAAAAGGTTCTATACTAGGAATGGTTGCCAAAAACAGTAATCTAGATATTTTATTTTTATTGAACGGAAATCAGTAGGTGTAAAGGAAAAATAAAGTATTCATACTGTTTTAACATAACAGTATTGTTGGCAACTCTGTTTTAGATAATCGTGATTAAAGATCTAGTTTGTTTGTTTCTTTTTATTAAATTGTTACCTGAGCTAATTATTTTTTTTTTGTATGCACGTGTTTCTGTGACAAATAAACCTATTTTTCTTTCTTTCTTCTTTCAGATAAATACCCTCATCTCTACCCTTTCTTCCGTTTCATGAGGTTATGCAACGCATGACAATTTTTAAGAATTTATAGCAAGCCTGCGCTAGGCGCCGTGGTGGGATGGTTCCGGGGTGATAGCTAAACGACGACAGGATTTTCTAACCCATTTTCGGGTATATGTTGAATGTTCTGACTTCCGACATACAGTCCCAAAAATGGGTTACAAAATCCATGCGGCAATTGAGATTGCACGGTGAGATTGTTCAATTGTAATCTGCTTCAACTCAACTCTCAACTCTAAAAATTCAAAAATCTCTAGAGCCTGATTTGCACGGTTCAATTTGAAGCAACAATAGAAGTTGCACCGTCTAAACGGTGTTTGCGAAGTCATTTGTTAAATGATAAATGACAAATGATTTTATTTCTGTAAGTAGGCTTGTACAAACACTTTTACACGTCAATCATATTGTTAAACTAGATGAGGTCGGCGTTTCCTATCTGACTACTCTGAGAAGAAAGGCCGAAACAAACTCAGAGGTCACAGTCTCTTTTAAAGTCCAGATATAATCTTGGTCAGATCATGTCCGCACCTTCGGTGCAACAAAGTCACAATTCAGGACACTTTTTTTGTTCTGTCTTTAATTAGGATGTTTTTGATAATTCAATATAAGATTTTTAACGCTAAACTATAGCCAACAAAATACACAGTTAATTTTATAAAGATTTCAAACCTACTATAAATAGTAATCCAGAAATGAGGAAATAAATGTGAAAAAATAATTAAAAGTCCTTTCCTGTAAAATTACAAAAGAGCGGTTGTGACTTTGTTGCACCGAAGATGCGATGTGAAGACCATGTAGATTGGTATCTAAAATGGTCTTTTGAGGAACTTTTGTTGCTACAATTTTATTGTTTGCGATAGGCAAGGAACTTACATTGTGTAAATGGGGCTAAAGGTCGGTTATATTATGGTTATATGCGTCGGAAATATGATTATATTTTATTTACATAATTTAAAAGCTAACAGTCTCAAAATAATAATATGTACAAATATATAAAAAAACCGGCCAAGTGCGAGCCCGACTCGCGCACGAAGGTACCGTACCATTATCTATAAAAACGGAAAAAAAATCATGTCTGTTGTATGGGAGCCCCCTTAAATATTTATTTTATTCTATTTTTTAGTATTTTTTGTTATAGCGGCAACAGAAATACATCATCTGTGAAAATTTCAACTGTCTAACAAGACAGTTGAAATTTTCACAGATGATGAATTTCTGTTCTGTTTTCTGATTTTTTGCTGATAGTTATCACGGTTCATGAGATACCGGCTGGTGACAGACGGATGGACAGCGGAGTCTTAGTAATAGGGTCCCGTTTTACCCTTTGGGTACGGAACCCTAAAAAGGGAGGGGAAAGAAGCATAGGGCATCAAAAAATTCGTCCGCATCGTTGTCAACAGGAAAAGTGCCCATAAGGCTGACAGTATTGCCACGTTGTATGGCAATGCTGATTCTTTGGCCAAAAATAGGCCTGCCCTCTAGACACGTGATGAGTCGACCAACCGTCAGAAATATGAATGAAGCAGGCAAGTCTTGAGTAAGTACATATTCAACCAATCGTAAGCGCATTATTTTTTTTCGTCATATAACAGCCCTAACACCACTAAATAATTAGATATATATACAAAGTATTAGTAGACCATCCGTAACTAATACTTATACAAATACCAATTAGCACTAACATAATCTGATTAGTAACAGTTACCCTATCTATACTTTAACCTAAACACAACACAAATCAATCTCAAAGCGATCCCTGTAAACATAATTCTATACATTTCATGCAAACTCCTCCAGTCTGACAAGGATTGATGCTGACTTCGTAAACGGATCCCCAGCAAACAACAGAAAAAAGTTAAACAGCCATGAATAAATGTTTACTTGTCAGTCTCCGATGCATATTTTTATCAAGATTTATTAAGTTTATGAAAGCGATTATAATTTTCCTTGTTGTCAACTCAAACGGTAGAGAAAAACGTGGAGGGAAGTTGCGAACAGATTAAAAGTTTGTAATATCGAATAATAATAGCTAGTAATTGTCTTGAAGTAGAACAAAGGCTTTTTCTCTTAAAGAGATGAAGCGTGATTAGACCACGCTTGCTCACTGTAGGTGTGTTATGAATTTCAGATAGTGATTTCAGGTTTTAAGATAGTCTTTTTGGTTGCATTTTTTTTTTAAATTGACGTGGAAAACATAAATGTACTATTTTAAATGGTACATTCTTGTTTCGAACTAAAGTCTACGAGGCAACTGCTTTTCATAATATTTAAAAGTGATATACAATATGAAGGACCTAAGTGTAGGTTTTTTCCATAAAATATTAAACATGTTCATACGGTGATGTTCATGGCTCTTAATTTAAAGCTGCCATAAAATTTTACATAAAAAACAACCGACTTCCAAAAAAAAACACTAAAAGACGTGAAAAATTACTTTTATTTTGGAAGTCGGTGCCTTTGGTTTTGTATTTTCGTTTTTGGCCACCGACTTCCGAAATAAAAGTTATTTTTCACGTCTTTTAGTGTTTTTTTCTGGAAGTAGGTTGATTTTTTGTAAAAATGTTTTTATTTTTCACTTTTTAGTTTCGGTACCTACCCCACACAAATTCGTATTCCACTACTTGATATGTAAATAACAGTGACAGGAAATTATCAACACATCATCAATATAAAGTAAGTGGAAAAAATATGCAGTATTAAGGATAACTCAAAAACTAGTGGTCACACCTTGATCAAATTTAAATGGGACCACATGTGAAGCACCAGCTATCAAACAAAAAAAGAATCATCCGAATCGATTCACACAGAAAAAAGTTCTGAACTAACACACATGAAAAAAAAAAACATACAGTCGAATTGAGAACCTCCTCCTTTTTTTGAAGTCGGTTAAAAATAAAAGAATGTGACGATCTCATTTTCATTTTTACCGGCATTTTGTTCATCATTCATGGTAGGTAACATAAAATCCATATTATAAACCCTTTTGCTGATATATACTATATACCTAATATTATAAAGAGGTAAAATTTCATTGTTTGTAAGTTTGTATGTAAGGGGTAATCTCTGAAAGTACTAGTCGGATTTGAAAAAATCTATTTGCATTTGATAGTCCAATTCTTTAGGAAAGTTATAAGCTATTTAACATCACGCTACGACCCTCAAGAGTCGAGCAAAATGAAAAAGTCTGAAAGAACGCTAAGCGAAAACGAAGTAATAGCCAATAGGATGCGATGCGTTGGGTCGGGAGCCGAAATTTCACGAGGTTTGTATTTAAGAAAGTACCAAGCTATAGGAATAAAAGAATTGCTGCTGTTCAATTCATCGATAGAATACTCATTAGTGCAGACTAGTATAATTAGCATATGTTTTATATATACCGTTTAAACTTGTATTTAATTTTATAATTATGATGTTACTCTGTGTAATTTGTGCATATTTCACAGTAGTTTTTTCTTTTTTATTATAACTGTAAAATTTATTCTTTAAGTCACTGCACCATTGCCAAACTCAAACCATTTATTTCAATTAAACCATTTACAGGGAACTTTTTAATTGTCAAGAATTTGGTCAGGCAGAAATATGAAGCTAGATGCCCATTCCAAAGTGTAGTAGGTACACATGGCGAAGAACGGGCAAGAAACTCCATGGACACTCTTATAAATTAAATTGTTACATATATATATGTGTATGTGAGAACGATGTCAAAGACGTACACGTTAAAAGTGTCCAGAGTACAGCAAATAGGAACGAAAAAAACCACCCAAAAAAAAATAAGCCGTGGCAGCTAACAGATGACCAGTCCTAACTAACGGCGCCCTTTCACCAACATGACGCATGGATCACCACCATTCAGCTCAATCATTTTGTAGGGAGCTTAATGATCCAACACACGCGCCACCGTCAGCGAGACATTAGAGTGAGCATGACATTCTATCAGCCGCCAGGGTACATTCAAGTCAATAAAATACATATTACCTAGTAAATGGTAGCTCTATAGTGCATAGTACTCACACCTGTGCTATGCAAATATTGTATAATTCAAGGAAAATTAAGTTCTTACAATCTTCAGCAGCTCCAAATGTATTTTCAAGTGTTAATCTATTAGTAATGTTTGTGGAGCAGGACCAGCATTGAGTCTGGCATTTTTATCATCGATGTAATACCCAACTTATAATAAGGCGCCTGCATAGTGTGCGTTTTATACAAGATTTGAATTTCTTCTCATTCAGTTGAAGTATTTGAGAAGTTGTTTTATTATAACATTTTAAATAGTACCTCATGAAAGATGAGTCTACTTTAGCCAGTTGAAAACCTTGTTGAACTAATAGCCCCTATTTCTAGTACTATAATTAATCAACCAGCCAAACCAACAACCCAACCATGAATTCAATTAAATCGATAGCTAAAACGTGCTCGTATATAATCGCGGCTTAATTTACCGATTAGCCGCCTGCCACTCCATTCATTCCGTATTATTGCAACCTATCTTACAGCCTGTCCCCGGAGATTAGTGAGCGTGAACGAGGGCTCTCATAGATTTTATTATGAAAAGGCTTCTTTCATGTTAGTGAGTAATATAGTGGTGATACGTTTTCTTTCATGGTTTAATTACTTTTATTTTTATAAATTACTTATTCCAAATCGGATTATTAGTATCGGTTTAGTACGAAAAGTGATTATGTCATTATGTAAGACGTCTTGTATAAGCCTAAACATATAACCTACCTATGTCCCATGTGCTTCTAATTATAAACTCGGATCTTCATATCGATTTTTTACCCATTCTCCAGTGTGAAAATTGATATCGATACTAGAATATCTATTTAAATAGCTGATTTGGTAAAGGAGACGAAAGATGTTGTCATTTGTCATTAATTGCTTAGCCAATTAAAATCATAAATATACTACGAATTTGTCCACACGGTCATTAATGTTTCTCCCGAAATTATGTGTAACTACTAACTAAATAACTGTACATAAAATTCCCGTAAACATGTCCCTCTATAAACACAGGTTTGAGCGCCACCTCCCATATTTACAGAAAACATAAACCTCACAAACTGCGTCTCGTGGAGCATTTCATGGTCGTGATTATGAAAAAAAGTTTGTATCTCCGTAATCGTACAAAGGATGTGTTTTACGACTGAGATGTACAGTCAACCGCACATCAGTCATCACTTGCTCTACGAAAATCGCCCTTACCGCAATGATATAAAGGCGGTGTCAGTCAAATTGTTCTCACTGATTGGCGTGACTGTACGGAGACGGTTCGGAACTACAGTACATGTCTGGAGTATTTACTGTACCTAGGAAAGGGATATGAAAGTATTCTGTCTACTTACGGGTATGTATGTAGGTAAATATATGGGTTTTTATTAACGCAGTGTTTCGTTATCTTGGCGTATCTATAAAGAGTTGGTGCAAAAAATAATATACTTTTTATAAAGCAGTTTGTTTAATATTCCTTGAACTCGGACTCAAATAGGCTAGCCTTCTATTAAGAGTGACTCAACCATAATTAGTGAAATGTGAACGTAATATGCAGGGTGGTAAGTACCATGAATTCAGCTCATGATTGACTCCTCAACGTAGATATTTATGGTGAATACAGGCTTGATGATATGTTAACGATATCCATGCTAATATTATAAATGCGAAAGTAAGTCTGTCAGTATGTTACCTTTTCATGCTTGAACGATTGATCGATGAAATTTGGCACGTAGGAATATCATGACCAAGGCTGGGACATAGGATACTTTTTTATTCCGGTACGACCTTCCCGCAGAAGCTAGTTATTTTATATAGAAGCTAGTATGTAAGCATTGCCCTAAAATATATCGGTATAATCTGACACTCTTGTCTCATACATAGTAACGCGATATTACAACTAAAAACGTAATCGCCAAGTTCACACTTCAGATAAAACTTTCCTTGAAAAGATTTTGCTAAACCCTCGAAAACTCACGAAGCCCGAATTTTTTTTGATAAAAATGTATACAAAATATAATTCGGATACACGATACGAATATCTTAGCAACTCTTTGTCTAACTTCTGAAGTCCTAACACGAGTTTCAAAGAGATTTCTTCAATCCAATATAACGTATCATACGGAGTGAAATGTTTTTGCGTTTGCGTCACTAAGTGTATAAAAACTTTTTGATTTGTTAATGGTGTTAACAAAGGAGGTTTCAAATTTATTTTCATTTGGTATACTTGGTTTTGTGGCATTATGAGTTTTGATTAAAATTATTTTGGTAACCAAAATGTTTGTAGTTATTGCAATCACGGATAAGCTACGGCGTAGTGTCATGTGCCTTAGCGCTCTGTGCTACGAGTTACGGGTGACAAGATAGGGAGGACACAATGGTTACAGTAAGCAAGGTAGGGTTATTCAAATTATGTTTCTTTTCTTTCGTAATATTTTATTTAACCAAATAATATTACACTGAGATTTTTAAAAGTATTAATATAAAATCATATTTATCTTGATGACCTTCACTAAAATTATAACCTTTTATAATTTGTCCAAAAGTATTCAATAATCTAGGTAAAAATAACGTGATTTGTTTATGTTTATCTATAAACACTAATGGGGTTTCCATTACGCATAATGTTATCGTTAAATCCCCTGTAATCGTTTATTTATCATCCATTTCATTAAAAAGTAATCATTCAATGTTATTAAAAGTCTGGAAAGTTGTGTCTGATCAACTTTGAAAATATTCTTTTATAGGCAAGTTTCTTTTATGTTAGTTTTTTCATCAAATAGGTAGCTTTGAATGTGTGACGAATTTAGTGTTGTGCGAACATTTGTGACTGATTGATGGAACTACAAAAAGGTCTTTTGTTAAGTTAGTAACGACGGTCGGTAGCGTGTACCGTTTTTACACATAGATACATTACTTATCTTACATAAATCATTGATTCATTTACTGAGTCATATTTTTTGCATATTATGAAGGTCATTTACGATTATTTCTACTCTCATTTTCTTGACAACAAAGCTCCATCAGATACTAAAGCCTTATTCAGACGATGGCTTTTGATGTTTTTTTTTTTTTTTTTAACTGCCTCTTTGCTCTAGTGGTCGCAAGCGCTACTGCTGAGTATGAGGTCCTGGGTTCGATTCCCGGGTCGGGAAAAGTGTTATTGGGTTTTCCCATCTGGAATTTCTCGGTAGCAGCCCGGAGTCTGGATTTGTGCCCGGTTGTTGGCAATAGGCTCGCCCCCTATTACATAGAACTTAAACATAACTGGCGAAATGCTATAGGTACACCTCTGCCTAACCTTTCGGGGAATAGAGGCGTGATGTTATGTTTAATTTTTTTTCATTTGGATTTTTTATTTGGTGGGAATCATCAAATAACTTCTCCCGCTCTGGGCAGAGCGGGAGGGCTTGTCAGACTTCTACTGACTAAAACCCACCCGTGTTCCTCTTCAGTTGCCTGTGTGCCGGGGTCACGGTAACCCTTTCAGACAAACCCGCGACCCCGGCAGACCTCGGCCCTAACGGACCCCGTCAATATGTGGTGACATCTCTTTGAGGCGCGCGTGGAACACGACCCACCGTCGACCCGGGCCTGGTCCTTACCGGACGGTGAGTTACCCATTGCTCGTCATCCGCAAGCCCGCGCCTACGGGGGCCGAGAATTGGCTATCGACTCCCAACGCGTGGGGTCTCCTCCTGCGGCGACTAGGGGCGTGGGGGCGCAATGATTGCCTCGCCTTCACGCCCTCCGCCTCCTCCTTCAATGGTTTTGATGTCTCCACTATGATTTTTGTCGTGCTAAGTACAGCATGCTGTCTAGAAACTTGTGTTGCTTAAGGCAAATCTTAATTTCAGATCTAAACACTGTCCATTTGATAAGCTTTCTAAATTCAAGTTAAAATAATAATAAAAAAATCGCCAGCTTTCGTGCGCACAACACACCTGTGAATTTCGCGCCAAGTTTTTGTGTAGCCCACATGTTGCCAAACTTCCGACAATCCTTTGCCATTGATTTGGACAACGATTCAAAAACTGGACGTTTTCACCCGAATGTGAGGGATGTAAACTATGATTTTTAAGTGGGCAGTAGTGTTAGGTTTATAGAGGTATGAGGAACGGGGTGTAAAGTTCACTCATACTCTATAGAAAAGGGAGAATCCTCCGACCAGACGGGTGTTGTGTTTAGTGAGCAACTGCCCGACGGTTGATGTCGGGACGTTGTATATATGCTAGTGGCGCGGTAAACTCTGCTTGCGCGATGCAGGATTTGCGTGACGTCAGTATGACGTATAGCTCGCATGTGGCGATGTTGATACCGCTACAGGTTAAATGAAAAATCCTTGTCAATACTTATAAACGAACACTCGAAGTAGCTACACTAACTGCGGTCGTTGACCCCAAAACCTTTTTAAATCAATTTATATCGGGGTCAATGAACGCAGGTAGTATTGTGACTTGAAGTGTGCGCGTAGAAAATCAGTATTGTTTTGGTTTTATCGTGTTAAGATATCAATACCGGTCACGTATGTGGAGAATCACTAGCTAATTTAATTGGCATGTATTATTGACGAGGATTTTACGGCCCAAATACTTCAATCTTATTGGGATTTATAGTATGTTCGAGCCGTTTGGGGTTGAAACACTAAGGCCATGGGGTCCGAGTGCCCACTTAGTTTTTCGAGACATTGTTAATTTAGCGGTTCGTCGACTCTTCACGTGACCAGACCCCTCCCTTTTTGATATACTTGTACGTAATAATCATTATTATTATTTTAAGAATCTTGGAAGTTCTGATGATCTTTCGATCATGAGTAGGGACAGTTATGAGTTTAGATTGAACGCTAGGTTTAATTTCGAAACTCGTCAAATAGACGCGAAGTAATACGTGAATAATAAGTAAAGCCAACCTGACAAAAAGGAGTATACATCGACAAAAATTCATTTGATAGTCTAAAGTTTGTTTTCCAAAATACTGTATCACTACCATGTTAAGCTACAATTAAGTAAGTACCCAATGCGTAGTATTTTTTTATGACTACACATTGATACAATATTCTGGATTAAATATTGTAGACGTTTAAACGAATACCTGTCGAACTATACATCTTTTTGAGGCTGACTGAATCTAAACACTAATGGCTTGAGTGCCTACAGAAAAAACTTCTTTCAGCAACGAAAACGAACTAAATTTACTACACCTTAGTCAGCTCTAAAATGACCAATGCTGACTAATCAGTCTTTATAATTCCACTCCATAAAAAATGCCAACACATTTTATCCACGTCTATTTCATTTTCAATAAAGATTTTTTTTTATTACACTCAACCCGTTTCACTTTCACGTCCTTTGAAACCACGAAGCCAGTCGGAGTAATGTCCCAAAGAGATGATTCATTATACTGACTTCTTTCCCGAATAATAAACGGCTTTGAATAATTATAATTATGTACGTTTTGTTGGAATGGAGCTGTTCTGTTGTTAATTGTGGCGCAGTAGTGTTTTTGAGTGGGTACGTTTGTCTCTCTTTAGGTTGAAAGGTTAAACAAATGGTAGGTTTTTTTAACACATCAGCATAACCATTTACAAATTAAGTAACTTAATTTCGTTGTAAATGTTTGTAGTATATTAATTTTAAGAAAAGTATCAAAAATCACTTATCGATATTATAATATCTCCATTATTGGGCATCTTTTTTTTTGCAATTTTTTGGGCATTTTTGGAAAACTAGCATCTAAGGCTCCTATGTTGCTACTAGTTTTTTTTTTAATATAGTATTGTGTTTTTCCTGAACTGAATAAAGTTTTTTTTTTTTTTTTTTTTAATCTGTGGAAGTCATTCTCATCTATGCAATTTGTGCTAGTCGTAACACTAACTACCCGCCATCTACATTTTTTTTAAAGTTTAGTTTACGTATTTTTCTCGGCTCTCACCCACTGCGTTTAGGTATCTAATCCGTTCAACAATAAACGAAACCTTTTCGTTCTAAACTTTTTCGTATCGCCTTAAAACTTCTTAAAAAAACTTAAACTTTTTCCAAACAAAACTATGTTTAAAAAAGATAAGGTGCCGAGATAAATGATTGTCTACAAACTCACTCACTCATTTAAACCAGGCGCTTTGTTCTCGAGAAACTTAGCAGCTACTTAAATATTTGACTTTAAAGTTAAAGTTCTGGCTATGGTATGATACTTAGAAGTACATAATATTATATAATAGACTTACTGTAGAGAGAAATAATGATACGTTTGGGTTGTATTGAGAGGAGGTACCAGGCAAGCATAACTGAAATGGGTGTTGTAATTTGTGACCGGTGAAAAGTATGCCACTTCTTCTTGATTTTCGGTCTTAAAAAACAAATTAGGGATCCTTCAAATCGATTGGCAGTGTCATCTTCCTATGTGCCTATATATCATATATTGTGATCAGCATAGGTCTGCTAATATTATTTTCAGCTTCTATAAGACAGGTTATTTTACCTAGCATAGGATGCAGCGAATCACTTTGTTTGTACATATTTTTTATGCCAATAAATGATTTATTTATATAGTAGAGGATTAGCTCAATCTCTAATATTATCAATATACGAGTATGTTTGTTTAGGCAGGGTAGTCCGTTGTTTATTACCAATTACCTAATGCAAGGTCGATGTGATATGGTTATCAGTTGTTTTATATTTTTAAATACTATGTGGCTCTTTGTTTTTTTTTTTCTACTCATTTAATTTTAATCATGATCTGGTAGTTAGAGTAATTTATGCGCCCTACCCAAATGTCCTTTTTTTGGTATTGTTCGTCGAATCGTTGAGCTCCCTAAGTTCTGAGCTGCACGATTACTGACAAATGCGTGCACTGACTGGACAGGTCCACTCAATATGTGTTTTTTTCTCAAAAGCCCATTTCAGACACAAATCTACATGGTCTTCGCATGATCTAACCAATATTATGTATGATCTAACCAATATTATGTCTGGACTTTAAAAGAGACTGTGACTCTGAGTTTGTTTCGGCTTTTCATCTCAGAGTAGTCAGATAGGAAACGCCGACCTCATCTAATTTTTAAAATATGATTAACGTGTACAAGTGTTTGTACAAACCTACTTACAGAAATAAAATCATTTATCATTTATTTTAATTTAAAAGATAAACTGCATCTATTCTTACATTTTGTTGTATTTATATCGGATTGATGTCCGCAACTCCACGTCTAAAGAGCGTATTTCGCGTATTTTAGTCTTAAAAAAATATGTCGTTGTAACTAGGTATAAGTACCAAGTTATGCGTAGTCTTTCCAAGGCCCTAATATTCTGTTACTAATGATTTCCTTCAAAGGTTAATTTGCTTTAGTTATTTAGTGTGAAATATTGCTTTCCATTCATCTTGTTAATTGAACCCGACCTTACAAAAGAGGTACCTAATCTGACTATTAATAAGCTAAATCTGGTGAACTCGATACCGATAATAATGATCGATACTACGATATTATAATCATTTGGAGTAGTATTCGGTATAATAGATTTAATTGAATAATAGCCGACAATGAAAAGTCTTGAACATTTTCAGACTAACTCTATAAATCAACGTTTGATAAATCAATGTTTGAATTCATCACAAATTGTTAAGTTTTCATTAGTACACATTTCACCAGTTACTACTCAAGTCGCCAGGTACTCGTAAAAGGGGAGCCATTCAAATACTGATAAAAATCTGATACTGAGAGTTGCGAAGAGGTTTTTTCCAACCAAGAACATTTCGCCTGACTCGGGTATTGAACCCAAGACCCCCCACGACCCCACGACGACCAAGACACTGATTCCAAACTCTTGTTCTAAACCATACTGAACATACAAAACCTCAAAATCAAGTCCACAGACATTAAACTTTAAGCAACAAAGCGCTTTATGATTTCTCCGTCTACATTCAAATTATAGAAACATGTGTTTGATCAGCTTTATGATTATTTGCACCTAAACTGTCGGGTTGCTGTAAGTACCATTCCTTAATTAGTATTATGATTAGAATATAATATAATTAAGGGAGATATTGTAATTACAAATGTGGGTACGAAAGCAGACACAGACAGGCTGTTTTGATCATTAGGATAATGGAGGACCTAATACAAAAAACATTACACGGTACGACGGTCTAATGCCTGAAAACATTTGTTCCTTAAAAATATTTTAGTACTTTCCTAAGCGAATTTTAACAATCCCTGTTAGAGCATTCAAAATATTACAAGGGTGAGAAGCAGAAAGCGGTGCTCTAAGACACGCTACGTATACGTATTGCTAGAAAAATCCTTTCCTTAAGGGGGATGCGGTGAGATACCCCGCGAAATTCAAATTTCTTACTTTTTTTCAATTTGAAGGTCAGTGTTAGGTTGTATGTTGATTAAAATATGATTCGCGATCGTACAAAAATGGCTTAACATAATTATAATCATTATAATCATTAGAATTAGCAATTCAACTCCTTAAGTTAGGATTGGCGTCAAATGAAATGAAAACCGTGGTGGTACCAATTGTGAAGAGTGTAAAACCGGTGATCTAAGCGACGAGAGCAACTACAGACCAATCTCACTAGCCACAGTGCTTGCTAAGGTTCTTGACAGTTTGCTTAATACACAGATTGACCGGTATGTAAACACTCATGACAATCAATTTGATTTTAAACCGGGACTTTCTACGGAGTCAGCTATCTTGTGTTTGAAGCAAACTGTCAGGTACTACTCCGATAGGAGCACACATATTTATGCCTGTTTTCTCGACCACTCGAGGGCGTTCGACCTGGTTAGCTATGACATCTTATGGCAAAAATTAAATAACATCTCAATGCCTCTCGAACTGATAGAAATTTTCAGGTACTGGTATCTTAACCAGGTCAACGTTGTTCGATGATCCAGTGCTCTATCGGAACCGTACAGGTTGGAGTGCGGGGTGAGGCAGGGAGGGCTGACCTCGCCGAAGCTCTTCCACCTGTACGTGAACGCACTGATAGAGGAGCTCAGCAGCACCCGTGTCGGCTGTCATATCGACGGTGTTTGTGTCAACAATATGAGTTACGCGGACGACATGGTGCTGCTGAGCGCCTCGGTGTGTGGTCTGTCCAGGTTGCTGGGCATCTGCGAGCGTTACGCGCTGGATCACGGTTTGCTCTATAACGCAAAGAAGAGCGAATGCATGGTCTTTCGGGCCAGGGGTCGGAGCTGCCCGGATTTTGTTCCACCTATTAGATTGAACGGTGTCCAGTTAAACAGAGTTCAACAATTTAAATATCTCGGGCATATCGTGACCTCTGACCTGAGGGACGATGCGGACATCGATAGGGAGCGGAGGGCGTTGTCTGTGAGGGCCAATATGATCGCCCGCAGGTTTGCTCGTTGCTCGGGGGCCGTTAAAATAACTCTTTTCAGAGCGTTTTGTACGTCCCTGTACACAGCCAGCTTGTGGGGTTCATATACCCAGAAGCAGTACAACGCTCTCCGTGTTCAGTATAATAATGCGTTCAGGGTGTTGTTGGGGCTGCCCCGGCATTGTAGCGCGTCGGGGATGTTCGCCGACGCCCGTGTCGACTGCTTCTACACGACGATGCGAAAGCGGTGCACATCTCTGGGGCGCAGGCTCCGGACCACCTCCAACACTATCCTGAGCGTATTTGCAAACAGGTTTGATTGTCAGTACATTAACCATTGTTATATGATTAATGTAATGACAAACAAGCAAATGACTCAGAGGCAGGCGTATTAGTACCAATTTTTTTTTATTTTTATTTGGGTTTATAACTTTAATTCTATTTGTATTATTTCATTAATTATTTTTATATACGATTATTTATTATGATTAAAATTTTAATTTTATTTGAATGTTCAACATAATTAACATATGATCTTTTAATTGGATTGAAATAAATGATTTTGAATTTGAAATGTCATGACTTCATGAAATAGTCATTCAATAGGGTAATATGAACTTAGAGAGATGTATTGATGATTTTTTTATTATATTTCTATAAATAAATGTTTCATACGGCCGCGAATCTTATTTAGATCAGATAACATACAACCTACTGACCTGAAAACTGCAAAAAAAGTAAGAAAAATTGGATTTTGCGGGCTACCTTGACGCTTTCGCCTTAAAGTCTTTTAGTAATAGTAGAAATTTGCATCCTCGTGTAATAGAGAATACGAATTTTTCAACAGTTCATAATTAGATTGCAAGGAAACGAATAAGTATACTCTTTTTTATTTAACCTTATTTTCAAATAAATTATTTGATTTTGGAATTGACTTGTCTTTCGTGGCTTAAATACGGCTTGTAATGTAACGGTCACCTATCCATCAATTTTGGATAGCAATAAGCGCAGGATTAGGTACCTTACACGTTCTTGGTAAATAAAAACATTTTTTTTTTACGAACATCAAGTAAATCCATAGACACTGCACGACTCTCGGTAACCTTCCTACCTCTGACCTTGCGTCGCTTCCTCGTCATGCGATACTCAAGTTTGCTCGATACGGTATCGATTACCATGTAACGAGAAACACGATAAGTTTCGACATTGTCGTCGGTACCTCGGTTTCATGGTTGACGAAATGGATGTTGGTATGATTATGATCGGCGTTTTCATATCTTTACGATTTTGTTGATAGGATTAATTCGTGATATTTTTTAAGATAATTAGGTATACGCAGGTGCAGCAGGGCAAATTAGGGCACTTCTTCTGGTCTTAGAATAGAATACTCTTTATTAAGTACACCATAAAAATTACAGATCATATAAATGTAGGTGACACAATGGGCGGTCTTATCGCTGAAAGCGATCTTTTACAGACAACCTTTGGATGGACTAAAGGGAGAAGGAGACACAATAATGCAGGTAGTCAGTGGTGTACCATTTACACATACAATACATAAATACATAGATAAAACATATACTTATCTACATATAATATATACAATAATAAACATGAAACAAGAGCAAGCAAAAAAATGTAATGATTATGTTTAAGGAGATAGGAAGTGTTTTTGTAACCAGAATTTAACAAATTCTTACTCAGTGTGTTGTAGTTGAAACTAGAAGAAACTTGTAAAGACGTAATATAAATTGCTATTCTAGATTTGTCTCTTGCCTTTTGGTTAAGACATGCTAACAGAGAACTAAGTACTTACATGCACGAAAAAAACACTTTTAATGTCTTATAATTCCTTTCTCACATCGTTGACTTAACTTTTTGACATTTTCAATTACACCTTACTGACTTACCTCTTTGTTTATAAACGTTGCATAAAGTTAAGAGGCGTTTAAACGTCAAATGTATGACTAAACCGTCGCTCACCGTTTCTTAACTTTAAGCAACGTTTATAAATAAACCCCTTAAAGTTATGCAAATAAGTTTGAGACAGAAACTTCACTTCAAAAACGATTGTAAATGACTGCTATAAATATTCACTTAATTATGATGTAAGTACCTATGTATAAACGATTTACGCAAATAGCACGCATCAGTTGAAGCCTACCTTCGTTATCTCACTCCGCCGACATGCTAAACAAAACATTCGCTACTCTGATACAATAGTATAGTCACAGTCTACCTAGATAAACTCCTTACAGTCCGTCAATGCGAATGTATTCGCAGAACAACCTTGCATGGGTTTACGGGATGGGGAACAGGGCTATATTTGTGCCATTTATTATAGTTTGATACCTAATTTTTATTTGCCATTTAGTTCAAAAAGGAAAATGACTTTACAGAACTTTAATAAATAACAAAATAATAATAATAATAATTAATTTAATGTATTCAGACAATCATTGATCCAACACATTTTCATTTATACTGTTAGTATGAACTTAAAACTATGTTAGTACCCAATAACTAAGAAAGACTTAGTCCTCTGGGTGAGGCTCCACACCAGTGGGCTATCTAACTAATTGCCTATGAAATTCAGCGGGGTAATTACGTAACACACTAACAGTAGGAATGGGTTTCATTTCGACAGTTCAACAACATTCACTGCGTTATTTACGTTGTTGAGCAGACAAATTTTTTGAACATATGAAACAATGGATTAGCAATAGGCATCCAAATTATTCAGATTGTGATAGTGTGTTTCGTAATTAGGGTGCAGGATTTTGAACCATCTGTATAAATAATAAATTTTGTGTACTATATAATATCAAAAGGCGGCATTCTCTACCAGTCAACCATGGATTGTGGAGAGCTTACATGGCAGGCATTGTTTGTGAGTGGCTTTTTTATTATTAACAAGTATATTATAAATAAAAATCATAATTATAAATAAATAAAATAGGTTTTCTATCCTATTTTTAAGTCTTATAAAATGTTCGGGCAATGAACTACTGGAAGTAGTGGGTACTCTGTGGCACAACCAACGCTTTAGTTAACTTACCTCACTGTAATTTCCGTAGCTCATGAATGAGAGTGTGTACTAGTATAGGAGTAGTAAGTTAGGGTAATATTAGCATCTTGACCGAGATGGACTCATTTTACTTAGGACCTCTCTTAGAAGACTACTATGACTAGTCAGGGCTAAGTAACGAGATCAGTCTTGCGAAGATCACTTAGTCAATTGAAGTTTGCGTAATGTAATCTTGCAAATTAGATTTGTATTAGAAGTTTATTGTGTTATAGGATGGGGTTTGTGTGATTGTCTTTGCAATGTTTATTGTTGTGGTGTATCAATACTAGTTGGAAAAGCTTTGTGTAAAAACCACACCTTATTTTTATCCTATATTCATCACCGTAAGGGCTATTTTTGTCTGCTCACATGCACGATAGAATTTGTTTTACGGACTTAGTATTATATAATAGGTCTTTACCTATGAAATTGCCGTTTTGTATGAAAAAATTTAAACGAATTTTTTTCATGAATTTTTTATTTGTATTAATCGAAATAATCACCCATGCAATCAATGCATCTTTGCCATCGCAGTGGCAGTTTATTGATGCCCTTCTTAAAGAAATCAGCTGGACGGGAGGCAACAAATTCTTCAAAGGCATTTTGTACTGCCTCTCGGGTATTAAATTTTTTTCCCGCCAAGAAGTTATCCAAATTCTGGAAAAAGTAGTAGTCTGTAGGCGCAAGGTCTGGTGAGTAGGGCGGATGACGGAGAGCTTCCAACCCCAGTTCTTGCAACTTGGAGACCGTCTGCTGTGCAGTATGAGGTCGCGCGTTGTCGTGCAGGAGCAGCGGAGACGAGCGATTGACCAATGCTGGTTGGAGATGCGCCAGCTTCTCCATCATTGTGTTCAGTTCTTCACAGTACACATCTGCAGTAATGCTCACCCCGTTTGGTAAGAAGCTGTGATGAATCACACCGGCGCTAGACCACCAAACAGTGACCATCACTTTTCTAGGGGTAAGTTTTCGTTTAGGGCATTGTTTAGGTGCTGAACCAGGATCCAACCAACTTGCTGAGCGCTTACGGTTATCAAACAGAATCCATTTTTCATCGCAGGTAACAATGCGGTTCAAAATTCCTTCATTTGTGTGTCTGTTGAGCAGTGCAAGGCACGTCTCGACGCGTACTTCGCGCTGGCGATCATTGAGTTCGTGGGGCACCCATTTGTCAAGCTTTTTTACCTTGCCAATTTGACGCAAATGGACCAATATTGTTTTGACGCTAACGTCGAAAGCTGCTGCTAATTCAGCCGTAGATTGTGTATCATCAGCTTCCACAATCGCCTTTAATTCGTCATTGTCGACCAAAGTCTTCGGACGACCGCGAGGTTCATTTTTCAGGTCGAAATTTCCAGAACGGAAGCGAGCAAACCAATAACAGGTGGTGCGTTGGTTTGTAGTGTTAGCTCCGTAAACGTCGTTGATGTTGCGTGCCGCTTGTGCCGCGTTGCTGCCACGACGGTACTCATATTCCATAATTACTCGAATTTTTAACGTATCCATGATGACGAAAAAGATTGAAATGCGATGAAAATGTAACACTAATCAATAAAGAAATGACTACTTTTAGAAAAAAAAATCCATGTTTTTAAAATAAAATTAATTTGAAATTAGAATTCTTAGCCAAACAAAAATTATTTTGATTTGAAATGGCCAGTACTGCAGAACGGCAATTTCATAGGTAAAGACCTAATATTATATTGCGTCGTAATGCCAATGCCACAGAATGACATTTCACGCGATGTTGGAGATGTCTGCAGACGACAGTTCCTACTCACCGTCTAGGTCTAGGGCAGCCCATATTAAGACTGCTCTCTCGAAAAAAGCTTGCAGATGAAGCAACTTTTCGTCGGCATTTACAGAGAAATTACATCTGAAAAAAAATGTTAGTAATCTACATGATATAATACGTAATTTGGTTTAGCCATAATTTTTCTATCGGTATCACAAAATAAAATAAAAATACACCAAATCACCTCCAAATCATTGAGATGAAACCATTTCACTCCTTCGTTTTTCATCAAAGAGTATAAAAAAAATATCTACTGTTTTGCTATACAAAGGAAAATGATATGGTTTTGTTACTTTTTTTTAAATATGTATTATTTTTATTGTAATAAATTAAAAAGGCGTCCGATTAATGACTGCATCTACGTCACCCCCGCACTCGTCCTTAGATTCAGTTGGTCGTTAGCTCCGCCCAAATGCTCAAGGTTATTGGCATTATTACAAGCCTTAAGTAACAAAATCAAAATTAAAAGAAAAGTTAACACCAATTTACCTTTGAACAACGTGTGAATTAAAAAGCTATATTTCCGCTTCATTTGGTATAATTCCATAGACATTGTGTAGTATTGATTTGATGCATTGATTGCGTAATGCTAGCCAGTAAATGCTGTCACACATAAAATTCGGTATAAATACCAATATTAATAAATACGAAAGTAACTCTGTCTGTCTGTCTACCTGTTACCTTTTCACGCCTAAATCACTGCACTGAACCGATCTTTATGAAATTTGGCTATTTTTCATGTGGATATTTGTATTAAAAATAATGAAATACAAAATACACGCAGATGAAGTCGTGGGTAACAGCTATGTCATGCTATTATGATGCTTTAATAAATTCGGTGTCAGTAGAAATTATAATGGTCGTTACCTGTATTTTTAAATGAATTCACCCGAAATATTTTTCAAAATCAACCTAGACAATTTGTTTAGGGAAAACATGAAAGGAAAGTAAAATGAAAGCCATGTTCCTCTTAAAAAAAGGATTGCAGGATGTGAAGGGACGCCATTAAAATTCTGTTTTGGGAAAATTAATTACACAATATTTTTGTTTTTAATATCAGTCGGTTTAAAATTCACGTTTTGTACACGTTTTAAGGACATTAAAAAATATCTACTCTCATATCGTAAAGTATTAACTAATCAATTAAAAAAAGTAGAACCTTTTTGACAGACTTCATCCCTCGTGCAAATCTAATAAAATTAAAAAGTTATTCTACAATACACTTTCCTTAAGAAAATAATGCTTTATAATACCTTTTTTTCTATTAAAGTAACGCACGACCAGTGAGGTCTCAATACATAGGTTTATAGAGGTATGAGAAACAGTGTGTAAAGTTCACTCATACTCTATGGAAAAGGGAGGATCTTCCGACCAAATGGGTGTCGTGTCTTGCTTTCCCAACGATTGATGTCGGGACGTTGTATATATGCTAGTTGCGCGGTAAACTCTGCTTGCGCGATGCATGATTTTGCGTGACGTCAGTGTGACGCGTAGCTCGCATGTGGCGTTGTAGATGCCGCTGCAGGTTTAAGTTGGCGAATGAAATGATTAAATAACGCTGCTTAGTAGTGATATTCTAATAGAATAATGAGTTAAATAATAATGTATATGAATTAAATAGATAAAACAAAAAATATTACAGCAATATATATCTTAATACATTGCTTCATATGTTCGAAAAAATTGTCTGCTCAATAACGTAAATAACTCAATGATTGTTGTTTAACTGACAAAATTAAACCCCATTCCTACCGTTAGTGTGTTATGCAATTACGCCGCTCTGGTCGGTAAATGAATGTGTAGGCAGTCTTGAGGAATAATTGGCAACTAGCTTTATCTTTCTGACTGACCGACCCCTTAATAAATCAAAAGTACTTGTAATTGGTTTATTTGAAATATGCCTTGAGTTTGAGTTTACACGGCCATTGATACTGCACATACAGCCGGTGTATTCTGTGAAAATCACACCGGAAAAACATAGGTGAAGGGAGCTTGAAGTAAGCTGTCATTAGAAAGAAAGAAAGAACGAAAATACGTTTATTTGCGGTAAACATGAAGCAGAGAAAGACACACAAATACAAAAGAGAACGAGTTGGGGGAAAATAAGCGTCACATCCACGCAAAATGGTGATCGCTCAGCATAATGGTACGACCCTATGTGAGACAGAGCTCCAGCACTGGTTTTCAGCTATAGCCGGCGTTGACGTGATGACGTCAACCAGTGCAGCATACGAAAATATAAAAAAAACACAAACAAAAAACAATACAATACAATTCATTCCACCTGATGATAGGGATTGTTACTATTGAGAGCTAACTTCAATCTCACTACTTAATTTAAGTTTTCACGGTGAGATTGTTACAAAATAGATTGGGAGTTTTGTCGTCTCTTTCACGCACACTGTGTCTCTATCCAAAACCCGACGTGCCATATAAACGTCCGGGTACCGTATATTATAACCGGCTTAACTAAGTTGTAAGTGAGCGAGAGCACGTTGTCGTGTTAACTTCACGCACGATCACGTAACTTTGCGACAACTCTTGTGCACTAGTTTGTGTATAACTTAACATTTTATAAGTTTACTAGGTATATAGAAGGTTAGGTAGATTTTCGTTATGGGATTGAGTGTGTAAGGTGTTACAACGAAGTGGAATAGTACTTCTATTAGTACTATATTCTTAATCGTGTCAACCTTTTTTAATAAACAGTGATTTTTTTTAAAGATTACTTGCCTCTTTTCCCTTGATCCCATGGAAACTACCGAGATAAAAATTATCCTTAGTCCTAACACAGGTTATGGTATATCCGTGTGCGAAACATCCAAATCCGTTCAGCCATTTGTTGCTGCGTCAGCGAGGGAGCTGGAGGATAAGGTACGAGACATCAAGGGCAAAGGGAGCGAGAGTACAAAAAAGCTGAAAAGACTCCAGAATTGCATATGGAGAAGCTTCATGCAGTCCTACAAAGACTCCAAGATGCAGGGTTAACCCTACATACAGAAAAGGCGTGAAGAGGTAACAGACAGACAGACATACAGAGCTATTTTCGTATTTATAATATTAGTATGAAGTATGATTATTATCAGTATGATGTTAAGTTAAAAATTAAGCGTTCTCAAATGCCTCAGTTTCGACAATTAGAATAGAAGAGAATATAATAGAATACTCTTTATTATGTACACCATAAAAATTACAGACATAAATGTAGAAATTTTACATAGGGTGACACAATGGGCGGTCTTATCGCTAAAAGCGATCTTTTACAGACAAGCTTTGGATGGCTTCAAGAGAGAAGGAGAGACAATAATGCAGGTAGTCAGTGGTGTACCATTTACATAAACAACAAATACATAAATTGTGGTATTTCGTTTCATCGAAACCACGTCCTTAGTTTATTTACTATATATTGAAATGGGCTGCTCGTGTACCTAAACCTATTACACAGAACATTCATTTTACTCACATTTCTGAACACTGATTATCGCTTTAAAGCACTATTACGGGAAGCGGACGAAACTTGATTACAATAAATATTAAAGGACCTCTTTTTTCTCCTGTGGACAGGGGAGATGGCTGTGCGAGTTATTTTTATGACCCTGAACAGTGTGCTCGCCGCATCCTGGACCTCATCGGGCTCCGCTGTTCCCTTGAGATCCTGCTCCACCTTGCCGAACCGGAATTCAACCAACAGATCCAGTCCTTGAAGCATCTACTCCTATTACACTTCATATTTTTTTAATAATGTATTTTTTTTTATTTGGTGACTTACGGTTGGATTTCTTGAGATACTCAAGAGGTTAACCGTAACGTAACAATATACTTATCTACATATAATATGTACAATAATAAACATGAAAAAAGAGCAAGGAAACTAAATGTAATGACAATGTTTAAGGAGAGAGGAAGTGTTTTTTAACCAAAATTTTAAAAGTGGACAAAGATTGAGTACGCCTTATCGACACGGGCAAGGCATTCCATAACCGTACTGCTTGAATTGTAAAAGACTTGTCATAAAAACCGGTGGAATGCATCGGCATCTCTAGTCTTAAGTTTTCCGACGACCTCAGATATCTATTATGTGTGTCATGAAGGAACTAATAGAAATAGAAATAGAATAATAATAAAATAGAAATAGGAATTAGATGGTTAAACAAGGCTGATTTGACGAGTTTTAATTCGTACGTAATTAAGTCACTTACTGTCAGCTAACTTGGTAAGTTAACGTATTAAAATGTTCCGAGAAAGGTTTGTTTGTTTCATCTATGTTTCAAAGTATTTTCAAGTTCGTAAAAGTTTGTATAAAAGTTTAAGCTATTATAATGTCATTTACATACAGTAAAGTATAAATAAAGAAGGAGCGTTGGTATTTTGGTACATACCTACATGATGTTTAGACGAAAATTGTTCGAGCCATAGTCGTAAGTATTGATATTGGTCATAGTTTTATTTCAATTGGGGAAAAAGAGGTGTGAAATCAAAGCACGATAGAATTTAATGCCGTCTCTGGTTTATTGTGTTTGAATTTTCCTGTCAATGTTAATATGGAGTATCCTGATTTCTATTCTCCAATCTGGTTTTCTTCCCTTTATAAGGAGAAGCATAAGCCCTAAAGTATGAAAATTGGCGAAATTATTACATGCTCGCCCCTCATTACATGGGACTTAAACATAACTGGCGAAATGTGGACATACTATAGGTGCACCACTGCTCAACACTTAGGAAAATACAGGCGTGATGATAAATTATGTTATTTGTGAACTTTTAACATAACCTTTCCACTCTCAAGTATTCAAAATTATCCAAATTTTCATCATTTATGCAACAAAATACGTCCTCTTAACGCCATTCAACCAAGTATCTGTCATATTATGACAAGATAAACGTTTGTTCGCTGTTGTGAACTCTCTCAGTAGATTTTATGACTTGTGGGGAAGATAAGCGAAGCCTTCCGTACGTGTAACGTTTGTATAGAGTTCCGTGTGAATGTGCAATCACATGAGTAGACGTTGAGATTTGTATAGGTTATGGTGCTGTTATTATTCTTGACATGAATACGGATATGGTTATTTCAACATTTATTTAGCACCGTATTAATCCGTGTCTGCTTTTATCATATTATACTTTGCCTGTAAGAGTTATGTTTAGTGGTTAAAGTTTTAGGTTACTGACAGAATTAGTCCTAACAGACAGAACTAGTCCTAAGTTATATTAGGTACAAAGAGAACCTGCTGGTAGGGTCAAAAGGTGACAGTGTTTTACTGGATAAATGATTTAAGTTCTAGCCGAGTAATTCACTTCTACGGTCGAAGCGTAAACAAGGAAGGCAGTTAACCCTATTCCTCGTCCTGCTTTTCTATCGAAATTCCCTTTAAAAGATTTTATCAACGATATTTTGTTAGAATTTATTAGTGTTACTTTATTCAATTTCCTGTCCTTCATAAAGTTAAGTTAAATGAACACATCCTGAAAATAACTCCAAAGCCACTAAAACTACCACCAAACACACGCAGATTTATTGGTAGCCTAAACAAATACGTAGTGTTGACACCGTCTTATTGAATGAATCGTAAAGTGGAGACTTTTATGGGCACACCGTAATACACACAAACACCCACATTGATACAGTATTGGGTATTGAACGAAACAAGTTAGATGTTCCATCGGTAAAATTCGTCAAATTCGATCGTTTCCAAACTAGTGCGACTTAAGTTTAAAGGCAGGCACACACGCTAGGTTCTACGTGATAGTTAATATAGCTTCGCAAGCAAACACATTATCCAGAACCTACGAGTACTTTCATTAGTTTAGGATAACTGTACAGATTATGTCTCATACATTGGTGATGTTCTTCAGAAAGGTCAGGTGCGTAGTACTCATAACCAGCGTGCGTGTATGACCAGATGTATGAACGTAAACGAGGCAAAAGGAGTATGTAAGTATCGTAGCAGGTGGCGTTCTGTAGTTTCTGCCAACCCCCATGGGAAGAAGGCGTGAGTTTATGTATGTATGTGTGTGTATGCTCATGTTTGCAATGACAGTAATATCTTAAGGTCAGGTAAGTTGGTTATTTTTGCTTTTATGACATAGGCGAATAAATCCAAGATGACATGTAACTACTTAATTTTCACATTAATATTAAAGTAACCATTACCTGATTATAATAATATTAATTCATATTCGACTTATTGTAAGTCACAAATATTAAAGTTAATTATTGTACTTAGTTATTTAAGAATGTCATTTCAATATTTGTACACCGAATGTTGTGGTAGAATGTATCTATAGAACTTAAAAAAATATAAACACCATACTATGTAAAACTACATTCTTAAAAATAAATACATTCTTATATTCAGGAAAATAACTATACTAAATTACATTGTCCGTATTTTCAAATCACAAATGTCATTCTTTGAAAGTTGTATGAAATGCTAAAACCTGGATGGAACCTTTAAGTTATGTCATGCTGATCCAGAGGTTCATTTTCGGCACCAGTAATTTTATTATCCAGTGTACAAACAGTCGAGGAATAAGGGTGTATGTTGATTTGGATTCGAGTTTAAATTGAATAGGCTTTGGATATTTTTGGAGACTTTGTTGAACTGTAGTAAATACTCTGTAATATTGTGGTATTACACAGTTGTTGATTGCTCTGAATATTGAGAGACCTTTGGACATTTTAACGGGTCACTTGTACAAAGGAGGTTTATTGTTGACATCTGGAGGAGTGGAGATAGTTCAAAATAATTTTCAATTTTTTTACATCGAATATACACACTTTTACTCAAAACACAATCTAATTTATTCTCACTTGTTTCTCGACATTTTTCACTCAATCTACCCCTTTAACCCTTTCACGCACCCTCAAATCAATGATCCATAACACACGATACGTTCTATCAAAAATGGTTCAGTGGTTTCTGTTAATAAATGTCCTAAGCTCGGTCGAGGCACAACATGAATAGGGAACTAAATAAAAAACCGAGAGTACTTTTGCAAAATTATTATAATGTACAACTTTACAAATGATTTTGATATTCAATTAATATAAATGTTTAAAAATATTTGTTGTGTTAAATTTTTAAATTTCTTTTGGCGTAGGTCACCAAAAGTAAGAAACGTCTCGCTGCGCCACGCTACGCGCTGTGCTACGGCGTAGCCCGTACTTTGCTATGGCGTAGCTTTTTACTTTATTACTACTGTTATACTTTATTACTTACTATCGATACGCCCCTGCTTCACACGGTTTGTACGACTTGAAAAAACATCGAGATTTATTTTTTATACCTTATGGAAATTCTCCAAATGATGGTGAAAACCGTAACAAAATCCGTTGAGTATTTTGAAGAACAACGCAATTACAATAACAGACTCGAAAAGCGATTTCATTTTATAATATGTGTAGATTTAAAATACATTCACAAGTATTGTGCCTTTTTAACCGACTTCAAAAAAGGGAGGAGGTTCTCAATTCGACTGTATGTTTTTTTTATGTGTGTTAGCTCTTTACTTTTTTCTGCGTGAACCAATTTGGGTGATTCTTTTTTTTTATTTGATAGCTGGTTCTTCACATGTGGGCCAATTTGATCAAGGTCTGACCAGTAGTTTTTGAGTTATCCTTAATACTGCATATTTTTTCCACTTAGTTTATATGGATGATGTATTGATATTTCATTCATTCGGGTTTATTCTCGACCGCGCGACCGCTATCCGCTTTAACGTCTCACCCCCCGAGCGTGTCCGAAAATATTTTCCGGTCTAACGTCCGACCCCCCGATCGTGACCGATTCGGTTTTCTGCGTTCAAATCGATTTAAATACCACTGGCACACTGTACTGTTGCAAAAAAATTACACCAGGTGGCTCCTTATTAGTTTCCGCGTACAATAGTATGCTATAATCTGTGGCGACCATAAATATTTTTTGCAAAAAAAAAGTTTTATGTCAGCGCTCCGCCACTTTGGTCAAAAATTTTTACGAACGATGCGCGCTCCGTAGATATTATGTGTTGATGTCGTAGTTAATAACCCAATGTATTAGTGTTATATATCATAAAAATCCTCATTAATTAAGGTTTACGAATATCTATATGTGTCATAGGTTTTGAATCAGTTTTATTGTGTTAAACTCGTTATGAAAAATTGAGGCCGTAGCGACACGCTACGCGCCGGCATTTTCGTGTTAAATTACGTGTGTTTTACTAAATAATTTACTAAAGTAATGCTTGTAATATGGACATAAGTTAATTATTAGTATTTTAAAACGCTCAGAACGTTTTAATACTATGAAGATAGTTCAAGATCACGAATAATCTAATTCGTTCCGCAGTACAATTTGTAATCAGCAACAGTTGTGGCGTGGACGTTCACGAATTTAACAGATAAGGGTTCAGACGAATGTTTAACCGCGCATACGCTTCGTTGTTTTTCCAATTCTTTTGGTATGCCGGTACTGAATTGTTGTAAAATATATATAATTATTGCATACAAATGATTGCCTATCATTTCAAATATAATTACACAATAATCATCTAAAATAAATTAAATCCTATTTGTAAACACACATGTGTCAGAACCCTTATGTGGTCACTCTGGACCTCGCAGGAGGTATCAAATTGTTGAGGGAATGGGGTGTTTGTTTTGGTGTATTGTGCTACTCTGAGCAAACCAAGTACGGACATATGGGTATCAAAAAAAAGTTTAGATAGTCTAGTTTAATAATAAATAGGTTTTATTGACACAAACTACAAATTAATGTACAAAAATTCAGTAAGAACAAATATTTTACGGAAATTCAACACATATTTTTAGTTTAACATTTTTTTACAGTTCTTTCGACTATGAAGTCGTAATGTAGTTTTAACACCTGTTGATTCTGTATGGTTTCAGCTACACACACGATTTTTTATTAAGGTATAAGTTCGGTAGTTTTCAAGTTATTACACTTTATGTTAGAAATGACCGGTGCGCGGTGCCGTGCCCGGGCGACTATAGTGACCTTGACGTACGGCGTACCTGCAGGCGTTTGACGTGGACGTTTGAGCGAGTGCAAGCAGCTAATAGCAGCTCCGTTTAATAATTCTATAAATTCAAAAAGTTAACTATTGTGCATTCAATTTTTATCAAACAATACGTGATAGTACAAGTGTTGAAACCTACACAACTAAATTATCACTATAAGGCAGTGTGTTAACATAAAACAAAAAAACCTGGCGTATAAAACCGAACAAAGAACTGTGTTGTGAACGAAAATCAGTGACTCATCCTCCAGTGCGCGCGGTCCGGCGCGGCGGCGGATTACCTTATATGGTCACAAAACACACATTACTCAGTAACAGGTAATTAGGAAACAACTAACAGGAGCAATAATTCACTTATTCATATAGAAGACAGTGTGGCGTAGAGGTTAAAAGACGTACCTGACAAGTAGCATAGCGCACGTTCGGATCCGGGCAATAATTATTTTTGCTGCTTCTGCTTTTCTTTGTTATTGTTTTTTCCTGCCTGTTACAAGATTGCTGGCCATTTTTTCGTTTGGTTTGCTTTTGCTACAGCTAATTAATATTTTTTGTTGGCCTTTTTGCTGCTTTTCTCGGTGGTAGCACAGCCAGTGCACCTGATAATAATAATATGGAGTCTGAAAACGTTACCTTTAGAAAACCACATAAGTCTAGTTCACTTGACAATCTCTACTACAATAATTCAGTATTACTTGATACCACAATAATGAGCGTGCCTAATACGTCATTAAATGATAGTGACACGATTATGAACCTCAATGATACCATCAAAAGGCTATCAGCAGAATTACATAGTGCACACTTAGAGATTGAGAACTTAAATAGCGAAAATTTTAGATTGAAGATGGATCTAGGAAACTGCCAAACAACTATTGATGCGTATAAAAAGATAACCTTATCAGACAGAAAGTGCACGACACCGAGACGTTTCCGAAATAGCTTACAGAATGGCTTGAAAAGTAACAGTTTCTCTACACCAAGAAGATCAAAGGGTTCTCCTGTCATAATACCAATTAATAATTCCCATGTAACACTGACGGTAGAAGAAAAACCTGATACTTCAATATTAACAGAAGAATCTACATTACTTGCTATGGGGTCCAGTGAGGATGTAATAATATCACCCAACGCCTGTAGTACTACACTGAGCAAAAATACTCATAGCGATGATTTTCTCACATCAACTACGAGCCCTAAACGAGGTGAAGGAACTGGAAACAATGCTAGCTTCTCGAAGGACGGGGCTTTTAATGAGTCATCTAAATATAAAACCCAGCAGCAAGTTTCTCCAAATAACGATGTTAAGAGGTTACAAGAAAACATTATGAACAACAGCAAAGCGAAGAATAGGGTCATAATTTTTGCAGACCAAATTGGTTATGGTGTAAGACAAATACTTCAGTATTACTTAGGAGACTCCTTTTCAGTTACTTCAATTATAAAACCGTATGCTACAGTAGATGAAGTACTGAAGTCTTGTGTATCTATGTGCATTGATTTCACCAAATCTGATTTTGTACTGATACTGGCAGGCTCTAATGATAGAAATCCGATGTTAGTTCAGACATACTTACACTACACCCTGTGCCAATTAAAGTCCACAAATGTACTAGTGGGTAAGATTTATAATAATGACTACGTAAACACGAATTTGTTAAACAACTCAGTAAAACTTGTGTGCAATAACTGTGAAAATTCAATGTTCATTTCTTTAGACACAAATTATTATGATAGACAACCGAAAAATGTAAATAAATTACAAGCATGTAGACTAATTCATAGAGAAATTTTGCATAAAAATTATAAAATTAATTACCAAAATTATATGACAAAAATGGCAGAATATGAAAAGCAAAGTAGAGTAAAGTTTTTTACAAATGCTTCTTCCCAAACCGATTCTTATGACTCATTGATTGTTAGTAGTATCCTCACACAAACTAATTTTGTAAACTTCGCGTCACAAACTGATGAAGTCACACAACAAACACAACAGCCAGAATTTTTTCGTGAATGATATAGATACTGCTATGGCATCACGTAAAAGTAAAAGTGCATATTCAGTCTCATCACATCTTCCTTCTAAAATGTGTATATGTCATCAGAATGTGTGTGGAATTAGCAATAAGAAAAATGAATTATCCATATATTTAGAAATGCTTGAAAGAAGGGTAGACTATGTATGCTTAAGTGAGCATTTCTTGAACGATAAAAATGTAAATTTATTAAATATAGAAAATTACAATCTTGTATCTTATAATACTAGAAAGAAAAATAAAAGGGGGGGAACTTTAATCTTAGCACACACAGACAGAAAAGTTGAATTTGTAGATGTAATAAATAAAATGTATAGGGTAGAGAGCTTTGAAATTTGTTGTATAAAGGATATTAATTCAGGTCTCTATCTATGCTGTTGTTATCGTAATCCTTATGATAAGAATTTTGATAATTTTATGAAAAGCTTGGAAAAACTGCTGGAGCATTTATTTAATAGGAAGTGTGTAATTTGTGGTGATTTTAATATTGACATGCTCACAGAGAGCAAAAAACGAAATGAGTTCACGAGCCTGTTGACATGCTATAACTTTAGATATCTCATTAATACTCATACTTTTATGCGCAATAACTCTTGTTCATGCATTGATAACATCTTAACTAACTTGCCTGATGACTGTGTAGAGGGATGTGTAGTAGACCACAATGGCTTGGCAGATGGACATGGGGCTCTACTGGCTAATTTCGCTTTGGAAAATGTTATTGATAACTTTGACAATAACAACCATATTACTGTGAATAAGAGAGTTTTTAATTATAAGAATGGTGTAAATTTTGGACAACGGATACTTGAACAAAACTGGAGTGCTATGGGAATCAACACATTTTTGAAGACTTTTGGCAAGATATTTCAGTGCAGTTTTAGAAAACGTAAACAAAAAGTTAAATTAAGACGACATTTTCAATTAAAGTGGGTCACAAGAGGTGTGAAAACATCGAGTAAAATGAAACGTATATTATGCTCTTGTGGAAATAAACTTGACGCTAGTGTCCTTAAATACAAAAATAATTATGTTAGAATTTTTAGAAGGGTAATTTCGAATGCTAAAAAACTTGCAGTTAGTGAAAAAATTTGTCAATCAAAAAATTCAAGTAGGGAAATTTGGAAAGTTATAAATAAGAGTACAAATAGGGTTAAATCAATGCGGGCGGAAGTTCGACTTAAAACAAATAACCGAATAATAGATAACCCAGAGGAAGTAGCTGACATTCTAGTAAAGCAATTCGATCATAAGTACATAATGCCTGGTAATGATAGTCAGGATGCTGTCGTTTTTCTTCAACAAAGCTCGCAAAGAGTGGAAAACGATATGGACTTCTCGCTTACTACTCCGAATGAAATTTCAAAAATCGTGAATAGTATGCAGAATAAGAAATCTTGTGGCTATGATGAAATTCCAATATCAGTAATAAAAGACAATTTAGCAATTTTATCTGAGCCGCTGTCAACTTTTTATAATAAGTGCATTGGAGAAGGCATTTTCCCGGAACAACTAAAAATTGCTAAGATCGTCCCAATTCATAAAAAGGGCACAAAACTTGATCCGGCAAACTATAGGCCAATTTCTTTGTTGCCCACTTTGGCAAAAAAATTCGAAAAAGTTTTAAAAGACCGCTTAAGTAGACATCTTAATTTAAATAAAGTAATTAATTTAAGACAATTTGGATACCACAAGAATGTTGGTACGGGAGATGCTATTTATATGTTACTAAATGGTGTAGTTAGTCGAATAAATTGTAAAATGAGGGTAGCTGGTATTTATTTGGATTTAAGTGCGGCTTTCGATACTGTTGACCATAAACTACTCATCACTAAAATGGACCACTATGGCGTAAGAGGTAAAGCCTTACAACTATTCACTTCTTATCTTAAAAATAGAAAAATGTTTGTCGAACTTGATTCTACAAAACCAAACGGATATAAGAGCAACTATAGGTCATCTATGTTAAGTATTACAGCCGGTGTGCCTCAAGGATCAATTTTGGGCCCCTTATTATACAAATTGTTCACTAATGACCTAATCAATTTCGCACATAAACTTTTACCGGACATACAACTTGTAGTATTTGCGGATGACACAAATGCTATAGTTGCAGCTAACGATATCCAAGACCTTACTGTCAAGGTGAACGCAGCTCTAGAGGCCTTTCATTCTTGGTTTAATGCGAATATGCTTATAATAAACACGACCAAAACCAAAATTATGTTATTTAAAACTACTGCGCGAAACAAAGACAATATGGACATTGAACTAGACAAAATTAAAATTGAGCTTGTCAGAGAAGTCAAGTTTTTAGGAATTAATATTGATGAATTGTTGAATTGGAAGAAAGAATTAGCAGCATTGGATTCATCTATATCATCTGCTTGTTATGCCTTAAGAACTCTTAGAGATGAAGTTACCATAAAACATTTAAAAATGGTATACTATGCGCTGATTGAGTCCAGACTGAGGTATAGCATACAGTTTTGGGGAAATAGCTACAATTACAACTGGCATAGGGCATTCATTCTCCAAAAAAGAGCGATCCGAACCATTGTCCGCATTTCTCAACGAGACACATGTCGGCCATATTTTAAAGAACTAGGTATTCTCACAGTACCTAGCCTTTACGTAGTAGTATTGTTAAACACTTTTAAAAAATATGTTTGCGACTACGAAACAGACGAGAACAGGCTGGTTAGGGAAAATTCGCGTAGAAAAGACTTTGGAAACAAAATCATACCGACTTTTGGAGTAGTTAAGCATAGTCCACAGTATCAGGCAGTTCAAATATTTAATAAATTACCGCTTGAGTTAAAAAGCATACTGTACACAGGCTCATTTAAGGCAAGGCTCAAGGCATTCCTGTTGGAAAGATGTCTCTACTCATTAGATGAGTTGTAATAGTCCTAAAATTGCTCTTCAAACTGACATGTAATAATTTTTTATGGTGTTTTATTGTGTACCGGGTTCACATGACTTTTATTTTTATTTTTTGATTATTCTTTTTCGTTTGAATCGCAATTATTTTTATTGACATAATGGTTTAATAATTTATGTTTGCATGGTATATTACATTTTATTCAATAATTTTCTAATTTTAATCTAATTGCATGTTTTCGTATATAGTATATTTGTACATGTAATACTGTTGTTAATGTTTCATGTTGAATTATATTCAAACGCAATGTAAATTGTTACTGAATAAATAAATTGAAATAAATTGAAATTGAAATTGAAATTGAAATTGATAATTTCCTGTCACTGTTATTTACATCCCAAGTAGTGGTATACGAATTTGTGTGGGGTAGGTACCGCTACTAAAAAGTGAAAAATAAAAACATTATTTTACAAAAAAACAACCGAATTCCAAAAAAAACACTAAAGTACGTGAAAAATAACTTTAATTTCGGAAGTCAGTGGCCAAAAACGAAAATACAAAATCAAAGACACCGACTTCCGAAATTAAAATTATTTTACACGTCTTTTAGTGTTTTTACTGGATGTCGGTTGTTTTTTGTATCTGTAGCAACAGCACTACCAAAGTTCTACGTACTCTAGTACTTAATCGAGTCTACAGGGGGACTATTAGGTTTAAACTTGGGTTTAAAGTTCGGTTTAAACGGCGGTAAAGTTGCCGCGTTGTGGTTACTGTGTAGTGTACGTACGGATTAGTTTTGATTAAACTTGAGCTGTGGTTCAGAGGTTTGTGATACGGATTTAACGGAGTTTAGCTACGGTCAGTGTTTGTGGGATTTGGTGGTTAGGTGACTACGAAGAGTGGGTATCATAGAAGATTTAAACGATATTTTGTGTGACCTATCAGAATGGCTCTCAATGTTGTTAGCGCAGAGTCGGATAGTGTTCTCAAAATTATAGTGTTTTATCAAATAGCTGATCTTTTACAAAATGCTTTAACAGTGACGAAAAAAATGCTCCAAAAGCTCGGTTGCAGCCTATCATTGGCCTATAATGTTCCCACTGTTGTGCTATTCTGAGAGGGAGTGGCCCGTAATCCGCCACGCGGGTACAGTGCGTGTTGATTAATGTTACATGTCTTCGAATTTTTCGGTTCTAGGACATGCCGGTTTCCTCACGGTGTTTTCCTTCATCGTTTTGAGAGCAGTGGGGATGAAATAATTTACACAAGTGAAGTGCCTGCCTGGGTTAAAAACTTCGACCTACGGTAAGTCGAGGCTGTTTGCACTAAGCCACCACTGCGATTGTAGCTAACAAGCGAAAAATTATGATTCGGAACTCGTCTCACGACTCAAGGGCCGCGTCTTGAGTAACTTTTTTGGAAAGTGTGAGGAATATTGATGACTTGCTGCCCAATTTGCTATTAATCTTACTAGTACAAATATTTTTCATATTCTAGTCTCCCTGAGCTATATTCGTAAGGGTGAGTCCCATATATTATAACATATCTTTAAACATGGTTATTTACCTTGTTTCAATATTGAGATTAACAATGTTAAATAATGCGGGAATGTAACAAACGTTTCATAATCCGGATTCACCCTTAGAATTCCGTTTCGTATAGAGTGCACCCCACGGACTTTGACATGGGGGCGCTGCAGGTTAAAATTTGTGAAATGGATCTAAAAAACAAGATGGCGATGTTAGTTCCAATTTCAACCACGCGCCAAAAGAACCTCCTAGCGTTCTAGCTTGTCCGCAAAGTTTTACCGATTGACAGTCTCCATAATATATGAACCTTTCGTAGCACATGGCTCCACAAAGCCATGGGTCCAATCCTATAAAGAAAATACCTCGACACAAAGTCCCTAAATTAAATTACATATTCAATAGGTATCACCTAAAACTAAATTTGTTAGCCCTTCTATATATTACGCAACTACTATCGATGTTTGCCGGCGGCTGATTTTTAGACCGCCCGGTTCGACCCGAACAAATTTGTTTATATCGTTCAAATTTTCCTATGTAAATAGATATATCATGTTCTAGAAATAGGTTTACATCGTCTATTGCGTGTATTGGAGGTTTTGTTATATGAAAATGCTAAAATCGTTTAGAGTTGAGAACAAAAGTAATTTCGAAAATCTATTATTTTGTAAAATTGATCTGCTTACAATCTTAACAATTGGTTTAATGTAGCATTTTTTTGTTATGCATATACCTTACCTGACAAACCTAACCATCAACCAATTAGCCACCTTCTCCTCGTACTTGCTTAACCATTTAAACATGTATGTTCAAATAAAAAAATAAAGAAAGACTATTGAATATGTTCAAATAAAAAATTAAAAAAAGACCATTGAGGATGTTAAAATAGAAAATTAAAAAAAAAAACAATCAAGTGCTGAAATAAAAATTAAAAAGACCATCGGGTATGTTCAAACAAAAAAAAAAAAAAAAGTAAGTTCAAATAAAAAAAAAGTTTTTTTTTTTGCAAAATAAAGAACCTACTAAAAACTTATAAACACAACGCGTTATTGCGCTAAACAGCAACACCTATTTATAGCCCATTAGTAACCATCCGATTAATTTATCAGACTGCCTCTTTGGTCTAGTGGTCACAAGCGATACTTCTGAGCATGAAGTCTTGGGTTCGATTCCCAAGTCGGACAAAGTGTTATTGGGTTTTTCATCACGAGTTTCTCAGTAGTAGCCCGGAGTCTGGATCAATTGTGTCCGGTTGATGGCATTTGGCTCATCCCTTATAAGATGGGACTTAAAAATAACTGGCGAAATGTGGGTGTACTATAGGTGCACCTCTGCCGAACCCTTTGGGGAATACAGGCGTGATGATATGTTTTGTTATGTAATATTGCATTATCTAGTTGGGACATTAGATAAATAGACACATCAATGGGGAAACACATTACACTGTACACAACGTTTAGATTAATTACTTAGTGCTTTTATTTTATTTACTTTTTTATGGTCTGAATTCATGTATTTCTATTTATAAAAGTTAAGTATATATAGATAATATTTTATGTCTACTTAGACATAAAATACATATATCTACACACATCATCATCATCTCTGTACTGTGTGTGTGTGTGTGTACTTACACACTATATTTAGATTTCGAATCACATGTGATAGATTGTACTTACCCGAATTATTATGTCACACAGGGGGATGGATGTCATTATGTCACTCGAGAGATAGTTGTCGCGCTGTTGACGATGGGTACGTCCGAAGTCACAGCATTTTGCCGAGCGACGACCTGTTCTTGCACAGATGCGACGCACGGTTTTATCTTACTTGTATTTGATGTTTGTTAAAAAGTAGATCATTTAATGTTTTGTTTGTGTTTGTTGTTGTCATTTCGTTTTGCCAATGTCGCAACGCATTCTTCTTCTTCTTCGTGTTGCTGGCACGACGTTTCTCAAATTTTGTTGGCCCAAAACTTCGCAACGTATTACGCAATGTCTTTGGTTTTGATCTGTCCTGACATCAAGTAATAAACAACGTTGTCAAACTTTTAACGTTTTGAATACAAGGTTATTGGCTACTTTTTATTAGTGTATGTATTTTGTCTAGTTTTTTTTTAAATGTACGTCTTGTTTGTGCAGAATAAACCATTTTTCTTTCTAGTAACTATCCAATAAAATATAACCTATGACAAATAATCCTACTGTATTTCAACAAGGCTGAACGTAGAATGAGTGTGGCTTTAGGGAGCTTTGAAAGTTTGTCTTTACTCGAGGTCACGGTCAGTGCTCAAAAGTAGGTGAAAGTGGCTTCAACACTAAAGCTAAGGTTGAGCTGTATTTGGATTTCAAGGAATCCTTACTTGTGCCCAGAGAGTTTGAAACAATAAAGTAACAATCAAAGTTTAGCAGGATTCTTCTTCTTTGTCAAAAATTAAGTAAACAGGTTTGTCAATTATGTATTTTTTTATTACCATATGTATTTTTGTTTTGTTTTATTGCTATCGCTTCATAGAAATTGACCCTCATTATTAGGATACAGTCGTAAAGCATAGTTTTTATCTGAAATTACCCACACACATTTTTTTTTTTTGGGTGGCTTATCATCAAATGACCTCTTCCGCTCTGGGCGGAGCGGAAGGGCGTGTCAGACTCCTACTGACTAAAACCTACCCGTGTTCCTTCAGTTCCGTGTTCCTCCACACTTGTGAATCTTTTAAGTTTTTTTGTTGGTATATTTATTTTTTAGGTCAGATAGTTAGTCGCTTTATGTAAAACACTGGTATTCAGCTGCATCCGGTTAGACTAGAAGCTGACACTGTTGGGAGAAGTCAAGCCAGATTGATTTGGTATATTTTAATACCGTGCAAAATGACAACATAGTCTTTTTAAACCTTCAACCTTGTCAAACTCTTCAACGCTTTCAATCAACTGAATGAGTCTTATTCATCGCTACTATTTGTATCATTAACCGATGTGTACCGAGTTGAAAACCGACACACAACACCCTTTGTCGAAACGCTCTTACAAAGGTCGACAACACTGACGCACGAAAATAAGGTAAGGTACAAAATACCTCCGATCATTAAAGGGTTAGAAAGACGATTAGAACGTTAACTGTGGGTGTATGACGATAATGATAGGGGATGATACTCGTACCTTACGTGCAATCACGAGCAATCGGGACAAAAAACAAAAAACACGATGCTCTCTTCCTATCTACTTTCCTATCGCAGGTATACTGGAAGAGATTTTTTAGAAATAAAAGATCACCTTTGTACGTATTTTTTTTGTTCTTTTCTTCTTATCTGTTCTTATATGTGTACATAATAAATAAATACATGGTCTACACTATAATTGTCCTGTACCGTGTGGGTGCGTTTAGAGTTAGAAATCTCGATCTAAACCTCCAGATTAAGGACATCTATCTGTGGGCCATACAAACATTTGTCTGGAGCGGGAATTGATCGAGCAGAAAAGGGAACTAGAAAAAAATACTGTCACAAAAACACGTGTATATAAAACTATACCTTAACTCGTATAATGACAGGTACTTAACCTTAGAGTGGGCGCGCAATTCCTTATAACGTTAGTGGGCGCGTCGGATGCATTTTGCCGCTCATATTCGTTATTAATTTTAAGCAGAAATACTGCAATTAATTTCATTTCTTTTTTCAGGGTTTAAGTAAATGACAGACAATTCATAAGAAAATAAAATATTTACAATTTTGTTAAAGGGCACTTGAATAATTTTTGTAGAAATTATTATTTTAATCGACTTGTTTATCTTATCCTACATAATATTTATAAAAAATGGATAAATATAAGAAAATTATAAATGTTCTACATCTACGGGATATACTTTAGCATAACAGTCGTCACGAAAGTACATACAATGCTCGTTGCTCAGTAATTTTCAGCAACTACGACAACCTTCTTTCTTTGTTGGACTTTTACTGTATTTACCCTTCTTCATCGAAGGTGGGGATTCTTCTGAAGACACAAAACCTAAATCCTAAAATGAAAAAGAAATTACATAAATAATATTGAAATTACATTTCATGATGAAGTAAAAAAAAAAAGAAAAGTAAATAGAATAGGCAAGCTGAAATATCAATGGCCAGGCCATATTAACTGCAGAACCGATGACCGTTGGGGTAGACGTGATCTTGAGTGAAGACCGCGATTTGGCAAACACACGGTGGAGCGACGATCTTCGCAGGGTCGCACCTGGATGAGAGTTGCTGAGAATCAAGTTGAATGGCGCGCAATAGGAGAGGCCTATGTCGAGCAGTGGACTGCTGTAGGCTGGTGATGATGTTGATGGTACACTTACAATAATGCATTTTATATGATTAGCAATGCTTTGAACATAACATACCTATTTGGACATCGAAAACATAAAGTTGCGCCCCCGTATGCAAGTCACAGGGAAAATTCAATTTCACTATCTTGCGCAAGTTTGCACTTTGTTCTTTGAATACTTGTGAGTCAATAACTTTAACAAGTTTTGTGCGCATCGACTGCGCTACTGGAAAGTCCAAGTATAATGGAAAGTAAAAGTAAACAAGTTCAGAGCATTGTCGAAGTAGAAGATGTACTGTTACATATAAACGTTACTCCATCGTCATTTGTTTATTTACTTTAATTAAAATTTAAAACCCAATAATAATAATAATTAGAGACAGAGTCACATGCACTAAAAAAATAAAATATAAAATAAAATCTGGAAAAAAAAAAAACAATTTTATGAATCCCTCACACAGTATATTCTGGCATGCCAATTAAATCTTTGTCCATTCATCCGAAAACAAATCGTTTCATCATCGATTGCTTCTGTTATGGCGTGTTGACGGGTTTTATAAGGCTCTTGTAAATAAGACGACTGGACTGTGTTCTTAGTACGTGTATTCAGCCATGATGGGCGGGCAATGACAACGGAAGTATTGGAGGCAGGAAGACCATGGACAATATATTTTATTTTATAATTTCGGATACATAACAGCTTCGACGTCCACTTCTGGATACAGGCCTCATAACGTTGCTTAAAGTTAAGTAATGATTAAAGCCACGTTTGAGTTTAAGCAAACTCATACATAACTAAGGGGGCTACAGCGTATGATAGTGAAGCAGTAAGTACCTAAGTATAATCAACATCTTCCTGCCCTAGTCCCCATGTTACTGAATGGAAGAAGAAAACGTATTTCGCTGACCTCTACGGCGCAACTTCTTTTTCTCCTTCCATTCTCCCCTGTCAACCGTCATGCTATCATTCACTCCTTCTCCTCCTTCTCTTTCATATTATTGCTAACGCAACCCATCCATCTTTCCTTTGGCCTTTCTCGCTGTCTACTCAAACTCAAAGCATTTATTTCAAATACACCAATTACAGGCACTTTGCAATTGTCAAGGGGTCGGTCAGTCAGAAAGATGACACTAGTTACCCATTCCAAAGTGTAGTAGGTACCTATGGAGAAGAACGGGCAAGACACTCCATGGACACTCTTTTAAATCAAAATATGGTTACAAAATATTGGCTACATCGTTCATGTTGAAATTATGCATGTGAGAATGATGCAGAACGTTAAAAGCGTCCGTAATAAAAAGACAAAAGCAATTCAAATATTAAATTAAATTAAAATAAGCCGTTGCAGCTAAGAAATGACCAGTCCCCACTGACGGCGCCCGTTCACGAACATGAAGCATGGATCAGCACCATTCAGCTCAACCATTTTGAAGGGAACTTACTGATCCAACACACACGCCACCACCAGCGAGACGTTTGAGTGAGCATGACATACTCTCAGCCGCCAGGGCACATTCAAGTCAATGAAAGAAAAACCTAGTAAATGGTAGCTTTATAGTAGGTACATAGTACTGTGTATAATTGTATAATGATAGCTTTATAGTAGGTACATTGTACTGTGTACTGTGTATAATTGCATAGCACATGTGTGGTGCTATGCAATTATACACAATACACCAATAGTTGTATTCATCACTCCACATTCTACATCCACCAATAGTTGTATTCATCACTCTTTTAGTCATATTCGTTTCGTTCCTCCTCATATATGTTTAAGTAAGTATAATGTTATTATTTCTTAATATATGTCGGAAATACGTTGGATCAATCGTTTGACGTTGACTAATCGGTATACCAGCGCCACCAGGTGGCGCTCGACAGAGTCTACAACATAACGCTTGACCAGAGTTTAGCGAAGAGGCGGTTAAGCAGTGAACGCGTTTAGAAACTGTCGTGCGTTCCGTATAGTTGTGTCGCTAGTGTGATTAATTTGGTCGTAAATTATAATTTGATTTGAACTGCAAAAGGTTTTTCTATTGCGCAATAACCAACACTACCCATAGTACGCCCACAGTAGTTAAAATATGGCTGATAATAACGAGTGAGACATACCATCTCCGTCATAAACAAATTTCTAGCCTGAACTGTCACATAGCCAGGCAAAGGCTTCCATGCATTCCTTCCATCAATCATGAAGTTAAGTTTTTAAGTTTTGAGCCTACATTGGATAGCAATCTATACTCATATTATAAAGTCGAAATTAAACTTGACATTGACGTTTGGTATAAAGGAATATTTTCTCAGGAATAGAAAAATATTTATTATTTAAATTCCATGAACAAATCAATGTCAAAATATATTGCTGTCTGTGGTCCTTGGGATGAAAAATTGAATTAAAAATATTTCTAGTTCTTTAGTTCGCTTGAGTGACTCCAATGTTCAGGAGTCTTGAAAAGGAATGAATTATGTTTTCTTAAAATTACGAAGACGAACGAGATAGTTGGAGATTTTCTTTGAATAAAAACCTAATTATATACCATTTTAAAATAACGGCGAAGACGTGACGTCTGCAGCCAAGGCAACGGTTGTGAAGGCTGCGCCCTGTATGCGCGGCGCCCCAAGCTCACAGAACACTAAATACCCCCCAGGCCACGAGCGTGATTGGGCTGCAGTCGTCAACAGATGACAATTTCATAAGAGTAATTATGTAAATTGTGGAAAATAGAATACTGTTTTTTTTTTGTGCATGTGTATATAGTTTATTGTTATATTTTTTAGGTAAGTTTAACTGTTACTTTTTTTATATACATGTTCAATACCGGCTGTAGCGACGCCGGAAACTGTGCCACTCAACCTGCCGCAACACTTGATGTCCAGTTGGTGAGATGTCCTGTTGTTCTGCCCTGGTTCTGTTCTGGTTCCTAAATTTACACTAGAAATTTTGCGAACGCCAAACACACCAATACGAATAGGTGGTGTGGCTTGCTGCCATGCGCGGTCGTCCAATGCCACATTTAAAATTCGAATTTATAAAACTTGGACTGAAACAATAATAGTATCTGATAAGGGTGAATGTCATGCTAATTCATTTTAGAAAGTCTATCCAAAATATCGATAAACTGTTTAATTTTTCCGTCAACAAAAGGTGAAAATCTGTCTTCTAAAATTGAGGAACCTAGGAGGTGCAGTGAAGTTTTTTCCAAAACTTTGTTGGGGCTATTGAATTGAGTTTCATGCGGACATGCAGAATCCTATAAGGAAAGGTAAGTAATTACTCCCAGGCACTTTGTGAGTTCTCCCGGGTCGCAAGATGGAGACATTGTGCCAGACTCAGTGCAACAAACCGCTTCGCGCCTCGGGGAACTCTCTTTGATACAGGGGTAGATTTATTAATTTTGCAATTTTTTTCCACAAGGTTTGTTCTAAGGGTGCGGATGTTGAGGATGTGGCTGGGGGGCATAATGGTACACTATGTGATTTATAGATCTTGCCGTAGTGTATCCTCAGCCCCCATATGCCTTTAAAAAAGCGGTCCTGTGAGCAATGAGGACATCTCACCAGATTGACATCAAGTGATGTGGCAGGTTGACTGGCACAGTTTCCGCCGGCATTGAACATGTATATAAAAACACTTAAAGTTACAGTTAAACTTACCCAAAAATATAACAATAAACTACAAAAAATGTGAGTTTGTATGTAGGGGATAATCTTCGGAACTACAGTTCAGCGTTCAAAAATTCTTTGACTATTGGGAAACTTCCGCATTGTCGAGTGGATTTTTTATGTTAAAACAAGAAATTTCACGCGGAAGAAGTCGCAGGGCAGAAGCTAGTTTTTGTACACGTGTTACATATGTATTGAAGTACAAATAAGTAAACAACATTATCAAATTTAAACATGTCACTGCGTTGTCAGCCTTTTAGGTTAACACTGACGTATCAGCCCTATCTCCGATATTGATTGATACAGTAATAATGACAATATCAAGGCCGTCGAGCCAAGGGCAAGCAACCTTTGCGAAATGTCACGGACCCTTAGAAACCCATGATCACGTGTAGCGAATCCGAACAGAAATATATTTATGTTTCAGTGATTTTTGTGTAGGTAAAGAGTGCGTGTGAAGCCAGAAAAACTCAAATTTCACCCGCGCCCCCTTGCCTACCACTCTCATCAAACACGAGAAAAACAAAACACAATCCCTTCCTGCTAGCAGAAACTTTTCGTCCGCCGTATATCTCTAGGTATTTGAATTTGAATCTTCTGTAGTAAGTATACGCAAAATAATCAGATGAAATGGCTCAACCGTCTATTTTACGTCAGTACCACCGTTTTGGCCAACTTTTACATTACACCAAGAGGTACTTTTATTTTAGCCAATTGCTCATAGTCAAAAGTCATTTATTCAAATAAGACTGTGAATCTGTTTTGAACGTTAAAATTACACAGAGAGTGCCCCAAAATGCCCACCCTTCACAACTTTGTAGTGCTTTAGCCGGGAAGAAGTGGCGGAACAAACTACCCAGCATCACAGCTGTCTGTTAAGTGACACAAGAAGAAGGAAACAAAAATCGTTATACTTTGCCTGGCAAAGCTCTCTTCTCCTACCAAAGGAAGAACAAGAAAAGATTACTGTATTTATTTACAAAGCGCTGGCGAGGTGCTGGCTTTTTGGTACCAAGGTCGATGCCAAGGTTTTAATTTGTGTCTTTCTTGGTTAGTACATAGTCCTGAATGTGCATCAGCCGAGTTTTAGATTGATTTTAAATCATAATCATTTATTTATTTGTTAACATAGGTGTTTATAAAATACAGATCATAGCTTAGATGAAATAGACCGCTATGTTATGCCATGAGGCGTAAAAATATGGTGTTCAATTTTAAATTAGTACAAATTAATTAAAAACTTAATTCAATAAAAAAAATAGGTATGATTAATGTCAATTATTTTAAGTCACTCTAACAGATCGGTACTTAATGAAAAAGAAAAAATATAACAACAATATATTAATGCCTTTATAAATTAATTTGTCATCTAAGTATTCGTCAATAGTATAATAACATTTATTAACAAGTAGTAATTTCATATTTTTCTTGAAATGTATTAAACATATATTTTTTATGTATGTCGTCGGGAATTTTATTGTTAATTCGTGGGGCCATACCCAGAACACTCTTTTTTATTAATGCAGTTTTAGATTTACTATTACATAAGGAATTTTTGTATTGACTACGAATTAAAGGTATAACATTGGAAATATCGCACTGATACCAACATTATCTTATACAACGGATATCCTTCTGTTATAGCTGTTGGTTCTCCTGTTCTTAAATAAGTATACATAAAAATCTTACTTTGCTTCTTAAAAAGCGGGTCAATAAACCTCTTACGACGAGAACCAAAATTCCAATATCGAGTACGCTAAAATTTATTGCCTCTACTACCGTAAAACGATATTTAGAAGCAAGCTCAAGTTTCCTGATCCCGGCGGCAGTTTCCTTCCATAATGACCTAACACAAAATCGGTTTGGCTATAACCCAATGTCGGACGCGTAGGCAGGTAGATAGGCTCCAAATCAAATTGATATGCGGGAAGCAATCTCAATTAGGGCAGGCAAATTGAAACGTGGCCCTAATACGGGCGATAGTTTTGCGATGTACGCGTACATGTTATGCAACGTTAGGCTGTTTTGTTTTGTTTGTGGAACACAGCGAGTAGTGTATTGCGTACAGTTGATGGTGGATTTCAAACAAAAAGCACTTTTTATAGTCTGTTCGAAGTTTTTGCAGATTTACAGTTTACTTTCAAAAGAAAAGAAATACGAAAAAAGTATTTGACGAAAATAAAGATGAATGAGTGCTTGTGAAATGTGGGTGTACTATAGGTACACCTCTGCCCATCCCTTCGGGAAAACAAGGCGTGATGTTAGGTGTGTTTCTGAAACAACGGATTGGTAACGCTGAACCAAAAACATTCATCAACTTATTTTTGTGATCGTCTCAAATTCTCTTTACCAGTAACTTATTCAATTACCTGCTCTTTTTCAGTAATCTCTTCTCAAATTAAATACAATTCCGGACTCCTTAATCGAGCACACTCTGCATTTTTTTGTCTATGTCTTTTTAAATGGTCGCAAATTCGGAACAATGATGACACCAAAATGATGGCGACGGAGTGAGTCTGCTTCAAAAATGCATAAAAACTTTTTCTTTGATACCTACATCATTATTTTAATGTTTGAAGCCTTGATACCTTGTATGGAAATGAAAAGTGGCTCGATTTAAGATTCCAAATGTATATAATTATTCGAGCTCACTGGTGTATCTAAATGTAGCTCAACATCAGGTTTAAATACTAAGCCTATTTGAGCTAGTTTCATAAATTACAGTAGATATTATACTAAGAAAAAATATCTCATGACAAGATAAGTGAGTATCAGGTATACCTTTAATAGGTTTGTATTATGATGTCTCGTACAGAGTTTACTTCAAATAGAAAGTGTTTACGTAACTCCCTAGGTATTGAATTTGTTTCATAAAAGCAAATGGCACCGATATTTGTATCATGTAGGCTACCTACAGTACCTAGCTTAGCCTATTCTTTGTATCCATTACTCGTAGTCCTTTATTTAGTATAAAAGTCATATTATTTCGTATTGAAAGTTTTGAATACTTTATACAAATTCAAGGTTTCACAGGGTAATTGAATGTTGAGTGACGAGCTAGTATTTCTTTCAAGGGCAATTGGAGTCAAATAACAATTGACTATCGCAGACTAGTGGCAGTCATTTCTTTTATCAAAACATTGGCTTTATCTAGTGCCCATGACAAACTGTGTGGTAGTTGCGTAACACATTTTTATAATGGCAATGTTATTCATTTTGACACTTCAACAAAATTAATTGCATTATTTACGTTGTCTTGCAGATGAATTTGTTAAACACATGCAGCAATATTAAAGAAATTTCATTCACCATCCTTTGGATTGTATTAAACATTGTGTTATGCAATTGAAGTGCAACACAACATTAATACACATTGTGTTTACATTAATATCCAATATCACAAGCTAAAGTCTAATTTTAGTTATTTAACAGACTGTAGCGGTATCAACATCGCCACATGCGAGCTACACGTCATACTGACGTCACGCAAATCCTGCATCGCGCAAGCAGAGTTTACCGCGCGATTTGCATATATACAACGTCCCGACATCAACCGTCGGGCAGTTGCCCACCAGACACAACACCCGTCTGGTCGGAGGATCCTCCCTTTTCTATAGAGTATAAGTGAACTGTACACCCTGTTTTTCATACCTCTATAAGACATTACACATTCACATTACATAAATAGGCTCAATTATACAGGAAACTAATTATATAAAAACACTTAGAACTTCGACTGCCGTGAATCGATTTGCATGGCTGCAATGCTAAGCACAGTAGTTATACCACTGCAATTTCCCAAATTAGTATGACCAAATCAAATAACCCACAGTAATAATATTAACACAGCACTAGCTTCATTAACCAAACTAATTAACTTGCGCATCTGTTTAGATTAAGCGACCATTATAATTAAGCCCTGTCAAGTTTGTGGTGGTTACGGTCTCGGGAGGCTAAGTGTAGCGGTCATAGAATTGGTGTTTAAGTTTGTATCATGAGATTAGAAAAGTTTGAGGATTTATTTATTGATGATTTTGTTCCCGTTGGCGTTAGAAAACGTAACTTAGTAGTAATCTATAAAATATTTGAAACTCTATTTATTTATTTTTGTACGTCTTGCGACTTGTGCTGCCGGCATTAGCTTTTTCAAGGTAGTTTAATTTTTACGTCTAATTATACAAAGAGGGAACCAGAACAAGTATATTATCACCCCGTTTGCTCACAGCATGTTGTTTATTTTTACCTACTTCAAAAACGGAGGAGGTTCTTAATTCGACTGTATATTTTTTTTATGTGTGTTAGCTCAAAACTTTTTTCTTGGTAACCGATTTGAAAGATTCTTTTTTTATTTGAAAGCTGGTGCTTCTCATGTGGTCCCATATAAATTTGATCAAGGTCTGACCAGCAGTTTTTGAATTATCCTTAGTACTGCGTATTTTTTCCACTTAGTTTATATTGATGATGTTTTAATAATTTCCTGTCACTATTATTTACATATCAAGTAGTGATAAACGAATTTGTGTGGGGTAGGTAACACAACTAAAAAGTGAAAAATAAAAACTTTTTTACAAAAAAAAACAAACGACTTCCAAAAAAAAACACCAAAACGTGATAAATTATTTTAATTTCGGAAGTCGGTGGCAAAAAACTAAAATGAAAAACCAAAGACACCGACTTACGAAATTAAAGTTATTTTTCACTTTTTGGTGTTCTTTTTTGTAAAAAAAGTTTTTTTACTTTATAAAGTCTTATAAACACGGTAAGATTTAATTGCCTGTGGCATACCATAAGTTGAAGCAACAATAAAATTGTACCCTCTAAATAATGTTTACATGATGATGCAAGTATTTTGTTGCTTTAATTTTATTGTATGCTTCAGGCAAGAAACTTACATTGTGTGAACGAGACTTCAGTTATCGTTGTCTGTCGCTACTCTTCTTGATACCTCACTGCTGGTAATATTGATTGATGGTGTGTAAAATAAATCCGTAATTCATTTCAAGACAGGATTTGCACCCGAAATGTGGTTATTAACAAGTGAGTCTGCAAACCTTCGTGCCACCAAGACAATTTATTCACTACTTCTTAGAACAACTTCAGTAAAATATTATACGCGAATGAACTAGTCTCAATATTAACTCAAATAAAATCGTTGAAGCGTAAACCGTCGTCAAATTAAGATATCACTTGAAATACTTAGGTAAGACTTTGATTGCGTTCAATATTGAGAGTACCCAATGGAGTGTTATTTATATTAATCGGTAAAGTTGACTATTTGGTGACTAGTTCCCTTTGCGATGCCTCGAGCTGACTTTAGCCGATGAAAAAACATATTCCTGTAGACTTTTCACAATGACTTCATCCGCGGGGAAGTGAACTGTGCCGTACAACAATTTTTATAATCGGATCAGCACTTCTAGAGATTACCTCTTACAAACAAACAAACGATTTTCCTTTATAAAATACTAGCTGTGCCCCGCGGTCTCACCTGCATAAGTCTCGATCCCGTGGGAATATCGGGATAAAAAGTATCCTATGTCCTAATCCAGGTCATAGTTTACCTATTTGACAAATTACATCTAAATCCGTTCCGCCGTTTTAGCGTGAAAGCGAAACAAACATACAAAAATCAAATCTTTTCTCTTTATAATATTACTTTAGATTAGTTCTATTACCAGTCTTAGTTAAGGCATAGTTACAATTTTACATTCAAGCATTATATGGGTTTGAACGTGTACGTTCAATATTTAATTATCATCATCATCATTTCAGTTAAATGATGTCCACTGCTGGACATAGGTGTCCCCCAAATGCCGGTCAATATTTAATAAGCTTTCAATATTACTTAGTAGCTACGAAGTTAGGGATTGAGCAGAATTATCCATAAAAAAAAATCGTGCCACAGTAAATTTCAAACTCAAACTCAAAGCATCTATTTCAAATACAGCAATTACAGGCACTTTTGAATTGTCAAGGGGTCGGTCAGCCAGAAAGATGAAGCTAGTTGGCGATTCCAAAGCGTAGTAGGTACCTATGGAGAAGAACGGGGAAGAAACTCCATGGACACTCTTTTAAATCAAAATATGGTTACAAAATATTCGTTACATCATTCATTTTGAAATTATGCATGTAAGAACGATGCAGAACGGTAAAAGCGTCCGTAATAAAAATACAAAAACAATTCAAATATTAAATTAAATTAAAAAAGCCGGGGCAGCCAAGAAATTACCAGTTCTTACTGACGGCGCCCGTTCACAAACATCACGCATGGATCACCACCATTCAGCTCAACCATTTTGAAGGGAACTTAATGAGCCAACACACACGCCACCACCAGCGAGACATTTGAGTGAGCATGACATACTCTCAGCCACCAGGGCACATTCAAGGCAATGAAATACAAACCTAGTAAATGGTAGCTTTATAGTAGGTACATAGTACTCACACATGTGCTATGCAATTATACACAATACACCAATAGTTGTATTCATCACTCCACATTCTACATCCACCAATAGTTGTATTCATCACTCTTTTAGTCATATTCGTTTCCTTCCTCCCCATATATGTTTAAGTAAGTATAATGTTATTATTTCATAATATATGTCGGAAATACGTTGGATCAATCGTTTGACTTTGACTAATCGGTATACCAGCTTTATAGTAGGTACTACATAGTACTCACACATGTGCTATGCAATTATACAATACTCATAGCATAATCAGCCTATAATGATCCCACTGCTGGGACACAGGCCTCCTCTCTGTGAACCAAAATCCACCACGCAGCCCAGCGCGGTTTGGTGGATGTCACATAATATATTATAAGATATTATCTTCGAATTTTTTGTTTTCAGGATATGCCGGTTTTATCACGATGTTTTCCTTCACCGTTTTGAAAACGGTCAGCTGGGTTCGCACTAACGACCTACAACTCATAAGTCGGGTCGATCCATAGCCACTTCCTTATTCTGCGAGCTATGTCGAAAACTTTAGTTCTCTACCGGATCACCTCGTTCCAGATTTGATCCCTGAGAGAGGCTCCAAGCATAGCCCATTCCAAAGCGCGCTGAGCGACATTGAATTTATGGACCAGCCATACCGTGGGTTGGACACGTTTCGGACATGCATCGTGTAAATGGGGCTTTAATACAAAAAGTAATTGGCTATGCTTATCAACCTTTGATAGAAGTTTCGTTAAACCATTAACTTTTTTATACATAAAACCCTTTTAAAGCTACTAGAGAAACTAATTTCGAAGATTTTCTACTAAAAACTTGCACTACACGAAACTTACAAAAGTGTAAGTATTCGTAAGTTTTAAGTATTTGAACGAAGTTTGATACAAAGTTGGCTGATTTGTTATCAAATGGAAAACAGGCTTTGATGTGCCAAAGTTAAAGTTTTTTTTTTTGAATCTTTGTGTTTTATTAGTTTGTAAAAGTATTTTCTAAATATTTTAGGGATAATACTTCTATATTTTGTGACAATAACCCTATGGTTAAGGTAAAGGGAATGGTATCTTGGATGTTTGGTCCCTACTTTAGCAGTAAGCACGGCACCTATTTATTGATTTTCCATTAGTGACATATCAAATTAGATTGTGAATTTTGTTAATACTTGAATTATTCTAATTCAGTGTTAAATCATCTGCACTTCGAAAGTCTGAGAACCAGTCTTATCAAGGGGTATCGTATTACCCAGCAACTGGCTTGTGGAGGTCGTATAGGCAGTCGCTCCATTTAAAATACTGGTATTCAGCTGCATCTGGTTAGACGGGAAGCTGACCCCAGTAGCCTTTTCCCAACTAGGGAAAAAGCTAGGCAGATGAGGATGACTAAGTAAGTTAAGTAAGTCAAAATAAGTGGTTAGTTATGTTCATGTACTTGAATTGAACCTCCAGCATTATCACAACTAATCACAAGCACATGTATTCAAATTTTGAAGGGTAAAAAGCTTTAGTAGAATAACATAGACGACAAATCTATTGTAAAATAAAATTGTTGTCTCTCTTATTCACATAACATTATAAAAAATATATAAAATAATATGAATATAGAAAATCAAGTATAAATATGAAAATATGAATACATTATAATAGCATAATTTAATAATAATAAAAATACTTCGAAGAATTTCATAATAATTACCTGCATTATTATTGTGCCATACATAAAATTAAAATAACTAATATACTATACACAAACCTAATAATATATATATACATAATTATACACCCAACTAAACTCATCTAATACTTTTTAATAATATTGAATTGCTTGAATTGCTGCTTAGCCCTCATCCTCTCTCCTAACTTTACTGTGCCCGACAGGGTCCATATTGATCATTTACTTTGTTAGACCATCTATGTAATACATATGGAATGCAGTAAAGAATTGAGTATTGAGTATTAACTACTACAGAACTACGGTATTTTATTGTGCAGCTAATATTTTAGAAAAGTCCTTGAACTCGAAATTTCATAAGTCGCTACAAGATACTTGATACTAAAGCACACCTAGCCGTTTAAGTACTCTAGTAGCTCGTTAGTAATTAAATTTGGTACCTAGCGTAAATAGTTTTATGCAGTTTGATATTGGATTTATACTAGTATCAGATTATTAAAAAGGTAAAAAACTGAATGAAAATGCATAAATAGAACTTCCTTCAAGGCTCTATTATGTAACTATATAAAGCCACCTGCAACTGTGCGTTTAATAGTGGCGTATAATAAAGTCTTTACGAGCTGCGACTCCGAGGCACAAAGAATTTCCTTTGATGGAAGCTTTATTTCATTTAAGCGAGTTGCAAGTGCAATTTAATGAACGCTATGAAATTGTTTTGTGGGAGTATTGTAATGGTTTGAAGGTATTTTAGATGAATGGGGGATTAATGACTACCGTAGTTTTGTTGCTAATGTTTTTAGAGAGGTCAATGAACTAATATTTTTGTAAGTCATAAAACATCGGAATAATAGCCAAGAAGGCCTAGACAAGTGGCAATCAGTTTCAAAGCGTTTCGTATTTCTTCAACGACTTTCAATAGGATTGACATAATTATGCAGAGATCGCATATTCGGATGCGTATTTATCTAAAGTTAATTTTCGCTGTGAAACTATGGAAGCGGCTTATAATATATTTTTTGTAAACAAAATCCCGGGATGCCAGGAACACCGGGAATGCACAACTAGATGGAAAAAAAAGTACTATATGCAGATTGGGCGTAAATATTACCTCGGCTACAACAAGTATAATCACTACGTTTCTATCACAATGATTTGGTCTGGTTTGGTCGGTTTGGTCACTGAAATCTGACGTTAGCGAGATTTTTTGGATACAAAAGCGCATTCCATATTAGCCAACATCTCAACTTTAGCCACCTTACTAACAAACGTTGTATAGCGTCTGTATAGTTACACAACGCTTTGTATTCTTCTTTCGAATGTCAAATACTGACAACTGAAAGAGAGAAATCGGTGTGTAACTATTCACGTGATATAATACGTTTATTAGTAAGGAGGTAGCTGAATATACATCCGAATATCCGATATCTGGGCATAATGTTTTCGGTAGCTAAAGTCTATCCAATACAATTTTGAATTTTCCATCACCGTAATCACTGATAGAATGTTTCTTTCTAGTTTATTACTAAATAGCTTTAACGACTTCACCCGCGTGGAAGCTGAAAAATTAAAACTCATCCCACAGGTACGCACTGTCAAGATGAAAAGTACACTATATCCTAACCCAGGTTTTGGTCTACTAGTGTGCCAAATGTCATCCAAATTCTTCACGCCATCAAGGTGTGATTGGTCAACAACCATCCAAACTCAAAACCATCGAAACTTTGGCGATAAGAACGAATTTCCTGCAAAAAAAAATGCACCTCATTTAACCGTACACGAAAATAATAGACAGGTATTTATAAATAACGTATAATAGAAGTTACAAAGTGTATTAGAGAGCGATCAAGCCTCGCTTATCAGACGCATAGTGCTGGCAATCATATTAGTGTCGTACCTGCACTCGTTACCCGTAATAGCTACTTTAGCATGAGATTCCGTAATGGAACGAGAATTAGAGACTGCTACACTATATTGGTAGCTGCTATTTTTATAAGAGGATGGCTGTAGGATGCTGAATTAGTTCTGCAAGTAGAGAGGAAATATGAAAGTGGAATAATAATTGTTGCACAACAATTATTGGGCAACTAGAACCAATTCTATTTTTTTGTAAATTTTGGCGTTCTAAAGTGGCTTTTATGTGCCTATTTGAAATAAATGATTTGTCTTTGACTTTGGCCAAATTATACAGATTTTTGTACCTTTAAGGCGGAACCTTCTGGGTAGCCCGCGAAATTCATTTATTTTTACGTTTTTTGCAATTTTCAGGTCACTGTCAGGTTGTATTTTGATTAAAATATGATTCGCGACCGTAACAAATATGGCTTTACAGAATTATAATCATTAGAATCAACAATACAACTCCATAAGTTAGAATTGGCCTCAAATATCATGATTTCATGAAATAGTCATTCAATAGCGTAATATGAACTTAGAGCGAAGTATTGCTGATTCTAATGATTATAATTCTGTAAAGCCATATTTGTTACGGTCGCGAGTCATATTTTAATCAAAATACAACCTGACAGTGACCTGCAAATTGCAAAAAATGTAAGAAAAATTGAATTTCGCGGGTTACGTTGAAGGTTGCGCCTTAATGTGTGGCCTACCGTACTTCTGGGATAGTAGGTATCTACTATAAAGGGTGCCAGAGACGTACATCGACGCACAGCCATGATTCCATGGATTCAGTAGATGTTTCTGAACCAGCATTGAAAATTTTACCGTCGGAATAAAAAATAAAAAATTACTGTTCCATACATTTTGACCGCGTAGGTATTGTACTTATCTATGATACAGCTGATTTTTTTTTGATATCCGATGAAAAATTTCTACACTAGGGGAATAGAAAATGAATTGAATTCATGGTTAAAGTTTGGAGGTCGATGTCCCCGCCACCTTGTATAAATAGGACAAGTAGTTTGGTATTTCATAGATTTGATGTTGATGTCCTATTATTACTTATTGCGGTATAGTAATTTTATTCTAGGTGCATCGTCTTCACATATAATTATATAATTAATGTTTATATCATATTGTAAGACATTTTTTAAAAGAGTAACGGTGGAGTTTCTTGCCCATTCTTCTCCATACGAAACTACCTTTTGGAAGGGACAACTAGAATCAATTCTATATTTTTGTAAAATTTGACGCTCAAAAGTGCTTTTGATGTGCCTATTTAAAATAAATGGTTTGACTTGTACTTTATTTGGACTTCGTCAGACAGTAATGCCATCGTATTTTCATGTTGTTACAAGTAGACATAATATAACAGGGAGCTTGCTCTAATAAATATATAGGATTATTAGAATGTTCAAGTAAGGTATACCTATTTAAACATGTTTTTTTCTAATTCCTTTGAATTTTACCAAGGCTAGTAGATAAAAATAAAATACGTTTGTTTGCGGTCATATTGTGCATTACGCAAAGAAAAAACACAAACAAAAAAAAAACAAGTTGGGCGAAAATGTGCGTGACATCCACGTAAACCGGCCATCGGTAGATTCCTATTCTATTATTCAACACAATGGAAGTACTGCCTACATACATCCGTATAAGCCATTATTTCAAAATACAAACATATTGTATAGGTGTAAGACATTCTCGTTTTTCTGTTAACTTTATTTTCAACGCAATCTTAAACCCCTTTTTGCGTTAAAAAAATACCGCCCAATACACCAATTGGGAAAACCGTCCGTAAGTTTAGGGTTTGCCTAAGCCCGGGTAAACGGTCCGGTGTAAAAAAAGGATTATCCACGTTACGGCTAACATCGACTTTACAACACCTACCGAGGATCAAAAGGGTAAAGGGTTTCTATTAGAGATAAATTGTTTTTTTTCCCATCTTTATGTGGTAGAGTTGGTATAAAATCAAAGAGTTTTTATGGACCTTTTTAAGGAAATATTCGAGTGTTTCATTCCTTTAATAAAACAAATAAATACCCTAAATAGGGTGAATAAGGATGCAAGGGTAAATCGGAACGAAAATTTAAAATGGATTTTAACGTTGAAATAATACAATATGTTGTCAAAAAGGGCACTTAATCGTTAATTATGATACAGCAAACACATTAGAGTCCTTTTTGGGAACAAACTATATTATTTCAATGTTAAAATCCCTTTTAAAGTTTCGTTCCGATACACCGCTGCAACCCAATTCACCTCGTTTAATGGTATTCATGTATGGGATTAACTAATCACTTAAGGGGACTACATGAACTAAATGCAAAATTTATAATGCCTAAAAATATATGATCCACTGCAGTAACCTAAATCAGAAAAATATATGATATTCTTCTGGATATATGCTAGTTAGATAGTGTGTTGAAAACATAATACAATTAACTTGATATGATAGAAAAAAATCACGAAGATACCTCTAAAAAGATATTTTAACGATTAAAAACCATACTAATACATGCAAACATTCAGTATTTTTATCCAGATTATTCTACAAGTAACATACTAACGTAATAGTGTTTTAATTTTTAAGTCCAATGAATAGATTTTTTGTAAATGCCTGATTGCTTCATATTTGGCAATAAATTACCAGCGTTGTGTCATCGCGCGTCTCTTTCTTTTCTATGCAATCCGACAGTGACCGCGCTTTAGCTCTTGTAAGCCTCTTAAGCTATAATTTCCTAGAAGAGAGTTTCCGTGATATTATAACGGCCGTCATGAAACTCTGTAATTTTCACCAGTATTTAACATTAAGGTGTCAAAAAACGTTGTGTATTTGTGCAGCCGTTAAAGTGTAACCGTTCACCGCTTTCTTGGGAAACCAAAGCTTAAAGGCTCGTGCACACTGCCGTGACGTAACAGCGTGACACAAAGGCACCGCGTGCTGCGCGACGGGCGGCGCCTTTGTGTCGGGCTGTCCGTCGCACCTGTTTGCGAGAGCCTTTACTCAAAATTGAAGAGGGTAAGATCAAAAACCACAACATATCCACTTATGGAAATTTCTTTTTTTTTCACGTTTTCTGCGCATAATGATAAAACCTAAGCTTTTAATAATTCGCCTTAGTAAAATTATGTCTAATATTAACGTTTTCAACACCTCAAAAAAAAACTGTTTTAACATTTTACATTCTTAAAAAAACATACAAAAATATGTACTCACTATTTACTTCTTAAGTTTTTTTCGATTTCGGCCTTATTGAAAAAAGTGGATATGTAGTGGTTTTGATCCTAACCTACTCAATTTATAGCATTCCATAATGGATTAAAGTAATAAATATAGTATTAAAAGCTTTTAATCATGTGATGACTATTTAATAAGTTTTCATGTCCGTGTACGGGCGCCGTCGATAGAGACTGGTCGTCTTCAAGAATCTACAATACATCCCTCTAAGCAAATCACATGGCGAATTTGCCAAATCATTTACAACAGCATCCAAGCAAAGTAATATAACAACCTTATTGAATAATGTAACAGAGCATAAAATAGGATAGCCAAGCCGAGCTGAAATTGCCAATTCTACAACAACATAGAGTTCAACTTTGCCTGACATATGTGGTGTTACATGTATATAGGGGTCTGAGGCCCTAGCAAAAATGCGTGGCGTAAATTTAACATAAACTCGAACGAGTTTTGAATAAAAAATACAAATGTCCTATGGCATTTTGGTTTTAATCTTTTGCGACAAGCACAATTTATATTAGGTCTTTACCTATGAAATTGCCGTTCTGCAGTACTGGCCATTTCAAATCAAAATAATTTTTGTTTGGCTAAGAATTCTAATTTCAAATTAATTTTATTTTAAAAACATGGTTTTTTTTTTCTAAAAGTAGTCATTTCTTTATTGATTAGTGTTACATTTTCATCGCATTTCAATCTTTTTCGTCATCATGGATACGTTAAAAATTCGAGTAATTATGGAATATGAGTACCGTCGTGGCAGCAACGCGGCACAAGCGGCACGCAACATCAACGACGTTTACGGAGCTAACACTACAAACCAACGCACCACCTGTTATTGGTTTGCTCGCTTCCGTTCTGGAAATTTCGACCTGAAAAATGAACCTCGCGGTCGTCCGAAGACTTTGGTCGACAATGACGAATTAAAGGCGATTGTGGAAGCTGATGATACACAATCTACGGCTGAATTAGCAGCAGCTTTCGACGTTAGCGTCAAAACAATATTGGTCCATTTGCGTCAAATTGGCAAGGTAAAAAAGCTTGACAAATGGGTGCCCCACGAACTCAATGATCGCCAGCGCGAAGTACGCGTCGAGACGTGCCTTGCACTGCTCAACAGACACACAAATGAAGGAATTTTGAACCGCATTGTTACCTGCGATGAAAAATGGATTCTGTTTGATAACCGTAAGCGCTCAGCAAGTTGGTTGGATCCTGGTTCAGCACCTAAACAATGCCCTAAACGAAAACTTACCCCTAGAAAAGTGATGGTCACTGTTTGGTGGTCTAGCGCCGGTGTGATTCATCACAGCTTCTTACCAAACGGGGTGAGCATTACTGCAGATGTGTACTGTGAAGAACTGAACACAATGATGGAGAAGCTGGCGCATCTCCAACCAGCATTGGTCAATCGCTCGTCTCCGCTGCTCCTGCACGACAACGCGCGACCTCATACTGCACAGCAGACGGTCTCCAAGTTGCAAGAACTGGGGTTGGAAGCTCTCCGTCATCCGCCCTACTCACCAGACCTTGCGCCTACAGACTACTACTTTTTCCAGAATTTGGATAACTTCTTGGCGGGAAAAAAATTTAATACCCGAGAGGCAGTACAAAATGCCTTTGAAGAATTTGTTGCCTCCCGTCCAGCTGATTTCTTTAAGAAGGGCATCAATAAACTGCCACTGCGATGGCAAAGATGCATTGATTGCATGGGTGATTACTTCGATTAATACAAATAAAAAATTCATGAAAAAAATTCGTTTAAATTTTTTCATACAAAACGGCAATTTCATAGGTAAAGACCTATTATTACCCATATGTATGAACAAACTCTTTAAACTATGTCAATATTATGTGCAAAAGCTGTATGTATTTTTAAGTTCAAAATGGTTATAATTTACATTACGTTTATTCCGCGCGTTCGTGCTAGACGAAAATAGCGAAATGCGACGACGGATTTTGATCCATGACGTGATAAAACAAGTGAATATCTTTAAGTGGAACTGGACAACCTAGAACAAGAAATTATGAAGAATGGGAAAAAGACTTGACAGAATAGTTGCTAAGGCAAAGTAGATGAAATTCCGAAAAGACGATACACAAGATGGCCTAGACAAATTGACATTCTAACAGCGATGGCGATAATTGTCAAAGTCAAAGCATTTATTTCAAATATGCACATTAAAGGCACTTTAGAACGTCAACATTTACATGAAAATAGAATTGATTCTAGTCGCCCCTTCCAAAAGGTAGTTTCGTATGGAGAAGAATGGGCAAGAAACTCCACCGTTACTCTTTTAAAATGTTTTACAATATTTTATATACATTAGCTGTACCTTTCAAACGCTAACGGTTTTTATTTTAGCGCTCATTATAATGTGAAGACGAATAATGAGGATAATCCAACCATGTATTGGATTGACATGAGCTACCGGAAATCTTATGCCAATTCCGTTGAATGTCGTAGAAATACGTAATGCTTTGAAAGTGATTGGCACTTGTCTCGGTACTCACTGAAAAAGGGTGGATCGCGCGCAAAATAAATAAGTACCGGTAAATTGGGGTGTAATGCAACTACCGGGGTGAAAAACATTTTAAACAATTTACAGTACCTTTTCCCTCCAGTGGTATGATGACATGATAAAGATTAAGAACCTAACTCATTTCTAATGTTGTTACCAACTTATATCCTTAACTTTAATATTATAAATGCGAAAATAAGTTTGTTTGTTGGTTTGTTACCTTTTCATGCCTAAACCTGTGAACCGATCATCCTGAAATTTTGAATATATGTTCTCAGGTGTACACAATCGGACATAGGGTACCTTTCATCCCTAAAAACAGTACTGTTCCCGAGGAAAACAACAATAACGTTCTTATGATAATAGATGGCGCCACGTGTCTTTCGAATTATAACTCGAATTGATTCTCAAAGACTAAATTAACGCGAGCGAAACCGGGCAAAAGCTATTTATTATTAAACCTCACTTACTTACACAAGTTATTTACTTGTAAAATACTGGTATTTAGCTGCATTCGGTTAGACTAGAAGCCAACTCCGACATAGTTTGGAAAAGGGAGGGAGATTGACTTACTTATACAAGATTATGTTAAGGCGACAATAAGTGCCAGCGACCTTGAGCGAGTGGGAGGAGCATGCGAAATTTTTAAGCGAATAAAATTGCACAGAGCGTTAGCGTCTACCAGGACATTGGTCAGCGATGCACTGCCACCTGTCGCCCGCAAAAGCCCCCGCTTCAATGCGCATCAAGTTTATTCGCAAAAACAACCCACCTTGATTTATCAAACACAATACAAATAAAAGCCGTATGTAAAAATTTGGGTACTTAAATTGTCTTTTAGATGGTTTAGATTTCATGAAAATACACCCAATAGTTTTTGCGTGATTATCGTTTTTGTGTTCGCGTTAGATATTACTTAACACTATGTTATAAAAATATAATTTCAAATATTCACATATCAAATTACGAAGAAAATAGTCTAGTTTATCATACATATTTCTCAAACAAATAAGACTATTCGTTTAGACGTGATGTTCAATTTGAAATCATTCAAAGTCGTATATCTGCGCCTTAAGAACCAATCAACTACATAGAACCGTATTATTAAATTTGTTTTGTGGTTCCACTTGTTGACGTGAACAAAGTTTTAGTTCTAATCCATCTCATCCTTGTTTGTTCTCGTGGTTTCTGCGGTCATAGCGGCTGATCCCTGTTTGAACTGTAAACTTTAGTAGTTTGAGACGTGTTTGTTAGTGGGTCAAGGTTGTTATTACATAATCACGCAGTCCTATATTCCCTAAAAGGTTGGACAGACGTGTATTGTAAGCCCACATTTCGCCTGTATGTTTAAGTCTCATGCCCTCATAGCGAGTGAGACGGACTTATTCTGTTGTTCTCTGAGTGAATTCACAAGGAATGCATTTTTTTATAATTAGTTATAGATGTTAGTTTATATTAAGTTAGTTTTATGCGCATTTATCACATTGGGGTTAACCTGTAATGGTAGATGTAAGTAGAAATAAATAAATAAATCACCTATTATATAAAAAATCCGGCGAACAGCTCCTGACTCTGGCCGTCCACTGAGAAAAACTCAATGGAAAAACCTAATAATGCTTAAAGAGGTAGCGAGATGACCTATAGATGCGTAACGCAAGGGTTAGTTCGAGGTGGCTCAGGAAAAGAATACGTGAAATCATTTGGGTTAAGACTCTGCCGAGCAGTGGGACAATGTTAGCTAAATTAATTAAACTATGTTATGTAGTACCACGCACTGTTAACATACGTAGTATCCGGGTAGGTACCCTATTTGCTGTCAATACCTGTCGAACTAATTCTGGTTTGCGCTGCCCTATCCGTCGAATGGTTGAATCTTATAATTTTAATTTTGTTAATATTGATATTTTTGTATGCTCAAAACCCAAATTTAAATGTAATTTTATGAAAATGATTATGAACCAATAATGTTATTAGGAATGTAAGCTAGTCTAGATTTTATTTTATTATTTATTTGTTTTTAGTGTTAAGTATTACTCTGTTGCCAAGCAATCAATTAGTATTTCTATTTTGCATGATGTAATTAATTATTATTAATGTGATGGAATTATTTATTTCCTATCTAGTGGCACTCATTATCATATTTTCTTTTGTTAATATGCGGATAATGTAGTGGGCTGCAATATTGGTAATGTTTTGTATAATCTTTTTTCTGTTCCAACACATATTGTAGCTGTTTATTGTCCCTGAATAAAATAAAATAAAATAAAAAATAAATAAAGAAAAAATCATGTAAGTAACACTTTACCCGACCTGGGGATCAAACCCAGAACCTCATGCTCAGGTAGTTCAATATAGGTATCTATTTTTATTATTTATTTTAATACTGCAACGGTGCGGTTTAAAATAAGATGTAGTGACAAAAATTTTAAAGAGTATGCTTAGATGGTTTGGTCATGTCGAGAGGATGAATGAATGGCGACTAACAAAAGGTATTTACAAGGCAGATGTGAGTGGAAACGCCGGGAGGGGACGCCCTTGGAGGACATATAGTGACCTTATTGGTGGCGTTCAGAAAGGTCAGGTGCGTAGTACTCGCAACTGGCGTGCATGTATGACCGATTTATGAATGTAAACGAGGCAAAAGGAGTATGTAAGAATCGTAGCAGGTTGCGTTTTGTAGTTTCTGCTTCCCCCATAAGAAGAAAGCGTGAGTTTATGTATGTATATGTGTGTTATTTAATACTTCAAGCACAGAAATGTACACAGGCGGACTTAATGTCCTAGGCATTTTCTAACAGTCAACCTTTGGGTGATGCAGACAGTGGTAGGTGCAATTACGATTTTTTTTGGAATACATATTTATTTAAATATACCTATACATACAACACACAACAGCAAAAAACAAAACAAACAACAGAACATCTACAAATACAATACACAACAACACACAATACACAACTATAAATACAATATAATATAGGTACCTAATTAAATACAGGGTGTAAGGGACAGCCCTCCCCAGACTGATGGGGTGAATTCAGTATATCATACTAAGATGACCGGTACATGAAATAATTTCAGGAACGTTATGGGAATCCAATAAACCTGATTTGTTTTATAACCTCACACGCAATGTATCGTTACCGTGGCAAAACGCACGTAGCGAACGGCCGGCAGCGCGCTCGCGTCACGTGATTTATTTCAACATCCATTGCAGATTTTTATATTTCAGCTGTTTTATTTACTTAAATGGAATGCTGCGTACAGATAATGTACATTAAAATAAAGGAATAGTAACGGATTCAAAATAAGGAGCTGAATGCACCCTGTTAGTTTGCGAAGGGCTGTCCCTTACACCCTGTATAAATACCAATAAATAATGGGCCATCTGATGTAGAGTGATACCGACAAGTGGGAGTAATCACATGCTTTAGATTTGGCAAGGGTTTGTAGATACGTTGCCAATGTTGCCAAAGTTGGAATGTCTTATGAGCCTGCAATTTCACAAGTAACCATTCAAAAGATCAACAAGTAATGCTATTCATATTGTCAGTCATTTTCAACAGTGTTTGGTAAGCTGAATTCTGTGTAGTTCTATTATACGCAGTAACTCTTTGACAAGATAAAGCTCAGTAAAACACAAACAGCAGGGTTTCGAAAACAAGCGTTTTCGCACATTTTTTGGAAATACATTTCGAGACATGAGGCTCGCCACACGCCGCAAAACTGTGGACAAAGTGTGTACTATACACTCGCGATACGGGCACAACAAAGTGCTGCAATTTAGGTGAAAGTAGACTCTGCTGGAAAAAAGTTAAGGTTGGTTTTGTATTGACAAAGTTGTAAGGTAAAGCATTGTTGCTTGCAAATCGTAGTAACGTTACGTTGTAATTTAAGTACAAACTCCATGAATTACTCATGTTTATTTTCACGTTTCAAAAGATTTCGTGCCGACAACGAGACGCAAATTATTAAAATTGCTTCGACTTTCATAAAATATTAGGTACCTATGTTTGCTTTGAAATGAAAATAAAATAATGAGGTAACATTCATGTTCATTTTTATAATGTTCGTTAAAAGGTCACTTTCAAATCGAAAGTTTGCATGTCAGTTTATGTTAATTTGTGTCTTTCAATTTTTGTAATGATTTAATTACGTATATTAGTTTGACATAATATTATTCACATTAAGCCATTTTTTACAGAGTGCGACAAAGGTTCCTTAGAGTTGTGGCCGCTGCAGTTAGTGCACTCAGGAGACTTCTGGGTATTTGTGAGTCATATGCCCTGTCGCATGGACTCAAATACAATGCTACTAAGAGTGTTCTCATGCTATACAAAGTAGGGAACAAGGCTCCCTGTAACGTGCCGCCAATTAAGATCGGCGGGTCGGCACTCGTGAGGGTGTCTAAAGTCAAGTATGTGGGTCACATGCTGCGAGATCGGCTACACGATGATGAAGACCTAGAGAGGGAAAGGAGGGCGTTGGCAGTCCGCTGCAATATGTTGGCCCGCAAATTCACACGATGTACCACAGATGTAAAACTGTTACTTTTCAGAGCCTTCTGTCAGTCTTTTTACACGTGCAGTCTGTGGATCAACTTTACGCGGCGGGCTTACAACGCCCTGCGTGTTCAGTACAACGACGCTCTGAGGTCAGTGTTGAAAAAGCCCCGTTACTGCAGTGCTTCCGCAATATTTGCGGATGCTTCCATCGATGATTTCTTCGCAATCATTAGGAAAAGAACTGCATCGATAATGAGAAGAGTCTGTGGTAGCACCAACACTGTCCTCAGAACGTTAGCGTGCAAAATTGATGGTCCGTTTACTGTGTACTGGGCAGGTGTACATCTGCACAGGAATAGGAAATAGGCTAAGTTATTAATGTGTATCGTGGTTTGTTTACTAACAAATTACTAACACCTTTTTATTTTTGTGTGTACTACTAACAACCCTACTAACACTTTCTTTGTAATTATTATATGGACTGTATGTCTGAAATAAAGATAACTAATAATAATAGCGCATAACTATTTTTGGTATTTATATTTATAGCTTCATGTATTGCATGGGGCTTGATGAAACTATCAGAATCTGTGGTCGATATATTATCACCTTTTTTGTGTTCTAAGTATAAACTAACATAGTTTCTACGATAATTTCGACAATAACACAATGTGAGCCTATGTAGTCTGTAAATAAAATATTTTTATTTATTATAATTCGTATTATAATGTTTTCTTAATATTATGTGGTAGGTTTCTTTTTTCACATGGAAATGACAAGGACTGAGGACAATAACAATCTTTGAAAGTTCAGAATGTAGGAGTTGAAATAAACCACAGTACGAGTATCACTGTTAGATTTCGTTAAATTTTTCGCAAAAAGAAATTATCACACCGAATTACAAGGTAATGTTGAACGTTCAACGGCTGGAGCAAGATTGAGGGACCGCTCGAGTCAAAAATGGCCGCAATCTAAACTACTACTGACGTCATTTGAAATACTTTTAATTTATTTTAATATAGTTTAACCTCCGGAATCAATCATTTGACTAACTTAATTCGTTAATATGATTCAAATATGATATCGCTTCTGATTAATTGAGCTACTGATTTTAAAAAACAAAATATAACATATTGTTTTATTATTATTTAGAAAACGTTTATAGAAATATCAAGTATGAAAGTATAATTAAGTACATGTTGAATAAAAGAGTGAAACAAGGATTCAAGATTTAGTACGCCTGTATCCAACTAGAAACTGTGTTTTACTGAATATTCTTAGGGAAGAAATGCTACCGGATTTACTGAACAACTTTTTTCAGCTTTCTCGCTTCGTGAGAGTCCTTGCCGTAAGACGTTTATGAAGTAGAATAGAATTGTAATAGAGTCAACTTGGCGAGCTATAAGAAATATTACGAAAGTCATCTGTTGTTACAAAAAATTACTACAGTTTTTCAGGAAAACTTTGATGTCATTTTCTATTTTTCGTGTAGCATGTCAAAACGGCAGACAAAATTGTGGATTGTAGGCAAAAAATGTATAAACATTAAAAGAGTAGCTATTTTATTAGAATTATTGATATTGTTTATTTTTCGCGACATACAAAAAAAAAGAGTATGTATTTTAGATTTATTGTTATTATTTATTTTTGGTGAAATACAAAATTCTAATCAATTCAGATGTACAAAAGTCGGATTCTTTATCTTCAATTCAAGATTTAAGAACTTTATCAAAGTCTAATATTTTCATTTTTAAGCTAAAAGACTTAAAATGATATTAATAATAAATGTACACACGGCTACATATCAAGCTATATATTTCCAGTATAAGCTGATCTCGTATTGTATAGGATTTCCATGAAATGAGAGGCCAGCTTATACTGGATATGTATATATATATAAAAAAAGAGGGAAAAGAATCATAAGGCACTAAAAAATTCGTCGGCCTGGCAGCATTGCCACGCTGTATGGCGATGCTGATTCTTTGGCCAAGAAAAATAGGCCATTGTAAAGTTAGTAAAATCCCCTACACCTACAGATATTATACAGTAAAATGAAATGAAAACTACGCTAGATAAACTAATAAGAAACGATAAACATCAATGAACAAAATCTTTTTATCTTTAAATTAGTGAGTATTTTTTTTCTGATTCACGACTGGATAAGTTATAACGAGAGCGCGCGTGTAGCCGAGTGTAGTTCTATTGGTGTGACAGCAAACCTCCATAAGTATGGTGGGGAAAGAGCTGCCATTCCGCAGACAGATCCACAGCAGCAGCTAGTACAATATAAACTATTCCGCCACAACCAAATCAGTATAATATGGAACTTTACATAGAAGCATATGTTTAGTTTTATGGTAATGTATGTACCTACGTACTAGCAGTTTGCAAGTATTTCTAGGCTAAGTCTTCACAAGCACCAATAATGATGGGACGGGAATATTTTCATTTATAGCCCATACGGTTTTATTAAAGATTTCTTGTAGACACACCTCATAAAATTTTATAGTCAAAGCTCATATATTTTTATATTGATGTTTATTTACATAATTTATGGTTTTAGGCTTCTGTTGTGGTGTAGAGAATAGTATATGCTTTATGTATGTATGTATTTTTTTATTATTGTATATGTAAATTTTACACCACACCCCAGACTACCTGCGGGTGTAATGGGGCACACTTACCATCTCAGTGCCCCAAGTCAACCTTACCCTCATTGTGCACATGTCTTCATGGAGGCTCTGACAATCGACGAATGGCGGTATAACCATTTCTAAGTAAAACTTCACAGCTAAATGGTGCAGACTAGTGACGGGCAGCAGCGTCACTAGTTCGAAAAGCTGTGACTGCGATCGCCAACCCGCATGCTCAGCGTGGTGATTATGGGCAAACCCCCCAATGGCAAGCCAAAATCAACCACGGCTCCCAGTTCCCTGTCCCCTTGCTATTCCTGATTTTGGTGGCAGTCACGGTAATGGCAAGGTAGATAGTGCGAAGAATCCCCAGGTTACGAATGATCACCAAACCCATTTGGGTTTGGTTTGCGTGCGTAATAAGTCGCCAAGGTCAATTAACCTTGGCGACGGCGGCGGCGTTACGGCTTGACGAACACCTAGTGTAGCGAGAAGAGCTCGGAAAAATAGGGTGGCACATTCTTGGGTTGAGTGAAATCCGAAGAGAGGGGAGGACACAATAACCCTTGCCATCGGGCCATCTTTAGTATTTTCGAGAGGGAGACCATCTATCCCAAGGCGGAGTCGGGTTCCTGGTAAATAAATCCCTTTGTGACAACGTTGTAGAAGTCTCCAGTGTCTCGAACAGGTTAGCGTACCTCGTTGTTAAGCTAACCGATAGGTATAGCCTCAAGGTTGTTCAGTTTCACGCACTGACCTGAGGCACACTCGAATGACAAAGTGGAAAAAATATTCGAGGACATTTCCAAAGCCTTGCATTCCACCACTAAGGCCTTCTGTAACGTTCTCATGGGCGATTTTAACGCTAAAGTTTTGCAACTAATCAGTAGTAGGATCCTACGGGTTTGGCAGCAGAAATCATAGGGAGCAAATCCTTGTCAACTTCCTTGAGAAGGAGGGGCTTTTCTTTAAGAAACAGCCACAGAAAAAATGGAAGTGGCGAAGTCCCGAAACTATGAAGAAAAATGTGATGGAGTTCATCATAATGGATAAAATGCATATGTGTGTGTGTTGTTGTGTGTGTTATGTGTGTTGTTGTGTGTGTTGTTATGTTGTGTGTATGTTATGTGTGTGTATGTGTGTTGTGGATCAACAAGTTCAATACTGGCAGTGATCACAGACTTGTTCAAGGCTCCCTGAGTATTAACTTCAAGCTCGAGCGAACTCGTTTGATGAAGTCTAGGCTCCGAACAAATGTGCTCCAAACTACGCTAGGATATGAAACGTTCCAGTCGGGCTTGGGGAACCGATTCATTACCGTGGAAACCACAAATGACGTCGACCAGGCGCTCGACCAAATTATGGAAATTCTCAGGGAGGAAGGTACGCGATATTGCAAAATGCGGCGTACGGGCAAGAAGTCCAAACTTTCCAAAGAGACTCTGGAGGTTATGACGGAACGACGTGAAAACCCACTTATCTCTTCGTCAGAACCACGAGCACTCAAAAAAATTTTTGACCATTGGTACAACGCGAACTGCGGCGGTCCAATACACGCTCTATAGAGCAAACTCGGGAAAGCGGGATCTACGGAAGAACTAAACTATCATGCTCATAAAAAACTGTGTTAGGAGTTTATGGGCTTTCAGGAGAACACGTGGAAAGGAAATTGTAGCCGTGTTGTGGGGCAAAATTGTATAAAGCAACTCTGATTTTGACTATAAAAATAATATTTTCATAAATAGAGGGCCCAAAATCGGAATAAAAATCTGCCACTGTAAGTATGTATAAAATAAATAAAAATACTTACTTACTTGTTTCTTTAGGAAGACGATCCCATGTAGAAACTAAAACTTAGCTCTCAGCTAGCAATTAATTGGATATCGATGTTTCTACATCTAGGACAAAACTTTTATTGAGACTTTTGCAGGTAGATTCATAAAGAATAGGATTTTCATCAAAACAAAATGGTTTTCGGTTTTAAAGTAATTGATGATTTCAACACCTAATATGCTCTGTTACCAAACCGCTACCGCGTGTACCGCTTTCTTAGTTAAGTATTCCACCCATTCAAATGTAAACTTAGTCTGTGTTAAAATATGCTATCTGCAAAAGCCTGTAAAATGTATCCCTAATATTTCCGTTCTCGATTTAGCTGCAAGCTATTCCAAAATACCCGTAAATAACCCAATAAGCCAATGTATACGTAGATGCAATATCTAGCGAAGTGGAATCGCGGTCTTAGACTGTTCACACACATTCGGGCTCCTGCTCAATTGAAAAGCGTGACGACGAATAATAAGCAGTGTGCTCTAACGTTTATTTTGTAAACAACGTGTGATCCACTTGTTGTGTACATGACCTAATAAGGGAGGAAGATAATGTACTTACCTACTTGTTGCTTGTTTTGGGAGCGTTGGAAATAAAGGAAAATAAAATTGCTTTACGCCTGTATTTCTAGAAGGCGTAGGCAGCGGTGTATTCAATGTATTGCACCCTGATTTTGCTAGTTATATTAAGTATCATATAAAATGAGACGTGTTTAGGTGCTTAGCTTATTGCTCTAAATCCACATAGGCTGCTACGGAAGAATTCATAAATGTAAGTAAAATAATAGTTATTTATGATACTAGAGCGGTAAGTTGGATTTTACAAACGAGTAGACGAATGATAATAGTCACGAGTTTGTAAATACCAATTTCCGCACGTGTGTCATAAAACGTTTTTCAACACATTTGCGAGAAAACAGTACAATAATATCGGATTCCTCGCTTGAACTCATAAAATTATTTTGTTTTTAAATATCAGTCGGAAAGTCGCAACAATCTTTGACGTTTCCAATATGAAAATGGCGCGAATTTGCAAATGGCGCCACGTGCGCGTGATGAAAATTAGAACTATATCTTTCGTCTCGTTCTCTCTTTAGTATTAAAGTGACACAAACGTAATGAGCAAAAGCGCTTCCAAGGAGGTTCGATTATTTAGCTTATTTATTCTCGTAATGTGAAACTCGTTGGTAGAATTCTTACATATTTTTTATGGAAGTTAAAAAAGAAACCGTAAAGGATACGTACGGCGCTATACAACGGAGTATGCGGTAAAACAGGTACTTAGGAGTGAGTACCTATTTTACCGCACGTTCCGTTGTATGGTGCGTAAATTTTAACTTTCGAACAATGTATACAGGCTTCGTAAATGCATTTTTTGAGCAAATGTGTTGAAAAATATATTAGGCATATATAGGTCGTATCCGTGCTAATAAATATTATATGTTTTTTTATGATTTGGGAATTGATGGTTTTGAGTACAGTTTTGGTATAAATACGGTGTGCCAGTTTATAGTTGCTGATACCATCGTTTTTTTAACTTTTTCTCTTGATTTACCTATGATTGTTCCAAGTTCACAATTGAGCTGAAATTATGTTTTACAGACGCGTGTGGGTTGATAAACACTGATGCAATTAGTCACCATGCTTTTTGTCACATTGTCGATGCTTTGGTAGGTCACCAATCATAGATTCAGTCAATAAAGTGACTCACAGAGTAGATATTATTTTTTTCAACACATGTGCTCAAAAAATACTTTTACGATGCCTGTACACATGGTTCTGAAAGTTAAAAATTACGCACCATACAACGGCACGTGCGGTAAAATAGGTACTCACACCTAAGTACCTGTTTTACCACATACTCCGTTGTATAGCGCCGTGCGTATCCTTTACGGTTTATTTTTAATTTCCATAAGAAATATGTAAGAACTACACCAAGGAGTTTTACATTACGAGAATAAATAAGCTGAATAATCGAACCTCCTTGGAAGCGCTTTTGCTCAAAACATTTGTCTCACTATAATATTAAAGAGAAAATGAGACGAAAGATGTAGTTCTAATTTTCACCAGGCGTAAGCGGCGCCATTTGCAATTCGCGCCATTTTCATATTAATAGAGACGTCAAAGATAGTTGCGACTTTCCAACTGATGTTTATAAACAAAGTATCTAATAATAAATGAGTTCAAGCAAGGAATCCGATATTAATATTGAACTGTTTTCTCGCAAATATGTTGAAAAACTATAGGACACACGTGCGGAAGTTGATATTTACAAACTTGTGACTATGGTAAACCCTCGACTACATCTCGGGCTTACATTTGTCTACTCGTTTGTAATAACCAACTTACCGCACTAGTATCATAAATAACTATTGTCTCGTTTCAAACGCCGCCACCCGAAGCAATTAATGAAAAACCGATATTAGGCTCGCGTGGAGTCAGCTACCTAATTACTGACTTAGCAGGTAGGCTAGCTTAGTGATAGTTTACTGTTTTAGTTTAGCAACTGTTTGGCAGCTTTGCAAGAAGTTTGCACGCATGTTTATTTCTTTTGCATGCAAGTGATGGGAAATTCTTTGCATTACAAGTAGTTCTCAAGTTGCTAGCATGCGCGCAAGTATATTATAAATAAAATATAGATAATAGAATTTCAATTTAGTATTTACAATTTGCTTCGTGATTTTATAGCAGTTATGGCAGATTAATTCAAAATAAATAGCTCGATTATCGATCATGATTATGATCGATAATCGAGCTGAATGGCGTTCAATTGGAGAGGCCTATGTCCAGCAGTGGCCTGCTGTGGGCTGATGAAGATGACGATGTCATACTACCTGCAGTATTGGCTCTCCTTCTCCCTTTAAATCCATCCAAAGGTCGACTTTAAAAAGGTAACTTTTAGCGATAAGGCCGCCCATTGTGTATCCCTACGTAAAAATTCTATATTTATATCTGTAATTTCGACGGTGTGTATTCTATTCTATTCTATCATGATTTTACTGGTAATGCTTACGGCGGAGTGTAAATTGGTCATAAGAGCTTGATGTAGAGGCATTATGCCGATAAAATATGCCTCATAACGAGCTTATAACTTTTTAAGTAGCTGTGTGCCTATCGCTAGTTAGATGACTGTTTTTAATATTTTACTAGCGACCCGTCCCTGCTTGGTACGGTTCTTACGACTTGACATAATATATACATGAAACTACTTTTTTTTTTTTTTTTTGTAATATTTAAGTTTAATTAAATTAATTCTCTAAATAATAGGAAAACCGCAGCAAATCTGTTGCGTAGTATAGAAGAACAATGCAGTCACACGCACCAACAAGAAAACGAATATAGATTAATATTACTTCATTAATTGTTAAGACATTCGTTAACATTACGCAAAGAAAGAAAAAACAGTTAAAATTAAAACAGCTACAAGAACTCGTCACGTAACTCAGCCTGCAATTACAGAAAGGCATGCACTTCACTTGAAATTAAGTTAAGACTCTTTTCTTTCAACATCACGAATTTTTATTTACTTCAAAAGTTTTTACTTTAACTTTTTCGAATGAAACTCAAGAAAGGCAAGCGAGCTCCGTGACTTTGCATTCTTTGCCGTAATTCGAGCTTCGATGATTATAATCTTGTGTTTACAAAAGAAATCAGACTAACAAGGACAAAATACCGTGACTCGGGTTATAAATTAATTTACATAGATTAAGGTTGAAAAATATTATAAAATAATAATGAAGTGGAAAGGTTGGGATCATACTTTTTGATGAGATACCTATACAAATGAAATAGCAACTTATATTTTTTTGCTTGATTTTGAGTCTCTTGGAATTATGTGGAAATAGAAAGTTAAAATAGTCAATATAAAATAATAAATACCTACCTGCTGGACTGCCTCGTTGGTCTAGTGGTCGCAAGCGCTACTGCTGAGCATGAGGTTCTGGGTTCGATTCCCGGGTCGGGCAAAGTGTTATCGGGTTTTTCCATCTGGAATTTCTCGGTAGCAGCCCGGAGTCTGGATTTGTGCCCGGTTGATGGCAATAGGCTCGCCCCCTATTACATGGGACTTAAACATAACTGGCGAAATGTGGGTGTGCTATAGGTACACCTCTGCCTAACCCTTCGGGGAATACATGCGTGATGTTATGTATGTAAATACCTACCTATTTTAAGTAGAAGCAATTTGTCTTAATACTTTTTTGTATTGATCATATTTGGGTAACACCACAATGGAGTATTATAAACATCATTTTGTATTTCAACTCTAAAATATTTCAATAGACAATATATTTATGGCCTACACATAAAACAGCAATACTAACTAACAAAATACTGTTTTAAATATTGAGAACCTAGAAAACAAAACCCTGCAAGTTACTTGCACAAGTGCTGTCAAGCAGCCCAGTTTTAAATTGCAGCCACCTTATTTATCTTGCCGATCTGAAGTTTTAGTTGGTAACAGCTCAACTTGGGTATCGCACGATACGAGTACAAGACGCTTACTCATTGTTCATTTCAGAAACTTTTGTAGCATCGTTATTTTCAGTTTTATTTTTATACGGTCAGGGAAATTTGTTATTTATCAAATTGACAAACTACGTCAGTTTGTCGTGTTATAGCCATTTTATGCAATTACAGCTGTGATTTGAATATACGGATAATTTCAATTCGTTAGTCAATTTGACTTCGCTACGATTTTATTATATTATATGAAAGTAAGTAAGTCAGTAAAATTAAACAAAATTAATTAATTAGTTGTTTAAACATGGTGTACATGATATATTGCATGCAAGATAATAAAATATACAGAAAAGTTCTAACATGTTCAGCCGCATAACGTGGCGTACAAATTGATAGGAAGAGATGGTGCATAAACCGTGATAATATTCATCAAAATTACGTTATTGAAATTATATAGGTACTTATTAAATGTCAAAGTAGTCATTAAATAAATTAGGCAATAAAAAATATGAATTACTGTCATTAAAATATCAATTCGAAATTACAATTATTCCACAAAAAATACAATAAATCACAATAACATGTCAATGAAATACAACATCGTCATCTCAAAAACGAAGAAAAATTATCCTCTTTCATAAACTCTGCTATACTGTAAAATGCTCTTTCGGTTAGTAAACTCTTCAATTTACTTTTAAGAGCAGATTTATTTAATGTTCTCCATGATTTGGGCAATTTATTAAAGATGGTCGGACCCATGCAAAAGATGCTCTTACGCATAAGAGTGGTTTTAGCGCCATGACTAGTGTTTGAAATTATCACGTCTATTCCTAGGGACAGCATCAGACAAAAGCTGAAATAAATGAGTATTCGCTTAAATGAACATTATTGTTTCCAGGATATATAATGTAAGAAAATAATTTCTCTGAGTTTACATAAAGACATTTGATTTGTGGTCAAATGGGTTTTGGCTTTTGAGTGCATCGTTTAGTTAAATTTTAAGTCAATGTCTCATAACATCTATCAGTTGTCAGTTAAACTGTTGGCCTTTTTTTTTGTGTGGGAAATCATCTAATAACTTCTGCCACTCTGGGCAGAGCGGGAGGGCGTGTCAGACTTTTACTGACTAAAACCCACCCGTGTTCCTTAAGTTGCCTGTGTGCCAGGGCCACGGTAACCCTTCAAAGCCGTGACCCCGGCAGGCATCGGCCCTAACGGACCCCATCAATGTGTGCTGACATCTCTTTGAGGTGCCCATCTTCGGATGAACCGCGGCAGGCGTAACTTACACTGACGCGTGCGGCTATATTACTTAGCATGGCTAAGTAATATAGCCGCAAGACGCAAGACGTCTAATTTACCTACATTTTTGACATTGATTTTACCTGAGATGAGATGCGACTTGATTTTGAACATTTTTAATTACGGGAATTGGCCTTGAGGTAGCTGGCGAGTTGTTGCTAGGGTTGTTGTCAGAGGTTAAACAACTGTGCAAGGACTATACACATGGTTGGATAGCTCATTGAACGTAGCAAGTAAAATGGGTACTTCAAAAGCCAAAAAGGCTGGAATGGTGCGCAGAATTGTGGTTTTTACGCATACGTTATGGCTGACCGTTACAACCAAGTCTCTTTGTGAAATAAGAAAATGTATCGCGATTTTATGAGCTCGTAAATAAAGGGTTGATCATAAAGTAAACTGTAAACATTTTTATAAGATTGGTGTTGTAAAATGTCGGATAAGATGTTTTTTCTTGTAAATCACTGATGCGTTACTTTTTAATGGTGTTTTTTAAAGCAATATTTTCTTGTTGCTACGTCCTATTACAATGAGTATTTTCTATTTACCTATTTATTTTTAATTAATTGGCCATAATTGCTATACAATCACGAAGCAAATTGTAAATATTAAATTAAAATTTTCTAATATACTTGCGCGCATGCTTGCAACTTTCGAATTACTCGTATTGCAAAGAATTTCCTAGCATGCAAAAGAAATAAACATGCGTGCACGCTTCTTGCAAAGCTACCAAACAGTTGCTAAACTGAAACAGTAAACTATCACAAAGCGAGCCTACCTGCTAAGTCAGTAATTAGGTAGCCGACTCCACGCGAGCCTAATATCGATTTTTCATTAACTGCTTCGGGTGGCGGCGTTCGAAACGAGATAAAATATATTAGGCTTATGTAGGTCGTATCCGTGCTAATAAATATTATATGGATTTATTTTTTATTATGATTTGGGAATTAATGGCTTCGAGTACAGTTATGGTATAAATACGGTATGTCAGTTTATAGTTGCTGATGCAATCTTTTTTAACATTTTCTCTAGATTTACTTATGATTGTTCTAAGTGCACAATTGAACTGAAATATGTTTTACAGGCGTGTGTAGGTTGATAAACGATGTTGATGGACACTGATGCAATTAGTCACCATGCTTTTTGTCACATTGTCGATGCTTTGGTAGGTCATCAATCATAGATTCAGTCAATAAGGTGACTCACAGACTAGACAAATTTTATTTTTCTTATATTTATGAATTCTTCCGTAGCAGCCTATTTGGATTTAGAGTAATAAACTAAGCACTAAGCACGTCTCATTTTATGTAATACTTAATAAAATTAGCAAAAACAAGATGAAATACACGGAATATTCAACAACGGAATATTTGCCAACCCCTTCTAGAAATACAGGCGTAAAGCTATTTTATTTTCCTTTATTTCCAACGCTCCAAAAACAAGCAACAAGTAGGTAAGTACATTATCTTCCTTCCTTATTAGGTCATGTACACAACAAGTGGATCACACGTTGTTTACAAAATAAACGTTAGAGCACACTGCTTATTATTCGTCGTCACGCTTTTCAATTGAGCAGGAGCCCGAATGTGTGTGAACAGCCTAAGACCACGATTCCACTTCGCTAGATATTGCATCTACGTATATATTGGCTTATTGGGTTATTTACGGGTATTTTGAAGTAGCTCGCAGCTAAATCGAGATCGGAAATATTAGGGTTACATTTTACGGGGAAAAGCTTTTGCACATAGCATATTTTTACACAGACTAAGTTTACATTTTAATAGGTAAAATACGAAAGCGGCGCGGCGCGGTGCTTTCTTAGCGCAAAAGAATAGAATAGAATACTCAAAAGCAGCGCTAAGAAAGCGGTACACGCGGTAGCAGTTTGGTAACATATCAAATTAGGTGTTGAAATCATCAATTACCTACTTTAAAACCTAAAACCATTTTGTTTTCATGAAAATTCTCTTCTTTATGAATCTACCTGCAAAAGTCTCAACAAAAGTTTTGTCCTAGATATAGAAACATCGATATCCAATCAATTGTTAGCTGATAGCTGAGTTTTAGCTTCTGTATGAGATCGTCTTCCTAAAGAAGCAATTAAGATTTTTATTTATTTTATACCTGCTTACAGATGGTTAATCCGGTTTTGGGCCCTCTAATTATGAAAATGTTAATGTTTCTAGTCAAAATCAGAGTTGCTTTGGTAAAAAAATCCTCAACAGCATAGCTACAACTTTCCTTCCACGTGTTCCCTTGAAAGCCCACAAACTCCAAACACAGTTTGTTATGAGCGAAATAGTTTAGCTGCTTCCGTAGATCCATTACCGAGTGCGGCGGGCCTAATAGAATAATGCACGGACTAACCGCGCAATGTGAAACAAACAAGTTTTGTTGGTAGTGCGCTCGTAACTTTGTTAGGGCATATCCTGTCTGGGTAAATTTTGCTGGTACCAAAATCACACATTCATGGTTTGACGTTGAACGCGCCTTTATGTCGTGGCAATAAGAGTGGTTTTCGTAGTTCAAGTGTACCGGTGTGGCAGTACCCTAAAAGCTTTGGTTAGCATGAACGTAGAATTTGATGGAGGATGCAAGGTTGATTGAACTATCTATGTAGTAAGGTCTTTTGGCAGTAGCGAGTGCTGGCGCTTTTTGTAAGGATGTTTTGATAGTGCGCCGGTAACTTTGTTGGTGCGTTTCCTTTCTGGGTACATCTTGCTGGTGCCAAAAGCATACATCCATGTGACGTTGAAAGCGAGGCTTGTTTCGTAGCAGTAAGAGTGGTTTTCGCAATGTAAGTATTATGACTGGCGTGTGGTTGGCATTACTATGAAAGCTTGGGTTAGGATGAACGTAAACAGGTCCAGAGGGACAGCGGACTTGGGGACGACCGCCACCCCTATAACAGGAGCCGAGGCGGCGGCGCATAGTATTCCATGCGCGCCCCTATTGGGGAGTCTTACACCTCACTCCCCCCGTGGACTTGAGTAGGCCAGCCGGCACTAACCGCGGATCGTGGAAGGAGCACAAGTTCCCATGGTCCCCGGTGCAAGAGTGGAAAGGGAACACTGGGGTTGTTTTTAGCTAGTAAGAGTTTGACAGACTCCTCCGCCTGGACCAGGGCGGAGGACATCTACGAGTATTATCCAATCTAGCATTAAAAAAAAGGATGAACGTGGAATTTGATGGGGTTGGAAGGTTGATTGAACTATCTATGCAAGCACTTATAAGGGCCTTTTACAGTTGCGGCGATTGATGAAAGGGTTTTGGAATTCAAGATTCTAAACAGAATAGCTTTAAAGGTTCTATTCCAGCATAATAAGGTTGCTTGTTGCTTCAAGCTTAGGTCGGTCCCTTTTGTATTTGATATTTATGTCTAAAAACTGCTGTAGGCTTACTCCTGTTTGTTATAGGAGTAATCATGCTTCCGAATCCTGGAAAAACATTTATCGCCGACATCGAAATAATATTTTCAAATTTTATTTGAATTGCATGTTTTTTATTAATAATAATAATAATAATAATGGCTTTATTTCGGACAAACATCCATATAGTGTTAGTAACATACAAAAAAATAACTTAGTGCCTAGTGTTAGTAAAGATCAGCCTCCGCACAAACTGCTGTACAATCGGAGAGCCGAAGCTCTCGGCTACAGTCTTCAGGATGCTGTTCCGACTGCCCCTCACTCTCCTCAGTAGCGACGCAGTTTTCTTGCGTATAATTGCATAGAAGCCGTCGGTGCGGGCTTGGGCAAACATTTCCGACGCGCTACAGTAACGAGGCAGCCTCAACAACATCCTGAACGCATTGTTATATTGGACGCGCAGGACATCCAGCGATCGTTTAGTATAATTGACCCATAGACTGCCCGTGTACAAACTTTGGCAATAGGCCTTGAAAACTGTTACTTTGACTTGGTCTGTACACCGCGCAAATCTACGGGACAACATATTACTCCGGACCGCTAGAGCCCTGCGCTCCCTCTCAATGTCTACATCGTCCTTGAGGTCAGCGGCAAGACAATGCCCTAGGTATTTAAATGTTGACACCCTATTAATTGGTGACCCGTTCAAAAGCAACCCGGGTCCTTCTCCACGGCGTTTGCCGCTGACCTCAAAGACCATGTATTCACATTTTTTAACATTGTAATTTAATCCATGTGTGGCAGCGTAAGTCTCACACGTTTTAAGCATCTGTCTGATTGCTCCCGCCGACGGACCCAGCAGCACCATGTCATCTGCATAGCTGATGTTGTTAATTCTAACCCCATCAACACTGCATCCGACACGCATGCTGCTGAGTGCGACTATGAGGTCATCCACGTAGAGGTTGAAGAGCCTGGGGGACGTTAGACCACCCTGTCTCACCCCGCACTCCAGCCTATACGGCTCAGAGACTATATCATCCCATTTCACCCGATTGACTTGGTTACCATACCAATACTGGAATAGCCCACATATTTCCGCAGGTATACCCCTGTCTCCCATCTTCCTCCAGAGCACATCGTATGAGACAAGATCGAACGCCTTGGAGAGATCAAGGAAACAGGCGTACACCGGCGTACCGCGATCTTTATAATATTGAACGGTATGCTTGAGACTTAAAATAGCACTTTCAGTTGATAGTCCGGGACGAAACCCGAACTGTGCGTCATGAAGATGTATGTAATTACTTAAGCAAGAATCAAGCACACCGTCCAACACCTTGGCTATTATAGTCGCAAGAGAAATGGGACGATAGTTGCTTCTGTCTGAGATATCACCTGTCCTGTTCTTCACAATGGGAACTACTATGGTCTTCATTAGATTAGCAGGAAGGTACGCATGACTAATACACATTGTGAAGAACATAGACAAGACACACATACATATGTTATTGGTACATCTAAAACTGTTAAAATAATGTTAATGTTTCATGCTGGATTATATTCGAATACAATGTGAATTGTTACTGAACAAATAAATTGAAGAAAATTTCAATTGAATTGAATTGGAGCATTAGTAATAAGGTCCCGTTGGCACTCTTTGGGTTCGGAACCTAAACATCAGCATCAACAGTCAAGTTCTTTCCCAACAATCGCAGAATAAACTCGAACATGCAAACGTTAAACCAAATGAAATTATGTAAATACACTGGAATACAGTCAGCCAAGTTACCACTTTATCGTAACAAAAGTCTATTTCGGATGCGACTGTACAGAGAAAAAAGTACAGTCAGCTAATGTGAGTTGCATTTATTTTGTGAGTAATTTCATTTTGGCAAGTACCGGTAAAACGGGGTGAATAGGAACGGCAGGGGTGAATCGTAACGAAACTTTAAAAGGGATTTTAACATTGAAATATTATAGTCTGTCGCCAAAAAGGACTCTAACGTGTATACTGTATTATAACTTGTCGTCCCAATTATAACCCACTTAGCGAACCAGTGCTTTGAACACGCTACATACCCAAACGCCTTAAAACTTGCTATTATAACACCGGTGCACAAAAGTGGAGACAAAACTAATCCGTCTAACTATAGACCCATATCTGTACTGCCATCAATATCAAAAGTAATGGAAAGATTAATAAACTCACGTCTCTTATCTTACCTTAATAAAAACAACCTCCTATCGCCCTCGCAGTACGGTTTCAGACAAAAAATGTCTACGGAAGACGCAGTACTGGCGCTTGCCTCCGCTGTAACCAGTCAAGTGGACAGCGGAGGCAAGTGCCTTGCTGTCTTCCTAGATCTTCAAAAGGCTTTCGACACAGTTTCTGTCGTCACACTGCTGGATAGGCTGGAATCAATTGGGGTAAGAGGTATTCCCCACGCCTTGCTCAAAGACTATCTAAGCGAACGCAAGCAAAAGATTAAGTTAGGCAATACCATTAGCTCTGAAGAGATCGTCCAATTCGGAGTAGGTCAAGGCAGTGTGCTCGGACCGACATTGTTCCTTATATATATAAATGCTCTATGTAGCATGAAAATTGTGGATGCACGCATTCTTTCATACGCAGATGACACTGCTATAGTGTTCAGTGGTGACACCTGGAACAATGTCCGGTTAACTGCTGAGCGTGGACTGGCAAGAATAGCAGCCTGGCTTGACCTTAACCTCTTAACCTTAAATACTACCAAAACCAACTTCATTTGCTTCACAAAGTACAACACCTCTCAACCCCCTCCAGAATTCAAAATTAAGATTCATAAATGCAATTATCCTGTAAATCCAATCTGTTCTTGCACAGAAATCAATAGAGTAGAATCTACCAAATACCTAGGCATTATGGTTGATCAACGACTATCCTGGCATAACCAAACTGAATTAATAATGAAGCGAATACGGAAATTAATCTGGACTTTCAAAACATTACGACATGTCACCTCGAAAAAGCTCCTGATACAGATTTACATCTCACTTGCTCAGTCCGTCCTGGCTTATTGCGTACCTGTCTGGGGAGGTGCCACAAAGATTAAATTCTTAGACCTCGAGAGAGCTCAGAGGTCACTACTGAAAGTTATGTTTTTTAAACCCTTCAGGTTTTCAACTGAGAACCTATACCGGATTTCGGATCTTCTGACCGTTAGAAAGCTTTACGTACTTAATATAATTCTAACTAAGCATAAAACTCTATCGTTCAACCCACAGAAGACAAAAGGCAGAAGGAAAAACACGGTTGCTCCTACTGTGTCGGTAAAGTCTACATTCGCAAAAAGGCAATTCCCTAGGCAATCATCCCATTTATACAATTTTCTTAATAAAGAACTTGATATATACCCACTAACCTACCGCGAATGTAAAAACGCTTTGTCTAAATGGCTTAAGTTAAAAACCTATGACGAAGTGGAAAATATGGTGCAATCAATGAGACTGTAATATTTATATTACGCTATGTTATTTATGGCGCTAATGGAAGTTAATGTTTTACATTGATTCCGATCCCAAGACTAGTCGCAGGGTTAGCTACATTATTATATAAAACCTAGATAATAATTAATCTCCACCTGTATGAAGTTTGGATTATGACCCTCACCCCCCCACACTTACTCTCACCCACTACTCACTCTCATACACATACTACATACACATTCACCTCCACACCATCTCCTACACACAGAACAGCGCGTTATTTGTCTTTGTTTTATTTGTCTTTTACTCATATAACAATACTGTGTAAGTACCCATTTTGTTCCTGCATTTTTAATTGTATAAGTTCATTTAATATTATGATCAGGTTTAATAACTTAAATACAATTACATAACCTGGGGAAGGGCGGAGTATCCTAAAACAAGCATACTATTTGCTTAAATGGATTCTCCACATTGTAACTAGAATAAGGTATTTAAGTTGAAGCAATAAACTATTTTATTTTTTTATTTATTTTACGTGTCCCTGTTGGCAACAAATTATATTATTTAAATGTTAAAATTCCTTTTAAAGTTTCGTTACAATTCACCCCTGCCATTCCTATTCACCCCGTTTTACGGTACTTGATTTTTGTTGTTGGTTTTGTGAAATGAATCTGCTGTTGTGTTGATAATACCACAAGTCCACAATAGCAGATTAAGAGATAAGCCATATTGGACTTTTTTGGACGGTATTTGGAAATCTGTGGGCTTAGTTCGTATGCGTCGAGTAAATGTAACGTAAATTCGAACGATTTTAAAATTGAAAATACTCGTTTTGCACATAATACATACTTACTTAGTTTTAAGACTTTATAAATATCTATGGGTGATAATAATTGTGCTTGCTAAAATTAATACCAAAATGCTATATCTACTTGTATTTTCGATAAAAAAAAAGCGTTCCAATTTACGTTACGTATAAACGTAACGCGCGTCGCGCGTTCGTGCTAGGGCCTCTGTCATGTACAGTCACCAAAAGAGTTAAGTAACCAGGGTCGTCGAATATATTCTGTTGAAGATTAGTAATAAATCGATGGATGATTTCGAATGAAATTTTATTTGATAAATATACTGTTTGTTTTCTACATACATAAACTCACGCCTTTTTCCCATGGGGATAGGCAGAAACTACAGAACGCCACCTGCTACGATCCTCACATACTCCTTTTGCCTCGTTTACGTTCATACATTTGGTCATACACGCACGCCGGCTGTGAGTACTACGCACCTGACCTGTCTGAAGAACATCACCAATAAGGTCACTATATGTTTTCCTAGGGCGTCCCCTCCCAGCGTTTCCACTCACATCTGTCTTGTCAATATCTTTTGTTAATCGCCCTTCATTCATCCTCTCAACATGACCAAATCATCTTAGCATACTCTTTTAAATTTTTGTCACTACATCTCCTTTTAAACCGCACTGTTTGTTTTCTATTAATTAAATTAAATTTTATTTGAGTTTACGTTTTTTTTATTATGTTTATTCATCGTTTTCTTACTAAACTTCAACTAAATCGACGACCCTGGTTACTTATCTCTTTTGGTGATTGTACGTACGTTGCCGACTACAGAGTAAAAAATTTAAACGTCTGAATTTACTATAAATTTGGAACCCATAATTCACCCACCAGAGAACACAAGGGTGCTTAGTAGAATAAATCCCATCAAAAATATTTCATGTAAGATTGCCAAGATTATTATAATGTTTTCACCGTTAAAAATTTATCAGATCTAATGTAGAGCCATCCCCTAACTATACGGCTTGGCTTGGCTCCTATGGGCTTGTGATAAGAAATTAAGTCACTGGTCTTTAATATTGTGTCGTGCAATAGTTCAATGGTACGGCCAAGCTATACATTTTGACCAAGATGTAAGGTTTGTAGAGGTTTAGAGAGTTAGGCCTTGTAGAGTTAGGGGCTTGGCTCTACATTAGATCTGATAACTTTTTAACAGTGAAAGCGTTATGTAAGTCTTGGCAACCTACTTTACATTAAATGTTTTTGATGGGATTTCATTTCTTTTTGTAGGGTGCTCTATTTGATTTTATTTTAGCGGTGATATTGTACTGATATTACACTTATATGTTAAGATCATTAACCCTTTCTTCTAGCATAGCATAAGCATAGTATAATCAGCCTACTATGCTCCCACTGCTGGGAAATAGGCCTTCTCTCGGTGAGAGGAGTGAGCTGTAATCCACCACGCGGGCCCAGTGCGGGTTGGCGGATGTCACATGTCTTCGAAATTGTTGGTTCTAGGACATGCCGGTTTCCTTACGATGTTTTCCCTCACCTCACCTTAGATGAGTGAGTGAGTGACGAAATCGACGTAATTTTAAAAGTATGCTAACTACTTCTTATCCTGAGAATTTGAGCTCTCTAGCATTGTCTAGGCCGAAGTTATGAAGGTTTGAAAATACGACGAAACGCTTCGAGAAAAGGTAGGTAGTGCTTTCGGTTTTTGGAACGTCTTGGTGGAGGTACTCCGCCCCCCGCTCCCGGACACAACATAAAGGACTATAGTGTTAGCTATTTATATAAATATTTAGGTATTTTATGATATTAACAGTATTTTGAATTATTATTATTTTGTACGTCATAAATTGACAAGTTATTTGATTTGTTTAAAATGATAAAATGGCGCCACCGGATATCAACTGTCAACTGACTATTTGAGTGTGATAAAGTGGAGGGATTTAAAAGTTACGTGGTAGCGCCATTTTAGCAGGGCATTATTGGTTGAACTGTGAAAGTGTAAGGATCTTGTAATACCCATGTAAGTACTGAGAATAGTAATAATGTAACTATAAATGTATTTCCGTAATACGTGTGCTTTTATTTTACCCAGTGTTTGAACCCAGTGTATAAACCATGCTTATTTCAACAAGTGAACATTTTCATTTACCTATTGCTCTGGCTAGTCCTACAATAGTATTACTACTTTTCATTTTGATCTTACTTTACAGTGTTTGTATGTAGATTTAACGGTTCATATTGGGTTCAATGTATAAATTCGTAAACATTGTATCCAAAATGTATAACCGGGTTGAATATTGCATAAAAATAGTTACAATATCGTTTGGATGGCAACAATATTCCTAGGAAATAACAACCATAAAGAAAGAGAGCTACGATTCAAAATCTAATAAAGACAAGAATTATGATAAATTAATGTAGGTATGTGTAACTAGGTAGATTGTTTATTTATTCATATCGTTATTGTACATCATATAAAACAAAAAGAACAACCATGTTTAAAACTAGTTTGTGAAAAAGAAATCTTTGTATACAAATGACAAAGGCAAAAGCTACGACACAAAATCTAATAAAGACAAGACTATGACTTAAATCTTAAACCATTAGCAGCCTCCTTGAATCTCAAACGGTGCAATAAATTGGACGCACCACCCCGCGTGGATTAATGACAGAACATTCAAGAACGCTCACTCACAACTAGTTACCGAACTAAGTTTACATAAATTAATTAATTCGCTGTCCGAAATCTTTGACGATTTATGGGACAGCTATATGTGGTAGGTTTAGCTGGGACATGAAGAGGTCTAGGTATCCCGCTGGGCTAGGTAATAAATATTAAAGGGTAGTGCTTCAACGCCAAACTTTCAACAAAATACAGGTTTTGAGACGACGCAGTATGGCATGTATGGGTTTTTTTTTAATTTGTGGCTTTACTAGTACTTCCAGGTTAGTCCAAAAAAGTTTTTTAATTTTAATATGAATCTGCAATCTTAAAATTAAACGTGAATGCTGACTCCACACTTTTTCCAAAATCTGTGAATAGAGTTACCAATTACTCAAAAAGTTAAGGACAGTCTCCTAAGAACGTTTTCCTTTAGGTAAAACAGATAAGTTACCTGTTCCTTCTGCCCGTCTCGAAAATCCACCCTGCGTAGGATACTTATTTCCCGGCTCCATGCCTTTGACTGCTAAATATTATTTTACTGCCAAGAGGGAATCCTCTATCTAGACCTTTTAAGTAGACGGATATTTTTTTTAAAGCTTATGTTTATAAGGCATTCAGATTTCGCATTTCTGCAGCTTCCCGTACTTCAAGTTTTATTCTAAAACTTGAGCATTTTTCCGGTAAAATGCGGGCTTTTGTATAGCGTTCGTCAAGGCAGTTGAAAATTGTATATCATTACAATTTAACTATACTTACAGAAAACGTCAAAAAGCGTTTCCTTGACCTTAAACAGCAAATGGCACATGTCTGTAAAATCATTTATGTATAGACAGACCAACCCGTACGTGCCGTTCCAAAATAATTTCCAAACACAAACAACACACGAAGACTATTTGGCGGCCTATTTGCACGCATCCGTAATGAGGTCGCCACTATACCTATATTGTGACGTCACAACTGTACCTACATTCTGACGTCACACGAGAACGAGTGAGCACTAAGGCTAGCGCTCAATAAGACGGACCGCGCCGCAACGGAACGCATTGCAAAAGTCCTCCTTCAGTATTATTACATTTATACATTTTCTTTGAACCAACGCAACGCACACTACAGGCGGGCCCCACCGCACTGTTTGGAACGAAGTTCTTTAACGCAGCTTGCGATAGGAGAAAACTTGTAGTTTTTTTTTAGAAATAGTCACTAAAAGAAAAAGCGTTTTGGTGGGGCTCCACTCCATGTGACATTTTATTATATATATATAATAGAGACAGCGAGAGAGAGAGAGAGAGATGTTTTCATGGGGTTCGAGAGTGCTGAAGCCCATAGTGACGTCAAAATGAAAATCCAAGAAGGCGGCTGCGAAAATTTTATTTTGTTTCGAGTTAAAGAAAAAGCGTAAGTAACTTCGTTGCTAACGGGGTCCTCCAACCCCACACTTTTTTTTGTATGAAAATGCGTTGCGCTGCGGCCCGTTGTGACTGTAATGTGCGCTTCGCTTTACGAGGAAATGTGAAGGGAGCAAGAACGCGAACGTAGTTTTAAATCTAGATATTTCGTGGAGCTTTTAGAATGTCGAGCTGGTGAAATGCAATTCACCTCACGGCAAATTGGCCGAGATGTTGCTTTGAGAGGTGTACTAAGATATGAAACAGCACGTGAAGGAAATAAGTTGGTAGTAAAATGTGAAAAAGGTTGCTTGTAAAGCAAATTGTAGAGAGAAGGAAATAAATCATATAAATACCTATAATCTCGTACATCTAAAGCATGCACAAATCTGACATGGTGACATGCACAATCACATGAACTCGACCCTAATATTTTTTAACAACAAAAAAATAGTTCCAAAAGAATGTTTTATTTCTTACCTCAAAGGACAGAATGCGTGTATCGATAGTTCTACCCAAAAAGACAATTTACTACACATAAATGATACAGAATAAAAGAAACAGAACTCATCAGAACATGAAATAAGAGCACGCTAACATAAAAACTCCAATATTAATCCTGATAGCGAAACAGCTGCGGTTATCAAAGGACCCGTATTTAAGTGTCATAATCCGATCTCTGTAGATTGTGGGTCGTATAAGATTACAGATGTACAGCGACTACATGTGACATGGGTTATATTTGAAAAGATCTTGTTGATACAATCGGGGAAATTAATTCTTTACACGCTACGGCTATTTTCGTGTCATAGCCATATTATTCAACAGTCAAGAAAAGACGGTTGTAAGTTGAATATACGGAGAGTCAAGGTTCGTAGTCAATTTGATTAACTATTCGTTTTTCTGACTTTGCATTCTCGATTAAGATTGACGTTGTGTCTGAAGAAACTAATATGAAACATATTTGAATAGGCTTTTTTATTGTTAACAGATGTCAGCTGTTGGTTTTGGTTTGCAAAGAGACTAAGGATGAATGTCACTATTGAAGGTGAATGCGATCAGCACCTCTAAACCGTGGTTAAGATTTGTCAGTGTCAATATTCCACAGGAATGGTGACACTGGCAGCTCTTGGTAAAATCTTCAATGGTAAAATTCGGTCTTAGTGAGGTAACAATACCAAAATATCAAAACTCGTGTAGAAAGTAGTGAAATTTTTTTTTGTATAAAACTGTAACAATGGGTTATCGCCAAAGACTATATCCTACTAATATTATAAATGTCAAAGTTTGTGAGGATGGATGGATGGATGGATGTTTGTTACTCTTTCACGCAATACTCATTCAATGCATTCAAAACTCAGCTTGGCCTGTATGTAATCGCTACCCGAACATTACTTGAAAAATGAATGTGTTGGGTGGGTTGAGTTTCGAGTAGTTTTAATTAGTCTGTGACGGATGTTGTCGAACCTTATATTAGTATTTAATTAAGTTATAGTTATTGTTCTCAAGTAAGTAACATGTTATGTTTTTATTGAGAATAAAGTTTCTTTAAACCTAACTACTATACGGATTTGGATGGAATTTGGAACACAGATAGTTTATAGCCTGGATTAACATATATGGTACTTTGTATCCCGGTAGTACGTTTCCGTGGGATAATTTCTGACCTCCATGCCGGCAAAGCCGTGGGCAAAAGTTGGTAATTTATATCATTGCAATTATCAAGCAAAATATTTACCAACACAACTCACCACAGCCACACAAAAATAAACGTCTAGCTAAACCATCAAATTTTTCCTTACTGATAGATTATAATCAAACATTTTGCTGTGCCCCATCCAGCCACATCTACCTCACATATACTATTGAATACGTCGTATTAATCCGCACCGACCCAGGTAGATCCTTTGATCCTGGCCACAAAGGGAAAGCTGCTTACCTGAGCATATTCCACATAACTGATATGGAATTAAACTTCAAGATGTCTGCCAACCCTCGTGGTATGTGAGCATAACGCTCAAATACCACGAGGGTGTGATGTGATGCCGTATACTTTAGTCATTGTATGAAAGTGTTGGGGGTAAAATATGTTTTGTATGTTAGTTTGGGGGGTTTGACCTTGCTTGACCTTGTCCGCGCATAAAGCGCTTTGGCTTTATTGAAATAGCATGTGTTGCAGTGGGCTTGACTCTGATACCATTTATTGTGTTGTGAGTTTTTATTTAGGCCCTACTTTGTTTTTAGTTTTTAGTTTACATAAGGAACTTACGTAACACAGACCAATGGGAAAATAATTACATTCGCCAATGATACTGTATTACTTTTTTATTGGTGGAGTGGTGGCCCAGTGGTAACGGCCCCGACTTACAAGTTGTAGGTCGTGGGTTCGAACCCAGACAGGCGCTTTACTTTGTGTTAATAATTTCATTACCACTGCTCTCAAAAACGATGAAGGAAAACATCGCGAGGAAACGGGCATGTCCTAGAACCAAAAATTCGAAGACATGTGACATCTACCAACCCGCACTGAGCCCGCGTGGTAGATTACAGCCCACTCCCTCTCCAAGAGAGGACGCCTGTGTCCCAGCAGTGGGAATATTATAGGCTGATTATGATGGCTGATTGGGATGGGGTGTACTATAGGTACACCTCTGCCTAACCCTTCGGGGAATACAGGCGTGATGTTATGTTATGTTATGTGTGTTGATTATGATGGACAGCTTTGCGTTTTTATAGTGACACGTGGGAAGACGTTTATAAACACGCCCAAAATGGGTTCAATCAAGTGTCTAAGTGGCTTAAAGACAACATTCTCACCTTATATGTAGACAAAACTAAGTTCATGACATACATTCAGAAAACAAGACCTACCAAACCTTCCTATTATCTCACACAGTTGCAACTTACCATCCAACAATTCATGTAATTGTCCGCGTTTGTCAAAAACTAGCACCATCAACTATTTGGGTTTTGTAATACATGACCGACTAAATTTCCAACACCATATTGACGCCATCGTCCTAGTGATGACACTACCAGAATGAAAGCTGTCAATTTCGCATTGTGCCAATACTTACTGTCTTGTTTTATAACTTCTTGGGACAAGACAACTTTTTATTTTCACTGACAGTTACTAAGAAGCATTCGGAAATTTCTTACGACCCCAAAACAATCTCCGGTAAGAGAAGAACCACCGAAGTCTGCACGACAAAATATATATATGTACAGTCTGGCCGCAGAAATTTTACGGTTTCCTGGTCCATATTTATATAATAATATGAACAAGCAGCTGTTAATCTATCCCCTTTCTAGGGCAGAGTGCAAGAAAAAAGTCTATTTGCGGCTTCAGGACATTGATGTAATGCAACGTAACATTTATTGAAACCCTAAAGGTAATGTCTACTAGCATAGAATGATATACAATTAATTCATTAATTCACACCATCACATACTCACCCCACAGCCACTTTTGCCATCGGATTTGTATTACTTTATTTTTAATTATTTAATTTTTATTGTACACCACAAAATACGTAACAAAAAACAAATCAAATACTACAAAATATACAATGGGCCGCCTTGTCGCTATCTGCGATCTCTTCCAGGCAACCTTGACCTTGATAAATGATTTTATTTCTGTAAGTAGGTTTGTACAAACACTTTTACACGTCAATCATATTTTAAAAACTAGATGAGGTCGGCGTGTCCTATCTGACTACTCTGAGAAGAAAGGCCGAAATAAACTCAGAGGTCACAGTCTCTTTAAAGTCCTGACATAATCTTGGTCAGATCATTTGAAAACCATGTAGATTTGTATCTGAAATGGTCTTTTGAGGAAAAACCACAGAGTATCAGTGGACCTGTCCAGGTAGTGCACGCATTTGATGGAAATCGTGCAGCTCAACTCAAAACTTAAGGAGCTCAACTATTCGACGAACAATATCAAAGAAAGGACATTTGGGTAGGCCGCATAAATTACTCAAACTGCCAGTCCTTGATTTTGCTTCGCTTTTATTATTAATTTGTAATAGTAATTTATTATGTACAACTAGCATGTTCATTTAAGACAGTCATAGGCTTATAGGTCATAAGCAGGGATCGAATATTCGGATGCATATTTACCTAAAGTTAATTTTAAGCAGTATGGAAGCAGTTTTTTTTTTTGTAAAGGATATCCCGGGTTGCCAGGAGCACTGTGAATGCTTAACTAGACGGGTGAATAGTATCGGAATGACTTCAAATTTTTATTTAATTTAAAAAAAACCGGGTTCTTGGATTGCATAACTATTCAAATGCATAGTTATTTAAAATGAATGTTTAACTCCGATGCAAATACATATGTGTATGTAGAGTGTAAGAGGAGGGGTGGTCTGTGTTAGTTGAAGTTAAGATTTTTTCGATACCAAAGCGCATCCCATATTAGCCTATATCTCAACTTTAGGTGAATATGCATCCGAATATCCGATCTCTGGCCTTAAGTGAGTTGTCCGGTGGAGGGTAAGCCTCGTGATCTGTAATACAGGGTTTAGCTACGACATACACCAGCCTCTATTAAGTCTGACTATGTACTGTGTTTGTGATTATGAGAGAACAATAAAGAATAATATTATTAAGATTAAAAAAAACTCCGTGTAATTTAAACTAGACCAACTTGGTAAGTACTGGAATATTCAGAGAATACAAAGCAATTTAGAATTAGTATTATTTAAATTCCCAAAAGTAATTTCTTGCGCACATAAGATAAAAAAAATATTAAACTGTAATAGAATTAACGTCTTTTCTCTCAAGATGCAATAAAACAATTACGGTTTGTATTGCACTTGTTATTGTACGAGTATGTACACAGAGTGGCATCCCGAAATCAACACACAACCTGTTACTATGGTTTCATTCAGTACATGATTCTGGAGCCCTATGCGTTGAAACATTTCGTCGGTTTTTTTTTTAAATCCGCTGTTTCCTACAAGAGTGCAATACCTACGTGGTCAAAATATATGGAACAGTTGATTTTTTTAGGGTTCCGTTCCCAAAGGGTAAAAACGGGACCCTATTACTAAGACTTCGCTGTCTGTCCGTCCGTCTGTCTGTCACCAGCCTGTATCTCAAGAACCGTGATAATTAGACAGTTGAAATTTTCACAGATGATGTTTATCTGTTGCCCCTATAATAACAAATACTAAAAAACAGAATAAAATAAATATTTAAGGGGGCTCCCATACAATAAACGTAATTTTTTGCCGTTTTTATAGATCCGTTTTTTTTTTTTGTTCGGAACCCTTCGTGCGCGAGTGATTTTCGCCGGTTTTTTAAATAACCAGCGAATATTTTGAACAACAAGGAAAGGTAACAGGTTGTACGTCGATGTCCCTGCCATCCTGTATGTGTTTCAAAACATGCTGTGTTACTACTCAAGTCATTTTCGCAGCAAGAGTTTTTAAGTCAAAAAAACCTTAGAGTAACCTCGAACCATATGGCGTACGATCTTAATTTTAACGAGCCACGAATCCATCCTATATCTACAGATATGGACGTAGATGGAACTAAAATAGTTTTCTAGTAGAATCGTAGTAAAGACATACTCGATTTAATTTGTAGGTCGAGGGATACCTAGACTCTAGACCAGATATTTTGAAATCGATGAGCTGGCTGTAACAGAACTTAGTCGGGTTCAAGTGGGTTTGGAGGAATAAAGGGCTACTTATGTAGATGTTCAAGATTTATGTGAGAGAACAGGTTAATTTAACGCGTCTTGTGTGTGATGATTTCATAATGAGGTATTTTTGAACCCCTTATAAGCACCTTCTAAGTCCCAGGCATTTTCAAAACTTAATATAATGAAGATCCCATGGACTTTCTTAAAAGACAAAAAAAAAATGATGCTGTATTATACTTTTTTCCAAGTAAATATAATGTTATCCATATTACAGCAATCCTAACTATCTGCGTTAAAAAAAAAAAAAACTAGTTATTTTGCCATTTGTAGGCCTTGGCCGGTTAAGAGTACCTAATTAGCTAAAAATGGGCATGATCTGAGTGGCCATAATAATGTAGTAATATGTAAAAGACCTCTGGCTTTTAGAGGTTAACCACTTTGTAAACAAGAATATTATAGCTAAAGAGCAAAAATAAGAAAAGCATAGCTCATAAACCTGCCCCAAAGATTTTTGAAAGTAGACTAAGTACAGTAATAATTTAGAGCGTGATAGCGAGTAACGAGCACGCTAAGAAAAAACAAATAAAGAAAAAAGAAAAGAAAAAGAAAGAAAGGAAAAAAGGAAGAAAGGTTTCACATTCCTTGAAAAGTTCCAGGTCATGCCTTTAATAGGAGGTAGTTTACGAAAGAGAGGCGTAGTAGTTTGCTTGAAGTTTCAGATGAGGTATATAAATCATGCCAAACTTAATTTTTTATACGGTAAAAATCTACTGAAGTCCAAATAAATTACAAAGATTTCGTCCTTGACCCTGTAAGTAGGTGTTGAAGCAAAATTATTAACAATTACAATTGTTCTTATATAAGTAATATTTACATAATTTAAAAGTTATAATATCTACAAGTATGTATATAAAAAGAGGGGAGAAAGAATCATAGGGCATCCAAAAATTCGTCCGCATCACTGTCAACAGGAAAAGAGCCCAAAAGGCTGCCAGCATTGTCACATATAATAATTAGTTTAAGTACATATTAATTAAGCCTGCATTAACCCACTGCAGGGCAACGGCAGCCTTGCCGTCTTTCAATTTGTCTCTATCTAATGACCAGTAAGGACCTGTTCTTTTATCCCATGAAACCATCCTTACCATCTGGGTCTGTCAGAGGAAATTAAGGCGAAAAACTCTATTTTCAACACATTTGCTCAAAAAATGCAATTACGATGCCTGTATACATTGTTCGAAAGTTAAAAATTACGCACCATACAACGGGACGTGCGGTAAAATAGGTACTCACACCTAAGTACTTGTTTTACCGCATATTACGTTGTATAGCGCCGTGCGTATCCTTTACGGTTTATTTTTAATTTCCTTAAAAAAATATATAAGAATTCCACCAAGGAGTTTCACATTACGAGAATAAATAAGCTGAATAGTCGAACCTTCTTGGAACCGCTTTTGCTCAATACGTTTGTCTCACTTTAATACTAAAAACACAATGAGACGAAAGATGTAATTCTAATTGCCACCATGCGCATGTGGCGCCATTTGCATTTTGCGCCATTTTCATATTAGAAACTTCAAAGATTGTTGCGACTTTCCGACTGATATTTATCACACACGTGTATGACACACGTGCGGAAATTGGTATTTACAAACTCGTGACTATGGTAAGCCCTCGACTTAAAAACCAACTTACCGCACTAGTATCATAAATAACTATTATCGTTCATCGCAGTCATGTTGAGTAATGGCTGACGGTCTAGATTTCTATTAGTCTACCAATACAGGCTTTTAGCATTGAATAAACACTCAATGCCATGAACTCCTGACCTAAAATGAATCTCGCTTTTATGTCATCGATGGACCCAATCTTTAAGCATTATTTTGTCCAGTGATCCAGAAAATTTGCTTTTAGGTCCTTTGCGACGTGGCATAAAATATTTAATCGAAAATAATCTCTACGGACTAATCGAACTGGTTTAGGAGCGGTTTAGGAGCAGCAATTTTCGGGGTACTTTGTTTTCCTTTGGCTTTTAATGATGATATAAGACCTTCACCCTAACCTCCTTACTAATCAACGTTGTATAGCGTCTGTGTAGTTACACACTGATTTCTCTCTTTCAGTCGTCAGTAATTTGACGTTGGAGAGAAGAAGACAAAGCGTTGTGTAAATATACAGACGCTACACAACGTTTATTAGTAAGGAGGTAATTGCGTAAGACACAATCACTATCTGAATCATTTTGAAGTATATTGCTAATCCATTGCTTCATATGTTCGAAAAGTTTGTCTGCTCAACAACGTAAATAACGCAATGAATTTTGTTGAACTGTCAAAATGAAACCTTTTCACTGTTAATGTGTTACGCAATTAGCCCGATGCTACTTAAACGGATAACAATTTTTTTTGTGTTTTCGATTTGCAAACAAACAGTAGACCCACACTCTTGATGGTTAGTGGTCACTTGTACATTTGTAATCCGAGAAGCATTGCAGTTATATTGTCCACACTAGAAACAAACTGGGAATGTCCCATGACAATTTAGTTAATTATACCGGCGTCCCAAACATTCAAACTAGAACATAGCAACACTAGGTACATAACGGAGTGGTAGAAATAGGTTTGGTGGTGTTCCTGACGTCACATGGGGCGACACACACCGCGATCGCGGGCTTCCTACCACCTTTCACTCGCTCGCAGACACTTTGAGCGTGCGTACACATCAGTCATCTCAATATTATTATAATTAGCTACCTCAAAAAATACAATATTTGTTTTATCATCGAAATCAAGTAGTTTTATTAGTGAGGTCTTTCCGAGCTCTACTACTACAATTTTTTTTTACCTTTTAATTCAATATTGACATCGTATTACATTGCGGCTTAAAAATAAGAACCTACCTTTAGACATTGCTTTTCCTCCTAAATGTACCGCCGAATTAAATTTTCGTAGGGATTGCTAATAATAGTAAATGTATGATGCATTATGTAAAACGCTGGCTTCTATAGGATAAATCTCTTTATTGAAGCTAGCATTTTTTCGCCCATCTCATTAGTAATAATTGAAGTGTTTTTGTTTAAAATTTTATTTAAGCTATTTTTTTGCATTTTGAAAGAAGTAAGCAAAATATGTGAAACTATTTACATTTAACCCCTTTTATTTACCGTTTTTTATGCAAAATAAAGATATTCTATTCTATTTTGTTTTTATTTATTCTTTGTCTAGCCCTAGATTTTGGCATTTCTGACATAACACAATAATCTGACATTCTCTTTCATCCCTAAAATAACTGTAAAACTGTGCTCAAACATTATCAACTATCAAGGGCTCTTCTACAAAATAAACACGCCTTCTAAAACATACAAAAAGCCAATTTTTTCTTCAATATTTAATATCTTTAACATAAACCTCAACTTCGATTTTCGTACCAGATATTCTATTAACCGTATCACGCCAATTTTGGCAGCTTCAAATACGTGTGACACAATATTATGGCGGTAGCCTTCACCTCTGTACTTGATACTAAGTGCCACCTCACACAAGACGACTACGGTTGACGATAAGAGTAACATCTAGTTCAGACGCGCGTCTCCAACGTAATCTGTTTGAGTTCCGTTGTAGTGAAAGTGGTGGAGTGAGACAAGTTTTGTATGTCTTTTAACTTTTCTGTGACAGATCTTTATTAATCATATTTAGTTTAGTTTTTTTTTTTGTGAAACTGATTGGCCCTGGAATTTTACTCTAGTCAGATAAAAAATACGCAGGTAATAATTTTGAAATGTCCAATTATTTGTGTTTGGCAGACAGTGTAGTGCGTAGTCCCAAGTGTAGTGATTTTTATGATGTATGATAATTTATTTTGATCTTGTTATATTATTATGGTATATTACTCATATAAGATACCTTAATATTGAGTGAATATATGAGTAGTAAAATATGAGTTACGTGCATTCGGAAATTTTAGGGTTTTCAAATGTGGTGACTTTGTAGTTTCGGGCAGTTCATTGGGTAACCGCTCTGTGATCGTTATTTTTGATATCGATTTATTCTAATTTTAAATCACCTTAAAGATGTTTTTTATTTATTTGACAATTGAGGTTATATTTATAACCTCAATTTTCGTCGACGATTTTTTAATTACAATTTTATAATCTTATTCAAACAATAATTATTGGAAAAAGTTTGAGATATAAAGTTGAAAACTTCCAAATACAGATGTATGTGTTACAAATAGCCTTTAACGAGAGATTATGTAAGAATTTTGCCTGATTCGATTTGTTTACACTTTCATCAAAAAGTTTTGGAATAAATATTGTTTTATCACAGCACAAGCGGGTCGTATATTTTTGTATAGATTATGTCAAAGTGAAACTACTGAAATACCGATGCATAAAAATATAATTCCTGCAGATTGAACATGCATTTGCATTAAATAGACATTTCAAAAACGAATACACACAATCCGAACTTACTTTACACTCTCCACTTTGTTTCCATCAAGGAAAATATTGAAAAATATTTACCGTGACTTTATCGTGTTAAAATGTTCGCGGATGAATCTCATTTACTCGGAACGCTTTTGTAAACTTATTCGATTCCTGGTACGGTAGCAAAGTCAATTTTAAGACGTTGCCTTTTGGTGATAGGCTGTGTATTGAGTTAGAGCGGCATTCAGCGGTGTTCAGTGCTATAGCGCTTTTATTTCTACATGTATGCCTTGTAGAATGTCATGCTTGTCGATAAGGGTTGATTCGATTTTCGATCGTGATTTGTCGGCTATTTTTGGATAGGAGAAAATTAGTTTTGGTATTTTTATCGTGAAAGTCAAGGCCACCGTCAATTATTCAATATTCAGGCCGGTTGTATACTCGCTATTGCAGTGCGTCAGCGATGTTTACAGAATCACAAGTGGATGGCTATTTTGCAATAATTAGAAAAAGAGCAGCATCGTTGATGCGCAGAGTGAGAGACAGTCCTAACAGCTACCTGATGGTCATTGCTGAACATATTGAGAGTCCTATCTGGAGGCACTGGATTCGCCTACTTATAGGATAATTATTATGGTTTGTTGTTGTATGTAGGTATTACTAACATAGTTCTAAGTTTCAATGTATTACTAACACTTTATGGACAATAGTCTGAAATAAATTATTATTATTATTATGTCGTTTATTTATTTAAATACTTATTTATATACAACTTTAAATATTTTTATAAAAATATAAAAAATAGTGGTCCGCCGGTATCGGGAGCAGGGTCCAAGCTACCGGTGGTTAGGGCTCCAGTGACAGGAACCTCCTCACGATGCGAGCCGTATCGAGGAGTACTGCCTTCTGAATCAGGCCCTTGACCCAGCCGCCTAACGAGAGCCTCGAGAGATGTTGATCGAGGCTTATTATTATTATTAATAGTAACTTGGTTTCTTGCTCCGAAGATGCTTCTAATTTTCAGCAGTATTTGTACTAGGTAGGTGCAATAAGTTGATTAAAGGTTTTAAGACCAGGATGTATGCTTTATATGCCACGATCGTATGATTGCTTATGAATAAATCATAATTTAAAATTGTTACTTAGCTTTGAAACTGTTAGAAGGAGTTTAACACCTTATAAGTTTCGATAATTTTCCTTACAATCATCACGTGAAACGTAACATGAAAGTATAACTTAGTTTGAAACGAACATACCGTCAAAATATATGAAATGTAACAAACGTTAAAACAAGCCTAGTTTTTGTGTGTGTTTCACATATGTGTTGTGTACCCATCACTACACATATGGGGCAATTTAGTTGAAGTTATAATGGCATTTCGGGTACAAAAAAAGTGTGTTAGGGCAATATCTGGCGTCACAAAACTTCACATTTTACCTTTACCCTGTATGTACATCAATGAACTATGTATGTTAGTAAAAAAATATCCGCACTATTTTCGCATGCAATCAGAAGTAAGCCACAAAAAGGCTTCTTCTAGAAATAACTATAAATTTGAATTAAATGTACCTCAGATTGCAAATATTTAGGAGGAATGTATATGTTAATGCCATTCAGGTGTATAATAAGTTACCTAACTCATCATCATCATGCTCATAACATCACGCCTGTGTTCCCCGAAGGGTTAGGCAGAGGTGTACCTATATCACACCCACATTTCGCCAGTTATGTTTAAGTCCCATGTAATAGGGGGCGAGCCTATTGCCATCAACCGGGCACAAATCCAGACTCCGGGCTGTTACCGAGAAACTCCAGATGGAAACACCCAATAACACTTTGCCCGACCCAGGAATCGAACCCAGGACCTCTTGCTCAGCAGTAGCGCTTGCGACCACTAGATCAACGAGGCAGTCCTTACCTTACCTAACTCATTGAAGGAACTTCCCATCCCCATGTTCAGGAAAAAGCTGACAAGTTGGTTATTGGGTAATTGCTTTTATGATATTGGCGAATACATGGAATATGGTATAAAATCCAAGATAACATGATATTTGACATTGATATTAAAGCAACGATTACCTAATTATAATAATATTAATTCATATTGGACTTATTGTAAATCACAAATCTTAAAATTAATTGTACTTACTTAATTAAGAATGACATTTGAATATTTGTACAACATATGTTGTGGTAGAATGTATAGAACCTAAAAAAATATTGACACCATACTATGTAAAACTACATTCTTACAAATAAATAAATTCTAATTCTGATTCACATGAATTCTTTACTGACGCAGGTCACTGCATGCAGCGTTAAATGTTCCGAAGCAAGGAGCACTCAATATTGTATATCAACCACCAACAACTTAAGGCTCCTGCAGACAGGTGCGACGCGACAGTACGACGCGATATTGTTAGAACAATTACCATGAAGTTTTCATAGAAATTGTACTACTAGACTCGCGTCGCGCTGTCACGTTGCGCCTGTTTGCAGGAGCCTTATACCTACATTTCAATCCGTGACCTCCATTCATTTCTTATTATGATGTCATGCTATTCCATATACAACGACTTAACATTGAATCGAATGACCTGTGTTCACGCTCCACAAACCATAGAACCCAATTAAATCAAGATCAAACTACCTTTTAATTTGAACAAAAATATTTTTACTTAGTATTTAGCTGTTTTTATCGCAACAACACTAAGGGCGCGTACACACGAAGCGGTTTGAACGTAAACTAATTTGGGCGACGCATTTACAGGACGCTTGGTCGCTTCCGCTCAGCAAACCTTTTGTTTCGAGCCTTCACCAAACTGAATTGTTGCTTCGGTGTTGGACATTCTCATTCACTTTCAAACAATTGCCGTCCATTGAGACTCTGAAGCGTGTCGGCTAGTACTCGACAGTGGTTTATTCGACGCAGTGGTTTTCGAAATACGAGAATGGCGAATAGAGACAAAATGTGAGTGTAATTCTGTAAATTCCGCAATACTAGGCTTAGTTTGTATCATGTTTTATCTAAGTGTGGCAAGATGTATTGCGTATTATTTGAGATCTATTAAATCTTGAATTAACGTAAGAATAAAAAATTGTGAGCCGTCACGGGATGCCTGGCAGATGTGAAACATCGTGGCGTCGCGTCACCACGGCATGCGTCGCCACGCCAATAATCTGTTTTACCCGCGGCTATAGATGTACCTTAAGCATCTATGTGAACAACCGCCACGTACGGTATAAGCCTGCGGCGTTTCACACGCGACCTTATCGGTTCGAAACAGCACGCGAACTTTCATAATCAATAGCTTTGACTTTTACGTAATCATCATCTGCTTTTTCCTAACTATATTGAGGTCAACTTCTAGTCTAACCGAATGCAGCTGAATACCAGTATTTTACATGGGGTGACTGCTTATCTGACCTCCACAACCCAGTCACTGAGTGATAAGATACCCTTGGTAAGACTGGTTTTGAGACTTTCTGACTTCTGACTACCTAACGACTGTCAAATATGTACAAATGACAGCCGTGACCAACGGCCTAAAGAGGTATGGAGAGGTCTGGATATGTTGTGGATGGTCACTCATCCGCGTTGACTTTGGCAAGCGAACCATCGACCCGTGCGGCCGATTCCTATATATAATTTACGGACCGTTATTGATTAAAATTAAGACTGTTGTATCTTTACCAATAATGAATCAAAGACCTCATAGATTTGCATAGTAGACCCTTCTATATGTAGTAGATGTCACAGGTAAAATTAGAGCTTACGAATCCTACTAGTCCTACTAATATTATAAATGTGTAAGTTTGTGAAGATGGATGGATGGATAAATGTTTGTTATTCTTTCACGCAAAAATTACTGAACGGATTTGGACAGAATTTGGAATACAGCTAGTTTATAACCTGGATAAACACATAGGATACAGATTTTTATCCCGGTAGTACTTTCCCGTGGGATAATTTGCGACCTCCACGTGGGCGAAGCTGCGGGCAAAATTAGTATATTTCTATGCCCAGTTTAGCAATAAAAAATGCTACCATTATATTAGTAAGAAAAACATTCGTTTTTGTTTATAGGAACCGAGCCTTAGTCACGAGCCCTTTCTTAGACTTTAAGACTTATAACCATCTTTGTAGAAGAAAAGCAATTAAGGTCAAATTAGAAGCTAATTATTTTTCATTAGTAGATGGCACCTGTGATTAAAATTATGAGAGTTTGTTCGATCGTCGGGTGGAATTTTACTAGATGTAATTAGAAAATTGATGTAGGCATTAATATAACGTGTCTTGTTAACATTAATGTATTTACTTTGAGTTTGAAATGTGCTTTATATTCTGTAGGCTCAAACACGTCTATATGTAGGTAATAAAATATAGGTGTTACTTTTATTCATTCTTACTGTGTGTGCCAGAGTTCATCGAAAACACTCTTTCTCTTAGTTGTAACGCTACATAATGTTTAGATAAATGTTTTTGTATAACTGAAGGTAACACAATGTTATTTTTATATTTTTTATTACAACTTGTACAAGCTTTTTGTATTTGTACGCATTTATGACGTCTATAACGTGTTTGTTAAAACCAATTTACAGAACTAAATATCATTCATTATAGGTCATTTAATCCTATTAGGATTTACAATTAAAAACTCTATCAATTTTACTAAACAATGTTGAGTGGAGAAGAGAATACGTCAATATAAGAATAATGGCAATACTAATGCATAGGAGTACTTTGAAACTATCAAATCCTAACATCAAAATTTAAAACGTGATTTTTTAACGAAGCCGAGAATGACTTGTACTCCCCGTCATTGTATTTTTTTTTGTACTGGACCGTACCTGGGAACCTTCTGGTTACGTAGATATTGAAGGTCAAAATTCCAACTTTTACTGACGCCTTTTTACGAAAACATTTTATGAATTTTTTGTCACCACTTTAATTACCCCCAAGGCCCCTGTACCGTTGCATGCGTACCGTTGCATGCACCCATAAGCACAATGTTTTGCGTGTATTACATTAAGCACTACAATAAACAGCAAATTTTGACACCAAAAATAAAAGTCGTTGTCCGGCAATTATTTTTGTGTACTGTTAATTAGTTTGATGTACAGAATGCATAATTGCTGGCTAAGTGATGGGTCTTTTTACATCCTGTATAGTAGTGATGGGCTTACTAAGGGTTTTGTCAATCTTTGATTAGCTATTAGAGTGAATAAACTATTGGATATATTTGGTTCAATGCAGACTGGGAACGGTATAATTAGATATATTTTAAGTTTAATTTACAGTCGTATTGTCGTCCCCACCTTGTATAAATGTCATCCTTGTACAGACGCCAGCACATCTAGCTACCACGAACTGTCAGATTTTCTCTTTCGATTTTGAAATTAACCTTCATCATTTTAAGGTTTAAAATCGTTTGGAGAAATTTGACAGTTTCGTGTTGCTTGTCTTGCTGGCGACTGTACATCTTTTTTTTTTTTTTTTGTTTCGCAATAATCAAATAACTTCTCTCGCTCTGGAGACTTTTACTGACTAAAGCCCACCCTGTGTTCCTTGAGTTGCATGTGCGCCAGGGCCACGGTAACTCTTTCGAACAATCCGCGAACCCGGCAGGATCCTAGTACATCTGGATACTACAGAAAAAAATATTATCTATGTACTTCATAATGTTTTTGGCTCATAACAACAAGCGACGCCTACCACCCTAATTGCGGAGCATAGTAATTATTGCAGCCAATATCCCTTTTCAACGATAATTTTAGGGGTTAACGAGAAGCTTATGTTCAGCAGTTTACATTATTATAATGGTGTTGATAATCAGTGTAAATCCACCCTTAATTCCATTAGCCTAGCGACAGATTTAACTCGATCATTATGATCAAACTCAATGAGCCTTATAACACGATATTACACTAAATAGATTACCCGTATTATTGCGTGTGGCCACTCAAGTGTAGGGTTGTGTGGAAGGGCGTTCAAAATTAGATGTATCTATCAGTATGCTGTGTGGTTGTCTTAAATTAGGCAAATTAAGAGCGCGTACACGGGTCCACTAGCGCCACTCCTTTAAAAAAAAAATATCTCGTGACTGAGAAGGAATTTTGAAAAACGGCTCAATATGCGACCTCGGTAAGTGTGTCAAGATTTTTCTAATACCTTTTATAAACTTTTATATTGAGACAGGAAGCAACAAAATTCAATCTAAACACAAGCGGCCACATTCATTTAGATCGTATTTTCTCAACACTTAAGAGGGCGCACACGGATCCACTAGCGCCACTCCTTCAAAAAGTATTATCTCGTGACTCAGAAGGAATTTTGAATAACATCTCAATAAGCGACCTCGGTAAGTGTGTCTAGAATTTTCTAATACCTTTTATAAACTTTCATATTGAGACACGAAGGAACAAAATTCGATCTAAATGAATGTGGCCGCTTTTGTTTAGTTTGAATTTTGTATAATGTATTATTACAGGTTTTTTGGTTCTACCCAATTTTGAACGAACACGTTCTGTTCGGTTGCAACTTGGTTATCTTATTATGTCTACGTCACTTTCCTTGCGTTCACACACAGACCATAAACACTAACTTCCTTTCTTCTGATTGGCCGACTAGCCGTCGCGTCATCGCAGCCTGGCCAATTGCAGCGGTCGAATAGTGATTTGCGTTTAGTCTCCCGTAGACACCGTAGTGAGTGTAGTGATGTGAAATTAGTAAAGTAATGCGGCAAGAGCCAAGTAAGATAATGTAATTTTCCTTAATAACCGCTAACTGAGACAGTCTTGTTGAATGTACAAGATTACCTATGGCTTTTGGCTTTTGTAGACAGGATTTTAATTCCGATTTTTTACAGTTGTAATGGCAATCGTGTCATTTGGTTTAAATAGGCTTTTATTTTTATATAGATTCTTATATATTTTGTGAATGTGGGAACGTTGTAGGCCTAATTTGTAGACTGTAGATTTGTAGACCTTTTTCTATTTTGTTGAGTGCCTGTTACTTGTTGACAGGTCTAAACTGTCCTCCCATACCTATTAACACTGTAATTTGAAAACATCGTAAAAGCCCCTTATTTTTAAAAGAGTAACTGTGGAGTTTCTTGCCGGCTCTTGTCCACAGGAAACGGTCCATTGGAACCGTGCACCTAGCTTCTCACGTTTCATAAGTGCCCATGTAGGTTTATGTGAAATAAAACATTTTGATTTTGATGTTTGACCTGTAGATACATACAGGTTAGAAATAAAACTTTCAACGTTTAAATCTAAATATTTATTTCCAGTTTTATGAGAAAAATATATTAGCTACACCAGAAAACAATACTCGTAACCTATAGGCGTAAAAAACATAAACAGTATCCAAAACCGTCATGTTATGTATTATTAAAGAGACAATTAAAGTAACACTAAGGTTTAAAAACAATAAAACTTCTTCACAAAATCACTTTCCTGCCTTCACCCATAAACTTCAACAGTGAAATGGTTCTTCCCAGCAACGGCATGAGAAATGTGAAAAGCTATACAATATCGTGAAATTATTAAGCGAAAGTGCAAACAAAACGTTTAAACATTCCACTAATGACTCCGTGGATGAATGATGCCTGACGAACAAAAGACTGTGATGAAATACAAAATGGCTAAACGGGTCATTCTTGATTCGGTAGTTTTCTATTGGGTATCTGAGAGAGAGAGAGAAAGAGAGAGGAAAAAATTGGCGGGCTCATAATTTTCCATGCTATCAAAAATATCAAGCAGGCAAAAATAAATTCTTTAATAAATGCTGATTGCTGCCTTAGTCATTCATCATAAAAAATAATTTGTGTGCATGACTTTGACCATTTTCTCACATGAAGGTAAGCCATGATTCCATCGACGAAAGTGCACGCTTACCTAGAAAGAACCTAATCACTCCAGCCTTGAAGACTCTTAGGTTCACTTGCAACGCCAATCACTAACGCATTTAGCGTTAAACGAATTTAAAACATAATTCTGTTTCTGTCAAATGTTTGAAGATGACAGAGAAAGAATTTTAAACTCATGTAGCGCTAAACGTGTTTAGTGATGGGTGGTCCAAGTAGGTCTTAGTATTTATGCATAATTTTACTCTCAATAGAACTTATCGGTTATCGCGGTATTATGTGAAAAACAGCCTGCATGGTAGAAGAGACAATTTCCTTAAAGTTTTCATTAAGAATATTACATGTTGCAATACATAACAAAAGCATGACTAAACAGGAGGAAGCCTGCTCGTAGAAAGTTAACATAGCTAGTGGTCTGTCCCGGTGAGCCTACTAGGAAACGATTCACTGTTCAGCAGTAGAACTGGGCATGTGTCACGTACTTGTGTTTAAATTATAACAAATCATCCAGACGTTGGTCCTGACAAAGCTTGACGACTACAGTTTTGATATGACCGAATAAGTTAAGTTGCATACACATACATACATACATAAACTCACGCCTTCTTCCCATGGGGGTAGGCAGAAACTACAGAACGCCAGCTGCTACGATCCTTGTTACATACTCCTTTTGGCTCGTTTACGTTCCTACATCTGGTCATACACGCACGCCGCCGGTTGCGAGTACTACGCACCTGACCTTTCTGAAGAACATGACCAATAAGGTTACTTATGTCTTCCTAGGGCGTCCCCTCCCGGCGTTTCCACTCACATCTGCCTTGTAAATATCTTTTGTTAGTCGCCCTTCATTCATCTTCTCAACATGATTAAACCATCATAAGCATACTCTTTTCAATATTTGTCACTACATCTTCTTTTAAACCGCACCGTTGCCTTATCACATCATTCTTCAGTCTATCATTCATAGTCACACCACACATGCTTCGCAAGGAACGCATTTCCACAGCATCTATTCTATTTTCATGCTTCTTTTGCCACAACCAGTACTCACTTCCATACATAAGCGTAGGCACCAACACACCATTGTGAAAAGCCAGTCGTGCTAAGTTGCATCTTAAATTGAATTTCAATGCTTGACGGTATGGTTGGCGCAGTGGTTAAGCGATTGACTGCAGCGCTGCGTGTCGCGGGTTCGATTCCCGCACGGAACAAATATTTGTATGACCTACAAGTAGTTGTTCCGAGTCTGGCTGTTTGTGTATGTGAGTTTGAATGTTTGTAAACGCACCCACAATACAGGAGAAATTCCTAGTGTGAGGCAAGGATTAAAAAAAAAAACGTTTTCTCGATTGTATGTGTGAAATGAGTATAAATTACAATTCCAAGTTTACTTACGTTAAGGTTATGTTTTTACATTATGGCATTTGTGCTGAACCTGTGTGCTGAGCCTACTGATTGGATTGCAATTCGACTTAAACATAATTGAAAAAGGCTTTTTTCAGACTTTTCTTTCAATATTTAGCAAATACGGCAAGAAACTGCTTCGAATAACAATTAACAGCTGCTCCACAGCTACCAAGCGGGCAAATTATTTTCTGTTAATAAATCACAGTAAGTATTGTACCTACCGAAATACAAAATGAGAGTCAGCGGCAAGTCTTTCACTGTATAAATCGATCGTAGCTTTTTCTGCACTATGAAAAATCATGCTGATGATCGGCCAAAATATTCAAACAAAATCACAAAACCACATACCCCGTTCCAAACTAAAGCAGAGCGTTTCATTTCATTCCAGCGCCAGCGTTGTGGATTTAATTCATTGCTCGCCGACAACGCGAGCTTTGTTTCCAACTATTGCTCTTGTTGCTTGTTGCTCAGCGTGCTCGTTGCCTCAGTTGCTCGTTGCTCAAGCTGCTCGCAATGAATTCTTATTCCACAGTTAAGTAATTGCTGAATATTTATCTAACGTCTTGAAGGTAGATTGAAATGTTTTTTAAATATATCTTTATGGATGTGATTTAGATAATGGTTTTAGTCTTGTAATAAAACTAGCCTTCCTTAAAGGCGGGGTACGTGTTGGAAATGTTAAGTGATGTTATTAATTTGATTTTTGTAGCCACGGGAATAGTTATGTATGATATTAGTGCGGTAAGTTGGTTTTTACAAACGAGTACTTACCATAGTCACGAGTTTGTGAATATCAATTTCCGCACGCGTGTCATACAACGTTTTTCAACACATTTGCGAGAAAACGGTACAATATTAATATCGAATTCCTTGCTTGAACTCATTTATTATTACTTTGTTTATAATTTATATCAGTCAGAAAGTCGCAACAATCTTTGACGTTTCTAATATGAAAATGGCGCGAATTGCAAATGGCGCCACTTGCGCCTGGTAAATATTAGAACTACATTTTTCGTCTCATTTTCTCTTGAGTATTAAAGTGAGACAAACGTATTGTTCAAAAGCGCTTCCATGGAGGTTCGCTTATTCAACTTATTTATTCTCGTAATGTGAAACTCCTTGGTGTAGTTCTTATATTTTTTTTATGGAAATTCAAAATAAACCGTAAAGGATACGCACGGCGCTATACAACGGAGTATGCGGTAAAACAGGTACTCACACATGTGAGTACCTATTTTACCGCACGTTCCGTTGTATGGTGCGTAATTTTTAACTTTCGAACCATGTACACAGGCATCGTAAATGAATTTTTTGAGCAAATGTGTTGGAAAAGGTTTGTTACGCACTCAGTTGGATGAGCAATAAGTAAAGGTTATCTCATATTACAGAAAATCGAAGAAAAGTTATCAGCTGTTTATATTGTTCTTTATGACGTATGTGATGAAAATCTTGTTTGTTCTCTCGTTTATCGATAGTGAATCAACGCCTTTTGTGAAAACTGAAACAACATACAGGAAATTAAATTAAACAGTCTGTTGTGAGTTCCGCGGTCTCTAATTAAGTTCTCTTTCAGGAAATGGAATATTTACACCCTTTGATAACGGATCTGGAACACTTGCGCAAAAAGACATTTCCGCGAATGGGCTTTTGCGCAAATTAAAATTTGCGCCGGAAGACACTTGCGCGAAGGACACATGCGTGAATGGACAGTTGCGCAAAAAAGTTGCGGCAATGAGATTTCTTCATAACATCACGCCTGTATTCTTTCAAAGGGTTGAGCAGGGGTGTATAGTACACCCACAATTTGCCAGTTATGTTCAAGTTTCAGACTGGAAGTAAACAGTCCAATTAGGTGTCCATAGTGATCGTCGTTTTTTTTTATTGCACCTTTTTTATAAATTTTCTTATTTAAACACTAAAATACATATAGACACGACATAATATTGTAACATTTGATTATTTCTGAAGTATTTTTTCTTATTATTTTTATTTTAGAGTCTTTTTATTTTTTTTCGACACGGTTGTCATTTTTATGGTTTTCGAGGTCGTTGATAACAAAACTGGGGTCAAAATCACTAATCACGATGGCGCCACCGAAAATATGCAAATTGTTCGTCATGGGTGTCGTTTTCATGGTTTTCGAGGGCACTGATAACGATAATACGGTCAAAAACAAAATTCAAGATGGCGCCACCAAGTGTGTATGTTAAAGTAAAAACAGTCTTTTTTTTTAGATTACGTAGTTATTTTGCGGCAGCCTATTAATTAGACCGAGTATTTTTCGAGTTGCATCTCAAATTTATTTGCATAGTTTCTATGGTACTGAAATATATTCTGAAAAAAAAAGTCTGTTAATAAATGTAGCTTCAATTTTACACTATGGTTCTACGATGTTCACAATATTTCTCTATCAAATGTAGTGCAGTGTTCAAGAGTCAGCCATTACTATGGCTGGATGGCCGATGTTAAAACAGTTTTGAATTTAGCTCTCGTTTTTTTGGGCATCCACTTTTATTGCGGCCAGTTCGACGAAAAATTGTGTGTTTTAATAAAACATAGTGCTTTGGCTATTTACCTGAACTGAAAACGGAGGCAGGCCTTTCAAATAATTCAGGTATGTAGTTACCGAGGTAGGGTAGCTAGGCGAGTACCTACATCTTGAAAAGAGTTAGAGGGAAAGGGAACTTGTTGACATCAAAAGAAATACTTGAAAGTAACATTCATGACATAACTCCTGTGAAGGATAAGGAGTAGGGACAGGGAGAGTTATCATATCCAAAGGTGAGGGTGTATTCTTACTTAAATACATAAAAAATAGTTATAATGTTTGTGATATGCTTACTTTTCAGTCAATATTAATAATTTATTTTATTTCAGACAAAATTATGTTAAAAACATAAAATTGATATAAAAATCACATAAACATAATAAAATAATACTCAAGCATTAAAATTAAAATACACACACATGTTATTCAAATCAAATCAATTATATATATTGCCCAACAAGTAGTTGTGTACGCAAAACTTCACGTCTGTAGGAATTTTCATCTATGCATATTGCATAACGTATCCTCGATGCTTCAGTACCGAGTCACATCTCTGTTAATCTCTTGGGGACTGCACAGCAATGTTCTATCAAACATCAAGCTATGTAGATATGTCTATCGTGTCGACCTGGAAATGTCGAATCGAGAACATTTCCCCCATGACTTAGAAAACAGTCCTCTGAGTATTGTCAATGGCGAATCTTGAGCTTGCATTTCCTATATTTATGGGCTTATTTATTTAATACTTTTTAGTTGGTAGTACCCCACACGAAGTGTATACCACTATATACTATGTGAAAATAACTACATTGTCAACACAGACGAACCGGATTCAAAACCTATGATTGCTAACTTAAACTCAACTAATTATTTACACTAGGTACTAAATTAAATGACGAACAGTTTTGAACAATTTGGGGTCGAAACGCTCGGGTCTTGGGGCCGAGTGCGGTTCTCCTTTTTAAAGAAATGTCTCGCCGACTGGTCGACATTTCACATGACAAGAGGGCTGGGTTGTTCTTTAGCCAAAGAATTAGTATTGCCTTTAAACGTGGCAATACTGCCAGTCTTCTGGACACGTTTCCGGGTGACAGCGATGCGGACGAGTGCTTCGACGCCTAAGTATAGAGGGTGTCCCACGAATATGCCACATGGAGGGAAGTACCTTGAATATTGTAGATGGAACATTTTACTGAAAGAACACATTATTTGAATTTAAAAAACAATTTAAACTGCATTCATAGATATTTAAATAATTACATGGTTGAACCAGAAATCGAACCCGTTACACGAGAAAAATAATCACCCTGTAGCTTTATCATTCCGATCGAAAAGCTTCATCATAAGGATTATTTTTTGCTAAATAACATAGTGTCACAAATAAAAGGAAGACCATGAATTTTAACATTTGATGTGAAATTTTGTTCAGAAAAATGAAAAGCTGACATTGCCGTAAGGACATACAACTGACATTATCATAAGTACCTATTACTAATAAATGTACTCACTTCAGAAGTACGCATCATTTTCCTATTATAATTTAAGTGCATGATAAAATGATAAAGCGATACGTAATTAGTAGGTAACTGGTTGTATGCAACAAATCGAGCCGTATCCTGAGCCGAAAGACGCGTAAATTATTTTGTCCATCGCAATGCGGCTGGCTGATTATAAAGAAATAATTCAAAAATGTGTTCCATTTTCTTTTGTTTATGTGATTTTAATTGTAGGATTTTTGCATTGTATTGTGTTTTTTTTTTAATTTGAAAATAATTTTGATTTAATGGAAGCATACTTTTTGAACCACAAAAACATAACATTAGCCATAAAATAGCACCGCGAAAGATATCCTGATAGAAATACACCATCTCGATTTATTATGAAACGGTTGGTGGATAATCTGCAAAATTTGGGACGTTTCGATCATCGCTTATCACAACCGCGGCACCAAATGATAAACACTGACGATGAACTCGACATTTTGATATACTTTGAGGCAAATTCTAAAAGTTCAGTGAGGGAAGGTGAAGAAGTAATCGGAATTTCGAAAAGCAAAATACACCGTGTACTAAAAAAATACAAATTCAAAAGTTACATTGAAGGGCGATTAGTACAAAAAATATTGCCCGGTGATGCTGAACGACTTATTTTCTGGCATGAAATCGAGAGGCTCATCCTAGAGGATCAGTATTTTCTAAATAATATTATCTGGTCAGACGAGACAAATTTCAGCAATAATGGTATTTACAACCGACACAATAATCGCATTTGGTCCAGGGAGAATCCCTTACGTATCCGCGAGACTAATAATCAAGAGTGCGTTTTTCGTTCACTGTTGGTGTGGTATTGTAAAAAACCGGGTCCTCTTAGTACATTTTTACGAAGGGCATTTGAATACGGAAAGGTATTTAGAAATACTTGAAATTTTGAGAAATGAGATAAATAATCTTCCGGTTGCAGAACGACAAAACCTTACTTTTCAGCAAGATGGGGCTCCGGCTCATAATAGTCACAGAACAAGGGACTATCTCAATGAACACTTTGATCCCTGGTTTGGGACAAATGGACAAATAAGATAGCCGCCGAGATCCCCAGATCTAACCCCGTTAGATTTTCTATCTATTGATCTAACCCCGTAAGCAAATTCAGCGTTATGGCGAAGAAGGGCAAATAACTGATATGGTTCGACACTACGAAGAGCAGGGCTTCACACAAACTAGTCATTTTATGGTGTGAGTCCTCGGATGGTTCGACATCATTTGAGTTTCGACATCATGAAACTCAACCACACCACAAAACTGCCTGACTTAATTTTGCTCGACAATATCTTGATTTTGATTGGTCAATTGTTATATTTACCGACGAAAAAACTTATGAATCGAGTCAAATCGGAAGATTAATTTTATGGCGTTATAATCGCACTCGTTATGAAGATGCTCATAGCGTGCCTCAAAATGAATCTCGTCGCATAACAGTCAACTTATGGGGGTGGGTGAGCCACGACGACGTCGGAGAACTGACGTCGTTGGAAAATAGGGCTACTGCGAATAATTATGTGTCGCTTTTTGAAGAGGTTATGCTGCCTACTGTGCGCGTTGTATCCTGCAGCAGAATTCCCACAAGTTGATTACGTTCAGGATAATACACCGATACACACGGCTTGGTCTACTATGGCGTGGTTCAACGTGCACCGTGACTTTTGTTTCATTCAATGGCCTGATCAGTCAGCAGATATGAACCCGATTGAAAACCGTGGGGCACAATGGTTCAACGCTGGGATTGTCAGAACGAATGAAACCCTGTATCTCTTAGATCAAATTCTGCACGGCTACGGGATGATATCAGGGGGATTAAATTATTCGCGCGCCTTGTCGCATCCATGCCAGGGACTACGTGCCATCATAGATACTGATGGAGGCTATAATAGTTATTAAAACAATAAATTGTTGATAGAATTTAAAATGATAAATTACCTTAAAAAAAGGAAAATGTTATGAACTTCTATTTTACAATTGTTTGCTATTTTCGCAGTTTTAGCAGTAAATTCGACGTCGTTTGGTTAAAGTCCGAGTTAATATTTTATCATTATAATAGTTTTTTTTTTAGTTTTTCTATTATCCTAGATGACGCGCGACGTGTAAATAAAAAGAATCTATGCTCTATACCTAATCAAATCACATATATCATCGACTTTGTGACACGGATGTGTGCATGCAATTATAAACCTTAAGGTGGTAAGCATTTTCAGGCTGTGACTGTAAATGAAAAAAAAAAACTAATCGAATGCATAACCTCCTCTTTTTTATGTTTATTAATAAAATTGTAACAAACCCTGGCGTTAACCCTTTTTAAAATGCAGATTTATTTATGCTACCTGAATTCAATATCCGTCTTTGGCTTCCCTCTTGGATGGAAAGAAGAAATTGTGTAAGGGACTGAACTTGCATATTCCCATTTTATCTCATCTTAGTATAGAACCTAAATACACTGAAATTTAAACCTGCACATATTATCTACAATATGCCAAACAAAGGAGTGGTGGCCCAGTAACAACGGCCGTGGCTTACGTGTTGTAGGTCGTAGGTTCGATCCAGAAAAACTCTTTACTTTGTGTAAATTAATTCATCACCATTGCTCTTAAAACGGTGATGGAAAACATCGTGAGGAAACCGGCATGTCCTACAACCAACATTTTTAAGACATGTGACATCTCCAACCCGCACTGGGCCCGCGAGGTGGACTACGGCCCACTCCCTCTGACAGAGAGGAGACCTGTGTTCCAGCAGTGGGAACATTATAGACTGATTATGCCATAGAAAATGACAGAATTTGACAATAAGTTCCTTTTTGGGACTATTCATGTATATCCAAACAACCCTGTACTTAAAACACTTACCTTACTCTTACTTTGTCTTTTTTTATGTTTTTTTTATTTTTATTACGAGGATTATGGAATTTATATATGGAGGGATTATTTTGTAACTTTTTAAATATTAAATATTATGTAAATTCAAACACAATGTACATTGTTTATGAATAAATAAATAAATAAATAAATAAATAAAATAATAAGAATATTACTACTAACACTAGCTTTATGGTATTACATAGGAATCTTTTTGCTGTTCGAATAAAGCAATTCTGGTTTTTTACTTTGATTTTAATTTTTCAACACTAAAGCGAGATCAAAAAAAAAATGGAAAATCCAAAAGTGCATGACTCATAATGCTCATTTAATTATGAAAAAATAAAAAAAAAAACTTAAGTCGTTCAAAATTAATTGCCGAAAAAACAGCTGTAGTAGGAAGAAGGTACTGCACAAGCGCCCCTGGTGGAATAAATGTACATAATATCTATAGATATATCACCATCCATATGTTAATTTTCTATGGATATATATAGATATACAGTCTTGTAGTTTTCGTTTTTTATTAATTGCAATTAAACGACACTGAATTAATTAATCATTCGCATTCAGTGACCTACAACCGTCGATTAGAATTTAAAAAAAAAAAAAAATACTCAAATAATGGATTTTTTCACAAGTTACAGTGTTTCCGGGTTTTACACGTGACGGACAGGATTTTTTTTTGACCTATTTTGGTTTTTTTTTCCAATTCTATTGCAGTAAATCAATTTTTAAAAAGTATGAAATTAATCTCCATTAAATTATCTCGATAATAGTATGCAAAATATCTTGATTCCGTGAACTAACAAGGCTATAATAATAAAAATAGCCGCCAAAATGAGGCGAAAAAATTTTTTCGATCGTAAAGCACTCTCTGATGCTTCGCATCATGAGTCGTGCAATAACTAGTTTCTATTGTTAGCTTGTTTCAAATTCATGTATTAATTTAAAGTAAATATTGCGCATTTTCTAGATACATTTGCCTCATTCATTTGTAAATATGTTATGAATTCTACTAAAACTTGTCGTTTATTACGGTAGTTGGATTTAATGTAAAAAAACGATATGTATTACTTTAATACCGAAGTATAATATCAATTGTGGCAACACTGTAAAAGAACAAATTATTAATATTGTAACAAACTTTAAAATGTATGTTCGTTAAGGCAACTGAATGTATTATTTTTACTTTGGCAACACTTATAGAAATAACGGTTATGACGTTCTCGTTATTTCTGGGTGGGGGAATAATCATTTTTAAATTGTAAAAAGGTAGTGCTGGGCAGTGATCATCGAACTACGAACGAAGCAACTCGGTTGACATTGTAGTCGGGATTCCGTGTGTATAATAAAGTTATTTTATGCAAAGAACAGTATTTTAATAAAAAAATATAGAAGTTTTTAACACTATCAAATACCCAACAGTCCATTTTTATTGCTGTGTTTTTCTTCTTTAATAGAATAGAATAGAATACTCTTTATAATGGACACTATAAAAATTACAGATAAAAAAACAAAAAAAAAACGTAATTTTGCACAAATAGGTACCTACATAAACTTACGTCTTATTCCCAGGGTAGTAGGTGGGCAGAAACTACGAAACACCGCCTGCTACGGTACTTAATAACTCCGCAATACCACGTAGCAAAACAATGCGTCATATCAATGATCATAGAATGAAGCATGTATAGTATTTCATAAAATAGCTCTTTACAAACTAATTTCCTGATGGCAAACACCGGATATAAACTGTTATTCTTTCTTCATTTCGATATTCGACTCCATGTAGTACAAATGCATTATTGAATAAAAATCTATCGAAACTGACTATTCTTATTTTACTTGCCTACTGTTTACTTATTTCTTGCCTTGATAAATGATTTTATTTCTGTAATTAGGTTTGTACAAACACTTTTACACGTCAATCATATTTTAAAAACTATATGAGGTCGGCATTTCCGATCTGACTACTCTGAGAATAAAGACCGCAACAAACTCAGATGTCACAGTCTCTTTTAAAGTCCGGACATAATCTTGGCCATATCACGTGAAGACCATGTTAGATTGGTGTCTGAAATGGTCTATGGTTTTGGAATGGAAAGAACCATACAGATTTGAGTGGACCTGTCCAGTCAGTGTACGCATTTGTCAGTAATCGTGTAGCTCAACTCAGAACTTAAGGAGCTCAACCACTCGACGAACAATACCAAAGAAAGGACATTTGAGTAGCCCGCATAAAGCACTCAAACTGCCAGATTATCATTAAAACTAACTGCTTCTATGTTTACACAATTTAATGTAAATGAAGTGTTATTGCAATTTCTTCCTGTCTCTAAAGTTTGAGCTTACCTTTATAAAACTTAAGATTAAAAAAAAAACAATATAGGGATAAGTTAATTTTTAAATTGCTTTAGGGGTGTCGTTGTTCTAAATTAAAATTATGGTAAGGTGGTAAGTAAAAACTTATTTTCTTGTTTATTTGTTTTAGAACAAGGTTCCTTAATGCACGGTACGGACTTGGCGGATGGGGGCTAAAGTGTAAGAGTTTTCCGTCACGAGTTTCCGTCACGACCCTTGCTTAAGTGTAGACGGTTATCCACAGCGCGTATGCTATTGGCTGTGTCCAGTCATAGGTGCGCGCTTATTGGTACAAGGCAGCCAGTAAGTTAGTAATTCATTTATTTGTATTTGTTAATCAATAATATAATACGTTTATCAATAATTAATACTACGAATGGAACTTCGTTCCAACCGAGTGTTCCACGACAGTCACGCATATTTTTTTTGTGTCTTCCCCTATATACTTATGAGATGATTATACGATGCGTTGTTATTGCCTGAATTAAAGCAACAATAAAAGTTGCATCGTCTGAATAGTGTTTACACGATGCAAGTCATTTGTTGCTTCAATTTAACGGTACGCCACAGGCAAGAAACTTGCATCGTGTAAGTAAATGGGGCTTAAAGCATAACTGGTGAAATATGTACAGAGTCAAACTGTAATTCTTTCATAAACGGTTGTCTATTCGACTGTTGGTACATATTTTCATACCTAAGACAACAATAAAGAATATAACAGCATTTTTATTTCAAGCCGTTTATAACTACGTAAGGGATGAAAAGCAATTTTACTCAACATCGAATATTCGTCTAAAAACTTATGTTACGGCTAGGGAAGCAACAAGCGTCATTAGTGTGTTGGGTCTGAGCCAACAATTCGATGCCGGGACACAGCACTTTGTTGAAGTGCGAACCTTAGTAGCGGTCAATTAAAATAGAACATAGTATTGAGGTCGATACTGGCTATAATCGTCTGGCATATAATGTATTTTCACTATGGTCAGCACAGACAAAGAGCCCTCTTTTTGCATCAAAGTTTAAAAAGAAAAAACACATAGACTCCTTAATGTACACATGCCAGTTCCAAAGATATCTACAATGATTGGATTCCATCCCCTTTGAACGGTAAAGGGTTTTTTACTTCGGCTACTTTACGATTCCTTTTGGCCTGAAGTTCACTAGCTGGAATCCAAAATAAATTCGCAAATCGAATCCTAACCATGGGTGATTCAAATCATTATAAGTACCTACCTAGATATAATGATAATCTGCCAATTATATTAAATCATCATACATTCATCTCAAAGAACTTCAGAAATACTGACATGTTCGTGTTCCGTTCGTCCGCAAACATATAACAGTCAGGTTTGGCATCCAAGAGAACGTTAAACATGGAGAAAAAGATGTGAAGCGAGACATGAAGATGTCGCAACCTTCCTAGACATTTTACGTCAATTTTTAACCGACTTCCAAAAAGGAGGAGGAAATATGTTCGGCTGTATGTATGTGTTTTTTTTAAGTATGTTCACCGATTTCTCCGTCAATTGGGAACTGATTTTGAAAATTCTTTTCTTGTTTGAAAGGGTATGCTCTCGAGGTGGTCCCATTGTCACCAAGTCAGAATTTAACGATCCCATGGAAAACGAGAGAAATCCTCAAATTTTATAGGCACACCTATAGCGATTTGGGTATTTTTTATAGTAACTCGTGCATTTGCTCTCGGAAAGCACCATTTGGTGAAGTGGAACAGATAATGAAGACCAGAGGTGGCCACCGGAACTACTCAATAATATGTATTCCACGGGTTGCGATTCGATTTTAATATGGTTGCTAAGCAATTTATGCTCGTCACAATGCATATGCTAAAATGGAGCTGTTGGTGGCTTCACCATCGGCTCCAGTGGTTTTGGTTCTTAAATTTTCTTGGTTGTGGTTTTGGTCCACTGCTGGACGTAGGCCTCTGCTAGTGAATACCACAGAGCCCGATCGTCGGCTTTCCTCATCCAGGCTCTCCCAGCCGCCTTCCGCAAGTCGTCACTCCACTTGGCCGGCCGGCGTCCCACACTACGTTTGCCTAAACGCGGTCTCCACTCGAACTCGTTTTTCCCAACGATTGTCGGTTCTGCGAGAGATTTGACCAGCCCATTGCCACTTCAGCTTGCTTAGTCTTTGGACTATGTCGGTTACCTCGGTTCCAGTAGCCATGGAAGAACAAAAAAAGTCGGACAGATTCTCGATAACAACAAAACTGTGTCACTCAATTCGGCCAGCTTGCTGTACGTACAGGCCGCTGTACGCACACATTCACACATTAGTCGACCAACGCGACGACGCGACGTCGTCGCCGATCGGCCATTACGCGCGCAAATGGCAACACTCACACATAAATATCTACACATAAACGGGACTCAATTTTGTCTTAGCGGAGTTCCGTCCGTCTTTTTTGTTCATCCATGACAGTAGCTAAAAAATGAATTTCCTTAAAACTTCCATAAAGCCAATCTCGAAGGCAAACAACGCGATTATCACCACTATCGTCAGTCGCTCGAGACAAAGTTATAAATCGGCCACGTAGGATATTTGCAATTTAATAGCCGAATTACCATAATCGATGTCCGGTTGCAAGCGAGAGCGGTTCCGCATGTTTCAATAATAATGCTTTTAGCGTTCCGTGTGGTTATGGTTATTAATGTTATTATGAAAATCGAGCAAATGTTGACGCAAGCACATGATTATGAACGTGGTTTAGCGGTTTTTATTTACATTACGGATTTAATTGATGTTTTAGCGGTGTTCTATTAGTGTTACTTTCATTAATTTTCAGTAGGATCTTGTGGTCAGTATTACTTTAGTTAAAGGTCTGGTGTATAGTATACAAAACCGCGAATGGGACCACGTGGTCGAACCAAAATTTGTGTAAGGATCGTAGCGCATGGCGTTCTGAGGCCGTACTATGACGTGTTAAAGCCACCATTGTTCCAGTGTGAAAGAGAGACGGAGCTATATATGACCGATAGCACTATCCCTTTTTCTCAATGGAACCATGATGGTATTAGCACGTCATAGTAAGGCAGCTGTAGTTTCTATTTATTTCCATTGGAAAAAGGCATTAGTTTATGTATTTACTCAAAATATCCGCTACTACTAGACTGCCTCGTTAGTCTAGTGGTCGCTAACGCTACTGCTAAGCATGATGTCCTGGGTTCGATTCCAGGCTCAGGCAAAGTATTATTGGGTTTTTCTATCAGGAATTCCTCAGTAGTAGTCCGGAGTCTTGATTTGTGCCCGGTTGATGGCAATAGGCTCGTCCCCTGTTACATGGGCCTTAAACATAACTGGCGAAATGTGGGTGTATTATAAGTGCACCTCTGCCCAACCCTTCAGGGACACAAGGCGTGATGTTATGTTATGTTAAAATAGCCATTAAACTCTTGTTTTAGTATTGATATGAATCCAAAGCAAGTACCTACTTATAATATGGCGATTCTTTATAAAACCCTTTATGAACGTCTTTTGGGAAAACTGATTATGAAGATATCGTTGATAATTATGACTTGATCGCAATTTTTTACTAATTTATTTAGCCTTCCTAATATTTTAGTTATCCTTTCCGGAGCACTCAGAAGTACATTACCAGACGTCAACCATTAATAAATCTCAGAGGAATATGGCCGATCTATATCAGTGCTTTCAGATATCTAGGTAATACATCTGTTGGAGCGGTAATGTCCTATATATGTCTGTTGTTCATTAAACATTAATTACCACTGCGATTTAGTGGAAAAGAACTTGTAGAAAATAAAGGTAAGATTAGGTGTATGTTTTAATTTGGAAAGGTGACTTGGAAACTATCAAGGTTGATGCCAAAATATGGCGGAATGAGTCATCATACAAGAATATTTATTAACCACGTTTTGTGTTACCGCATCTAAAGGAAATAAATTACTGACTTTTGTAATCAAAATAATCCAAGTAATTTATAAAACTACTCAAGAGAAGGACAAACTTCAGCCGTTTTAGTGTTGACATAAGATGCTGTCATTTATGGTAAGAATACTAAATATACTGGTTGTGCAAAAACTCTTCACGAAGCCGTGATCTACGCACTCTGTACATCAAACTAAGTAACATACTCATATACATAACTTTAGTTATTTTCATAGTGTGATGTCGTACGGTATTCTGTTGTGGGGAAATGCTGCCGATATCCAGACAATTTTCATTTTACAAAAAAGGGCAATTCGTTCAATCTATAAATTAAGTCCCAGACACTCCCTCAGAGATAAATTTAAAGAGATTAATATAATTACTGTGCCTTCTCAGTATATTTATGAAAATCTTTTGTATGCACATAAAAATATGAATCTGTTTAAAAAATACAGTGATATCCACAATATAAATACTAGAAACAAACACAAATTTATTGTTCCTACAACCAGGCTCAAGAAAATAGGTGGCTCGTTTAGATGCCAATGTATACGTTTTTATAATAAACTTCCTAGCCACATTCAAGATCTAAGCTTTAATAAATTCAAATCTTTTATAAAACGGAAACTATGCCAGAAAGCCTATTATACTGTGAAAGACTATATTGAGGACATAAAGGCTTGGGATTGAGCTGCTCCAATAAATTTACACGGTGAATGTTGATTTTAATTTGCTAGCTATTTTAGACATGAATATTTTTCTGTAAAAAGTATTATATTATTTTCATTATTGAGAATATGAGGACTATGTGGGTCATTGTTTCAGTTATATTCTTGATCTGGCAGTTTAAGTAGTTTATGCGGCCTACCCAAATGTCCTTTCTTTGGTATTGTTCGTCGAATCGTTGAGCTCCTTAAGTTCTGAGTTGAGCTGCACGGTTACTGACAAATGTGTGCACTGACTGGACAGGTCCACTCAATCTGTGTGGTTCTTTTCTCAAAAGACCATTTCAGATACCAATCTACATGGTCTTCACATGATCTGACCAAGATTATGTCTGGACTTTAAAAGAGACTGTGACCTCTGAGTTTGTTTCGGCCTTTCTTCTCAGAGTAGTCAGATAGGAAACGCCGACCTCATCTAGTTTAAAAATATGATTGACGTGTAAAAGTGTTTGTACAAACCTACTTACAGAAATAAAATCATTTATCATTTATCAAATGCTGCGAAACGACTTTTATTTTTGGTGTAAAAAATTGCTTTTTGTCGTAGTGCGCAATGTAACACACGCAAAACATTATGCGTATGGGGGCATGCAACGGTGCTGAGATCGTGGGAGTATTTGAAGGTAAGTTAATAGCATTTAAAACTTATTTTAGTAAAAAAGTCAAAAAAGTTGGATCTTTGACCTTCAATATATCTCTGTAACCAGAAGGTTTCCAGGTATGGTCCAAACAAAAAACAAAACAAAATTAAGAACGTAAATAGATGTAGAAAGTGACTCTCGGCTTCGTTTTTTACACCCGTTTTAGTACATACTAATTCCATAGCTAAGACCAATATCAAGGTTTTTTAAACTAGATTTTGAGACATTCCTTATTTAAAGTGTTTTAGATTTCCGCATGAACAAACTCTCAGTTTAATATTATCGCGTTGAAATTGATGTTTTGCTCAAACTAACATTATTTTAATTGACCGCATATTCCGAATCTAATTAGTGTGGATATCATTAATTTGCCTGAGCATAATTTAATTAAACTAGCTGATACGGGAAATTGAATCAAAATTAACAATATATTATAGGCTATCTGGCTTGGCTATTATAGATAATGTGGTTGTGTGGTCTAAAGTTAATATACCTATGGTGTATATATATGGTTTATAACAGGAGTATTGGACTACTTGTGGAAAAGATACACTTCATTGGAAACAAAATTGACGAGAGTGTCACTTACTCTGCACTGCAATTTTCTTTTTCAATTCTTGGGTCAGTTTGAATTAGTTTTTGCAAAAGTCAGCAAGTTGTAGTGGGAGTTATCTAGATCGGCATGCTAAAAGACCATCCATAGAAGCAAGCATATAAGTCTTGAAAAGAGAATCGCAAATGAGAAATAAAAGCAGCTGTTTTCTCCTTTGTTGGATGCAGAATTCAAGACGACTGACATTTTAGTGCTTTTGGCACATCTTGGGTAGGCAAAGCAGTACCAGTAAACAGCTTATAAGCTCAGTTGCGTGGTTGAATTTCTGGGAAGATCAGAACAGAAGATAACTTAAGTTCTATATTACTCTGCAGTGAGCATATATAAGTACGTACGTGATATATGTAGGTACTGATATGCGCTGTGCCTACGTATATGAGTAGCTTCCGTTATGCGGTTTCCAAAGTGTGGAATAACCTGCCACCACCTATTCGAGCAATTAACGTGATCGACACATTTAGAAGACGCCTACAGCAGTACCTCATAGATGCGCAACGGAAGCTAGACATGATCAATTTGAATGTTTCATTGATATAAATTTGTGATATATGTAGTTATCTGTTCTTTATTGACGACAGTCCTTTGTTTCTTGTGCAACTATACCATTCTATTTCTTTCCATAAACACCACTATATTATTATCTATAGTAATTAGGTTTTAAACAAATATTTAATTGATTTTATTATTATTAAATTTGTTACACATAAATATATAGGTATACTTTTTAATTTAAATATTTACAGACACTATAAAACTGATTTAAATCCGTAAGACGTCTTCGTAACATAGGGTCTAGTTGAAACCCAGCGTCAGGCGCTAGTTGTCTGGCATTTATGCTGAACTGGGCCTATTTGGCGCAGCCGTGAGGCACACAACACTATTTTTAATTATTTTTCTATTTTTTATTTTTCTGTGAATATTGTGTGCCTTAACCTGGGTCAAATAAATTTATTTTCTTTCTTTTATTCAGATGAATATGGAACTCTTAACGAAGAAATGAGGTGTTCAACACTTAAATCACACGGTGAACCACAAAAGCCCCAACAAACCCCCATATCAGTTCCACACAAACACACACGCACACAGGCACTCAATGAATTCCTAATCATTCACATTCTTTCAAAGCCTATATTAAAATTGATATCCAAATGAAAAACCTATACGAAAAGCCTGCATAAATTATAAGGATGGTATGATGCCGCTGAAGCGTCCACTTGCAATAACAGAATGGGGACGACGATGCGCTAATTGCAACGACGGCACATGATATCACGTCAACTTATTACACTTTCAAACTACCGTATATTGGTGGTAGTAAGGTTTGAAATCGCGTGGAGGAACTGCATCGTAAACTTTGTTGACTTATATCGGACAAAGTTATTGAAGAATGTTTTGCGATTAAATTCGACTGTATGTAGCCAAGTTAAGATTTAGTGTTGCGTGGATGGTTGGTATAAGAAAGTGGTAGTTGTATCGAACGAGGCTCGATTACCGTAGTGCAGCGTAGCTTCCGACATTAGTTATATAAAAACAGCAGCTAATAGTATAGGAAGGCAATAATACATATGGAATAAAAAAAAATACCAGGGGAATAATATTAGCGAAAAATGGAACAAATAATCATTTTGAGACCTAATTAGTCTATTAGAATTTTGATTTATAATCGTGCTAAGAGTTTTGGGTTCCAATCCGGGCAAGTACCAATGTGACTTCAATTCCTACGACGTACTTTCTGAGTTTATCTCTAGAACATACTGACATCGGTGAAAGACAAACATCGTGAGGAAACGAGGAGTTATAGTTAACTAACTTTTGCCCGCGGCTTCGCCCGTGGAGGTCGGAAATCATCCCACGGAAACGTACTACCGGAATAAAAAGTGTTCTATGTGTTAAACCAGGTTATAAACTATCTGTGTTCCAAATTCCATCCAAATCCGCTCAGTAGTTTTTGCGTGAAAGAGCAACAAACATCCATCCATCCATTCTCACAAACTTTTACATTTATAATATTAGTACGATAGGAGAAAAAATAATAATAATAAAAAATAGAGGAGAGGAGGAGGAGGATAAGAGGGGGGGGGGTAGGAGTATGCACGTACGTAGCAGGTGGCGTTCTGTAGTTTCTGCCTACCCCCATGGGAAAAAGGCGTGAGTTTATGTATGTATGTAAGTCTGAAATCACCAATCCGTCTTGAGTAAGCGTCGTGAATCGTGATCCAATGCTCGTGCGTTCTCTGTATGAGAAGAGGCCTTTGCCCAACAGTGGGACAATAAAAAGCTGGTATTATATACCGTCCGTACCTGTCCATATCTTAATTTTTGGAGTATTTATCAAACTTTGTTTTTAACCCTCGACGCAAAAAGGCGGGTGTTATAAGTTTGACTGCTGTGTGTGTCTGTCTGTGGCACCGTAACTCTTAAACGGGTAAACCGACATGGATTTGTTTTTTTTTAATTTGAAAGCAGGTTTACTAGCGGTGGTTCTTAGACATGTATTATCAAAATCGGTTCAGCCGTTACAAGGTCATCAGCTCTTTATTGTGTTGGGTTCTTTTTTTTATTTTACCTGTTATTAATATTGGTGGAGTCTGTGTTCCAAGTTGCACTACCATACTTGGTAATCGAAACGACCTGTGACGTCAAGACTTTTTATGTTACTAGTAAAAGTTATTTCAAACAAATAAGTCATCATGATAATCAACTTCAATTAGCTTCAACTGATTTGATTGAATAAAATGCCATTTTATTTTGCCAGAAAAATGAAAGCAATATAAAATTTTATAATATCCCCATATTTTCCTCAAAGTAATTGCAAGCTTGTGCCTTACAAGTGCCATAATATTCCACCATTATGAAACTCTTTAAGAAAATCAGATTGGCTGAAACTTTTCTTACGTGGATGATGTGGCAAGATTATTCAACGATCTACGAGAGATATGGTTTTGTAATTGACGTCTGTTGGTAGAAGCATAGTCATGCATTTTGGGTCCCAAGCCCAATTTGCCAATATAATTTGCCAAATGCCCATTTTTCTGCTCTTTTTTACGATTCATTAATTTAATTTCAGTTTTCATCTCACAGCATATCTACCTACATCCTTCGAACTTTTGTATCATAATATTATATTAATTCTTCTTCTCTTATGAAGTATATAATTATAATTATCTTGTAAGCAATCTTTTCTTAGTGATGTTTGTTCCGACTTGCATTTAATTTACAAACAAACATAAGTTTAATCAACTTTTCTACACATAAGAAACTGTATCTCTAACAATGGTTCCTTGCGTATGAGCTTTTGTCATTGCACAATTGCGATACAGAAGTTTATGTATTTAGGTAGGTACAGCAATGTGAATAAATATTTCAAAATTTAAATATTCAAAATTATTTATTTGCAAATATGGGTAAACAATATGCAGATGTTTTTACATTGATTTAATAATAAATATCACATTATTGGTATTACCATTTTTTACCTTTTGGCATGCCAAGTACATCTACCAACCCGCACTGGGCCCGCGCGGGGATTACGGCCCACTTCCCCTCACAGAGAGGAAGCCAGTGTCCCAGCAGTGGGAACATTTTAGGCTGGTGATACATGTATAGTACATAAAAAGAAAACACAAAAAATTGAAAACTAAACAGAATAAAATTAAGAATGAAATCAATAAAACTACGTAGTTTATAAATAAACTATAAAGATAAATCCTATAGTTTATCCTGCAAATATTCAGATACACTGTAAAACCCATTTAAAAAAAAAAAAACTTTTATCATATTATGTATTATGCGATGATGACTCCATTAAATATTTAGGTAGGCATACATGGGTGGCATGCGAAATATACTATTACATATTTGAAAGAGTTGTTTTATTATTTGAACAACCAATTTGACCAATGTGTCGTTATTACTTTTGTATTTTTCAAAGAAAGTAATGTAAGGTCTTATAAGATTAATAATTTTATAAATGTATATGCATGGAAGTGTCATTAGTTTGAGATTTTTTAAATATGCTTTGCTATTATCTGTTTATTTGAGTTTACACATTTTTCTGACACATATCGTATGAGCATTAAAAGCAGCATCCTTATGTACAGAATGTCCCCAGAACATTATTCCATCCCGCATAACCATGGTATGCAGACAGTACAGTCGATATATCGGCCATTTTGGAAAGCATGTGTAAAGCATACGATTCAATCAATATTTTGCCAATATTTAGACCCAAAATTTTTGTAGTGTCTATGTGAATGACTGTTTTATTTGAGTGTTTGATGTTAATATCACTAAACTGTGCAACTCTATTGCGAAATATCACTATGATAGTTATATTGAAATTTAATTTTGGATTCTACAATGTTTAAGATGGTTGTTAATTTGAATGTACTCTTTAGTTATTAGTTCATAATTGTAATAATTTTACATAAAATATTACTATTCAATAGACGTGGCTTTGTAATATGTGTTATTTTATGGCGAATACAAAAAACTTAAGGCAAGTAAAATATTGTCATAAGGACTTTTCATATCTCCTTTCTAATTTTAGTGAGTCCAAAACTGATTAATACCAACTTCTTCGTAACTCTGCAATATCATGTAAAAAAATGTTTTTTTTAGCCTTTTCAAGGTAGACTGACTCAACTAACCAGATGAAAAAATAACGCACGTTAAAATAAAATAAATGTAGTTATCTACGAGTCGTCTATAAAAGTCAATCAAAAGAATACTCTTATGGACCGTTATTTTTTCCGGGCTTTAAAAAAATAGTTGACCGACTTCACTAAAGAATTTTAATTTATATGTAGTGGTACCCGATCAATAAAGCTGCCAGTAAATATTTTCAGACACCATGTTAGTTACCCTACTGCCGTCCACCTCCATCATTCTCTACCCTGTCACATGTTCATTTCGCGAACAATAGGGCGTATCGTATAATTTACTACAACCGTCCCTACCCTGAGCACATCGGGCACATTTGTAGTATCTGTAGTTTGAGACCAAAGGTGTACTGTTATAGTCACAAATGCTTTGAACATACATCAGCGGTGACAATGTTGTATTGTACTGCTTGGTTTGATCTTAGATTCTTATAGAATAAACTGTGAACATGTCATTTTCAGCCGAGTCTGGCCCACTAGGTAAATAGTTTTTCAAACTACAAAGAAGGCTCCCGTCTCTTTCTCTCTTCTCTTCATCTCCTAGGTATAAAGCGAGTAAAAGAGTGCCTGGTGAAGACCGTGGGTCCGTTAGCAGAGCATTTTAGTGTAATCTCTTAACCGCACTGTGATGCGATAAATACTAGGATAGCATAAATAGGTAGGAAGGAGATGGCACTAGTACAGATAGCCAACGCAGCTAATATATGGAAATGTTTCATATCCATTAAGCAAACTAACATATTTCGCAATTAGCCCACATTTTTCAGCAAGATACAGTTATATACACAGCCATCTAAAATAAAGTAAAGTCGTCGCTGACATTTTTTTTCCATAATATTTTTCGACGCCCAGTTGGCCGCGTAATAGGGTCTCATTACATTCTTTTTGCTTTCCTGGCATTTTTCGCAATCGTACGCATCAAAAAAGAGTCTGTTTATACCCGGCTGATATATTATGTCTCGTGTTTTCATAATAAGAGGTTTATTTAGTAGAAAATGGGCTCGAGGAAACAATGCCTGTTTCCTCTTGATGGCCAGAATTTTCATGAGTGACTTTTTACCCACACACACCGCGGGAAAACCGACATTGGAAATTGAAAATCTCACGTCTGCGGCAAAGTGATTTTTCCAATTCCCATGTTTCCGTTTTAAGTTAAGCTTAGAATACACCTGTGTGGTACAGACCATCAGACTGAACAATTTCCTCCATGGGACCAACATCGGAATCGCGAAAAAAAACTGCCGTTCCATACATTTGTGTCGAGTAGGTATTGAAGTTTTGTATGGAACAGTTAGTAATTTAAATTTTACCACATCTTTCTAATACACGCTGTATATTACTAAAGTTTCTAATATACAGAACTAACGTTTTGTAAACCATTTAATAATAAAAGACTTAAGTCTGAAAGGTGAACGGCAGATTTAGTTCAGCATACTTTTTGTTGTTGTTTTGTTATAGAATTTCTACCACTTATTAAGGCAACTAAGCCATTTATTTTTAGAACTTCGGATTAATTAATAATATCAATACAAATATTATAATAAATAAAGGTAATAAAATCGTAAACTAAACGCAGTTATATTTTTAGAAGTTGCCTTATGTAAAATAACACAAATATCGAAATGATAATGAATTATTTAGAAATAGAAATAACGTTATATATAATTAAACACTTAATATTATACCTAAGAATGCATAATTGTTGCATAAAAACGATTTGCTACCTCAGATTGCGAAAATTGTCTTAATATGAATGGCTGTAGTTTCAATAGTTACTGTAGTATTCACTTTGAAATTAATATGCAGTGCAGATAAGGACTTGTACTAATTACTATGTGTTTCGAATACACGATTGCATACAATTTTCTCGATACAAAGAAATCTCAAATTTACCTCTGAACCGTACAATAAATAGATAATATTAGGTCTTTACCTATGAAATTGCCGTTCTGCAGTACTGGCCATTTCAAAACAAAATAATTTTTGTTTGGCTAAGAATTCTAATTTCAAATTAATTTTATTTTAAAAACATGGATTTTTTTTTCTAAAAGTAGTCATTTCTTTATTGATTAGTGTTACATTTTCATCGCATTTCAATCTTTTTCGTCATCATGGATACGTTAAAAATTCGAGTAATTATGGAATATGAGTACCGTCGTGGCAGCAACGCGGCACAAGCGGCACGCAACATCAACGACGTTTACGGAGCTAACACTACAAACCAACGCACCACCTGTTATTGGTTTGCTCGCTTCCGTTCTGGAAATTTCGACCTGAAAAATGAACCTCGCGGTCGTCCGAAGACTTTGGTCGACAATGACGAATTAAAGGCGATTGTGGAAGCTGATGATACACAATCTACGGCTGAATTAGCAGCAGCTTTCGACGTTAGCGTCAAAACAATATTGGTCCATTTGCGTCAAATTGGCAAGGTAAAAAAGCTTGACAAATGGGTGCCCCACGAACTCAATGATCGCCAGCGCGAAGTACGCGTCGAGACGTGCCTTGCACTGCTCAACAGACACACAAATGAAGGAATTTTGAACCGCATTGTTACCTGCGATGAAAAATGGATTCTGTTTGATAACCGTAAGCGCTCAGCAACTTGGTTGGATCCTGGTTCAGCACCTAAACAATGCCCTAAACGAAAACTTACCCCTAGAAAAGTGATGGTCACTGTTTGGTGGTCTAGCGCCGGTGTGATTCATCACAGCTTCTTACCAAACGGGGTGAGCATTACTGCAGATGCGTACTGTGAAGAACTGAACACAATGATGGAGAAGCTGGCGCATCTCCAACCAGCATTGGTCAATCGCTCGTCTCCGCTGCTCCTGCACGACAACGCGCGACCTCATACTGCACAGCAGACGGTCTCCAAGTTGCAAGAACTGGGGTTGGAAGCTCTCCGTCATCCGCCCTACTCACCAGACCTTGCGCCTACAGACTACTACTTTTTCCAGAATTTGGATAACTTCTTGGCGGGAAAAAAATTTAATACCCGAGAGGCAGTACAAAATGCCTTTGAAGAATTTGTTGCCTCCCGTCCAGCTGATTTCTTTAAGAAGGGCATCAATAAACTGCCACTGCGATGGCAAAGATGCATTGATTGCATGGGTGATTACTTCGATTAATACAAATAAAAAATTCATGAAAAAAATTCGTTTAATTTTTTTCATACAAAACGGCAATTTCATAGGTAAAGACCTATTATTCAATGAAAATTTTCAAATTAGGTCATGAAACTTTGCAGGCTAATCGAACTATGCCTAAAGCAGATACCATCTGTTCTCTTTTGTTTTTTTACCGTTATATTAACCGTAAAAAGATGAGATGGCAAATATCAAGTTTTATAACCAGTCAAAACTTGGACCGCCCGGCCCCCGACAGGACCTGTGTGACCTATGCCACTTCGCTTGCACTCAAAATACCCGATTGACAACGTTTTATGTTCTGAAGAAATTATGTATTAAAGTAAAATGAAATTTACGTGTAAAAATAAGCCATCCGTATTTTTATTTTTTCCATTTGTTGTAGTTTTCATTTATAAAAACATATATAAAAGGGTTCAATATCATAATTTCATGTCAATGTCAAAAACTTGACAAAAATTTGGGTAGGTAAATGTGCCTATTTTCGAGAGTTTAGAAAAATTTTTAAAAAAAAATATTTTTTAGAGAACGGTTTGGAGAAAGGTTTGAGGATAAGATTTTTAACAAATTTATAGTAAACATAAATTTAAACTTAATGAATATTACAAAACAGCCGGAGATTAATAATAATAATAATAATTTATAGGGTTTGGGAGCGACCGGATCAAGGTGTGGCTGACACGTGCCTGCTGGATGATGATGCCATGTGTTCTTTCTGGCGCAATATCTGGTCCGTGCCTGTCAGTCACACCGAAGGTGATTGGGCTCGGGAAGTCGAGCGAGCCTGCGATCCAATACCAGAAATGGGGGCTATTTCCATCTGCCCCCAAGATGTAACTCGTGCAGTCCGTCCGCTGCCTAACTGGAAGTCTCCAGCGCCGGACGGACTGCACAACTTCTGGATCAAATGGTTCGGTAGGTCGCACGCTCGCTTGACGGCTCAGTACCAGGTTGCCTTGGAATCTGGTTCGCTACCCCAGTTCCTAACAACAGGAGTTACCCACCTGCTCCATAAATCAGGTAGCACTGCGGAACCCAAAAATTATAGGCCGATCACGTATTTACCGACGGTCTATAAAGTTCTTACATCCATTTTGAGAGCTAAAATTAACAAACATATAGACACCAACTCCATCATATCTCCTTCTCAAAATGGTAGGAACGGGTCCCGTGGTACTAAGGAGCTACTCCTCATTGATATGGCCATTAGCCAACAGGTTCGTCGTTCCCGAAAGGATCTGTCGACATGTTGGATAGATTACAAGAAGTCCTATGACTCGGTGCCACATACATGGCTTGTGAGGGTGCTGGAGTTGTATAAAGTAGATGCAACTCTGCGCACCTTCCTGAAGTCATGTATGGGGCAATGGAGAACGGTCCTTCACTATCCAGGATGTCGAAATGTCCAGAGGAATAGCGAACCGATAAGGGTCGAGCGAGGAATATTTCAGGGTGATAGTTTGAGTCCGCTTTGGTTCTGCTTAGCCTTGAATCCTCTAAGCACACTGTTGGAGGATTTAGGTCTAGGCTATCGGCTGAGGAGAGGTGGTCAGGTTATATCTCACCTCCTCTACATGGATGACCTAAAACTCTTTGCGCCCAATAATTTGCAACTGATGGAGCTATTGAAAGTAATTGAAACTTTCAGTAGCGCCATCAGGATGGAATTTGGTGTGGACAAATGTGCGGTCATGCATGTAAAGCGAGGGGAGATTGTGGAATCCGTCGGAACGCAACTCTCGGATTCCATAAATCTTAGAGCCCTCTCCGCATCCGAAACCTATAAGTATTTGGGTATGTCGGAAGCGTTGGGCATCAAAAGTACTGACATGAAGCAGTCGTTAAAGGAACGCTTCTTTGGCCGCCTGAAAAAAGTATTTAATAGTCTTTTATCAGGCGGAAACAAGGTGCGCGCCATAACGGTTGGGTCATGCCGGTTTTGAAGTACTCTTCCGGCATACTCAAATGGACTCAGACCGAACTCGATGCCCTGGATAGGAAGGTCCGTACACTGCTGACTGCAAATCGAATGCATCACCCACGATCATCAGTAATGAGGCTGTATATCCCGCGAAAGTGTGGAGGTCGAGGCTTTTTAAATGCTAAGACCCTCCATAATCGCGAGATATGCAGTCTCAGAGAATGTTTCTTAGAAGCCGACGTGGGGATGCATCGAGATGTGGTCACAGTGGACAAGGGCTCTCCCTAGCTAAAGAGAACTGGCGCAAACCAGTAGTGCTTGACACTAATGATCGCATGGAAGTATGGCAGAGTAAGGAGCTTCACGGACGCTTTTTTCGGGCCCTACATGGGCCCGATGTAGACCAACTAGCATCCGTAGCCTGGCTGCGTTTCGGTGACCTCTTTGGAGAAACTGAAGGCAATTATGGACGAAGTTATCTTAACGAATAACTACCGGAGACATATTATGAAGGACGGGACGGTTGACGTGTGTCGGGCATGCCATCGTCCGGGTGAGTCCATCAGACATATTATCTCTGGTTGTTCTAGCTAACGAAGAGTACTTGCATAGACACAACCTTGTAGCCAGGATTATCCATAAAAAACTTGCTCTGAAATACAGCCTTGTAGAATCGGAAGTGCCGTACTATAGGTATGTGCCCGACCCAGTTCTCTAAAATGTTCACCCCACATTGTACTGGGATCGATCTAGGACTATTGTAGCCAATAACCCTGATATAGTGGTGGTGGATCGATAAGAGCGGCGCGCAATGAATGTTGACATAACGCTCCCGCATGACGGGAACCTCGTGAAAGCCGAGAAAGATAAACAAATCAAGTATCTTGACTTGGCTCGCGAGGTTGTTTTTATATTCTAATATTTAAAAATGTAATTTATATGTATAATATATAATGGAATTAAGGAAATAATAATAATAAAGGTGTTATTGATTCATAAACGTGTGTTACAATGCTTTGGTATGACACTGGATTCCGCACTAGGATCCCCTGTGTCGCAGGATTCAGTCTCTTTCGACAGATAATAAGAAATATAAAATATAATAACAAATTCAACTGGTGCAACTAGAAGGTGTTGTAATACCCCCGTGCCTCCAAAAGCACGTAAAGCCGTGGTCCGTCTGCGCCTGGGGGGCAAATCCCATATTTTTAATAACGTTTAATCTGTCTAAATCAGGCTAAAATACAATTGAATTTAAAAAGGCAGCATGTGGCGAGCTGTTGGGAGTAGCGACCCCACGTACCCTATCTCCCGGGATAACTCTTGTTCCTCACTTCTGGCTTGCCTTTATTAGCCAGCTGAAGTGAACAATGACAAGGAATGGAGCTCCCACCTCTTCCTTGCGTTTATTGGCCGGCTTGAGTGGAGATTCGCAAGAGCAAACGTGCTCGGAGGAAGGAAGTATTCCAGTAAGATGCTGGTAGGGGTCTTGACCGTACTTCCGGGATTGTCCTGATAGCCGTGGGGTACCTCTCCACTCCTTATAAGCACCTCAGGACATATTGCCCCCATGTCGCTACGACACTATCTGCTAGCGACCGTTTTTGGGGGCCCATTATTGAGTGTGCAAGTCACCCCCTGCCATTTTATCTTTGTATTTTATAAAACATTGGTCAGGCAGGGGCTATAGTCTTTTCATAGTCCTAGATAACCAGTCCACTTAAGCTACCCAAATCAATAGTCCAATATCTTTGTTTCCATATCCTGCAATAATCCGACACCAACCGGGGGTTGTCCTTGGGTGCACTTGCACAGTGCATACAGGGATAACCGTCGGTAGATGCCCCATTCTATTTATTTTTTTCTCAGGTGCCTCTGCGAGTTGGCCTCGACCCTTCGTACGCCTTCCAAAGGTCCGGGACCCCATGATCCCGAGATATGTTACTAACATAAAAATATAATAATAATAATAACTTTATTTTCTCTCTTCACAAAGGTTAACATATTTATAAACATAGAGACAAGCGTTTCGACAACAATACACATAATATGATCTTTTGTGAGAGACTGGCGTCCATACCAGTATACCCTGTGTGACCGATCACCAGGCTCTCACCCCGAATTAAATATAGGGTAGGCTGATAGAGTATCTAGATACTCTCAAAACTCAAAACCCTATCAGAACTTCATCATTATCAAACTGTTGCAGTCCACTGCTGGACACAGGTATCTCCTAATGCACCCCACTGAGTAGGTACGATCCTCATCTCAAACTCACTACTCAATGGTAAGTAAAACACTACAAGCAATCTAGAACATTTACTTTGTCACCAAAACAATGTTTATGTACCTATATGTAACAATCTTCATTGGTACACTAGAACATAACCTTAAAAAATTAAACTAGTTATAACTTCTACGTCCCAACTTCAAAAAAATCTAAGAATTGAAAAATGGCTTGTCTGTCATATTAACTACCAATTAAAACAAAAAATATCACAAAACACGAAATTTTATTAACTGTACCAAATCCCCACACAAGCCCGCCGTTCACCTTTAGACAGCAGTCATTACTTTTAGAAAAAAGTTATTATAATATTAAAGAGTCTATGGAAGATAAGCAGCTAAGATAAAGCACAAATGTTCTATATCTATGTATAAAATAATTTTATTAATGTTACTATATGTTTCAAATTACTTACTTTAATAATTATAAATTAAATATATTATGTAAGAAACAGTTTATGTATTAGTAGTAATAATAATGAATGTTGTCATATCGATATCTAGTAGGTATGCAATATAATGTTAACTTTTAAGTATTTAACCTAGATATAAGTTAAATGTAATAATACTTGCTGCGCCCCAAGGGGGTTATGTACTCTTAAGTTTTTAGCCTAGCCTGTAACTGAGTGTACATTATGCAAAATAAATAAAAAAGAAACCTTGATTTATAAGGAAACTAATGCAGAACTGAAACTGTAGTAAGTCAATTTAGAACGTTATTCTCAGTAAATTGGATCGTTAACCAACGAAGCGCTTCAGAGAATCTGCAGCAATATTGGCCACGTTTAATCGTACGAATTTGTCGGCGCAGTTTGACGGCCGATTGACGTTGATACTTATGGGACTGTCTCTACCAAAGAACATACGATTAAGCTGAGGATAGCGCAATTTTAGAGGTACTTTTTTTTACAAAATGAGAAGTTTAAGTCGCAATGTCATCTCAGCGGCAGTCAATGTCAAAAACGTATAAAAAATGTACGTGAATTAGAGGTTTTTTGACAGATTGAGACTAAGGTTAGAATGCGAACGTTCTTAAAAATACGGGACTGCCCCTCTGATATTTGTGTATAACCGTATACAATAGAATAGAAAACTTTTATTTCAGACAGAAGTCCATAGGGTAAGTAACAATTTTACTTAACTTCTTGTGTTAGTAGGTTACAGACACAGATCAACATACAATTAAAATTCAGCCTGGAGCTGCATCCACCTCCGCAACATCGGGGAGTTCCACCGATCTGCGAATACACTGAGAATACTGTTGGTGCTGCCGCGAACACGTGTCATCTGGTATGAATATCTATTCCTAATAATGGCAGAAAAACCATTAATATTAGTATCCGCAAACATCCCTGCACTACAACGCCACGGCACGGCAGCCACAGCAGCACTCTCAGAGCATTATTATATGGAACGCGTAGGTCGCTGTATGCCCGCTACACATAGAGTCGCGTAGAGGACTAATCGAAGTTAGAAATAATATAGAATTTTGTTAACTTTCTGCTAGAAGAAAACAGTAAGCGATCTCAAACCAATAAAAAAAAAATACCACGATCCGTTTCGAATCCGTTCAAAATGGCGTTTTTACACTACAGTTTTGCGATAGATACGCCGAATCTCTTTAAACGAAGTATTATTTCCTTATTATACCAGCTTCTTCTAAAATACAGGGGTGCGTCTCATAACGTATAAACTCATTTGGTCTAATTTCATTTTATTATCGTTCATAAGATATAATCAACGTGAGATATACCAACTGTTGATATAATTTCTTTACATATAACATTTATTTATTCTAAAACTTAATTAGTATAACGTTGTTTGTTAGAACGTTTATGTAATCGAAAATCATTTGGTCTAACGTTTAATATGTATATTGTTTATTTAATCGAAAATCATTAGGTCTAACGTTTAATATATGTAAAAAACGTCATTATGGTTAATACCCCGACTCAGAGTACCCCGACTCGGATAGGTTAGGTTAGAAGGCTAAGGCGGGAGCGAAGCGGAGCGGAGCTCTCGCCTTAGCCTTCGTGGTTATTTTTTATTAAACCACCCAGAAATAGGAGCCCCGCTAAGCGGGTTCCGTCGACCTATCTTAGCGCAGGTGGTAATCAGTTACTAGTTATGTTTAATATCTACTTAGGTTACTATTACCTATAACTACGATAGATCTTACCTGTAAACTAGCCCGTGTCTATGCAATTTTGCTTTGTGTTTTTAAGTAGGCGTTTTCATCATATTAGACCAAATAACTTTTATATATTTTGAGTGGTATGTCAAATGATTTTATATTTAATGTATTTTATGTCAAACGATGTTATATTTAATGTATGTTATGCTTATAAAAAATTTGTTATTTCAAAATTATATCAATCGTTCATTATATTAATTAATCGTTATATGTTGTTAATATTGGAGATTTTGTTGTTATATCATCTATTACTTACCCAAAATACAGCATACATGAACAAAGGAAGAAATCTCAATCCCACACAATAATATAATGAACATTATCCCGTCTATACAATAGACGCTGTTGAAATGTAAGATGTAAACCTATAACTACGGATGTACTAAAATTAGTACATCCATAGTTATAGGTTTAATACATATATACGTATAATATCTTGTAGCAACTAAGCTTGGTCTTACACGCAGCAGTGTCTGACAGTTATACTGTTTTACCGGTTTTTGTTACTTGTGCACGTGGCTTTTGTATCTAATTATTTACAATAGAGGAATAAACGAAGTTAGAAATAATACAGTATTTATAAAAAAATCTGCTGGAAGGATACAGTGAGCCATCCCAAACAACAAAAAAAAGAGCAACGTCCGCTCCGAGCGCGTTAAAAATCGCGCTTTTAGAGTAACATTTTTTGGCGTATGATACGCCCAGCCTCTCTTTTATTTATTTATTTATTTAAGGACTTTGGAAGACTTACAGCTAAATACAATGGTGATAAATAACAGTATGTTAATCTGACAGCCAATTACATGTCTTCACGTCTAGAGCTTGACTTGTATAAAAGTATTGTGGAACAAAATGTACACACTGCCAAATATTGCCAAAAAAACAAAAATAAATACAAAAATAAAAATTTGCAGGTAGATCATCACCTAAAATAAGTTAAAAAAGAAACTAATATAATTGCGACAGGTTATTTCCTATGAGAACCAAGATGTTAAAAATTCAATTTAAAGAATAAGAATAAAAAGAAAACAAAGTCTAAATAATTTAAGCTTTTTTTAAGCGTTTTAACTAACTATAAATAAATAAATAGATTGCTAAACACTTTTTTGCCGAGGTCACGCTTGTTTTAAAAAGATCAAGGTCGAACTGTTTGCACACCTTATTAAATACTTACTTACACGCACAACGTACGAATTTTGTCTGTAGTTAGTAGTTGCAAATGGCACCCGTAATGGTGGATTCAACCGTTATACGGAGTATTATTTCCTTTTTTAAACCGATTCCTTCAAAAATACACTCATTAATGAAAAACAGAGGAAGAAATCTCAATCCCCCACCATATTATGAACATTATCCTGTCTATACAACAATACAAGTTGTTGTCACAACGCGCGTTGAGCCGCTTTGTTCTGATGCGTAGTCATAATCTGAGACGTAAACCTATAACTATGGATGTACTCTGGGCCTAGTACGAACGCGCGGAGGAATGTAAAGTAAATTAGTTTTTTTTTTTTTTTTTAAGATAGAATGAAAAATTGTTAATTTTGCACAAGCAAAACGCACATTACAAAAAAAAGACAAAATACACACTTACAAAGCAGCTAAAAGCCTCGTATTCAACAATAAAAAATTCAATCCATTAATTTTTTAAATTGAAAATACTCATTTTAGCACATAATATTTACTTAGTTTTATGACTGTATTCATATTTACGACGACGATAGTTATGTTTGTCGCAAAAAAAATACGAAAATGCTATAGGATAGTAATTGTATTTTCGATTAAAAAATCGTTCGAATTTACGTAACGTTTAAATCGCTCGTTCGTTTTAGGGCCTCTGGTTAACGTACATATATATCTCGCAGCTAAGCTGGACTTACCCGCCGCAGTGTGTCTGACGGTTATACCGGTTAAAGCCTGTACTAGGTTAATGTAGGTATGACAAAATGTGGTATATGGTCTGATTTGTCTAAACATGCCTTTATAGTGTAAATTCTACTATATTGGTATATATATCTTTAACTAGATTTACCATAACATAACATCACGCCTGTTTTCCTTGAAGGGTAATACAAAGGCGTACTTAAAGTACACCCACATTTCGCCAGTTATGTTTAAGTCTAATGTAATAGTCCGTTGAGCTCCTTAATCGTGCAGCTCAACTCAGAACGAGTTGAGCTGCACTGATTGGACAGGTCCACTCAATCTGTGTGGTTCTTTCCTCAAAAGACCATTTCAGGCACCAATCTACATGATCTGACCAAAATTATGTCTGGACTTTAAAAGAGACTGTGACCTCTGAGTTTGTTTCGGCCTTTCTTCTCAAAGTAGTCAGATAGGAAAGGCCGACCTCATCTAATTTATGTGTAAAACTGTTTGTACAAACCTACTTACAGAAATAAAATCATTATCATTTATAGGAGGCGATTCTATTGCCATTAACCGGGCACAAAACCAGACTCCGATTATTTACTGAGAATCCACCAGGATCTAGACTTTTGTGTAAAATACATAATTATTATGTTCTGTACACTTAAGATTAAGGAGCTATCGCAAGTGTATAACGATCTTTTTATATGATATCGTTTTAATTTTTGTTCTTAAGTGCACTATTTTGAAATGTTATTCATTTTGTTAATTAAAACTAACTTAAACATTATGCAAGTGGAACTATACCTTTGTATTCAAAAGTGGCAATTCATGTTGCCATGAATTGCCACTTTAACGCATAGAAAAAGAGTTTCAGTTGAAAATTATGTGACTAAGTAACCAACAACCCTGCACCAAGTAGATATAATCAGCCTCTATCGTTCCTACTGCTGTGACACAGGCCTCCTCTCTGTGAGAGGGAGTGGGCCATAATCCACAGCGCGGGCCCAGTGCGGGTTGGTGGATTTCACAAATGTCATCGATATTTTTGTTCTAGGACATGCCGGTTTCCTCACGATGTTTTCCTTCACCGTATAAGAGCAGTGGTGAAGAAATAATTTACACCAAGTTAAGTGCTTGCTTGGATGCGAACAAAGACTTTATTGTAAACCAAATAACAAGGTGTTTAAATTGAATTAAATACACAGATATCACTTAACGAGATATAGCAGTTGACAATACAATACCACAGAACAAATTGAAGCGAGCCAGTCATTTATAATGCTTTCTCCTGCTATGTATTGTTTGAGTTGACAGCTATTACTGGTCAAGTTATGAGCGAAAAGCGGAGCGAGCTCCAAAATGTAAACGAAAATGCAATAATTGATGACTTGTTAACAGCCCAAAATGACGTAGATGGGAAGAATGGATGATGTTAAGAAAACATTACAGCTTGCTAGTTATTTGAAAACTAATTTTCTTGAAATAAGGCAACCCAACATTTAATTTAGCATGCTTCCGACTTTGAAAAGCAATATTTCATGGATATTCTCGAAATTATATGTGTAACTCAAGAATATTAACTTTTCTACCAAAAAAAGAAAAGAAAAAAAGTTAAAATATTTGAATTATATTTCGAATATTTTCTGACAAAAACAAAATATAACGCGCGTACGCTATATAGCACCGGCTTTAGTCAAACAGTAGATGGTATACAGGTACATATTAATGATCTAGTCGTTCCTACCTTAGACTCCACACGTCACCGTCAACACTATTGTGGTCACGCTATGACTACTATCTCGGCCTGTTTTATATGAGGTTCTAAACGATCTCCACCGTTAACGATGTAGGTTTGTTCTCATTTTCCCAGCAAGCCTTCAAATACAACAAAATTTTACCAAAAGGAATTAAAATGATTTATAGAAAATGGGGTTTTATTCGAAATCCTGATCCACTTTTTCAAAAGCTTGGAATATTGTTAATTTTTTCTGTGTACGACAATCTTATTCTATTGTTGAACTGTTATGTGTGAAATTTAGTTATCATGCGAATGTTTGTACACTATTTCACACTGTGTTATTTTATTGGCATCAACTTTATCTCTCTCTACCTTTGTCCAAATCATACATCAAACTACTATTTAGTTTGATGGTATCAACTACGCTTATCACAACCACACAACCTACACTTTCCATAATTTCACCGACTATATATCAATTTCCATCATAATCCCAGACTATTAAGGCTGTAGCTAATACAATTAAACGCCTACCAAGTACTGACTACATTCCGTTACTCCCTACATTAACCAATAAATGAGCCTTTTATCCACCCTAGTTGTCATCTAAATGAATCTGACCTTAGGAACGGGCCTTCGTTTATTTTCGTCTTTAGCATAATGGTATTTGTCACGACACTGTCACCTCCCGAGACAAATTATACCAATTTTATACGTTTATTTTTCATTTGTTTCCACTGATTACTCGGTTGTTTTGTAATAGGACCAGGGTTACTGATAATCTGATTCACCTTGGTTTCTTTGGGAGTTTCCTTCGAGACTTTTTAGGTTATTAATTTGTCACCAGTGTATCTCTTTTGCATTGTCCATTTACTTTAGTATTATTTTTTATATTATTATTATTATTTATTTATTTCAATCAACTTTGGATCATACAATTAAACTATATTAAAAATTTGGATTCGGTTTGAAGCTTAATTTTATTTCTACTGTTTTTTCTACATTCCTTTTTCTGTTTCGGTCATGTATTAATATACGATTACATTGTGAAGTTTCATTCGAAATCGTAACCAATTCATTTTATAAATCTTTTAGAGACAGTACATACTCTGTACAGATATTTAACATTGAGCATACAATTAAGTTGTATGAGTTGCAAGTTGCAAGTCAAGAATTAAGAACTTTACTGAAGCTTAAAGAAATAAGGAAACCATTAGATTACAGTAATGTGAAATAAAAAAATAAACATTATTACTTACCTTGATGAAATTTTGGATAGAATTTATTATCCATTTCCTTTAAGACCGAGAACTCATTACTGGGAAATGGCGTTTCCAAATTCACGATGATGGATATGACGATTTCAAAAAAAATGTGAAATCGTCAAAATCCTTTAGGCTTTTTTCTAAGCAAATGTTTAAAGTTCATTTTTATTATGCGTCTGTCTTTATCATCCAATGTTGAATGAAAAAGGGAGCTACTAGGTATGACTTTTTGTGCAATTTATGATAATTAAAAGTTTTAGTTTTTTGCTAAAGAAAATTCATGAAATAGGTACTATCTAATATTCTCCACGCGATCTTTATGATTTATCATATCTTTATAAAGTACCTTTGGATCTTGCCACAGTTAAACTAATACTAGTTTAACAGTTGCAAGATCCAAAGGTACTTTAGGGCTATTACGCACTGTCGACTAGTCGCCGGCGACTCAGTCCCTCGGCGACCGAAACATGGGAAACAGGGCCGGAGACCGAGCCGAGCGACAGTATTCCAAGTACATTCGTGCAGAATGGACGTTGAAGAACTTGCAATAGTAGCGGCGCTACTAATTATAAAAAGAAAGAAAAATAAAAAAAAAACAAAAGAATATTGGGTGCATCCTTTGTTAGAAGAACGGAGGTCAAAGGGAATGTTTAAAATATTTTATGAAGACGTTAGAAAATATCCTCGTAAATTTTTTAATTATGCAAGAATGTCTGTGAGTTCGTTTGATGACTTATTGTGTATTCTAAAACCACATATAACTGGCATAGATACAAATATGCGACCATGTATTTCTCCGGAAGAAAAACTTTTTATAACACTAAGGTAAGTGACAATTCAAATAAAATTCATTCCTAACATTTATTTTTTACGGGATTTTAACACAATTTACATTACATTCCCGGACACATCTATCGGCCAAACCTAGTATTTAAAGTGTTGACAATCCCTAGCTAAAAATAAATGTTAAGTGGTGCAATAAGTTTTTATGCAGTTTTTTACGAAAACGATGGCCAGTAAATCAGCTTCACACCTGCAAAAACTTATTGCTCCTCCTAACATTTATTTTTAGCTGGTCTCCAGTCAAAACTTAAAACTCAAGGTGGGCCGATAGATGTGTCCGGGAGTGTGTTTAGAGTTACAGATAATGCCATCCACGAAGACGCGCGATTAAATTTAAATAGAGCATCTTTCGTGCTGTTTATAATACTCTTTCCTGATTAGTCAATTTCTATTAGTGTGCGTTTGCATTCATCGATAATTAGCGTGTATCGACAGATGTTTAACACATGCGGAAGATAGCACACATGCATTTGAACAAAGAGTGGGGCCCGTCTTCGTGGATGGCACTATCTGTAAGTCTACTCTTCGATGACATAATTTAAAAATATACGGTAAATAATTATAAAACATGTATTTTTTTAAAGTACTTAATGAAATCAATATTATAAACGAACGCACAACAAAAGGAAATATTCAAAATAGATCCAAAATGTCAGAATCTTGCGAGGTATTTGAAGTGACGGTAGAAAATCGCGACTCTGGGCGTTCACGTTCTGAAGGAGTTGAAGTTGGTAGCGTATAATAATGTTGTGCTTCAGGGCGTGATTGTTGACTTGGTGCTGTTGAACGCCCGGCCTCCGGTGTGAAGTAACCACGCTCATACTCGTACTCATAAAAAATTCGCCACATTGTGTTTGGATATATATTATTTTGAGTAGAGGATCGGAATGATTCGACTACACTGATTAATTGAATTTTCGCAGCTGACTTTTTGTGCTCCGGAATTGCCCTAAATGATGATAATAGGGACATCAGGAACATTCTGTCCTCATCTTGTTCCAAAATATCCTCCTTATTTTTGCGAGTTTCAATACACTTGTTTAATGTGGTTAACAGTTCGCTTGTGCCATCATCTGACGTTTTTTTCTTTTTTCTTCCGACTATATTTTCTCTCGAGTAAGGTCCTAAAGGTTCTTGATCATTTGTCAAATGTTCTTGTTCAGCAATGTTACTCTCTGTGTTCAAATTACCAACGGTATTCTTCAAAAATAACAGCTGATTATAATAAATATAGGGAGTTTTATGGGAAGCAGCAGATCCGCTTTTAGTATTTTTTAATCTTCGTACTTCTCGCGAAAAGCAGCTTCTTATATTTTTCCATTTCTTTTGAAGTGAATGACCTGTAAATAATGTATATATTTAAATTATTTTTTAATTCCAGATATCTTGGAAGCGGTTGTAAATTTGTAGATTTACATTACTCATACAGACTTGGGATTTCAACTATAGCTGAAATAATAAGAGAAGTTTGTCATTTTATATGGGTTGTACTAAAAGACATGTGTTTACCGCAACCGACAAAAGAAAATTGGTTAAAAATCGCAAAAGATTTTCATTTACGGGCCAATTTTCCAAATTGCATAAGTGCCGTAGATGGTAAGCATGTAAGAATTATAAAACCATACAACAGTGGATCATTGTGTTATAATTACAAACACTTCTTTTCTGTAATTTTGCTTGCCATTTGTGACTCTGACTATAAGTTCATATACATAGACGTTGGTTCCTATGGAAAGGATTGCGATTCAACTATATTTACAAATTCAACGTTTTATCAAAAGCTAATGAACAATGATTTGCAAATACCCGAACCTAAGCCCATTTCATCGACAAACCCTATACCAGTACCGTTTGTTATTGTGGGTGACGAAGCATTTGGACAAACTGACAAAATTATGCGACCGTTCGGTGGATCAAATTTAACAACAAAGAAAAAAATATTTAATTATAGGCTTTCTCGTGCACGACGCCATATTGAATGTTCATTCGGCATATTAGCAAACAAGTGGCAGATTTTTCACAGACCTATTAACGTGAATTTAGATCTAGTATCATGCATCATCAAAACATGTTGCGCTCTTCACAACTATGTCCGAGAAAGTGACGGATATAAATTTGAAGATACCCTGAGCATTCCTGGCTTTGAAGAAGTCCCAAACGGTTTCCAAAGAGCTACGCGACGTGGTGCATCATACAGAGATGTATTTGCTGATTACTTTACAACTGAGGGTCAATTATCTTGGCAGATGAGCAGTATTAATTAATAAAAAATAAATGGCATTTCTTACTTACCTGAGTTTTTTTTTTCTTCGTCTGATAATTCTTCACCTCCAAATAACTCCACTATTTCTTCCCACTGTTTTTTCTTCAAATCCCGATTAGCATATTCCTCACTTTGTAAATCCCAAATAGCTTTTCGGGATTGTATTTCCGATATAAATTTATCCGTGTCAAAACTCATTGTGCACGGCCGTCCGGTCGTTACGACAGTTGCTCGCAGTGTGAATGCTTTCATTTGAAACCGTGCTCCTATTGGTCGCCGGCGACCGGCAGTTGCCTGTGCGTCGCCACTGCGCGGCGAGTCGCCGAGTCGCCCGGGCAACCGGTGACTAGTGCGTAAACACCTATTTAAACTATACAATATTACAGTCGTCGACAACTGAGTCGCCGGCGACTAGTCGACAGTGCGTAATAGCCCTTAAAGACTATAAATTACCATATTATTATATTAAAAGAATACTCTTTTAACTTAGTTCACATTCAGAAATCGCGTCAAAACTGCTTGTAATTTCTTTCGTTCAATTTTTATTGCCTTTCCGAACGGCAAATCACTAATCCCATTGGGAAAACTCAGCAATTTCGATCACACATTGATGCCCCGAGAACGTTGTACACGTTTCAAACTGTAAAAGGGGATTTGTGACTGAGCTTTCGACAACAGAGTTTCATTTTATTCGCATGTTTTACTTTTAGACTATCCAACATTTCTGAATTGGATTTATTTTTCAGTTTGTCCGATTCGATTTTTGTATGTTTATAAGTGTTTTGCCTGAGATTTTAAGTAAGAATATCTAAATATTTGGACTAACATGGAACAAAAAAATTCTGTATAATTTTAACACAACATCACGCCTGTATTCCCCGTAGGCTTTGGCAGAGCTGCCTATAGTACACCCACATTTCGCCAGTTATGTTTTAAGTCCCATATAATAAGGGGCGAGCCTATTGCCATCAACCGGGCACAAATCCAGACTCCGGGCTGCTAATGAGAAATTCCAGATGAAAAAACCCAATAACACTTTGCCCGACCCGGGAATTGAACCCAGGACCTCATGCTCAGCAGTGGCTCTTGCGCCCACTAGACCAACGAAGCAATCGTGCATAATTTTAATTAATTAAATATAGGTATTAAACTTTTTGTGATGCCAGAATTTTCTATCGAGGGTTTTCGATTATATAAAGGTTTAATGAAATAAAATAACGTCATGAAATTACTATTTTTTATTCATTACAATTTTCATTTTCCGACATAAAATGAACAGACAGTATACAAAGCGTATATACAATTTTCTATAGTAGTTATTGACACTGTTCTAAGGCGAGAACACTAGATTAATATTATTTTACTAAACACGTACTGCCCATGATCACTATTAATATTTTAAGTTAAAATATTATTTACACGTCTTCACCAGAATACGATGATAATTATAAAAAAATGAGTATTTCAAACAATAATTAATAATGATTTTTGTGGTACGAAAAACATCAAGTAATTAAAAGTAGACAATTTAAAACAATAATAATGACATCAAAATCGTTTGAATAACTATTATTTCAAGAATGTTTATTGTAATTTTGAATAATATTACGACCATGGGCGATATATTGGATTAAAATGAACCCTGATGGTTCACGCAGTAAAAAATTAAGACTTAGGTAAATATTGAATTTTCTACAGTAAAATACATTTTCTATGATATATTATTATCGGGGCATGACATTACACGTTTACATATTTACTTTATTTCTATAAATGCATTTGAAAAACGGATTGCTTGTACTGGCTATCATAATTCTATTTTTCATTTTTTTCATAAATATATCAACTAATTTTATTTCACTTTTGTCTTTCATTTTATTTTGCAATAACTTATGAAATACTCACAAACGATGTTATAAATTACAGATAATTTAAAGCGACTATACATTTATAATAATAATATGGCCAACTATAAAATTCTGTTGTTTGAAAATGCTTCAAATTTCGCTGGTTAATTCAATTAAACTTTTTGATATGTATTTACATACCTAATGAGTATTATAAAGATATCAGTCCAAAAGAATTGAAATACTAACTTATCCGTGGTTAATATTATTTATTAAGTTTTTTTTTTACTGTCTAAAATTCTTCATGGTTAAAATCTGAAGCATTTCCGTAAAATCACTTAACAAATAAACTAGTATAATCCAGTTTACATTGGAAAACTATGACAGTTATTAGATATTACGGATACTTCAAAAACTAGTTTGTTAATACCTAAAACGGTTTAGGCCCGCATTTTTAGTGATAGTTCTATACAAATATTATTTTAATTGACTATTTGAAACGCTAGAAAACTTTAGCAGGGCTCACAGCTGAAAGCTTTGAAGCGTAATCTCATTTTAGTATGTGACCATGAGTAAGTTAGTCTCACTCTATAATTTTATCTGAATTTATGATTTATTTTTGCATTTTTACCAAATTACCGTACGATTCGAAACTAAGATTATTAGATTTTATTTATTTTCATTAAAATCTAATATTAACCTAAAAGTACCAACTCATTGTCACACACAATACTATCGTGGTTTTATTAAATACTTTTTTAATAATTAATAAACAATTGTTATTCATATAAATCTACAAACATTTATTTTACCACAATGTCTTCGACATCACTTGAAGCAATTTCTATTACTCTAAACTAACATTATAATAATTAGTTATAACATTAATTAGAAATATGAAGAGACTTTTAACTAACATTTATATACACGATCTAACAACTTATTGTCAGTTCTGAACGTTCAAAGAAATTTAAAAAATTACAATATACTTATTACTATTTACATTTATTAAAGATTTGCTTTTATAAAGCTGAAATCGCTATACATTTAGTACAAGTATTCTACACGATTCCATGTCTATACATTGAAAGCATTCAACAGAGTCATTAATATTGGTATTGTCTTATTTTTGATCATCCATTTGAATGAAAATTGTGCGTAAAACATTTGCCATGGGACACTCGGTCGGGTTCTCCTGTTTACGCATTGCGGTGACCGACATACATGGACTAGGTGATGTGAAAGTCACCCCGGAGGAGTCTCGTGAAAGTCTTCTTGAACTGCTGGTTGGCCAGCGCGTAGCAAAATGGGTTGATAGGACTGTTCGCGTAGCACAAGAAGTACGAAAACATGTACAAGTGCTTATTAATGCATGGTGGGTCCGTACAGAATCCCTCCACCAAAGCCAATATGTGATATGGAGTCCAACAAACAACAAACGCACCCAATATGAAGGATATAGTTCTAAAAGCTTTCCTAGCTCTGTTTTCTGATTTAGATTTCTGCCGGCCGATGCTCGGAAACAGGCCGTCCCGCTTTGAACGTTTAACTTTTAATTTTTTTCCTATGTTTTTTACGAACTCTTTCTTAGAGTCGCCGCGGCCTGACCCAGTTACTACAGTAGTTGATACATCACTATTCTCAACCGCTGGACTTATTGCGGGATTTGGTTTCAATGGAGACGTTTTCGCCTCAGCCGACTTGGGAGGTTGAGGTTCATTGTTATTGGAAGACGACGATACGAGAGTAATAACACGCTTGGAGCGCTCCCCTGTAGTTAAACTCACCTCGGTATTCACTTTAATTGGGGGAGGCGGCGAGAAATTCGTTTTTGGTTGTGTAACTTGAGCTTCGGCGGTCGCTCGTATTAAAGCTGCTTGTAATAAAGACTTGTTGGTTTCGTTACCTGAATTTAATGTTGGTGGAGATGAGGGTTCAGTCGCAGTTGCGAAAGTGACGGAAGAGGGAGGACTCTCGTATGTAGGTGACGGCACATTGACGGAACTCTCATCCATATACCTTAAGTCTGCTCCATCCATACCTACAAGCATGTCGTATGACGTACCGTCACCTTTCACGAGCCTTACAGTTCTAGTGCGTGATGATTCTGAATGTGATGGCGGACTTTCGGAAACTGTAGGACTACACCTGAATTCAGATGGGGGTGGAATAATTCTTTGAGCAATTGTTGTCGATACCTCTCTTTGTTCGGACGGTGTAGTTATACCAGATGATAAGGGAGACATAATACTAGCAGTAGACAGTGGTACATTTGGTACAGAAATATTGTCGTGACTCTGTGATGTGTCTGGGTTATCAGTATCAAGCAAACTCTTTTCTGATATTTGCGATAACGACGTCTTTGGCTTTTCAGACTCATGTTTCAATACTGGTGACTGTTTCAAATCAGTTTTAATCATCATTCCTCCGTTAAGACGCATGTTGTTTAACAGTTGTATAGCACCTGTTTGCATCACTAAGTTTGCAACTGACGGCCGTTTTTTAACATTTGTCTGTGTAGTACTTTCTTCATCGGAATCAAACGCAGGACTACTTGACCTTTCCGCTTCTACCTGATCTTCCTTCTTATCTCCATCTGACTCAGCTGTAGTGGAAGTACCAGTGGCAGTAGCACTACTTTTATGTGCTGAAGATTTTTGACTCGAATTGGAATCACTGGATCCACCTAGATTTAGCAACGGCGCTGCGAGTGATCCTTTAGAAGTTGAATCTTTTCGCATAGCCTCAGATACTTTCATTTGATCCTCACTGGATATAGTTGCTTTTGATAAGGCTGCCATTCCAGCTGCTCGGCCAGCCATTCCTGTCATAACACCAGCACTTAAAGCCACCATCGACTGCATCTTCCTTTGCTTCGCTTCACTCTTCTTTTGCATATCATACGCTGTCTTGAAAATTCCAGCATAAAGTACAATCAAAACGAACAGCGTCGTCCAATAATAGCCTATGATTAAAGCTGTGTTAAATATTGGGTCTTTCAGAAACTGTACAGCACATTCGCCTTCTTGTAAGTCTCTGTACCCAACAAAGTGTTCCCATCCGAATATTGTCGTAAAGAAAAGTAAAGCTGGTATGATCCATGTCACTGTTACCATCCATATTACTCTGTTTTTCGTTCGCCAGGCTCTATACCTCGCCGCTATTTTCACGCTGCAGAATCTATCTACAGTAATGAGTAGGACTGTATATTGCGAAACAAGACATACTGTATAGTCGACTGATAGCCAAAGGTCACAGAGCAGGGGCCCTAAATGCCAGTAGCCCTTTAGAACGTAATCGGTATAGAATGGAAGCGACAAAGTACCTGTAGACAATGGAAAATAATTTTCTATTAAACACTCGTCATTATCAAACACTGAAATGTCAAGGGGTTTCTCAGATTCGCAGTACCTTTTAGTCAGAATAAATTTATCAAAAGTTTCTATCAGTGTTCCAGTTAAAAGTTTCTCAGAATAAACAGAAAATGATTAATCAAATAAATGGTTAATTTAATTTAGTTTCAAAACAGACACAGGTTTGCCCTACAATAAGAGTTTAGTTTATATTCTTGAGCAGTTTATTTGTCATTTTTGGAACTTTGCTTTTAAACTTATTTTTCTTATAGAAATAAATAAATACAGTTAATTAAATAATTTTCTTCAACTGGTTTACTAAAACTTTACTCTCTTTGTGGCTGTAAACAAACCTAAAGCAAATTTCCGGTTACTCTGAAAAGCAGTTGGTAACAATAGAAATACTAATAAAAACTAAACTGCAGTTGAGTTGAAGAATTCAAACTACAATTTAAAAAAAAACCGAGACGTTTTAATCATTTTGAATAACTGAAAACATACGCTGTAGAAACCTGATAAATGCACAAAATATTTTCTTTATTCCGACTCAGTTTATTGTTGTTTTGTGCCAGCGTTTTTTTATAGAACGCCGAGTACGTAAGCTTTTGTACAGAGAGTTTTGATGCAACTTAGAAGCGAGGTATATTAATGTTAATTATATTAATACAATACATAGACGTTTATGACGTGTTTAGTCTGGCACAAATCACCACAATAGGTTTCGAAATAACCTTCAAATAAAAGTAGCTAATGGACTATTCACAAAATATGTTTAATTGCTCCCATGACATCCAAAATGTATTCAAAATAACGATGGATCACCAATAATGTTTGTCAATAACATTTATAATTGTATAGTCTCTACGATAGTATCAAGAGTTACATTAATAAATAAAAAATCTTTCTTACCAATCAGCAGATCAGTGGCAGCAAGTGAGGCGATGAAGTAGTTGCTGGGCTGGCGAATAGTCCTGTCAACCAGGAAGGCAAGGAGCACAAGGACGTTGCCGCTGACAGTCAGCAAGATGACAAGCACGAGGCACGTGGCAAAGATGGCCGCCAACCACAGCGGGAACGGTGGTAGGACTGGTTGCTACGCAAAACAAATGAGGTTAATAAAGACAGAATAGAATAAAAAATATTACTGTTACAGGTAATATTACTGTAAAATAAAAGGATGGTACAAAACATATCACTATGACAGTGTTTTTTTTATAGAAGTGAATCATTTCTGTGCTCTGCTTTAGCTGTGCATTGTACGTTATGGTTAACTTGTTTGCAGATTATTACAAGTTCTGTTCGTTACTGGATATATCTATTACAGATAGAAAGTAGGTATCTACCGGTAAGGAACAGAATTTGTCACTAACTTTGAAAGGGTTGGGTTTTATCAGGTAAGCACTTTTTATATTCTGTGTCTTAAATTATTTTTAAATAATAGATTCCTCCTGAAGCCAATCGATTGTTTTATCCTCATACAGGCCGTTGTAGTTCAAATTGTAAATAATTTTGTAAAAAAAAAAACCCTCAAATACGAAAGAGTGGCAATAGCCAAAGCGCTACAATTTTTACGCCAGGGCAACAGATTCAGATTCTGCTAATAAAGGCAACGCTATTAGAGTTATGCAACTGGATTCGACAAAAAAGTCAATAAAAATCCCAGTAAAAAGATTCCGTTAACAAAGCTCTAAACGCAAAGATTTTAATTGTTAGATTTGCCAGGCCGTGGCAAAAAATGATCATCATTCTGTATTGATGACAATGACATTTGAACAGTATTGTCTTGCTCACTCATACTGAAAATCGTATGTATAGTTCCATGTGGGTTGTGTGAACTCACTTTTCTCAGTGTTAAAACTCTTACGCGTGCCCTAAGTACGGCGAGAGCACATCTATAGATTTAAATCTTTGTTTAAACGTTATTCGTAATGATCTTGTAAACTTCTTATCAAACTAAATATTGTCTTCCCAAGAAATAGATTTAGCTACATTAAAGCTCAGTTCTAGAGCATAGTGATTGAGTTCTTACTTTCTTAGTTTATTTTATGAATAATTAGTTTCAGTACTTAGAGTATTAAATTTAGTAACAACTGCCTGTTTAGAAAATGGAGTTCTGTAAATGAATTAATGAAACTTTACAAAACAAATAAGATAACGTTAATTCAGAACAAGAAGAAGTGCTAAATTATATAGACTCCATTCAAATATCAGACTTTAAAAAGTCCTGTGCCAATAAATCTGATGAATAAAACAATGGAACGTATTCGTTTAGTCCCTGCTTTTCCACATTTGAAAATTGACTTATTGTGAACAGTGTATGAAACTTAGATTCCATCGTTCATCTATGAAAAACTATATTTTGAAATATAGCTTTTTAATACATCAAATTAAGCAACAGCTAATCAACACCTTCCAAATATAAAAAAGACAGCCACCAATCCGCCAATCACACACACTTATAAGTGAAGTGTGCGTTAGGTACTTAAAAGTACACACTTAACTTATGTGTACCTGCAGTACACACTGTACTTATACACACATTCCTACACACAGCCATGACACAATACCGATGCTGATAACGTACAATCGATTAACTGTCTGCACCGTTAAACATAGAGTCGCACCTTTGTTACCTCTTCTATTTTAAAAGGGGTGGGCAAAAATAGAAGACCTCATTTTTCAAGGTTTTTTTAAGTCCGTTGGATGGTTTTAGCACAGGCACGAGCGAGTGCTTTAAGTGGTAATAAAAGCTTTGGATATTATCATTATTGGTAAATGTTGCTGATCTAATTAACATAAAAGTTGTTTTTAAAGATTTTTTTTGTAAGGAGATACAAAAGAAGATTCATTTTACATAAGGACAACAGAATCTTAAATTGGTACAGATTCGATGTTTTCTAGCATCTAAAAGCAAGTCCCTTAATTGTCCATTCTATTTTTATCTATATCGATATCTAATGCAAGAGTCTCTTGGCTAAACAAATCTATATACATATACTCGTTATATGAATGTACGAGTATCCTATGTGGCATTGTTGCCAGGTAGATTACCTACGTCATCCCACGATACGAGTTTGTTTCACTGGGAAGTCCATATCTAATTATTTGTCTCATATATTTTCCTCTCAGATTGACTGCTTCATGATAAAGTTCTCTATTGCCTATAATCAATTTTCTACTAAATCATTGTTCTAAATCTAAACAATAACATCCGAAATCCGCCATCATGATTAAGAAAGTTTTTTCTCATGTTCAAATACTACATTGTGTTTGTCCCATTCAATAAAACACAATAAGGAAAGCTGCCTATTCTTTAACAGTTCAAGTTCTTATCTGAAGAGGCCGATATAAGTGCAATTAAACTTAGAGAATGGGGCAACGAAGATTGGGAACAGCTAATCCTTTTTATCTAACGAACTTGAGAGTATGAAAGAATAATGAAGCTCTTAATATCAGTTTGGATACTTAGTAAAGTTCGGAGGTTTAAATTAATTTAGAAATACGTAGATTTGAAAAGAAGGCTTAATGAAATTCTCAAGTTAGAAGAGGCTAATTTTCAAATTGAGACTACGGAATTTTTGTATTATATATTTTGTGTAATGGAAGTTAAATTATTGTAAAAAAGCTCGCCTATAACTAATGTTTTCTGTATAAAACATAATACGCTTGCTTTGAATTGGTACTAAGGCCCCATATTCAGCCAACAGCAGAAGCGGGAGCCTTCGTGTGTAGCGTGTGTGAATTCAAGCTAATTGATATTAAAACGTCGTTCTTACTGTACTCCATTATATGCGTATACTATTGCTCTGTTTAACTCCGTGTAGAACAGTAATCGATTCAGCCACATTATTTTTTCATTTGAATTCTTTGAAACGTTTAAGTTCGAATGAGCAGAAAAAAAGAAGGAAAACTGTGAACAAATATTTGTACGTAAGTCAGTAAATATTTTCTCTCAGTTCATAAATCTAAGTCTAAGTCGATAACGAAACAACTAACTTTGGTCGTTAGTGGCTTGCACTAGTTTTGTATCACTAAACTAATCCCAAACTTAAATTTTATTGGAAGTTCATTTAATATTTGTTCGACTTTTTATCGAATAGCGGATAACGAAGTTAATGAAATGAGTCGGTATTATCGATTCAAAGAAATTTACTTACTGAATAGACAGCTGTGAATAAAGTGTGGCCCTTGAACACATGCAATACCTATTTTAGTATGTTTAAAAATTGGTAGACAGTCTGACTAGGACTGGCGTGGCACTAGGGTAATTTGATCCAATGTATGATTTTTTTCAAGCAATGCGTCAAATGACAGGAATTTCTTGGACTAATTTTCTTAATGATTAATACCTAATTTATGAACTGATAACAGGATATAAATCATCCTAATTTATGAATCAAAATGCCAATACTGGTAAAAAATATCGCAACATGCTAGAGTAAACGACGATGATAAATCTACTTCAAAACAAATTTAATCATAAACACACAAAATTAAGATAGGAACACCAAACAATGATTATCCTAACGATATATTCAAAACAATACAAAAAGAAAAAACTTACCAGTCCACCGTTAACAGTGAGAATGTTCTCAAAGGTGTTGTTGAAGTAATAAATGTCAGTGTAGTTGGTGCCATTGGCTACGAGGTACTCGCCGTGACACTCCTGGTACCCTCCAGCGGTAGTTAAACAAGTCCTTTGTCTCATCTTCTGAAGTTTCCTGTTGACAAAGATGGATTTTGTATAGTCAGCTTAAATCATAAAGATATGATAAACCTACATCAATGAATGAAAAACAAAAGAATTCCTATGCAATTATTTGGATAGAGAGGGGCTCGTGGCTAAATAATAACAGCCGCACGGGTCGATCTTCAAGGTTAAGCAATGCTTGCCAAGATCGGTCCGTGTATGGGTGACTATCCATTACATACCGAGACCCCTCCGTGCCTCAGAAATCACGTTAAGTCATTGATCCCGGCTGTCATTTATAGATATTTGACAATCGTTACGGGTAGTCAGAAACCCGACAGTCTGACAACCAGTCTTACCCAAGGGTATCGTATTACCCAGTAACTGGGTTGTGGAGGTCAGATAGGCAGTCGCTCCATGTAAAATACTGGTAATCAGTTGCATCCGGATACACTAGAAGCCGACACTAACAAAGTTCGGAAAAGGCTAGGTAGGTGATTATGATATGATATAGAAGTATGAGGAATAGAGTGTAAAGTTCACCCAAACCTCCATAGAAAAGGGAGGATCCTCCGACCAGACGGGTGTCGTGTCTGGTGGGCAACTGCCCAACGATTGATGTCAGGACGTTGTTTATATGCTTGTTGCGCGGTAAACTCTGCTTGCGCGATGCAGGACTAGCGTGACGTTAGTGTGACGCGTAGCTCGCATGTGTTGTTTGTAGTTACCGCTATAATGATATATGATATCTTTTAGTCACAATTTAGATCAATGAAGACAACATTTTACACGTTCACGTTATTTTCGTGCCTTCTCTATGTATGAAAAGAGGCTTCTAACCTGCAGTGGGACAGTAAATAGGCTGTTATTATTTTATAACTAAACTCAATTAATTTACCTAAGCAGATAGAAGATTGTACCTGCTGTACTTTTACTTACACCCCAAAATTATTTTTATATCTAAATTAAAAGTGAAACGAAATTCGACCCAATTAGTAACCTAAAAAGTTTATCCTGTCGTTGAAAGTTATCATCAATCAACGGCTAAATTCATCCGTCGAGAATAAAATATAGGCAAAGAATTTTACAAAAAAAGTAAATTGATTTTTTTTACTGTGTAAAAAGTGGACTTTAAAAAATGGAATCAAGATGACCTATTTTTGTCTCCAATCACACCGTAAGCCGTACCATCTCATGCAGTACCTTCAGATTGTTTTGTTAGCTTTAACAGTTTATCAAAACTTATTTTACTTAACATAATAACAAACTACTACTTAACTTTACTTACTACTACTACTTTTCTAAGTGAAATATATTTTAAATCCACTTCAAAACATTACAGTCGTTTAAGAACGGCACTCGATCGAAAGTTAACCTAGGTCCAAGAATATCTCCTTTAGGAATCCCTCAGAAAACATTTTCAAAGGCTTCAAAAATGGGAAGTAATGAAGCACTGTAATCAAGGAAACGCAATCTCGACGAATGGAGTGATATCATCGCTCGGGTAGATTGCTTACGCTTTATTAAATTGTAGACTCATCAGTTTTGGTCACATTCTTTGACCATAAAGCTGAACGGACTGTAATATACCCACAAGACTATTGCGATAGACCGCTAGCTATTTGTGTGAGCTTTACTACACGGTCAGAAAAATATAGGCCGTTCCGCAGAAATAAAGATGACTCAATATGTAGAATGATGTCTCTTTTATTGGCATACATCTGGATCTTGCCAACGTCATTTTTTTGATGTGCGTTAAAATAGCTTCTACACACGATAGTTAAAATGGATGTTCGGTGCACTGTGGCTTAGTTAGCTGTCACCTTGCTTAGTGTCTTATATCCTACCACAGTATAAGCTATTTGGATACGTTTTCTGCCGATACAACAGCAAAAATGTTTTAATCATAATATTAATTTGCTGTAGTAATACTTAGGTACAACAGGTAACAACCAATATCAAAAGCTTTCTCATAATTTGCTTTTCCTCGCGTTTTAGTTTGAAGATGCAATGAAAACGTTCCGTCCATTTTTACCACAAAGTCTTCTGCAAATATGCATATTTTTCTGTGAATCTTTTAAGTAGTTTTCAGTGAAAGCCCGTTAAAGCTCTTTAGAGATTATTTTGTGATTTCAAAATGGAAAATAAAACAACGATGAATTTTGTTTTGGTTTATCTCTGAAGTCAGAAAAGGTAGAATGAAAAACAAAATCAAAATTAAAGCTTTAAAGAAAAATGTTGTTTAATATAATGTTGGTTATTTTCCTCGTTCTTATATTTGCCCTAAAAGAACTAAAATAAAATAAACTAATGATGATTTTCCTCCTTGTTGATTAGAATCATCATAATTTTGGGTTCGGGTCGACAGCTGCGAACTTTCATAAGAAGACTTCTGCCCGAAGGGTGGGTATTATGTTTCGACTCTCGAGGAAGGCACGTGACTCCAAGATACTCGTTGCTACACAACGTGAAATTATGACGATAACGAAATATGTTTAACTGGCTGTGGCCCGGGTTTATCAGTCGTATCATAGAGAAACTAATTTATGAATGTGTTTTAGAATAGAATACTCTTTATTATGTACATCCTTAAGAAAAAAGAGAAAAGTAAAGAAAAAAATGTGTGTGTGTTAATAAAGATTATTATCTTATGGGTCGATGTAAGCCATGATCTATCTGTGCACCGATTTTTATACAAATTCCTTTGACTATTTTTTGTAATGGAGTTACAAACTTCTCAAACACATGATGTAAAGGTAAGAATTACAGGACCACCTTTCATTGTATTTCAAAATTGTTGTTGTATTTGAAAGTTAAGAAAGTGCAATGTAAACCACTATATTAGTCAGGAGGCCAATGCATAAAAATGCTCAAAATTTTACTAGTCTTACCTTTTCTTCAACATAGTTTCATGCTCAGAGGTACAGTTTCTTTTGCAGCATCCACTATAGTGCTATATAATTCATATTAAGCTGGATTTAGTGCAGCATACCCACACTAGATCGTAAAATCAAGTATTCAGAGACTGTAATGGGACATAGAAGGCCCATTTGCCTGTTTTTATAGGGTTTATAGTACGATATTTTTATTCTTACGAGCTGTTTAAATTAAACACATTCTCAACTATGAATATGTTATGTGTGTGTTATTCTTGCTGATTATTTATTGTTTACTTTGTTTGTAGGTGGTCCCTGCTCGCTATGCTGTGTAATTTGCATTTTATGAAAATGCTTGTTATGTTAGTACTTTATTGCTGTGCATATTTTTATTATCTTGGAACCTTCTCCAACTGTAAGAAGGCTACATTTAGGAACATTATTACTTTGATGTTCAAGAAACAATAGAACCTCAATGTTAGATTTCGTGATCCTCCTAAAGATTGAAGCACATAGATTGAGGTTATTACAAATAGAACTAGGAACTGGCCATTCGCTTAACCCTGAATTGGTCGCGTGGGGTGTGACACACCCCAGTGCATCATTGAAGGTTTAGAACTCTTAAAATTTTGAAATTGCTACACTGATGTTCCCGCTAACTTCGTAAAAAGGCACCTATAAGATCTAGTAGCAAGCTGCACTTTGTCATCTTTATTTATGTCAGGAAAGCGCGTTTGGGGTGTAAATCACCCCACACGACTATTTACGTGGTTCAGATTTCGGGTAAGTGAGTATTTGTTTGTTTTATTTTTATGCAGTGTGGTAATTATAAACTAGATTTTGAGTGTTATTACGACTATTTATTACATCCTTACGAATATTATTAATGCGAAAGTAAGTTTGTTTGTTTTCTTTTCATGGCTAAACCACTCAAATAACAACAAACAACCATCATCCTTTTGCATATATTTTGTCAGGTGTACAGAAACGGACATAGGGTACCTTTCATCCCGAAAAAAAATACTGTTGCCGAGGAAAACAACAATAACGTTCTTATGATAATAGATGGCGCCACGTGCCTTTCGAATCATGATTGAATTATAACCCGAATTGGTTGTCAGTCTAAATTAACGCGAGCGAAGCCGCGGGCAAAAGCTAGTTTATGATAATTGTATGACAGTATCAGCTATCAGTTTCAACTCTTATGCCATATACAAGGGTAAAGTTGAATCTATAATATCAAGAAGGGTATTTCTGAAGCTGTTAGCTGTGGATTTGGTCAAACCATATCAAATATTGACAGCATACCAACACTACCTCGACCTTTTGCAAAAGCGTTTAAAACGGCACATTGAAGTTGAGGACCAAGAATCATCTTCTGGAGCTGGTAGAACGCCTTCGTATAAAAGATGTCACGTATGTCCAAGAATAAAAGACAGAAAAACAAAGACTACTAAGGGCAAATGTCAAAAAACATGTGCAATGACCACATAATTGTTATCTGCTATACTTGTGGGGAAGAAAACTAATATGTTCTTATTTCAAAGATACTCTTTGTTTGTTTACGTTTAAAATATGTTTAAAAGTTAATTAATGTGTGAGTAAAAATAATCTAATCAATAAAATACTGATTTAGCATGTATTTGGTATTTTATGTCTATGATCAAATTTGGGGTGTCAGACACCCCACGCGACCGTGTACGTAAGTTTTTGGACATCACCAATTAAGGGTAGCACACCATCAGTTACTAAAAGCATACCAAACTAAACTATAGCAATTAAGATTTTAAGTTCAAAATACGAATCCCAATACTTTATGCGATATTTTAAACAATAACGAAGGAACTGTTTATAACTGTATTCGATTCTATTGACGTTCACGTGCAGACGAGCCGCGTGAAGATTTCATGAGCAAGCTTCGTCTAGCTCCGGAACTGTTCGGCCAATCCCGAAACATACACGTGACTGGAACTGTGCACAATAGCTTTAGTGAACAAGGAATATAAGTAGAACTGCTATGAATTCTTCAATAAGTTTCCAGTGATATAAGAAATACGAATACATGGATGTAGGTTCGCTGATTGTAACGGTGGTTGAATATAATTGGATGAAACTTTGCATATACCAGTTAAAGATTTCGTAGGCAAGACTTGCCTAACCACATAAATATGGATTATCTGACGAAGTCGGGAAAAAACTATTCCGTTGTCTCAGCGACCCTAAATTTGCCTTGGTCTCGGGAGAAGCCGAAAGACACGGGTGTACCACAAATTCTCTATAATCGATTTACGGGAAGTGGGTTAAACGATCACAAGATTGGATTGGTAATTAAACGGATGGACGTGAAATGAATAAGATTAAAAATAGAATTCTTACCATTGAGTAATAAAGCTGGTACCGATAGCATAGATCGGCGTGGACCGGTTGACGTCAAGGCTGGTCTCCGTAGAATTCATGCTGATATTGAAGGCTGGTATTATTGTCAGTGTTGAGTGGCCTAGTACCGCTACCGGACCTCAGTGCGTCTGCAACAAAACTGTATTTAAAACTTAGGATGATGTGGCTATGTAAATTTAATCAGTTTCAATTTTGAATACAGTATGAAAAGATGAAAGAGAGATTTTAAGAGCGTAAAACCACTTTGTCTTCAGTTATTTCATATTCCAAATTTGCCTCTTATAAAGCTAGTCTTTGAGGAAGAAATATTAAGATACGATTAGATTTTTACTGGTTTGAAAAACTACTTTCCTAGTCAAAGATTTTTTTTGAATTAAGGTTAGCGTTTTCTAAATGAAATGAAACATTTTTTTTTGTATCAAAAAATTTAATCTTTTTACCTACTGACTCACACATCACAAACTTTACGAACTTTTGCATCCATTTTAACATTACAAATTTTTTCATCTAATATCAATTATCACCAAGTTTATCTCCGTCACACATAACAGTCATTTGAAACATTTTCGTCCCTCTATGACCTCCTTTCTAATTTTATACTTTCCTCACCCTCAACTATAACACCCTTGACACGCAAAATAATGCAAACATCAACATAGAATGCATGTCTCATTGAATAGCCATTATGTACCTCCCTCAATGTCGTGCTATTCAAATCTCACCGTTATAGATAAGGAATGTGCCAAACGGGGAACGGGTGTCGTCCGGCCGCCGAGACGGCCCGGAACGGCAGCGTCGTCCATGCGATCACAGCTTTATTTCATCTGTAAAGGAAACGCTTCTGTTTAATCAGTGAACCGTGGATGCAGGTGGGAATTATTTTTGTTTGGTCTCGGTACGTGATATTGGAATTTTATGGGTCAGTGAGTTTTCAGACGACAATATTTGTTTATTGAATATTTTGGTAGATGTTGCCTGGGAAATTTCGTAAAAGCGGCTGCTATGCTATTGAATAAGATAATCAAGACAATAATAAAACCCATCTTTTGAAGGTCTACCTTTGGCATCTAAAGGAAAGGGAACAGTCAAGCCCAGGACAAATTTCGCCGCTTAAACAAAGTCACCGAAATTACTACACAATTTCGTTTCCTATAGCATTACGGTTCGTACCACATTTAATGTAAAATTGGTTTCACTATCAAACCTTTCTTTTCTTGACTTATTTTGAGTTATATTTCTTGAGCGTATTTAAGCTCACAGCAAAGACCGTCCTCTTCTTACATTGAATACCAAAGTGGATTTTCTACTATGCTTATCACTCAAGTGTAATACATGCGTACATAAACATGTGTTGCGACACCTGAATGGTTCACTGGCTCGCTTACTCGACTGGAAATGGACTATCTCAAGGACTATCAGCTAAATGATATAGTATATATAGGTCGTGTACTTCGGTTGGTGCAGTACACTTCCGATGGTATTACCTACACTTGCGTGGTTCCATTATGGATGTTGTTATGGTCGAGTGTGTGTTTGATGTTATGAATGTATGTTGATGATTTGCGTCAGTTTTTCCTATTTTCTGGTGACCAATTTTGGTCAAATACTAAATGGGTTTATTTCAGGTAGTACTTCTTTTGTGGATATTGTGCAATATTGAGAATTAATAAATAATTTAACTATTTACGGAATCATGAAAAACTTTTTATAGTATGAATTGTTATATTGTGAAAATAATTCACACATATATATCGGTCATCTGGGGTGTATTGCCACTGTGTTGGGTAGTAAATCATCAAATTACCTCTCCCGCTGTGGGTGGAGCGGTAGGGCGTGTCAGACTGTTACTGACTAAAACCCACCCGTGTTCCTTCAGTTGCCTGTGCGTCAGGGCCACGGTAACTCTTTCGAACAATCCGCGACCCCGGCAGGCATCCGCCCTATCGGACCCCATCAGTTATGCTGACATCTCTTTGAGGCGCGCGTGGAACACAACGCGCCGTCGACCCGGGCCTGGTCTATACCAGACGCCAAGTTGCCCATTGCTCGCCGTCCGCAAGCCCGCGTCTACGGTGGCCGGGAGTCGGCTATCGACTCCCGACGTCCAGGGTGTCTCCTCCTGCGGTGACTAGGGGCGTGAGGGCGCAACGATTGCCTCACCCTCACGCGCTCCGCCTCCTCCTTCGCGAGCATTACTGCTTCGCAGAAGGAGGTGACGGCTTCCCATTCCCTCTCGCTCCGTACCATGGCCTGGACCAGGGCCGGACGCGAGAGATCGCCGCCGCCGATCGGCGCCACGATGATACGGCGGTGCTCCGCACAAGCCGGGTAGGCCTCCACTGTATGCTCCACCGTGTCCTCCGGTCGATCCACACAATGAAAACACCCGGGCGTTTCCTCCCGCCTTATCCGAAACAGGTACCTCCCAAAACAGAGATGTCGGTTGAGGACCTGCGTCAGGTGGAAGGTGAGGACGCCGTGGCGCCTCTCAAGCCACTCCTCAAAGAGGGGACTTACCGCCGCAATTGTGGCGTACCCAGTATTGCCACTGCTGGAGTGATTAACAAGTTTCAGTATTCCGATACTCATATTTTTCTAATTACACTGAACAAGAAGCAATTTCTAAAATACTTAAGTCACACAAACTGTCAACAATATTTTCCCTTATATCAATTAATTGCTGCTGTTTTATAATCAAAAATGTTGTTATTCGCCCAGCACTGGCAATACTCTCCAGATGGCAAAACTGGATTAATAAAACAAACAACATAAACGAAAGAAATAACTTTCCTACTTCATAAGTAGCAACATAAATATAACGCCCTTATTATTTATACGCAACACTTTGGCGACCTCATATCGATACCTATTTACCACATAAGGAAGGGCAGCTGATACAAATATAATTGGGAACCGATATCAAAGAATGTTATGTCATACGGTTTGTTTATGTATACGCTGTTACATTTCAGGGCGATCGATTTACGTCACCATAATACGACTCGCCGAAAATACTATCGGTGTGAATCTTTATATACATATATTTAGGGATAATATTTAGTAATAAGTAAAGAAAAAAAAACCTTTGCGGTCGGGGGACCCCGTCAGGAACGAAGTTCCATAAGTGATACTCGCAATCACACACACACTCGTATACAGGGTCAAATTAAATTAGCTAGCGAAACTCCTCAGACGTGATGGGTATCAATATCCAAATAGAATTAAAAAATAATAATTACATGAGTGTTTTTTTTTTGGGTCATCAACCGCACGTAGTCACTTGAAATATAAATTTAAAAAAATCTGTTTTTTTGTGTAATTTTCACAGATGTGATTGGTATCAATAATTATCTAAACACGATAAAAATAAACAGATTTTCTCAGCTCATACTCAATTTTCAAGTAACAACACTACTAGGGTTCGTAGACCCCAACAAAAATATATCAACACTTTTGTTTTTTAAAATGCTTTTTCGTTACGCGACGATTTCTACCAGTCAAATCCTACCGCAAGCCGCGTTAAAGAACTTCGTACCAAAAAAAAAACTTGTTTGATGTTTGTTTTTTTTCAATAATTTTAACAATCCGGTTTCCAGATCTGTCTAATGTTCAGAAGTGGTTTTATTTGCAGTACTTTACATGTCAGAAATAATCGCATGAATTTTCGAAATTTTAAATTTTTGAGCTCTTTTACATGTCGTAAACACCTATATTTTCATCTGAAAATATACCACCTTATATTTCACTGTTCCATAAGCAGTAAAAGATGTAATCGAGCGAGGCAGGGCGAAATAAAAGGGTTTTGAAGGTCAGTGCCGATGGTAATGCATTATTACTATTATATGCGCGCCGATGGATTTTGTGGGAATAATTTTAGGTGATTGACCTTTGGGGAGCACCTGTTTGAAGTCTAGAATATTCGGTAAATATTTGGCTATTGAAAATCTAAAGGCAGTTAGATTTTCAGTGGGATAATAAGGGCTGAATAATAAACAAAAAAAATGGCCGCAGACACGAGACGGAAGAAGTGTTGTTAGTGAAGACACGTCAAAATAAATCATACAGATGCAATTTAACTTTGTTTTGTCTCGTAATTAAAATATGGAAGCCACAGCCAGCTTTATGTGTGTAACTTTAAGACAAAATAAAAAGAGTATGAAATTAAAACAATAAAGAAAATAAACCTGATTACAAAATTCCATTCTGAATTACTAAGGGCGTGTTGTTTGATTAGTAGTCAAGCATACTAATAGTTAAAATGCGTTAGTTAAACTAAGAATTTGTTAAAAATTACATAAGTTATTTGACAAATGGTTAAGCTAACTATAGTTAAAAAATTGTCAATTTGCTATGAAATTTAACCATGCGTAGGCAGATTAGTTAAAGTTTAACTATTGTCAGGTGACTAATTGTTAAATTGACTAATAGTAATTTTTAACTATGTATCAAACAACGGGCCCTAAGTCAAAGGAAGACAGAAACTGAAGAAGTTAAAAGCTGAGAATCTCATAAATTACTAGTAGACAGAAAATAAAATATAAATCAAAATCTAACATGAATACCTGGCTCCACATTACAATGAAAAATCAAACAATTCACAACTATCCACGACGAACAACGTCATCGTGTTAGCAAAGAAGAGCCTCATTCACACCGCCTACTGACAGTAACCAAGCTCGTTAGCTAATAATTAATCATTAAAAACCCAGGGCAATTTTAATGAACCCCCTTGATACCTGAATGAAAAATCTGTGAAATGCCAATAATTATGAAATATTAATTATCCCTTTGGGGTTCTTTGATAAACTATTGACAATGGAAGAAGAGGAGAGTGGAGCTGTGAATTCCAAGAAACGGAATTTAATATTGAAGTTCCAATTACGGTCCGGCTATTTTTACTAGTGATTAATGGTCTCGGTTAGGTGTTAAGAAGAGTTGTGGTTTTTTACTGGATTTGTTTTGTTGTCTGTGTCTTTGTCTATGTTATGATATTGGGAATTTATTGAAAAGTTGATATATTGCTTTTTGGGTTAGAAATATGAATATTATGATAAAACGAATACGATGTCATAAGACAACGGTGCGGTTTAAAAGATGTAGTGACAAAAATTTAAAGAGTATGTTTAGATGGTTTGCTCGTGTTGAGAGGATGAATGAAGGGCGACTAACAAAAGGTCAAAGGCAGATGTGAGTGGAAACGCCGGGAGGGGACGCCCTAGGAAGACATATAGTGACCTTATTGGTGATGTTCTTCAGAAAGGTCAGGTGCGTCGTACTCGCAACCGGCGTGCGTGTATGACCAGATGTATGAACGTAAACGAGGTAAAAGGAGTATGTAAGGATCGTAGCAGATGGCGTTCTTAGTTTCTGTCTACCCTCATGGGAAGAACGCGTGAGTTTATGTACGTGCATGTACGAATACGATTCCTCTTGGAAAACGTTTAACAAGTATCTTCAAAGTAATCTGTGGAATTGAAATTAATGTAGTTATTTCAGAAATTCTATCTGCTGCTACGTCTATTTTCTTATTATTATCACTTTCTATTATGATTCCACCGCACTCAAGATGTGCAATTCCCATTCAACGTATACCTTACGGAGCATACTGGAATAGAAAATCAATTGATTCAAAATTGCATTTCGTAAGCCCACGAGCTAAAATCTAATACCCAGAATATCCCTGCAATATAAGTCGCAACGTCTGAAACGTGCATCGTTTAGGATAACTTATACATTTGCGAGCCTTGTGCATAATATCGCAATTTCTGACCCACATCGGGCTAAATTGTTTTTGGTATGATCAAATGTATTTACATATCCCTTCTTGGGATACTATCTACTTTATCTTGTTATCTGCACTCTTGATTGATTTATCATTCTCTATATTTGTTGTTGATCTGCCCTTACTTGGCATGCTCATAATATTGTTATGATCATGAAGTGACGTCTTTGAGTTTGCTTACCTACATAATATATGTCATTAATGATTTTTACCAATTCCATATTCAGTGGTTGATACAGGTAATAATAATTATGTTTATTGCAAAAACTGAATTTAATAGAGGAAAAAATACAGGGTGCCAGGGACACGTACAAGAAAAATAAGCTAAGTGGAGAAATTACCGTGTTAATATAGCGTAAAAAATTACCAAGGGCAAAAGTTGCATATTACGATAACGAAAAACACCATTTCATAGACAGAGGTCAAAAATTTCGTCACTAAGTAGAAAAAAAAATTAAAAACATCGTAAAATCCATTATGCAGAAGCGACATAAAAAATAGTCGTTGAAAGACGTCAGTTTGTTCCCGTAACGCAGAAAAATCGGGCGGTTCGATCTATGTTCAAGTATATAATTTAAAATGTCGCTTAGTCAATGTTGCCTTTCAAGCGTCGATATGGATTTGGACCTGCAGTTATTGTATGCTTTATTTTAATTTCATCATTTTAATTTTTATTATGATTATCTCTCTCATTTCCAACTCGATCTTTAGAAGGTCCAAATTCATTTTCTAGCTTACTGCAAAGATTTCCTACGTTATTAAGCGCAGCATTTATATAAGACTACTTCGCTCGTTTATCGTGTAAACTCATTACCTTTACCGTACACACGAGTAAATAATATATTATTTAAACCAGAGACCCACATCGCACGTGTCATATTATTAATAATACACCAAAACCGTCCTTGAAACTAGTTCCGAATGATGATAACAACATCACGATCCGCTCGGTATATATCGAATCACATAGGCATATTGAAAATACCACGAACTGAGGATTTATTCGAAAATATTATTATGGATACTTTTTTTAATTCCTGAAAATAAGTCGAAAGCAAAACAGAGTTGGGGTTCGAAGAATTATTTTAAATATTCATATTCATTTATTACAGGCTGGCAGGGACATTGACATGCACACTGTAACCATGAATTCGCCACATGATTCTAGATCCCACTGTGTAGACATTTTACCTATGCGGTCAAAATACCACACACTAAAAAGCACACTTACACAAAAGCAAAAGCAAAAGTACACTTTGTAAACAAGCATATTACAAATTAGAGGATTATATCCTAGATAAGAATGCTTGGAAACATGCTGGTCCTGCTCCATAGGACAATCTAGAGTCTAGACAAAATCAAACTGGTTGCTAATTTAATTGTATAATTTATAATTTTTATGACATTGTTTTTTACATTACGTAACTACTTTAACTCACACACTAAATTATTACTTGTGAAATTTTGGAAAAATCATTTACTTTTCAATATTTGTAAATATGTGAGCACCATTTAGCTATCTCATAATTAATTTACCTGTCATGCGTTATATTTAATTATTTTTACCTATTGTGGTATAGTAATTTTATTCTAGGTGCATCGTCTTCACATATAATTAATGTATACATAATATTGTAAAACATTTTTAAAAGAGTAACGGTGGAGTTTCTTGCCCATTCTTCTCCATACGAAACTACCTTTTGGAAGGGACAACTAGAATCAATTCTGTTTTTTTTGTAAATTTTGATGTTCAAAAGTGCCTTTTATGTGCCTATTTGAAATAAATGATTTGACTTTGACTTTGTATGGAACAGCATTTTTTTTAAATATCGTACTATAAATTTGAACGCAGGGGTTCAGAATCATGTACTGAATCCATGGTAACAGGTTGCGCGGCGATGTCAATATATTTTCATGCTTATGATATGTTTTATCCAGACAAAGAAGATTTTTATTTATTATTTGCAAACCATTCTTCTCCAACACTTAAAAACCCCTTTTACTACCATTACCAAATGACGGAAAGATATGATTTGTACTATTCCACAAACTCAATTTAAATACACGAAGAGATTTTTCTATTAGCTTGGCCCTTGCTTGAACAATAAAATTAATGCGTCCTTGTATGTCTATAATTTACCACATAGGAAATGCAAACTCGCTCTTCGTGCATTTATCCTGAATAAAACATACGACGAGACCGAAAAATACTTATTGACACTTACATGAAAGTAACCCTATTTCCTATTATTCAAATGCACACAGTACACACACACACGGCCTTACACACGTATACGCACTCACTCATCTCACCACACTAACACTCCTCATTCTAATTTGTTTTATTTAATTTAAATTTTAAGTTTTTTTATTTTGTTTTTGTTGTATTATAAGCTCCAAAAGCATAAATAATAACATGATTTTTGTGATACTCAAATTGGGAGTCGAAACTGTCTCTCCTAAATATAGATTACTCAGTAATCTAGCTAGGAGATCAGTGATTCACCCAACAATTCGTTACCATGTAACCTATGTAATTAATCATGCATACTTTGGTCTCTCCTGTACTACAAAACCTTTATGTACCTAAATAAATTATTATTATATAATAAACAAAATAGTTAATTACTTACGAGACTTTTAAGTATAGTGAATCACCGAAGCACAAACTCGCGCAAAAATAAAATATGAAATGGGTCCAAACATTTATTACTTTTAACAAAATGGCAGACAGCACTCACGAAAATTACATTCCATTGATTTAAAAAAGAACTACTCTATAGAAGTCTAGCAGGCGGAATCTGAAATGATAAACATTGACATTGAAATCTTAATTCAAATGAACCTACAAACTTTCCAAATTAAGCCGACGATTTTGAATTACAAATTCATTTCGTAATTTGGTACGATTTTGTCCGTGTTATTTGGGTTCTACTTGATTCAGATGGGTTTTAATGATTTTGTTACTTTTCTACGGGACCAACTCTGAAAGAGCGCTAAAAAACACCCGTTTCATACATTTTTATTGAGTTTCAATAGTACCTACTATTGAAATTTTGTATGAAACCGCAGATATATATGACGGAGAAGGTATGTCTCTCTCGTTATTATGAGCTATATTTTAACTACTGTGGGCATACTATGTGTAATGTTGGTTATTGCGCAATAGAAAAACCGTTTGCAGTTCAAATCAAATTATAATGTACGATCAAATAAATCACACTAGCGAATGACACACTGTAGGTACACGACACAACCATACGGAACGCGCGACAGTTTCTAAACGTATAATAATAATAATAATCTTTATTATCAAAAGCCAAATACAATTCGTCCATCTCAATCAAACATAAAAAAAAAAGAAGTACAATGCTACGCATTATTTGAGACAGAGTGAACGTCTGTGTCTGTGCTAGTATAAACTGTGTTACAGACACAGGCGCCTTCATCTTACAGTTCATTTACAATTTTCTGCACTTTGTAGTAGTTCTGGTAAGCATAACCTTACATTTATGTACTTAACACTTATTAATATTTATGTAAGCAAAGTGTGTGTGTGTGTGTATTCACTGCTTAACCGCCAACAACAAACTCTGCTTTAACTCTGGTCAAGTGCTTGCATTATAGACTCTGTCCAGCGCCACCTGGTGACGCTGGACAGAGTCTCCCCATTAGTCAAGTCAAACGATTGATTTAACGTTTTTCCTACGTATATTTAAAGCGCGTTTTTTTTAGTGGGTGTATAGGTACACCTCTGCCTAACCCTTCGGGGAATACAGGCGTGATGTTATGCATGTATGTGTATTTAAAGCACCTACCAGTGTTTGTCTCTGCATCACTTAAAGTTTGACTGGTAGAAAATGCCTATGACATTAAGTCCGCCTGTGTACATATCTACATTATACATATATACTTGAATATTTATTTTTCAATATTTTTGAGTTTGGTCGCATATGAAAACTTTTGTATATTCAGGTACCTCCCCCAGTACCCTAATTGCATAACACACTATCAATCACAATCTGAATCAAATATGTTCGAAAAAATTGTCTGCTCAACAACGTAAATAACGCAGTGAATGTTGTTGAACTGTCAAAATGAAAGCTATTCCTACTGTTAGTGTGTTACGCAATTACCGCGTTGGATAGAATACTGAGTGCGGAGTCATTCTCTTTTTCTTTGAGTGTAAAATCAAAGTAGTGCCTATCTAATAGTGTCCAAAGCCATCACAGCAAAATTTAATAACATGACATTTAGGATCCCGGAAACGAAAATTCTAAACTTCTCACACAGATTGGCTCCTAAAGTTTAATAACAATACTGCTCATATAATAATAAAATTACTTCGCGTATTCTAATGCAAAAGGGAATAAACTAAAACACTGTAACAAACTATATTGAAACGTGGTTAGCATGCAAATTGGCTCGTGGATTCGAAATTAATAGAAATAGATAATGGGTGGTAGCAGCTGTGGCCCAGTGGGAGCAACGGTGGCCCAGTGGGAACAGCTGTGGCCCAGTGGGAGCAGCGTTGGCTCAGTGGGAGCAACGGTAGCCCAGTGGGAGCAACGGTGGCCCATTGGGAGCAGCTGTGGCCCGTGGAAGCAGCTGTGGCCCAGTGGGAGCAACGGTGGCCCAGTGGGAGCAACGGTGGCCCAGTGGGAGCAACGGTGGCCCATTGGGAGCAGCTGTGGCCCAGTGGGAGCAACGGTGGCCCAGTGGGAGCAGCTGTGGCCCGTGGGAGACGCTGTGGCCCAGTGGGAGCAACGGTGGCCCAGTGGGAGCAACGGTGGCCCATTGGGAGCAGCTGTGGCCCGTGGGAGCAGCTGTGGCCCAGTGGGAGCAGCTGTGGCCCAGTGGGAGCAGCTGTGGCCCAGTGGGAGCAGCTGTGGCCCAGTGGGAGTAGCTGTGGCCCGTGGGAGCAGCGGTGGCTCAGTGGGAGCAGCTGTGGCCCAGTGGGAGCAGCTGTGGCCCATTGGAAGCAGCTGTGGCCCAGTGGGAGCAGCTGTGGCCCAGTGGGAGCAGCTGTGGCCCAGTGGGAGCAGCTGTGGCCCAATGGGAGCAGCTGTGGACCAGTGGGAGCAGCTGTGGCCCAATGGGAGCAGCTGTGGACCAGTGGGAGCAGCTGTGGCCCAGTGGGAGCAGCTGTGGCCCAATGGGAGCAGCTGTGGCCCAGTGGGAGCAGCTGTGGCCCAATGGGAGCAGCTGTGGACCAGTGGGAGCAGCTGTGGCCCAATGGGAGCAGCTGTGGACCAGTGGGAGCAGCTGTGGCCCAGTGGGAGCAGCTGTGGCCCAGTGGGAGCAGCTGTGGCCCAGTGGGAGCAGCTGTGGCCCAGTGGGGGCAGCGGTGGCTCAGTGGGAGCAGCGGTGGCCCAGTGGTATCGGCCCCGACTTATGAGCTGTAGGTCGTCATTCAGGCAAGCAGTTTAGTTTGTGTATTTAATATCATCACCACTGCTCTCAAAACGGTGAAGAAAAACATCGTGAGGAAACCGGCATGTCCTAGGACCAAACATTCGAAGACATGTGACATCCACCAACCCGCACCGGGCCCGCGTGGTGGATTACTGCCTTCTGCCTCTCACAGAGAGGAGGCCTGTGTCCCAGGAGTGGGAACATTATAGGCTGCTTATGAAATAATGGGTAAACTTTTAACGTTTTGAATACGAGGCTTTTAGCTACTTTTTATTAGTGTATGTATTTTGTCTATTTTTTTGTAATGTACATCTTGTTTGTGCAGAATAAACGATTTTTCTTTCTTTCTTTTTCTTTGGGTTCAGAATAATCTGTACCCTAAGAAATAAAGAAAGTTTTTTTTTACTGTTTAATTTAATATTCTACACGGAGGAATGTTATAGGTACCTTACTAGCTTTTACTGGTTTGAGATTTCGTTTATCACTGATTTTTTTATTGACATTGTATAACATTCCTGTATTCCCCGAAGAGTTAGGCAGAGGTACACCTATAGTACACCCACATGTCGCCAGTCATGTCTAAGTCTCATGTAATAGGGGGCGAGCCTATTCCCATCAATCCAGGCTCCGGGCTGCTACTGAGAAATTCCGGATGGAAAAACAACAACACTTTGCTCGACCCGGGAATTGATCCCAAGACCTCATGACGCAACTTTTTATACGTTGAAACTAACAATCTTCTGTGTTTAGTTCCGTTATACAATTGACTTGATATTCGTATCTTCGTCTAGGTGCCCACTGAAAATCAGCTGACAGTACTGTGCTGTGTTAACCGACATAGCGCAATATTATGCCGGGTGCAAACATTCTATATCCGAGTCACTTTAGCATGGCATAAGCGGTCGTTGCCCTTTTCCCAATATCCCTCCGTAGGAACCCAAACAATAAACTATGCATGGTTTTTCGTTTTTGGAACATGTTTAAAATCACAATAGATATTGATTCAGGACGATAACAGACTTTGTTTAAGTTTTTGAAATGAAAAAGAATGTAGTCAATGTAGTCAATGACCTACATATATGGCTACGATAAAGCAACTCTGGCATAGGGTGCGTTCCGAATTGCACTGTAATCGATTTGAGCGTACTTACAGCCGTTCCGAATTAGCGTGAGCGCGATAACTATGTTCCGTGAATCGTCATAGATGACGTCATCACATGCGCCATCTTGCAATAACGTCGACCATGCCTTAGATTGATATCATCGTGAGCGCTGTCAAAAATGACAGTTGTCCGTTGGGCTGTTGAGTTATTTTGAGTCGCATCTTTGTTCTCATACATCTCAACCAACAAAACAGAAGTGCCAATGCGCAGAACTTCCAGTTTTGGTTTTTACCCCAAACCTTGCACAAGAAAGAAATTTCTTGTGCAAGGTTTGGGGTTGACGTTGAGCGAGCACCGTGAGCGCGTTCACGAGCGTTCCGAATTGTTGACAGTTCTCAGCTGTCATAATCGTGATATCTAAATCGGAACGCAAATTATTGATGTGAGCGCTGTGATCGAATAAGGCTTAATTCGGAATGTAGCCATAGTCACAACTGTGTAAACGTAATGATGAGACGTACCAAACTAATTCCAAAAAAAAAACAATGTTTATCCCACTGACCGCATTACAAAGGTTTGTTTTACTTACTCTACTCTTGTCTCTTAAATAATAAGAAACGATGAAAATAAATCCTCTTGTTTCTTTATTTAAAAAAGGATACTTAAAAAAAGTTGTAAAAAGATTCTTCCGATCTGTTATGAAAAGCAAAATGATTACGTATTGTAAAAACTTTCTTTTGTTTCAGTTCCCCGTTCAAAAGGCTGAAGGATAATGAAGGCGTAGCTGTAAGCTTAAATTTACTTAAAGATTCAGTTGCTATGCTTAAGAATTGTATTTTAAAATATCATATGCCATAATCAACGAATCTGCATTGGGCCCACTGTCTGTGTCCCAGCAGTAAGAACATTATAGACTGATTATAACTAATCAGATCCACATTTAGAACTTCGCCTTTCTTCTCGAAGTAGTACATGGAAGTAGTTCATGGAATCCTCATTTCCTCATGTCATGTGTATGTGTGTGTACAGGAGGAGTATTGCCATTAACTGCGCACAAATCCAGAATTTTCTAAAAAAAAAATATATTAGGAGCTATATTTTCACATTTTTATAAGCTTACGTTTGAATAGTATCGCACCTGATGTTAAGTGTAATTAGTTATGCCTAATAACTACCAGGGATATTTTTATAAACTAGATTACGCGGTACTGAGTCTGAGTGGGTTACGTGCAATTTTTCACTAGGAAAGGTACTTCGTGACCAAAAAGTTGTCTATTGTATGCAAGAGCGATGAAGTCTAATACATAAATTAAAAAATCTCATTGGCTCATGCATCCATTTAAATAATAATGCGCGAGAGCATCGTGGGCAAAATATGCAGCCTTTGAAATAGTCAGAGTTTACTCATAAATATGTACCATGCAACAGATTAAAAAAACAACATGAGTAGCACAAAAATTAATGACAACCAAAATACTTTACCAAAGGTTTTATATACACAATTTTTCTGGAATAGCTGTGGTGTAAACTGCAGAAGAGGAAATGTTTTATGGTTGTTTAGAATATAATAAAATATACTCACAGCCAACCTTGGTTGTGTAAGGAATTCTTCCCTGAGACATGATCTTATAAATTTATGGAGTGTTATATAGAAGAAAGAAAGAAAGAAAAATAGGTTTATTTGTCACAGGAACACGTGCATAGAAAAAAGATAATTAGCTCTGGTAAAATAAAAACAAACAAAATAGAGCTATAATCACGATCACAAAACAGAAATAGTCGACAGCTGCACGTCATGAGTGTGACAAGAAGGCTTCCACTCAGCATGATGCTGTGCTATGGGGTACCGACAGCACAGCGGTGATTTTCAGTGGTTACCCAAAAAGGACGTGCGGAAACCAAGTCAGGTTTAATAATTGGTACTACATGATCTACGTAACAAAATAAAATAAAACAAACAGTAAGCACTAAGAATACAAAGCAACCACATAATTATACAACCAATAAGTGTATGAATAAATAGGATTAAATAACATAAACATTTATTAAGTTATAGGCACTGCCGTGCGATCTTAAACAATGTACCCACCCGTATTACACAAGAATATCTATTTTTAACAATACTATACGCAAAACCAGTGTTTTGCGTATATGTATTGTTAAAAATAGCAAGAGAATGACTTGGTCAAAATAAAGGAAATATAATATATGTATATAGATAGAATCGGTAAGCTGTGGTTATATTTAAAGGTGTGGAATATATGACTATTCGACCCAAAAGCATGGGACAGTTGATAATTATTTCACGATTACGATGTTGCTCTTATGAAGAAAGTTGTTCATTATGATGGCCTTAAATATGACCACGCCTTTCCTTTCTTTGGACCATATGTAATAATAGAATTTAAAGGGCCCATTATGGTTTTAAGATCATGCATAATAAACCTACATTCTGGCAAATAATTGAATTTGAATTTTGAATTTGATTTTACAACACAACAGCCACAATTTTTGAGATAATCCGATATATTAAATTTCACGGCAGTAAAGTAAATAATCCTGGTAGTAGAAAAATCTCCGAGAGTACTAAAATAAAGACTGATGAATTTGTCGAAACAACGGACTTTTACTAACACCACAAAAGTTAATACCAAAACATTACCGATTTATAGCAGCTCAAATAAAAATCGGATGGTGTTCCATCGAAAAACAAAGATACGTAAGCAAGAGAGATTTCCAATTTATGTTTGGAAGTAAAACGCAAACTTGTGGGTGACAGGTGTTGGGTAGTAATGAAACTGTATCGGCTGGGTACAGTCTGTCGCGCAGATTTGGAATAAGGACTTTTGGTATTGTTTTAAGTAGGTATTAGTGTAGATTATACACAACTAGAGATTATTAGTGTAGATTATACATAACTAGAGATGATTAGTATAGATTATACACAACTAGAGATGATTAGTATAGATTATACACAACTAGAGATTATTAGTATAGATTATACACAACTAGAGATTATTAGTGTAGCTTATACATAACTAGAGATTATTAGTGTAGATTATACAACAACTAGAGATTATTAGTGTAGATTATACACAACTAGAGATGATTAGTGTAGATTATACACAACTAGAGATGATTAGTGTAGATTATACATAACTAGAGATTATTAGTGTAGATTATACACAACTACAGATTATTAGTGTAGATTATACATAACTAGAGATTATTATTGTAGATTATACATAACTAGCGATTATTAGTGTAGATTATACACAACTACAGATTATAAGTGTAGATTATACATAACTAGAGATTATTATTGAAGATTATACATAACTAGAGATTATTAATGTAGATTATACACAACTAGAGATTATTACTGAAGAGGACAGTCACAGAATAAAAAGGATTCGCAGCTCATCTATAGGTTGTGTCAAAAAAAACTTAGGTAGGATATTCACGATCGACGTAAAACCATTAGTAAGTCATTACAATGTGATTCTTATCTTGGTAAGGAAAAGTAAAACATACTTTACAGCAAATAGATTTCAGAGAAGAGTTACATGGCAATGACTTACTAATATAATGGTTTTACGTCGTTCAAACTTGATCGTGGATGCTCTGATTTAGAGGTAATTGCTGATTATGGTTATGAAAATTATAGAGATCTAGCAATAATGTTCACCGATGAAGCCATCTTGTAACAAAACTATGTATGTTCTACGATATAATCGGAATATGTTCGATAATGATATCGACTTGTGCGCTTATTGGCTTAAGTTTTTTCCGTATTGCAGCACAGTTTTTTTCTGAAACTGATTGATCTTAATCTCTAAATATATCGTGAAGGAACTTCATTGACGTAAGGACTATAACGATAGCCAGGATAATGATCGTCATTATTCTGGTTTTAAAACGACCCAATTACCGCCTGACCTTCAAAGAACCTTCAAAAATTGAAACCTCGTCGTGTCGCTGTTCAGCCATCCAATATAACCCTACATATAAAATCTACAGGAAAAGGAGGGGTTGTCTATTTTTAGCCCAGAACGACATCACTAGGGTCGCATACCCATTTGAGCATAAAATCATATTTTACACACGTGGCAACACCGTCCAATTAATTCGTATTTCGAACTAAATCATTGCTTTTGAATTCAGTCTAAATTAATGGAGACAGCTTAATTTCCGATAGTCACTTGCTTATATTTATTGGAGTCAAACTGTTTTCATTACTTAGTTGTAATTTTGTTACGAATTTCTGTGCGTGATAGAGAGTCTGATAATCATTTTGATAACGTTATCGTTTTTTTCTTATCTAGTCTTTAGTAGGTAGTCTAGACTTTGTAGTTCGTCAGATTATAAAGATTATTGTAATTGATATGTAAATTAAAATTCCTGACGAATTGACGTCTTGTCATTCAAGTGTGTTGTGTACCTATCGTTTTTCGTCATCCCTTGTAACTTTACAGGTAAAGTTGGTTTCAAAATACGAACATACATAAACTCAAGCCTTCTTCCCATGGAGGTAGGCAGAAACTATAGAACGCCACCTGCTACGATCCATACATACTCTTCTCTTCTTCTTCTTATTAGAATATTGAGTTACTCATTACCAAATGCGGGACAGACCTGGATAAGACTTGCACAGACCAAGGAAGCATAGCACACTAGGCCATATAATCAGCGGTGGGGGGAACAAGGCTGATAATGATGATGATCACTAATTGCAAAAAACCAGCCATTGGTAAATAAAACAAACCATTTAAGTAATACGAGATCCGCACCAAATACAAACAAACTAAACAAAACTCAAATAAGAAACAAAAGCAGAACAAATCTAAACCGATGTCTTTGAGATTGAATTAACCGTAAGAAGTCTAGTCTCCCCATCGTGTTCTCGCTAATACAGTCGCATCTATCAAGATTATGTTTCAGTCGGGTTGCCTGCAGTGCAACTAAGCCGCAAGCTTCAAGTTATCGCTTTTGCCCGTTTGTGTTAACATCTGACTGAAAAAGTAATAAACTAATAAACTAATTGGGTGTTCTTTTACTTAACATGTTTTTATTTTTAAAGGGTTGTGGGCTTAGATTTGGGTATGTTGTGACAAAATCGACATTATTATTGTCCTGAAGTGACGAACATGGAAGACAAGTGACATCCCCGCACGTTGCTCGCTTGGTAAATGATAAATGATTTTATTTCTGTAAGTAGGATTGTACAAACACTTTTACACGTCGATCATATTTTAAAAACTAGATGAGGTCGGCATTTCCTATCTGATTACTCTAAGAAGAAAGGCCGAAACAAACTCAGAGGTTTGTCAGTAATCGTGCAGATCACCTCAAAACTTAAGGAGCTCAACGATTCGACGACCAATACGAAAGGAAGGACATTTGGGTAGGCTGCATAAATTACTCAAACTGCCAGACCATGATTAAAACTAATTGAGAAGAAAAAAAACAATGACCCTCATAGTCTTTATATTCACAATAATTAATGGTGGACTATGGCCTAGGTAGCCCCCTCACAGAGAAAAGGTTGGGGACCTAGCAGAGGGAACATTTTTAAGCCCATAATTGATAATTTCGACTACGTTATGCGACTAGTTGACTACTAGGTAGTAGTAAGTTGATTCAAATGAAGGATATTTGTAAACATTTTTAGGATTCCGTAGTCAACAAGGAACCCTTATAGTTTCGCCATGTCCGTCTGTCCGTCCGTCCGGAGCTTAGCTCGAAGACTCTTAGTACTAGAAAGCTAATTTGGCATAGATATACAAATCATGAAAAAAATAAATTTTAAGGCATCTCGTGTACACGTAAAGTGGGGATGTTTTGTTTTCTCGTCTATCCCATAGTGTGGGGTGTCGTTGGATAGGCCATTCAAAAATATTACGGGTCTGTCAAAACCATTTTTCGATTCAGGGATCCGTTTGCATAAAATTAAGATTTATATTGCTAATTTTTGTTAGAGTCAAGTGTCCGCCCCCCCCTGCCAGCAAAATTCACGGCAGTATTATATATAAAGAAATTAAAAGGAAAACTATCACAGCTGAGTAGGCTTTACAAGTTTACGAGTAATAGTCGACCAATTTAAATTTGGATTTGGGATGTAGGTATTAGAGAACATGTTTTTCAACTACAACGTTGTGCGAGGTCCGACACGCACTTAGTTGGTTTTGTATTATTTAATTTCCGAATATGATGGATAAAAAATACTTGTTGCTTTCTTTCAAAGCAATAGCGCCTGTATAAATCTTAATAGGTATATTTTTTTTGTTTTGTTCTCTGACTCATCTATCAAGATTTTGAGTTAATGAATCGGGTCGCCTGATCAGAATGTTGGGCCTCAAAAGGGATGAATGAAAGGCAATTGCGTGCAGCTAAGATGAGAATGCTAAGAGAGGTCTGTGGTGATACACGAATGGATAGCATAAGAAATGAGTACATAAGGGGAAGTCTGAAAGTGGCACTGGTAACTGAATTTTTTTGTGTGGAAATCGGTTGCCATGACATGTGATACGGAGAAATGGGGAAAATATCATGAGGAAAGTTTTGAGTTCATACTCAAAACGGCTATAAGAGTAGGGGAAGACCAAAAAAACGATGGATGGACTGTGTGAAAGATGATATGGTTAGAAAAGGGTTGACTACCGAGATGACGACACGAAATAAATTCGAATAAGGGTAGGAGAATGATCAATCTGGTTACTTGAAGTGAAGCTTAGCCGCAAGCTTCAAGTTATCGCTGTTCCTCGTTTATGGAGCTTGTTTTGACGTGTTTGAAAAAAGTGTTTTTTTTTTTTTTTTTTCTGTGAATATTTTAAAAATTCAAATAATATTTTATTCAAATAAATTCCTTTCTCACATAGCGGGCGCATGTTACCTTATAGAACTGTCAATTTGATAAAAAAAATTGACAATGACGTAGTCGTAAAAAGTAATGTGCAAGTTTAAATGGCTCTCATGTCCATGGTTGTACACGCGGCTACATATCAAGCTATAAATTTCCAGTATAAGCTGACCTCCCATTGTACGGAAATCCTATACAATGCGAGATCAGCTTATACTGGAAATTTATAGCTTCATATGTAGCCGTGTGTATGTGTCTGAAACAGTACCTATTCGATCCTTTTATAAGTATAATTTTATATAATAAAAATACAAGACCCCAGGGGACGCACTAAAGTAAATAGGATCGCTTATTAAAAATAAAACTACTTAGAGAAAAAAAAAATACAATCTCATTTTTTTTTTTTAAACTGTCTTATAGACTTATCTACCCTTCTGCAGCATGAATATAAAACAGTAACAAAAAAAAAATCTAAAATAAACTAACACTTTATTTAACCATATTTGCGTAAAAAGTGAATCTTGGCACTGAACCTAAGTATTTAAGCTGTCGGTGAACAAGCTTATAAAAATGTAAAACTACTGAGGCGACTTTAAAAATATTTTATATTCAGTTTTCAGAAACCGTTTGAGCTGTGTTATACAGTAAAACAAGGTTTTTATAAAAATATTTTGTTTGAATCCTTTGCTTTTTTTGAATTTACTTTGAATCTGCTTCTGAAATATTATTTTTATGTTTGTGCTCAGAAACAGACGCTTTTCTGAGTATATTTATGTCTGCTATTAAACGAATACCATCATATTACAAAAAGAGATCTAACTTTAATTCTCATTGTTAGTCCTAAATAAAGCGTTGATCCAGTTTTTGCGTTCCAATCTTTATTTCCACTTATCCAAAGTTCTAGATACAAAAATGACAACAAAGCTCTACATTAAATTGTCAGTTTTGTAAAAAGAACTGCATTTGTATTTAGGTTCTAAATTCAAAAACTGGTTCGACGGTTTGTACCGTGTCTACAGAAATATTTAGAAAAACCTTGTTTTGTAATGAGCCCGATATGGTTTATCGACTAATCTGTTTACAGAGTAAGTTTATGTCTGGCTCTCTCTAGGCAATCAATCCTTCTAACGAACTAGCTACGAGTACTATTTTTCCTATGCTTTCTTTATGTTTGCATACTTTAAAATCAAAACGTAAAAAAGGAAAATAAAACTGAGATTTATTAGCAACGCACTAATTTAAAACGAGTACCACTTTCTTAAAATCAACAGCAATACTTTAATATTTAAACCCTCCCTTAAATAACAATCCGCCATCCTGATTGGCTATTCAATAGCTAACTAACTAATTACAGTCCCACGACGTTACTGGCACAGTCAACTTCAGCCAGTATCCAAGCAGTTACAGGCTTTAATGGAATAAGTTGGTAGTTAGCCTCACCTGCACGTTGCTATAGATAATATATGTTGCCAGCGGTAATTATATTTTAGGACCAGTGAGGCAGAGCGTATAGAAGCATGTCTATTTATAGAGATGACTAGACGAGTAAGCATGGGTAAAGGTATGCAATTTTGAGTAGTAAGCATATAAATAAATGCACGTGAGCAGCTTTTAAATTGGGCAAGTTTTTTTTTTTATGTCCGTGATCCGTGTTCAATGTCTATTCAGTCTAAACTCTGTCTAGTCTCTCTCAACAACACTGTGGAAAAATGGTACAGTATTTTTATTTCACCAAGCGACGCGCGCTTTACATGTGGTGACCAAGTGTAGAAATACGCTGTGAATGTGTGCGTGAAGACGAGTATCGTCAGCACATAACACACACACGCACACTTCCGACTTCGCCATTGTCTCGGACGGTATCGAGAGATCCTGCGCTTACACACACATTTGCAGCGTATTTGTACACTTGGTAACCACAAGTAAAGCGCGCGTCACTTCGTGAGATAAAAATTATATAAGAAAAAATTGGTATTAACATAATTTCGACGTTCACCAGATGGATATTTAATCACCCATTTATTCAGTTGTTGTTGTATACTTAATTAAGTAGTAGTTGTATAATTAAGTAAGTTTTACCTAAACTATTTATGTTATTTTAGAATAAAAGCGACTATGCAACACATTAAAAAAAGATTTACGAGAATTCATAATTGCTGTGTCTCATTAGCCATGACATGACTGAAAAAAAAAGCTTTTTACCGACCTCTTCAAAAAACATTTTGACGTTTCTTAGCATAAAACACCCTACTTCTGAATATTAATAATTATTTATAGTTAATCAAAGTTTCAGTGCTGAAAAACTACTTGAAACTAGGTGCGCTACGGTCTAGTTAATGCATAAGCACAGTTAACTTTGAACTTTATGAAGCTGTGCTTCTGATTTATTTAATTCGACAGCAAAGTTATTTTACTGCAATGCGAGCTAAATAATATGAAGATTGACTGAGGGGCTTCTGCGCCAAAGAACTAGAGTATGAGTCCCGCCCGGGACAGACTTACGACATACAAATATTTGTTCAGCATATCCTTTAATAGTTGCTTTGAATGTGGGTTTGAGTGCATGTGAGATTAATGACTGCAAACATATTTACGCTGCAAGGAAATATTTTTATTTCTGTATGATTTTTTTGTCTCATTCTGTTTACAAACTACGATTTATAAACCATAACTTAGTGCCTGCCTCGTTGGCATAATATTCGAATACCAAGTCGATGAAACTGTTATTGTTTTTTTTCTTTTTTTCAGTATTAATCACGGGTTAGAAGTCTGAAAGTCACCAAAAGGGCAATGTATGTTATGTTATGCTTAATATTATGTATTATTAGCTTTTGCCCAAGGCTTCGCCCGCGTCGATGTCGGAAATTATCTCACGGGAACTTACTACTGAGATAAAAAGTATACTACATGTTAATTCAGGCTATAAACTATCTGTGTTCCAAATTCCATCCAAATCCGTTCAGTAGATTTTGCGTGAAAGAGTTACAAACATCCATCCATCCATCCATCCATCCATCCATCCATCCATGCATCCTCACAAACTTTCACATTTATAATAATAGTAGGAACAAACTTTTCTTCAATCAAGTAACGTCAGAAAAAAAATCAGTTACAAAAGCAACCGATGGCATTGAAATATAAGGGTCAGTGTACAACGTTAAGCGCACACTAACTCTGCAACATGTCCTACTATTTCACGATCGGGAATCGGACGGCATTTTCACAAAATATTTTATGAGCTATCCCTTCTAAGCGGCGCGATAAATATAAATAATAATATTATTGGGTTCATGTGTTTGAAGTTTTCGGGTGTTTCGATTTCGTTTGGGGTTAAAGCTAGATTTTCTATGTTTATTTAATTATACTGGAGTGAAAAAGGTTTGAAAGCTTTCAATGTTTTTGAATGTAAACCAGGTAGGTTTACGGTACGGTTTAAGGTACCTTTCGCAGAAAATTTGGACATCTACACTACCCTCAGTAGCCTTAAAATGATTGAGTTATCTAGATACAAACCTCTAAATGTTTGAACATTTAACCTTTTTCATCAGATTTTTTTAATATAATCGTATATATATTTAGTTCAGTATTCAAAAGACAACTATGATTTAGAGAACGATTAATTACCTTTTATAGAAAAGTTTTTGTAGTTTATTCATCTTTTATTTAATAGCAGCTTCAAGCCACAACTTAGAACATGGCATATCAACCCCTATAAATATACTATAAACACAAAACATCGCCACAAAACATATTTGTTATAGTTTAACAGAAAAATATTGACTCATTACAGATTTGTAACAACCTGCCTACAACAGATACTGTACATCACTAGCAGCAGCCGCAGCGGGTCTGCGACTGACATCAGGGGTACTATCTGATGAGAGCGACATGGTGACGTCATCGAGTGGGCACAATCTGATGAGATGTGACGAAACGGATATTGCATCACGATGCGCTCCGCTGATGGATACACGTTTTATTTTGAACGTGAATGCTGTTTTATAGATGAGGTAGTAAGATAAATGGAACACTAAGGTTCAGATACGTTGTTTTGTGATTGAAAATAGGTACAGAATTTGATTGTACAACGCTCGCAGCTTTAGCTCAAAATTTGAAGTCACATATTAAATTACTAGCTTTTGCGCGGGGCTTCACCCGCGTGATGTCGGAAATTATCCCACGGGAACGTACTACCGGGATAAAAAGTATCCTACATGTTAATACAGGTTATAAACTATCTGTGTTCCAAATTCTATTTAAATCCGTTCAGTAGTTTTTGCGTGAAAAAGTAACAAACATCCATCCATCCATCCATTCATCCTCAAACTTTAAGGTTTATAATATTAGTAGGATTTGCTTTCGACATTTTCCGATATAAAGCCCGGAAATATTTTACTTATTATTTTCGTTTACATTTATTATTTTCAGTCGAAGATTACTTTTTAACTTTTGCTTTAGATTCAAACGTAGAATGCCTAGAATTGCCTAATTAGAATCTGATGGTCTGCTTGAATCAAAAACCGCTATATCGTATAACGTAAATTAAAATATAAACTAGAATTCTATTCCATATTTAAAGTTTTTCACAAGAGTGAAGTTGCAAAGGAAGGAGCCAATTCCGTACTTCATGTAATGAGACCACCACCTCTTTAGTACTTATATACTAAGCTCTTAAAACGTAGTTTAAGGGCACTAACATCACTTGAGCTTGGCCTTTTCAAAGGTTTGTTAGGAATTAGTTCTTATAATGGTAAATAAGTCTAGTAATGCATTCAAAAATACCTACTATTAAAGTTTGAAAAGCTATGGAGAGGTTCTAATGTATTTTTAGTCATGGTCAAATAACTCCTCGACGCGAACGGTAGAAAAATTCAAACTTGACGAGTTAGTTTAGAATGAAAAGACTCCAGTTTTAATTGATCAATCTATACAAATATTGGTAAAATGGCACTAATTAAATAGGTAGTGTACGATACTCATTTTCGTAGAACAATCTTCGGAATATTGCTATTTGAAACTCTACCAAAATTGCAATTTCGTGAGAAATAAAGATTTTAATTACATAATGTGATAGCTACGACGCGTTTCGCTTCTGAGCGGCCAGTGAATTCGAAACGACTATTAAAAAAAGTGTTCGAACTCCCCCAGTCACGTTTTAAAAATTGAACACTAGAACAACGTGATTTATCATCTAATATCGCTGAAACTACAGCCAGTACCAATTGTGTATAGGCAACACTGGTGACCAAAGTTGCTGTGTTAATAAAAGAAAATTTTCATTCATTTTGTAAGGTAGTTATGGTTGATAATTTAACGGGGATTTTAATGAAAAATTAACCTAACTCTTCTGATAAATATCTTACGGTCTTACCACTTCAAAAACCCCTGAAATTGTCTAATAGAAATAATTGGTCACGCTCATGAACGGGCGCTGTCTGTTGAGACTGGTCATCTCTTAACTGCCACGGCTTATTTTTATTTTTAAACGTATATTTTTAATTTTTTCTTATTTTATTTTTTTACATTGTTGTCACATATAGAAGCAACAAGAATAATGTACACAGGGTTTTGTAATATCTTGATTTAAAAGAGTCTCTTGGAGTTTCTTGCCCGTTCTTCTCTATAGAGGTCTACGTTTTGGAATGGGCGACTAGCTTCAACTTTCTGACTAAATGACCGACTCTTTCACAATTCAAAAGTGTCTGTAAATGGTTTAATTGAAATAAATGCTTTGAGTTTGAATTGATGTATCTTGAGTTTGACTTATAGGCTTATGAAAGCTTACATTTGATACATTATTTGTTTAAAAAAAAAATCGGTGTGAGTTGGTTTGGCACTCACGAAAATTGATATGTAAACATGTGAGCTCGCATCAGTTTGGTTCACGCGCTCACATAGACACGGGTCTTACGCTTACGCGTCTGACGCTCGAAGTCCCAGCTAGCCCCTACCGTAGACCGAGCGCTAAGATGTTTACACATCAACAAATCGTACCCTTTGACACTTGTTTGTGGTTTCTATTATTTGAAATAAACCAAAAATACGATCACAATTTACAAAATTCTCAACATCGTGGGTTTAGTATAAAATTCGCGTTAACATTCACTAATTTGCATAAACCAATGTAACAGGTTGCTGGCTCATTGTCTATGAATACTGGGGTGCATGCATTTCCCTTAGTCATGGTCATTTTGTTTTACATTCGGTTGCAACCAGCTGTGTTGTTAAAGTAGTCTCTCTAAAATAATTACTAATATTGCCCTTTATTTATGTGTCTATTGTGTATATCTTTTGTTGGAGACCTTAAATAAAAAATAACTAACTGAACTCACGATTAAGACAAGTGTAACCCTAAATTGATGAGCTGGTTCGATTCTTACATGGAACTTTGTACAGCTTAAAGCTCCCGCAGACAGGCGCGACGCGACTCTTGTAGAACAATTTCCATAGAAATTGTTCAACTAGAGTCGCGTCGCACTGTCGCTTAGCTGCGGTTTGCGGGAGGTTTTAGTAATTGTTCCGAATCGTAAGTGTTTATGAGTAAGATTTATAATTACCTGTACCTAAACATACCTACCTATGGGAGATAGATAATAGGAAAACTCCGGACACATTCCAATTCCAAGTATAAACGTTACGCAAACGTTTAGAAAGTAAATAGGTTCTAAGCAAGTTAGCTTGCTTGCATAATACTGTACAAATGAATACTGTATACTATAACTTACATTTGCTGCATCAATTCAGTCTGCCTGCTTCCCCCAAAGGGTTAGGCAGAGCTCTATAGTACACCCAGATTAACTCTCTGCCATCAACAGGACAGAAATCTAGATTCCGGGCTGTAACCAAAAAAAATCTGTTGGATCCGCCGTTTAAATTTCAAAATTTTCATCATCATTATAGTTTCATTTTTTGTAAAAAGTTTTTTTTTTCTGTAAGTAGGTTTATACAAACACTTTTACAAGTCAATCATATTTTTAAAACTAGATGAGGTCGGCGTTTCCTATCTGACTACTCTGAGAAGAAAGGCCGAAACAAACTCAGAGGTCACAGTCTCTTATAAAGTCCAGACATAATCTTAGTCAAATCATGTGAAGACCATGTAGATGTATGTCTGAAATGGTCTTTTGAGGAAAAACCACACAGAATGAGTGGACTTGTCCAGTCAGTGTACGCATTTGTCACTAATCGTGGAGCTCAATTAAAGCCACAGAAATTATAAAGAATTATAAAGCCACATAACCCCGTAAGATAAACAAACAAACTGTTCGTACTAGACTAGTAGTAAGTCCCTCTATTCCATTTCCATTAGTCTGTCTGAAACGAATGCTATTCATCATGTGAATGCAGACATCTTTCCAAACAGACTGTGAGATGTAAGTACTTGTGTTAGGTTAGAGACACAGTTGGATAAATTACTTTTGCATGAAACGGCAGCTTTATACGCTTTTTAATTAAAGTTTGAGACAGTAGCTAAATTATTTCGTAGTTTTAAAATTAGGTGATAAAGATCTATCATCTAAAATTTTGGAAAAATCATCTATTTTTCAATATTTGTTAATATGTGAGCACCATGTATCTATCACATAATTAATTTACCTGTCATTGCTTTATGTTTAATTCTTTTTACCTATCGTGGTATAGTAATTTTATTCTAGGGGCATCGTCTTCACATATAATTATATAATTAATGTATACATAATCTTGTAAAACATTTTAAAAGAGTAACGGTGGAGTTTTTTACCCATTCTTCTCCATACGAAACTACCTTTTCGAAGGGGCAACTAGAATCAATTATATTTTCTTGTAAATTCTGACGTTCAAATGTGCCTTTTCTATGCCTATTTGAAATAAATGATTTGATTTTGACTTCGTTTATATTTGTGTTGTGTGTGTGTGTATTCTGCGTCGTAATGGGACCAATCTCAAAGTTACACATTTCTTACAAATCAGTTGTTATGTGTCTGATCTCATTTTATTTAAATTTTTATTGTTATGTCTTAGTCTTAAGTAAGTGGACAAAATTGCAATATTGTTCGTTTTGTAATTTTATTTTCCTTATTGTTATTAATAACAATAAGGAAAATAAAATTACAAAACGAACAATATTGCAATTTTGTCATCTCATATTTTTATAAATTCTAGATCCTTTAGTTTTATTATTACAATGTGTTATTTCTTAGATTGCTGGTTAACCTGTAATTGGCGACTGTATGAGTCCGAGGCTATTGTTACCTATAGTAGGTACTTAAAATATATTATACACAGAAGCTGTTGGTGTACCTCTACATATAAATAAAAGTCTCAAAAAGTCGAGTCAGAAAAAAACGGGGCTCCTAGACCTTGTCTTGCTTGAGAGGTCATTTAATAAACTTGCAAGTAGATGCAATTTTAGTGACGTTTTAGCAATAAGTAACTTGTTAGGTAAACAATGGTATTCCATAACTCCTAAATATTAGGTTGGGGAAAAACTTATTTCGTATTTTATATACATATTCAAGACTAAGTGCTCGTGTGGCACTCAAATATCGAGGTTTTTTGTATACCCAGACTTTTCCACATGGGTCACAACCATTTTGTGGTCAATCTCCAACTCTTCAGTGAAGTCGTAAATACTAATGTGCCGATTATGCTCCCCTTTTTCAAAAATGGCATCGATTTTATTCGTAACAGGGTGACCAGAGCGAGCTGCATCTTTGACATCAAAATTCCCGGACTGAAAACGCTTAAAGCATTTTTGTGCTACTCTTGCTGACACTGCGTTAAGTCCATAACGTTACAAAATAAAACACGGCTTGTGTCGCATTTTTCTCTTTTTTGTAATAAAAATTCAAAATGTATCAATTTTCTTCGTTAGATTCACTCATTTTGGCGGACAGAAAAACATTTGCAAAATGGCGGGAAATCGTTTTTACTTTTTTTTTTTTCAAATGTCATCTATTTAATGGTATCAGTACCAGTCAGATACAAACAGTACAGCCGAAGAGATTCTACTACAACTTTATATCATTCTATAAAATACGAAAAATCTTTTCCCCGACCTATTATAAACAGTTTATTCATATTTGCTTTGCTACCGTTTGCATACAAAGCGTCACCACAGTGCATTATGTTAGCCATGCAATTGTACACATTTTATATATTGATTCGTTGTTATATAGGCATATAAATTGTATATCATGAAAGGGGTGAATAGAGGGATAGATCATAAAAGAAACGTAAAATTGAAGTACCTGAGTGCATACACAGCAACTGAAGAACTTAAGAGTTCAAACTTTCACCCTATAGGTTTAATCTTCGTTAAGTAAGGCCATAGTTAAGTGGTTTATTTTCCTGTATTATGTAATGAGCGTATGATTTGACATGGCGAAAAAGTGTTTTTAAACATTGAAAGAAAACATCGTGTAGAAACCGGCATGTCCTACTACCGTAAATTAGAATATAGGTAACATCCACCAACCTGCACTGGGTTCGCGTGGTTGATTATGACCTAGTGCTTGTGTCCCAACAGTGAGAACGTAATAGGCTGATTATGCTGATAAAAAATTAAGCATTCGAATAATATTCAAACATTCAAATTGACCCTCCGAAAAACATCCAAGACCACATGTTACAGAAAGGTTTACCGTAGCATTTCAAGAAGCCTTTACGCAACCCATAAGAGCTTACCAAAGTGTTGTCCACCTTTCGATCAAGCGCCAACACCCAGGAGCTAACCTATTGTCTCGTAAATAATGACATAAATCTCTTCTTTGAGAACATAAGCCCATTCAAGTGTTCTCAAACTCATATCCGGGTATTGAAGTGAATGTGTTAAGTCTATTGTGTGCCGGTGCCTTCAAAGTGAGTTCTTAGCTCTCCCATACAGTTTTATACAAGTGTTAATTCAAAGTGTATATTTCTTTATTATTTAATTTTATTAATATGCACTCTGCAGCTTTTTTTTCACACTAAGGCCCACTTGCACCGCCAATCACGTAACGTAAATGAGTTTGAAACATAATTCTGTTTCTGTCAAATGTATGAAAATGACAGAGGCAGAATAATTTTTAAAACTCATTTAGCGCTAAACGTGTTAAGTGATTGGTGGTACCAGTGGACCTTAGTTGTTAACTTATTTATACTCAAACAAGATAATATTTTCTTAATAGTTATGCTAACAAACTAATAGTAAAATGCTTTTGCACCATGATCTAAATGTTAATTATTTAGAACTGAAGCAGTTATTAAAACCGTAGAAAAAGTAGCGATTGTGATCAATGAAAGGAACAGAGGGAAGCCTTTGCCCATTAGTGGACAGCAGTGAACAAGAGGAAAAGACGCATTTGTGTCGCAAAATGCCTCTGTCGCTAAGGACGTTGTGAAACAATACTAAAAAATACCGTTAAAAATGGTTGCAATCTCCACCATCTGGCAATACCTAGTAACAAACTATTTCCATCAATCTTTTGTCAATTCATTGGAAAGCCATAGTGTTAAAAGTCATGCTCATTGACGGATTGATATAGAAGAGAAGTATGCAGACCAACATCGTTTAGATATTCTGTCACCGCAATCCTAAAAAGATGAATTATTCTCAAGTCGAAAAGGAAAGCTTAGCCGTAAGGCGACGGCAGTCAGTCATGAATATCAAAATGTTATTCAAAGACATATTCACAAAACATTTATATTTATTTGGTTGCTTCGTTGATTACGTGCTTGGAGAGTTTATGTTGTTGTTTGTTGTTGATGGCAATAGACTCGCCCCATTACATGGGACAACACGAGTAACAAAATGGTAAGATAGAACGTTGGGGCAGGTTGAGGACGGGAAGGTGTTACAGTCGGTACAACCTGGGGCCGAAGCCTGAAACATTTCAATGGTCTCGCCATTGTGAGTTTTTGACAGTTTTTGCATGGAAAATCTGTCAAAAACGCCTAGTGGAAAGACCACTGCAACGTTTTAAATTAGTAGACTTGGCTCTCTGTTCTATAACACGTATGTCTACGCCTACAGAAAATACAAGCGTCAATTTATGGTATGTACACAACCTTATGTTCCAAAAACCAATGTTCATGAAAGTACTGGTTTCGTTTGACATAGGATTTCTTTGCCGTAGGCCGCTATTAATTAAAATGTACAATAAATAGAACTCATTTGTGCTCCAATAGAAAGACAAAGGCATGAGACTTCAAGCAGCCTCTTTGCGAATAAGTATCCATACTATTTTTTCGTGTGAATAAATATTTTCGTCAAAATACTTGCTAGATATTCAATTGTTTTTTCGTGATCTGAATATTTTAGTTCTGTCTTTAGTTTTATTAAATTAGATTTGGGTTTATACGAGTACCTAATGATTTGAGGAGAAAATTGTGTAGCTAGGGCAAATGTTTTTTTTTTAATGACATGCTAAGATGTCATTACGAGTATGTTGGTATATTTTTTGTAAAGTATATGTTTCATAGGTTTTATTTTTAACATAAAATAAATTAACATAATCCTTAAAACTTTAGTTTTATACAAAAGGGTATTTAATTGTTAGACTTATAATTATAATTAAGTAACGCGAAACTAATATATTAAACAAAAATAATAAAATATCAAATTATGTTAATATTCTGTATTTTTCTTCTAGACGACAAAAACTACGTAATACTTAAGAAACTTAAGAATTATCATCTACTTTGCTGTGAGGATTGTAGTTTTCACTGAAACTTTTAGATACTTACACCCAAGAGACTAAAAAACCCATTTTATAACTGTTTCAGAACATAACTACGTAAAACTTCAAGTAAGTACTTTAGCTACATATCCCTAACGACTTTTTCAAGCTTTTAGATTATAACAAGACTGAAAATATGTAGGTACACAGTTTTTTTAATCAAAATCATAATATTTTCTAGATGAATAATTAAAAAAACACTCTCCTTAATAAAAATCGGAACCATTAATCAAAACCTCAATCACACAAATCTACTTTCAATATTTAAAAATCGAACTTACCGATAAGAACTAACTCCTAAAACATTCATTATTAAACACTGGCCACTGAATAGAAAAACAAGAACTTTCTATCCATTTGAAAATGGAATGCGAAATTTGAAAATTATTCACTGTTGAAACTGACGAATAGAAAGTGGGTTAGTTGAGTGAACGACGCGCAGCGATACGCGAGCGGGACGGCGGAGGCGCGCAAGATAACTGGCTACGAAGCGTAGCGGTGCTACGGTGCTACGGTGCTACGACGCAACAGGCAACGTTTTCCGTTTAAAACGGCGTGGAGGAGATTTTAATGGACTCTTCGGATACATATTCCATGGTTTATTAATTTATTGTTAGTTATTAGAAAATATTTTATCAAGGCATAATCAATCAAAAATACAGTTTTCTTGTTTTGTGATTTTTTAACTAGGAACATTATTAGTTTTCAACTTTAGTGGTGAAACATATCAATTACTTTATGTTTTCATTTTAAGGACATGTTTTTTTTTAAATTAAGTTTATAATTTCTAAAAACATTATAATTAAATTAATTCCAGCGTAAATCCATACTACACGTAAACCTTGAACGGTTCTTTAAGACAGCGAGGTAATTGAGTAACACACTAACAGTAGCAATAGCTTTCATTTTGACAGTTCAACAACATTCATTGAGATGGAGATCCTAATTCTTAACACCCACTTGTTTAAAACAAACTTAAAAGCCTTTTTATTAGGAAAAATGCTACCGGAACTAATATCACACAATCATAAATGTTTTTTTTTTTTTTTGACATATTATAATTTTAGAATCATTTGACATTTTATTTAAAACTGTTTGACATATTATATTGAACACTGTTTTGACATTATATTTTAAACTTGTTTGACATTATATTTTAAACTGTTTGGCACTATACTTAAATTACATTTGGTTTTTTTTATTTTTTATTAATGTTCACAATCTTGTACATAATTTTTGTTTTTATAATTTTACTCGCCAAACTTTATAGTTTGATGGCGAGAAGCGCCTGATAATAAATACATTTTTTTTAAAATATATTAATAAACTGACCTTAAAACTACTTACCAACAATGTTAATATGTTGTTGTTGTTATGTTAATGTTAATTAATAATTCATAGTTTTTGTATTTGTATGTAAATTGCATGTGTATATATTCAATTGTTTTATGAATAAATGAAAAATAGTGATAATGATATTACGCAAGTGGTGGAGGTGCTGGTTGTAAAAAAATACAGTCAAATTATATTACGAGCAATGAACTGATTTTTAAGTACGACGACCTAATTCCCTTGCTGTAATTATGACGTTGTTAGGTAATGGCTATTAGATTTGTGTTACGTCATAACTGTTTAGATATAGATAGCAAATACAACTGCAGGTCAAAATCCTGGATTAAAGTTTTTTGAAATGTCGGAAATTAATGATTTGTTTATTTTTGTACTAAGCTTTTTTTGACAATATTCTAAATATATATAAAAGGCAAAAGTGATTGACTTATGTATCAACGCACAGACCAAACCTTTAAGGCTACAAACTTAAAATTTCGCACACGTATTCCTCTTATGACGTAGGCATCCACTAAGAAAGGATTTTTGAAAATTCGAACCCCAAGGGGGTGAAATCTAAATATATAAAAGGGTATGTTTGTTCCGGGTAATCTCTGAAACGGCTGGACCGATTTTGACGGGACTTTCGCTGGCAGATAGCTGATGTTATACGGAGTGACATAAGCTACTTTTTGTCTCGGTAGTACGTTTCCGTTGGATAATATCCGACATCCACGCGGGCGAAGCCGCGGGCAGCAGCTAGTCTTAAATAAAATTTATAAGCTAACATTAAAATACATAATTATTATGTACAAGTATATAAAAAATAAAAAGGGATGACTCCATTGGGAATCAAAAAAAATCGTCCGCATTGCTGTCAGTGCACAAAAGGCTGAAAGCGTTTGCCACATTGGATGGCAATGCTAATTCTTTGACCTTAAAATAGGCCAGCCCTATGATCATGTGAAGAGTGATAAGTAATATTAAGTAGCTTTTTACAAACCATCACCACCACCATCATCGCACACCACCGCCCACCGCGCATCATCGCTTTACAAGATTTTTACATGTTTACATGATATTTTGCAGTTACTGACGTGCAACGCAATATGGAGTATTTTATGTAGTCACAAACTTCAATTAAATACTTACGGTTAGTTGCACACGACCGCAGGCGGTTTGATATCGTATTTTAATGTAACATCCATTTTGTTTCATTTAATCTTAATTAAACATCTTTAATTTTTGGTCATACAAAGATGATTTTTTTAAATGACTGGATGGAAAGCTGACGACGGTGAATAGAATAGAATAGAATACTCTTTCTCTCTTTCTTTCTTTTTCTTTCTCTTTCTCTTTCTACACTAAAAATAATAAGTGTAGTATAGTTTTATTTTTATTATTTTATTTATATTCACTGTAGGTAAGTTTAACTTATAAACTAAGCCTCACAAAACCGTAGCAGTGGTTTGATTGTGGTATATTAATTTAGTGAATTTAGTACCTATTGCTCATAATAATAATAGCCTTTATTCCACAATCTTAAAAAGCATGAATTTAATATTGTCCATTATATTAGATGTATAAATATGAAGATTCGTCCATTGTCCCAAAAACATTAAAAAAAGCTGTGAAAATTACCAGGTACCTATGTTTGTTACGCAAAAAAACTCTCTAAATGGTTGAACATGTAGCGGTATCAACATCGCCATAAGCGAGCTACACGTTATACTGACGTCACGCAAATCCTGCATCGCGCAAGCAGAGTTTACCGCGCGACTAGCATATAAACAACGTCCCGACATCAACCGTCGGGCAGTTGCCCACCAGACACAACACCCGTCTGGTCGTAGGATCCTCCCTTTTCTAAGGAGGTGTGAGTGAGCTTTACACCCTGTTCCTCATACCTCTATAAACAGATTTCTAGGATGTAGATTTCTATTGTGGTACAACTAATAGTTTTTATTGCACCTACGCAATTATATATCAATTATATTTTTTTTTTGAGGGACGCTGATAGAACTTGTCGTAAAAACGGAAATAGAAACGCGTGCAATATTTATTTCACTATTTTCTTACATGATGTATGTTGGAATATTACAAAAATCTCAGTGTTAACAGATTAAAATAAGTACTCGATTCAATTACTCGATTATCTCAATCGATTATTCAGTCAATCGACCGTTCGTTGATATCGGTCGATCAAATGTTTTCTGTTACAATAAATCAGACCGTCGAACAGTGCACACGTCTTTTTCTTTCCTACTGCGACCGATTTCCCACAATGTATTTCCCCTAGAATGCGAGTGAAACCGCGGGCAATATCTAGCTAGTATTCATATTACCAAAATAGTTATTTATGCAATATTATGCAGTGCATACTGCAGTCGCAAGCGTTAATTAATTACTTCCGGATAGTGGGCACCACCGTACGCGGCCTTATGTCATATTTAATGTAACCACCGTTTTATAATGAATGGGGCATTATATTAAAATATTCTGCTCTTCGTGTTGCACCACTATAAAGCTGATCTGACCATAAAGGATGACCATTTAGTTTTGTAGTAGCCTACCTTTACAAATTAAGTGACATTAGTTCATAATATTTTACTTTGTTTGTGTTTGATTTACCCCTTGATGCACATAGAACTTTACTGATTCTCGACTCATTTCGACGAACCGTTAAAATTCACGCAGGCATCATTTAAATAAGGTGTGGTACGTGCCTTTTTGCAGCAACGGAAACCTTTCACCAACAGGAACTTTTCAAGAAATATTTAAGTGGTTAAATTATTGTCACTTACAAATCCTTTAATTGCCCTTAAAGTTTCGTCCAACCTTAGTGGTAAAATTACAAGGTAAGTATTAATTGTAAATATTTTATGACACAGATCCGACTCAAGGTACAAATACTGGATATCTTTACTGTGAAATGTAACCCGCGTTATTCAAAACTAATAATATCTTATTAAATTCAAAATATATAATTTATAACTGCTGCAAATAAGACTATTTCGTGAACATAACGACGATTTGCAGCAAGTATAGTTTCGACCTCTGTCCAACCTTTTAGGGAAACAAGATGTGATGTTTTTTTTTTTATAAGTTTAAGAGCTTTATTTATGTTTTTAATGATTATAATTTAGTAATTATAATATCATCAACATACAATGTATACACCCCACTACGACAAAAACGACAACTAAAAAGGTATGAACAAGACACCAAACACAGACAAATAAAAATATCCGGAAGCACACGTAAAATTATGGCATAAGTCGAACAGATAACGAGTGACTCCGGAATTTTAATTTGTCTGTTTGATATCATGTATACTTTTTAGTTGGCGTTTTTATCGTAGTTGGGGTGGTGGTTGGTTAACTTTAATTTTTATTTCAGTTATTTTGGGGTTTGGGATCATTGAAGGTCACTTCTCTTCTCACTTCTTTGGTTTGGGAATATTCAACAGTAAAATTTGGGGCTTATTTATTATATATATAACCAATATATTTTCAGAAGACCTTTCATTAGATATCAAACCCGATATATTAATCTTAATTTTTTTTCGGTAACAGTTTACATCCGCTATTATATAGGCCGGCGGCATCTTAGATTTAATGCGACGTCATATTTATAACCCGCGTAACAACATGATGCTTCCAGCAGTTTAGGAGTTATGAGTGAACAGGAGGAGGCTACTCGTAAACCGTAGTCGGGTTAACACAGTACCGCAATTTGCAAAAACCGTAAGAAATTTTCTATACCTACATGACTAGCCGCCCTGTATGGCCTAACAGTGTCTCTTATGATACAGGACTACCCAGTTTAGGAGATAGGGTTACATGATCTGTGTAAATTTATGTAGATATACCATGTTATTTTGTACATCTGCTCTTGTGTATCATGAATCTTGTGTGTTTCATAATAAAGATTATTATTCGTTTATATATTTATATACATTTTTAAATATTTTTATAAAAACAGAACAAACATTCAAAAATATAAAAAAATAGTGGTCCGCCGGTATCGGGAGCAGGGTCCAAGCTACCGGTGGTTAGGGCTCTAGAGACAGGAACCTCCTCACGATGCGAGCCGTATCGAGGAGAACTGTCTTCTGGATCAGGCCCTTGACCCAACCGCCTAACGAGAGCCTCGAGAGATGTTGATCGAGGCTTTCGGCCATCAGGCCATTGGCCGATACGACAATCGGCACAATGACTGCTGAGCTCACATTCCACATGTCAAGAACCTCGTGTGCTAAGTCGAGATATTTAATTTGTTTCTCTTTCTCAGCTTTCACGAGGTTCTCGTCATGCAGATCGGTAATATCGATAATCATTGTGCGGCGCGCTAATCGATCTATCACCACTATAGCAGACTTATTGGCGACAATAGTCCTGTCATTAATGATAGACCGATCCCAGTACAACGTAATATGGTCATTTTCGAGAACTGGGTCGGGCACATACTTGTAATACGGTACCTCAGAATCCACTAGTTTATATTTCAGAGCAAGTTGTTGGTGAATAATCCTGGCTACTTGATTATGCCTGTGCAAGTACTCGCCGTTAGCCAGACGAGAACAACCAGAGACAATATGTCTGATGGACTCACTCGGACGATGGCATGCCCGACACACGTCAACCGTCCTGTCTTTCATAATATGTTTCCGGTAGTTATTCGTCAAGATAACTTCGTCCATAATTGCACAGACGAAACCTTCAGTTTCTCCGAAAAGGTCACCAAAACGTAGCCAGGATACGGATGCTAAGAAATCTACACCGGGCTCGTGAAGAGCCCGATAAAAGCGTCCGTGTAGCTCCTTGGTTTGCCATACCTCCTTGCGGCCATCGGTAGTAAGTACCACAAGTTTGCGCCAGTTCTCTTTAGCCATGCAGAGCGGGGTGAGGCCCTTCTCCACTGCTACCACATCATGGTGCATACCCACTTCGGCGTTTAAAAAATATTCCCTGAGACTGCACACTTCGCGGTTGTGGAGGGTCTTTGCATTTAAAAAGCCTCGACCCCCGCACTTCCGCGGTATATACAGTCTCATCACCGATGATCGTGGGTGATGCTTCCGGTTTGCGGTCAGCAGTGTACGGACCCTCCTATTCAGGGCGTCGAGTTTGGTCTGAGTCCATTTGAGTATGCCGAAACACACCCACAACACACACAACAACACTGGCGCTGGTGCTGGCACTGGCTGACATCAATACTGGCATGACCCAACCGTTGAAGGTGCGCACCTTGTTTCCACCTGAAAGAAGACTAATTAATACCTTCCTCAGGCGACCAAAGAACCGCTCCTTCAGCGATTGCTTCATGTCAGCAACATTAATGCCTAACGTTTCCGACATACCCAAATACTTATAGCTTTCGGATGAGGAGAGGGATCTAAGGTGTATGGAATCCGAAAGTTGAATTCCTTCGGATTCCATAATCTCACCTCGCTTTACATGCATGACTGCACATTTGTCCACACCAAATTGCATCCTGATGGCACTACTGAAAGTTTCAGTTACCTTTGTTGGGGGCAAAGAGTTTCAAGTCATCCATGTAGAGGAGGTAAGATATGACCTGACCACCTCTCTTCAACCGATAACCTAGACTTGAATCCTCCAGTAGTGTACTTAAGGATTCAGGGCTATGCAGAACCAAAGTGGACTCAAACTGTCGCCCTGAAATATTCCCCGTTTAATCCATACAGGCTCATCATTCCCCTGGATCTGTTGCCACCCTGGATAGCGAAGAACCGTCCTCCATTGCCCCATACACGACCCAAGGAAGGTGCGTAGAGTTGTATCTATCTTGTACAACTCCAGCACCCTCATGAGCCACGTATGTGGCACTGAGTCGTAGGCCTTCATAAAATCTATCCAGCATGTCAACAAATCCTTGCAGGATCGACGAACCTGTTGGCTAATGGCCATATCGATGAGGAGTAGCTCCTTAGTACCACGGGATCCGTTCCTACATCCATTTTGAGAGGCTGACATAATCGAGTTATTTTCAATGTGCGTGTTAATTTTCGCTCTCAAATTGGATTTAAGAAGTTTATAGATCGTTGACAAACACGTAATCGGTCTATAATTCTTGGGATCCGTGGAACTACCTGACTTCTGGAGCAGATGAGTAACGCCTGTTGTTAGAAACTGCGGAAGCGACCCGGACTCTAAGGATGCTTGGAACTGAGATGCCAGGCAGGTGTATGAACTAATTAGCCATTTCAACCAAAAGTTGTGCAATCCGTCCGGTCCCGGTGATTTCCAATTCGTTAACGGATGGACTGCTTTGGTGACGTCTAATGGCGTAATCAGTACCGTTTCCATTTCTGGTACAGTTTCACACATCCGCTCGACATCCCGTATCCAGTCAGCCTCAACGTGACAGACGGGCACTGACCAGATGTTGCGCCAGAATGTAATGGTGTCGGCATCATCCGCACGGCAGATCTCGTCAACTTACTTTAATATTCTTTGGTATTTTTTGTTGTTTGTTTTATCTGAATCGGAGGTGACATCTGTCATGCCACCTCCGATTCGGCAGTTTTTGATGGAAATGTTTAAATTCCTCGTTCATTTTACTTTCTTTAAAATATTTTGGTATTTATTTGGATTTTGGGATTGTCCGTATTCACATAAAATATATAAACTGTGTCTAAAACTAATAAAACTGTGAGAAAATTACTATGAATAAAAATTTTGTGACTTGTGGTGGTGCCTGCTTATATATTATTATTATTATTTTGCGGGCTACATGGAAGAAATTACGCGGTTTATTGTTAATTCGTAATTTCACTATTAAAGTGCTAGTCAAAATAGTGTTCGAATCGGGAAAGAATTAAAGTCTACAAATTAAGGAACACAAACAGTAGCATTTAAGTGCAATTTATTTTCTAGTTAGAAATGTCATTCAATCTGTTTATATTAGGAGTCCATTGGCATTTCAATTTGAGAGATAAGTGGGAGTACAAATTATTCTATTGATAAACCGAGATGGTAGAGGCCGATCAACCCTTTTTATGAGTTTAGTATCTGATGATTTTCTTGATGCATGAATACTCATCAAACTCAAGATAAGTGAGTTATTGTTTTAGAATGTGCATGGACCGAATATGTAGAAGTCTAAGAAATTGTTATCTCGTTTATACATTTTCGATCAGACACATTTTTGAACAAAAAAAAAATTAAAAACATTTAAAAATATAAGTTAAATCATTAGTATTACTAACAGCCGTTTGTGTCCCACTGCAAGGCACAGGCCGCCTTACTCTCCTTCTACTTAACCCTATCAACTGCTGTTTGTGGCCAATCATAATTATGAAGAATAACAAAAAAAAAATGCGGGGCAGTCTTTGGGTACTGCCGATAGAAGTGAAAACTAAGTAACTTGTGAATTGTATCGTCGAAGCGTGCAGTGACGATGACGCGAGTTTCACGCCTTTTGTTCACCCAAAAAGTATACAGTATACATATAGCTCATGGAAAGCGTTCGGTGACGGTGACGCGATTTCCATGATTTTTGTTCACCCAAAAGTGCTCAACGCGCCTAAAGAAGTTTCACTTCAAAAACAGAATACTAAATATAGGATGGACGTTTAGCGATACCCAATATCTCTGGCAGTATGACAAAAATCGCCTAAATCTTTCTCGCGTGTAAAATAACATAACATCACGCCTGCATTCCCCGTAGGGTTAGGCAGAGGTGCACCTATAGTACACCCACATTTCGCCAGTTATGTTTAAGTCCCATGTAATAGGAAGCGATCCTATTGCCATCAACCGGGCACAAAACCAAACTCCGAGCTGCTACTAAGAAATTCCAGATGAAAAAAAAACATTAACACTTTGCCTAGCCCGGGAATCGAACCTATGACCTCATGGTCAGCAGTAGCGCTAGCCACTAGCGCGTCATACGCGTGAAATTACTTGCAAAATCTCCAAGAGCAGCTTTAATAAAATAGTGATTACCTTACGTGCTGAGTTCAATAAATTAAGTGTACCCTAATAATTTGTATAATAAATCGTTTGTACCTTAATAAAGAACACAGTCTTATCGCGATCTACAATTTATAGGATAAATAACCAGCTGATAAGAGGACAATTTCTGGCCCTTTTAGGACGTATCCGATTCTATCGGCTACATCGTGACTTCGTCAACGTTTCATCTGCTCAAAGTTTTTCATGAAAAATAAGTCAAAGGTAAAGATTATTCCATAAATTCAAGGTCGCGAGCTATGCTTGGTGTCTCTCTGACGGATAGAATCCGGAATGAGGTGTTCCGTCAGAGAACCAAAGTTGTCGACATAGCTGCTCACAGAATAAGCAAGCTGAAGTGGCAACGGGGCGGCCATATTAGACGTAGAACCAATGACCGTTGGGGTAGACGTGTTCTTGAGTGGAGACCACGAATCGGTAAATTCTCAATGGTCATTATTAATCTGAATAGATAAGGGATGAGTTATGAAATACTGTATTTAAACTACTCGTCTTTTTCTGAAGGTTAGTACTGCAGCAGCAGAAAATGCCTGACCATGGCCTTGGCACACAGGCAACCAAGGCAACTGAAGGAACACGGGTGGATTTCCCGGTATCCTGGCTGTTCATCAAAAGTTAATTCACAAATTTTTACTTGACAAGCAACGATTGGCAAAAACATGGTTTGTCATTTCATCATTATACAATAAGAAGTTTGCCAAATAATTCACTTATGAAAATAAATCCGGTTAACTTTTTTTTAATAACGTATTATTTGACAAACAATTCATATTTTTTCATTTTATCTCATAAAACAGCGTTTGGAATAAAAACGTTTTACATTAATTTACGAATTCAATTTTTTTTTTCTGTGTTTCAAAAATATAGGCCCAGGTATGTTTTCTCGCTCAAATTTACATATATGCCAAGCAACGAGTTGCGCTAATAGAAAAAAAAGAGATTATTTTTTGTAGGCTACCCGGACCCGAACTAGTTAGTTTAGGTTTTTTTTTAATGGTTGTGTTAGGTTAGGTTAAAACTGTGACCCAGAAACGACTAGATTGTATAGAAAAAAAATACTTTAGTAGGTTTAAAAAACATCAGTACTTACCTGTAAATTATTTGACCCAAATGGAAATTGAATGAATACAAAAACTGTCTAAGTTCAAATGACTATTGAATGACTGTTTCGTGAAATCATGATATTTGAGGTCAATTTTACCTTAGAGAGTTTTTTTTGATAAATTCGTTGACTATAATTATGTCAATTCATATTAGTTACGGTGGCGAATCATATTTGGATCAACATACCTAATACTACATACTATGGCTATAGGCTCGCCCCGTACTACAAGGGACTTAAACATAACTGGCGAAATGTGGGTGTGCTATAGGTAAACCTCTGCCTAACCCTTCGGGGAATACAGGCGTGATGTTATATATATATGTATATATACCTAATACTGACCTGCAAATTGCAAAATAAGTAAGAAAATTTGAATTTCTCGTGTTAACCCCCGGCGCTTTCGTGTTAAAAAGTTTACTTTATACATAATAGAAACGTGCATCAAAGAACTAACCGCAGCTCGTTGGCTCTCTGCTTAATATTTGAGCACCAGTCCACCATGAGCGGTCCAAGCTCAGACTGCAAGTAGAATGACGGCCGAGTCAGCCTGAATACCAAATGTCTGGACTAAAATGTCCAAAATGTGTAAATGTCTGGAGGATGGACAACTAGTTAATATGGAAGTATAGTGGCTCTTTGAGTGGCGAGTAGAGAAATGAATGAATTAGATAGACAGCCTGTCTCTTATAATAATTATCTGATTACATAGGTAACTATAGTGGTAGGTTTCTATAGAGAAAAAAAAAATAACAATTTTGTAGCTTTCATTTTAATAAGCTTGCCTATATTAGGTTTAACGTAATATCGTTGAAGTTCCCAGTTGTTGCTGCCTGGAGTCTGAATTTAGGCCCTGTTGATGGCAATAGGCTCGCCTCTATTACATAACTGGCTCAATGTGTGTGCACTACAGGTACACCTCTACCCTTCGGAGAAATACTTGAGTGACGTTATGTAGATAGAGTTAGAAATAGGAAGACTTGTTCTTATAAAGTTTCTAAAACTATGTAGTTTTTAGTTAGTGCAGCACTAGTTAAAAATGTCTGGTAAAAGTTCACTTTACACAACATACATAATAGAACCTTGCATCAAAGCAGTAACCTCAGCTCGTTGCTTGCTCCTTAATATTTGAGCACCGGACTACCATGAGCAGCCTGAGCTCCGACTGCCAGTAAGTCTTTGAGTGTTTACCTAATGTACTGGTAGAAAAAAACAACCGATTTCCAAAAAATACACTACAAAGTGAAAAATAACTTTAATTTCGGAAGTCGGTGTCTTTGGATCTTTATTTTAGTTTTTTGCCACCGACTTCCGAAATTAAAGTTATTTTTCACTTTGTAGTGTATTTTTTGGAAGTCGGTTGTTTTTTTTGTCATAAAGTCTTTATTTTTCACTTTTAAGTGGGTTAGATAACAGTTTATCGAAGTTACAATAGCCTAATGTCAACTGCTCATCACCTTTTACAAAATATTTCGTTTCCCGATGCAAGGAATTGAGGAGTTTATTGTTGAGGATTTCTCTTGGTAAAAACCAGAAGAACTGGAGCTGATGGTGAAGCCACCATAAGCTCCATTTCACCATATGCATTGTGACAAGCATAAATTGCTTAGCAACCAACGAAAGAGCATTGCTAGAGATGACGCGATTACGCAACTCAAATTCAGTCTCAAATTGACGCATCAGCATGACTAGTAGGTAGTGGTTGCCCTATGAAAAACTTCAATCTTAATTGGGTATTATTTTTGTACGACCTGAATATTTTGGAATATTGAACCGTATGAAGTAAGCCCAACAAAAGGTAAATGCTGTAAATCGTTGAGGAATTCCCTGGACTGTCTATGGTCTCCATCATCAGACCTGTAATGGCACTTATAACCCATATGGGTGCAAAGTTCTCATCAATATAAATGAATTAAGTCCAAACACAAGGTAGCTACTGTAAACCGTTGAGGAGTTCCCTTAACTGTCTTTCATCTTCATCATCAGACCCCTAATGACAGTCATAACACATCTGGGTATAGTATTCTCATCAATAAAATTTTATCAAGCCCAAACACAAGGTAACTGCTGTAAATCGTTAAGGAATTCCTTCAACTGTCTATGGTCTCCATCATCAGACCTGTAATGGTACTTATAACCCATATGAGTGCAAAGTTCTCATCAATATAAATGAATTAAAACGAATCACAAGGTAGCTACTGTAAACCGTTGAGGAGTTCCCTTAACTGTCCTTCGTCTTCATCATCAGACCCCTAATGACAGTCACAACCCATCTAGGTGTAAAGTTCTCATCAATACAAATTAATCAAGCCCAAACACAAGGTAACTGCTTTAAATCGTTGAGGAATTCCTTCAACTGTCTATGGTCTCCATCATCAGACCTGTAATGGCACTTATAACCCATATGAGTGCAAACTTATCATCAATATAAATGAATTAAAACGAATCACAAGGTAGCTACTGTAAACCGTTGAGGAGTTCCCTTAACTGTCCTTCGTCTTCATCATCAGACCCCTAATGACTGTCACAACCCTTCAGGTGTAAAGTTCTCATAAATACAAATTAATCAAGCCCAAACACAAGGTACCTGCTGTAAATCATTGAGGAATTCCCTCGACTGTCTTTCGGCTCCATCATCAGATCGATTCCAGACCTTCATTAAATTGTAGTTCTTTAAAATACTTAATGAAAAAATTAACAAACGCACTAGGCGCTCCTACGATTTTCGAAGGTTCCCCTCGATTTCTCCGAGATTCCATCATCAGATCCTGGTTTCCTTATCATGGGACCACCCTTTAGGTATGTCCTTTCTAAAAGAATCATCTAAATCGGTTCACCCAGGAAAGAGTTCTGACCTAACACACATAAAAAAAAAAAAAAAAAAAAAAAAAAAGCATACAGTCGAATTGAGAACCTCTTCCTTTTTTTGAAGTCGGTTAAAAAATAGGAATGTTTTTTGAAACTCTATAATTTGACATTTATTGATTAGGTGAATAGGAACTATTAGTAAGCAGTAAGCAGTAGCAGTAGTAGTAAGCAGGTACTAATAAATATCTTACGAGTATAGTAGATGGAAAAAAATCCTGAACTTGTTGCATATACTGATCCATTAATACTGGTTTATTATGACACTTTTAAGCTATGAAAGAGGAAACTAAGTACCAACTGGTTTTGTTAATTCTGAAAGGCTGAAATAGTAGGTATATTTTTTTTAAAATAAATAATTAACAATAGCAGGTTGGAGTTTAAATTTCATCAATAAAGTTTGCTAGTGCAAATAGTTTCCCCAAAGTAAGTGGAAAATATGTCCAATGATGACATAGAGTCATCATCAGACAGTGAGATAACGGTGAGAGAATAATTTATGGCAATTCATTTCAAATAAAGCATCTCAGAACAGTGAATGTGATGGCGCAGTTTGTAACGGCTTCGACTTACGAGTTGTAGATCGTGAGTTCGAACCCAGCCAAGCTCTTTACTTTGCATAATTTTTTCATCATCACTCCTCTCTAAACGGTGAACGAAAACATCGTAAGAAACGAGCACGACATAGAAACCAAAATTCGAACACATCTATAGAGGTATGAGGAACAGGGTGTAAAGTTCACTTATATTCTATAGAAAAGGGAGGAACCTCTAACCAGACGAGTGTCGTGTCTGGTGGGCAACTGCCCGACGATTGATCTCGGGACGTTGTTTAGATGCTAGTTGTGCGGTGAACTCTGCTTGCGCGATGCAGGACATTACGTGATGTCAGTGTGACGCGTACCTAGCATGTGGCGATGTAGATACCGCTACACATCTAACAATCCCCGCGTGGTGGATTACAGCCCACTCCCTCTCGAAATGATCACGCCTGACCCAGCAGTGTACAATGTGAACATTATAGACTGAATATATTGATCTCAAACAATAAAAAATGACTTCTGAATAAAACTACCTACGATAATGACACTTATATTTTTACTGACATCAAAGTAAAAACTCCGCATATTCTCTTTGAGAGGCCGTGTATAATATCACTATCATTCCTGACCCACATAGCCAGGAATATTCTTTAAGTGTCATTGTGTTTTCAGAAGCTGGCAAATTTTATAAATTTTATATTAATGCGTTAAAAAGTTTTCATAAAAGAGGTGTTTTTAATAATTGAATGGAAATGATTAACTTGGCGTATAAAATGATAATAGCTCGTAAACCTATAATAGGTACATTGTTAAGGAAAAATGCGTACATATTCGATTTTTATCTAAAAAGGGATTTCTTTAGATAAAAATCGAATATGTACGCATTTTTCCTTCCATTCCTTTCCATTACGCGAATGAGTCAAGAAAGATAAGCCGATACTAAGTGTTGATTTCACTCATTGGTGAAATCAACGCGATCAACACGATTGGTTGAACGCAATCAGCATAAAAGTGCTGCGATCAGTTTAGTTTAATTCAACCAAGTTCTAGAGCTGTCAGTGTCAATATTCCATACGGTTTTGACACTGACAGATCATAAACGAGGTATAAATTATTATTTGCTAAACGCGTTTAGTTTCATTGGTGAAATTCGCCCTTAGTCTTTGTCTTTTCTTTCAGTTCACACACTACACAACACTACCACAGACAATCACTACACTACACCACATAACAATATTCCACTACATTAACACATACTGTGTGTGTATCACTACATAATAATATATATAATTTTGTGTAATATCAGTTTACTAGTTCGTAATTTCCATAAGGGTTTATTAGTGTCCAAGTGGCAGTAGAACACGGAATCCTAAGTCTCAGGTATTCCTAGTTTGCGAGTCAGGAGTTTCAAGTTTTGTGCGCCTTTAATTATTGTGAAATTTAGCTAGATATTAAGCATATTTTAAGGACTTGTGTCAATAAAGTTTTTTTTTTGTGGTGGGTTTGCTCTTGACTCTAGTATAGGTCAGAGATTACAGAGAACAAAGTCGACGATGGAGTGAGCTTACCCAGAAGAAGCCTGTTCACTCTCACTTTGAAGAGTTTTGGGTTGTATGCGTTCGAAAACAGAGACGCAGGTAGAGAGTTTTACTCTTTTGCTGTGCGCATTATATAGAAGCGCCTAGTGCTAATTGGTGGAATAGCAACTATTGTTATTATTTTAACGTCTCTTGACATTCTCGGGACCCTGGAATCCCGGACCTTTGAAGGCGTAGGAGGGGCTGAAGCTCGTTTTATTATTCTTAGTTTAACTGTAGTCTATGCAGCGTGGATCCTGCTTCCTGATCACGATTTTATTTTTCTATAGTCAACATAACTTGGGTCTAAGTGGTAAGTCGTGGTGGTGTGGTAAGATAAGTATGAAAATTCACAAGGAAAGTCAGGTAAAATAATAGTAAAGCAAATTGACTACTAACTTTAATTGCGCGTATGTTCAAATCACAGCTCTGCTGTCATCCTTTGACAAACGCCTATTTCACGTAGCACGTTAAATTGCGAATAACAATAATAATAATTTCTCTGACTGCACCTATGTTTTTTAAGGTTCCGTTTACTTATTAGGTTCACCAGACTTATAAACTACAGGGTACATACTACACTATGGAGTACGCACACAAGGGTAGTCATCATACTTACCAACTTCTCACAAGCGTACCCATGGGAATTGCAACAGGATAAGAAATACTTTAGACAAATGATCCCATTTATCACCATTGTGTGGACACTGAGTAAACCGTAAAAGTTAATAACATGAAAGTGGTATCCCACCTGAACGTTGCCGCACGAATCTTGGTGTAGTGTCGACCCTTCCCTTTCTATGGCAATACGAGTAACATCAGAACGCGTCTTGAATATCAACTACGCTATGATAGGAAGTAAGTTGGCTCGTTAACGACGGCAAATGCAGGATGGTTTGGTAAGTTTGTACTTATGGCTTGGATTTTGACCATTTTTGGTTGTGGTTGTATGATTCTTGGCAGTAAATATTCGCTAACTATTCTGTAGTTACGTTGAATCTCAATCAATTAAAGACAAATGCGTGAGTGTCGTGGAACACTCAGTTGGAATGAAGCTCCTTTCGTAGGTTAAATTGTCATTTAATTGGCTATAAAAAATAGGAGAGTCGTAATATAAAAAAATTAGGTTAAAAACAAATTGTACACATATTTTTTTTGAACTAATAAGTGCGCCCCTATGATTGGGCACAGCCAATAGCATACGCGCTATGGTCAACCGTCTACACTAAAGAAAGGGTCGTGACGGAAACTCGTATCGGACAACTCATACACTTTTTTTCGCCTAGCCCCGCCAAGTCAGTACCGTGCGATAAGGAACTTCGTTCCAAATCTTCGTTCCAATATCAATCAATTTATGTAATTTCATAACTCTGAAATAAGTCTTTAAGTGTCATATCAACAATCATAAATTAAACAGATTACAGTGTGTGTAACTTGCAATATTTTCCTGCAACAAAGTAGTTTTCGTAAATAAGTAAAATATACGCCATCATTACTATGTAACTGGTATTTAAAAATTATTATTAGAATTTAAAATAATTGTTGCAAATCATGAGCGCATGGTAATGTGACATTTATTGACAAAGACTAAAGGTTCAAATTATATTTACTGGCATGTGCTTGTGTTTGAAATGTAATAACTACACAATTTTATATCTGCTGTAAAAGTAAACAGCCATACATATTATTAATTATCATATTGTTTTAAACACGTGCAGCTAGATTGCTATTTTGTTAATACAACCACGAAGGTACTTTACCTTTACTTTGCAGTCTGCATCAATTTATTTCTGAAAACCAACGTCTATCTGATTTTCTTTTGTATTATTTTTGTTTAGTTATGTGACATTCTTGGAAGATTTAAGTTTTGGTGAGTGCCTAAATATTGTTAAATGATACTCAATACTCAATATATGTATTGCTTCCACATGTGAACTTTGGTGGTAGGTTACAAAAATATGACCATTGTGGACCCTATCAGGCACAGCAAAAGTAGGACAGAGGAAGAGGGCTTTTATTTGAATACCTAGTTGTTACTATAATTATATTGTAATTATTTTATAAAACATGTAATTTAGAATTTGTCATTTAAATATTCATTGATTTTGTAACAGCATTTTGATAATAGAAATCGTTTTAAATTTATTTATGAATGTATTAATTTTTTGTTCTTTTTTAAATTTTTTCTGGTAATTTATTATATATTTTCATGGACATGACTAGTGTACTTGTTGAGTGCATTTTTAGCTTAGAGCCTGGTAAGTTTAACCTATTTTTATGACGCCATGGATATCTTGACTGTATATTTTAAATGATTTTATTTCTGTAAGTAGATTTGTACAAACACTTTTACACGTCAATCATTGTTGACATCATTGTTGTTCGAAACATAAGATTGTAATAATTACAATCTGCTACTGCTGGATGTTGTAAATTACCATCTTCCTGCCCTTGTCACGTTTTACATGGGGTCCTTGCATCATTTTTTCTTCTTCCATTCTCGCTGTCAATCGTCACGCTATCTTTCACTCTCTTCTGTTTCATATCATTCCTTACACAATCCATCCATCTAGGGACAGTAGGATACAGTACGTGCATCGTCAAATTCTTCTGGAAATTAACAATCAGAAATGTAACTTATTCGAATACCGAGTTCATTGTAAAATACTCTAACGGACTGGTTCAAATCACAAACGTACGGTGAAATTGAAGTTATATTAACCAGAATATGTTAATGATGAACCTGTACCCAATAAATCATACATTAGTTAATCAATCATTAACACACACACATACTCACACTCACACACCACGCCCATCTACCCGCCGACACACACATACACACACACAACCACTACACATATACATGCTAAAACAATTTTGTAACATCCTAGAACCTAAGCATTTTCTATAGTTTTTTTTTTGTACATTGTAGATAGTAACCCATGGGAAGTTGCGAGGTATCCCCATCACAAGGATCCTTATAACGTACCGGGGCTGCCTCAATGTTGTGCTGTAGAACAATTATGTGAGGAACAATAAAACTTTTATTTATTTATTATATTGTAGAAAATACATAAAAATAATAATCCATCGTGGAGGCTGTTTCTGCAATTTGTGTACTTTTACTTTTCTCGTTGAAGCGCGACGAGGAAATTAAGTGCTCTCCTCCAAATTGTAATACTGCTTTGAATTGTATGAATTTTATAAGTGGAGCGAGGCAACGTTGAGGTTTGAATGGAGGCCAGTCGATACTATGGTTGTAGATGCAGCGGTAGCCACTTTTATGGCAGGTTTTTTTTAATTGTCCGTTAACTTTACAGTCAACAAAATGGAAACTTTATTTCTTGGATATAAGAAATGTAACGATGAGAAAAATATCTAGATTTTATTTTTATACCTATTATAACATAAACTTATGCCGGTAATCCACGAATGGTTAGGCAGAGGTGCACCTATAGTACACCCACATTTCGCCAGTAATGTTTAAGTCCCATGTAATAGGAGGCGAGCCTATTGCCATCAACCGGGCACAAATCCAGTAGCACTTTGTCCGACCTGAAAATTAAACCCAGGATTTCATGCTAGCAGCAGCTTTTACGACCACTAGACCAACGAAACAGACGAAATATTCAATATAGCCATCATTATTTACAAACTGAATAATTAATATGTACCAGCATAGAAACTGGTTTTTGCGTCCTGGCAATTATTTATAAGCATTATCTTTGATATCCACTGCTTTGATAACCGGTAGAAAATCCGGTAACCGGTAACCGCTAGTGGTTGATCAGTGTGAAATCTCAAATCAAATCTCAAATCGTTTATTGTAATCCATAATATACACTTACAGGTGGTAAATAGAATATAATAGAAACAATTATGGACCCTGTCGGGCACAGCAAATTTTTAAATAAGTTGAGAGAGGAAGAGCGCTTTATTAATTTTCCTTGATAATAAGTTTCAATTATTTAATATCCTATTAAGTATTTTATATTTCTATTCTTTTACTTATTCTTTTAATTTTATATATGCAAATCTATCTATTCATTTATTATTTATTTTATTATACAATTTAAATAATGCTTATTTGTTTGAAGACCGCGTATCGGCAAGCGTAGTGTCGGACACCACTCAGGTACATTGAACAACCACCTTAAAGACGTGGCTGGGACGGACTGGATGCAGAAGGCGGAGGACAGTGTTGTGGCGCAGCATGGGAGAGGCCTGTGCCCAGCAGTGGACTGCGATAGGCTGACTTGATTAATTGTTGATTGAGAATAGTTGTCAAAGTCAAATAATTTATTACAAATAGGCACATAAAAGGCACTTTTGAACGTCGTTGTTTTATCAACAGAACATGAGAGTCCCAACAGCCATCACGCCTTCGGGGTGCGTAACGTCAAGGCACTGCGCCTTCTGAAAATACAAAAATACATTTTTATTGCGAAAAACCCGCCATTCTAGATATTTCTTTTTTTTTGCCAAGCAGATTTGCTATAACAAGACCTTGGAAACCAATATGGATCGTTTTAGGGGTAATACGTGTGTTTATTAATGCTTTGCAAACCAAAATTTATATCGATTTGTCAGCAATAAAAAAGAAATGATAATCTTAATCGGAATAATTAGGATAAGTCCGGTGTAATCCTGATTATTTTATACTTATGTAAAATATAGATTTGATTGTGTTTTGGTTCGTCAAGGCTATATACATAGGTTCTTTAGAATTTGATATTATTGTAGAAATGAAACCTCCTGAGATGGGGTTTTTGTTAGATGGTTGATTTTGTCTCTTTGCAGCACAAGGGTCCAATTTAATAAAACCGACAGTTGACAGGCGACGATCTGACAATCCAACAATAAAAAAAAAACCTTCAAACATTTTCTGCCATTTTAAACAGCACCAGCACCCTAATTATTTAACACACTATCTATCGCAATCTGAATAGTTTTGAAGGCTATTGCTAATCCATTGCTTCAGAGTCTGCTCAACAACGTAATTAACGCAATGAATGTTGTTGAACTGTCAAAATGAAAGCTCTTCCTACTGTTAGTGTGTTACGCAAATACCCCACTGTTGTGAAAATGTGTAAATTTTGTATCATTTTGGGAAAAATGTCGCATAATCTGATATACAGGGTCTTTCAGTAAGGGCTTCCTATCTTTAAATGAAACCTAGTGTGTGTGAGATATCATCGATTTTTTTTATTACTCTGAAAGGCCTATCGATACCATTTAATAATAATAATAATATTTTATTGACATAAAAGTATGTTACATTTATATATGGAAACCCTGACTCCTGTGCTAGGTTACCACCTGCACCTGCTGTGGTTGGTGCTGGGTTAGGTGTGGTGGGTTAGGTGGCCTTTATAGAATATGACATCGTTCCAATGTCCGCTGCGGCTTTGCTGGGTGGCGCGCATCCGAAATGTCCAATCTTCCATGACTCTGGCGAATAATTCAGGTTGAGTTTGACCGATGGATGGATGGCAAGGAGGAGGTTCGGAATTCGACTGTATGTTTTTTTTTATGTGTGTCAGATCAGAACTTTTTTCTGGGTGAACAGATTCGGATGACTATTTATTTTATTTTATTTGATAGCTGGTGCTTCACACGTTGCTTTAAATTTGATCAAGTTCTGACCAGTAGTTTTTGAGTTATCCTTAGTACTGCATATTTTTTCCACTTAGTTTATATTGATGATGTTTTAATAATTTCCTGTCACTGTTATTTACATATCAAGTAGTGGTATACGAATTTGTGTGGGGTCGGTAGGTACCGCAACTAAAAAGTGAAAAATAAAACTTTTTTACAGAAAAACAACCGACTTCCAAAAAAAAAACACAAAAAAACGTGAAAAATAACTTTAATTTTGAAAAGTTTTTTTTTCCTATATAGGTACTTGTGAAGGCTACTTTAGTTCTGTACCGGTCAACAATGTAATGTAATTGTGCACCTAATCATAATATAAAAGTATTTTGTAATTACTCGTGAAAAGGTAGAAGAAGCGTAACCACGGCATACCATAAGTATCAAATTATAGACGTATTATAACCGTGTATTAAATTAAATACTTATTATAATCGTGACAGATTACTTTTTATTTATCAATTGTGACGATAATGATTGTGTCACGTTCCATAGATATTGTGGGTCATTTATTTAGTTTCAGTATAGTAGTGTTCATGTAAATACATAGGTAAGTCTGTTTTTTTTTATTGTTTTGAGATATAAGTAGATCGACTTAGAAATATTTGCATACCGATCTGGTATTAAGATTTTTATTCATGGTTAGCTTCTAAAGTGTGCTAAGAACCGATTATTTTTGTGAGTTTTCTTTAATGGTGGCTGCTCATGATGTTTTACCCACTATCAACTTAATATGTGCATAAGAGGGTGCGTTCTGAAAGTTGGCAACGTCGCAAATACCTGTCAAATATTTCGCTGATTTGATTGATTTGTCCATTTAAGCTATGCACCTTCTTAACAGTTACGATATTTGTGGTTAGAGCCATGAGTAGGTTACCTGTAATGAGTGTTGTTTTGAACTTACAACCTTTTATTCGTAAGAAAGAAGTTCTGTAGCATAATCAGCCTATAATATTCCCACTGCTGGGACACAGGTCTCCTCTCTTTGAAAGGGAGTGGGCTGTAATCTATCACGCGGGCACAGTGCGGGTTGGTAGATGTTACAGGTCTTCGAATTTTTGGTTCTGGGATATGCCAGTTTTCTTACGATGTTTTTCGCCAGCCTGGGTTCGAAGGGCAGCTTGCCGTCCGGTAAGGACCAGGCCCGGGTCGACGGCGTGTTGTGTTCCACGCGCGCCTCAAAGAGATGTCAGCATAACTAACATAGGGCCGATGCATGCCGGGGTCGCGGATTGTTCGAAAGATTTACCGTGGCCCTGGCGCACAGGCAACTGAAGGAACACGGGTGGGTTTTAGTCAGTAAGAGTCTGACACACCCTTCCGCTCCGCCTAGAGCGGGAGAAGTGAGAGGGATTTGATGATTTCCCACCCAGAAAAAAATAAAAGCCTGGGTTCGAACCCACGACCTACAAGTAGTAAGTTGGGGCCGATACCACTGGGCCATCACTGCTCTGTCCTGAAGTCCTGTGCCGTTGTCTATATATTCTAGTAATTTTAGATTTTTATACCCCTTATCGTTAGCTATATCATCACGAAATCAGTCTATGAATTTGAGCTGAATGTCCCAATGAACAATCACAGTGGTCATCGTCGTGAATTGTGGAGGTCAGATAGGCAGTCGCTTCATGTTGCATCCGGTAAGACTGGAAGCCAACCGCAAAATAGTTGGGAAAAAGCAGGTAGATGATGATATTATAATTGATCATTACCGTGCTTGGCCGGTGAGAGATATTCGCGGGTTTGTTTTAGTATATATGTTTAGTGTGTATGTCACTTGTCGCGTTTTCATTTTGCGCCTGAACCAAAACGTATCAAACTTCTGATGACGGAGAAGACACGTGTCTCTCGTTATTATCAGCCATATTTTAACTACTGTGGGCGTACTATGGGTAATGTTGATTATTGCGCAGTAGAAAAACCGTTTGCAGTTCAAATCAAATTATAATTTACGAACAAATTAATCACACTAGCGAATCACACACTGTAGGTACACGACACAACTATACGGAACGCGCGACAGTTTCTAAACGTATTCACTGCTTAACCGTCAACAACAAACACTGCTTTGCTCTGGTCAAGCGTCAGCGTTATAGACTCCGTCCAGCGCCACTTGTTGGCGCTGGCGTCCCGATTAGTCAAAGTCAAACGATTGATTTAACGTATTTCCGACATATCTATTATATATATCTATATAAATAGATTCGCAGAATATAGTGTCTATCCTTTGACAGTAATTTTTATCTTTAGTTGCCTTTTACGACTGCCGTTATTAAGGAGTATGCAAGTTACGTTCTTTGAATAATACCTGTAGGTATATGTACCCAATTATAGCGCAATAAATACCTATATACAGTGCACTATTTAAAATATATCGATTCTTATCAGATAACTTCTTTGTAATCATTATTATAGTAAATTAGGATACGGAATATCGATAAAGAAAGTATATTTACCTACAAGTTTAATTTATGTATGCCATCTTTAATAAGTAGGTATGTTTTAAATTTTTCGACGAAGACGCTCAGTAAAGGGATCGTTTTATATTCCACTAGCTTTTGCTCGCGTAGTTATCGTATAAATCCTGTAGTTTATCTAGATTTTTGTCAACTACTTGAGATAGATTTCGACTTGAATTTGATCGTTTTTTCAGTACGAGAATTGACCTTCAGGAAACACGATGGCTACAGACTTAAGAAAGTAAGGATTGGTAAGGTCCCCATTTTTACACAAAGGGGGTTTTCCCAAAATAAGTAAGTTGTCAAGACAAAATTAGTAGTAGCAGTTGTTGTCGTATAAAAACCTTGTAGAAAACTTGTCAGAAAAGGCAAAAAGGTGAACAAAATAGTTTACAGTACAATGTCTGAAACAACAATATATATATGATACATATAACAATATGTCACTTGCAACTTAGGAAGTCAATAGTTCGCTCCAACATTAATAGATGGCATTACTTATCATATATTTACTTTGGGTGTATTCACTTAGAAAGCTGGTACGCTGGGCAAATTAGCGTGAACCAGTGAGAACCGGCGCCGCCTAATTCAGTTAAGGGGACTACATGACCTAAATGCAAATTTATAATGCCTAAAAATATTTGATCCACTGCAGTAACCAAAATCAGAAAAATATATGACATTCTTCAGGATACATGCTAGTTAGATAGTGTGTTGAAAACATAATACAATTAATTTGATATGATAGAAAAAAAAACACGAAGATACCTCTAAAAAAATATTTGAACGATTAAAAACCATACTAATATATGCAAACATTCAGATATTTTGTCAGATTATTCTACAAATAAAATACTAACGTGATAGTGTTTTAATTTTTTAGTCCAATGAATAGATTTTTGGTAAATCCATAATTGCTTCATATTTTGCAATAAATTACCAGCGTTGTGTCATCGCGCGTCTGTTTCTTTTCTATGTAATCCGACAGTGACCGCGCTTTAGGTCTTGTAAGCCTCTTAAGAACTCGTCGGCGCTTATTGGCGACGGTTCGCGCTAATTTGGAAAAAAGTATGAAAACTGCCTGCGCCGACCAGTATTGACGACCAGCGCTTATCAGCGCCGATAAACGCTGGCATATTGGCGTCGGTTACCAGTACCCTAATTGCGTAACAGACTACGTACCACAATCTGAATCATTTTGAAGCCTTGCTAAACCATTGCTTCATATGTTAAAAAGATTGTCTACTCAACAACGTAAATAACGTAATGAATGTTGTTGAACTGTCAAAATGAAAGCTATTCCTACTGTTAGTGTAATACGCAATTACCCCGCTGCTTTCTACGAGATTAGACCCTTAGAGTTTTTCAGAAATTATCTTCTATAAGCAGGAACTCGTTCATTCACGAGTTTGAATTTTATCTCAATTTGATGACGAGATGTTATCGGATTGATAGAAAAGCATGCAACAAGAGGATGCGAGCCACGAGTTAAACATGTTATATTCGCTGAAAACTATTTACTTCAGAATAACTCATCATTTACCTGCCTTTTCCCTACTACATAATATTGGGGTCAGCTTCTAGTCTAACCAGATGCAGCTGAATACCAGTATTTTACATGGAGCGACTGCTTATCTGACCACCACACCCTAGTTACTGGGTAACATGACACCCCTTGGAAATATTGGTTGACAAACTTTCGAACCTCTGACTGCCCGTAAAGACTATCAAAGATCCACGAATCACAGCCGGAAGCAACGGCTTACTTGATTTCCGAGGCACGGAGCAGTCTTGATATGTAATGGATAACCACTCATCCACACACCTGGGCATTTATTGCTTAACCATGAAGTTCGACCCTGACTAAATTCTATTCGTTCATCGTCGACTTCAATATGATGCATGATGTAAAAAGGAGGATCTATTTTTTGCTGATAATAAATTACCTAATATATTCACAAAAAAAGGACTCGTATACCCAGCAATGTTCCGGTCTAAAATGATAATGATTATATTCACAGTAATAACAGCGTAAAGGAATCATTTAACCGATTGTTGCCGGTGTAGTTGACCTAATGACCAAGAGCTCGTATAAAGTTTGAAACAAGTTAGGATTTCCCTAACGACCATACGTGAGTAAGACCATGTATATTCCACAACATCATAATATCTATCAGAGTAGCTTCAAAATTTCAGACTAAATTCTTCAAACGATTGGGTAACTCCGTTTTTGGCCAAGTCAAGTGGATTGTTAAACAATCTTATCAACATTATAGATAAGTATTTGTTATCGATGTAGGTATGCGCCGTCTATCCGCATATCATAATAATCTCTGTGAAAAATACTTACGTATGAAGCTAGATTGATATACAAAAAGCAATTGAAAATATTTGTTTTAAGAATGAAAGATGGGGTATTATTATTTTTATTTTATTTATTTATTTTATTTGAATGTTTGAGTATTATTTTATTGTGTATGTGTGATATTTATATCAATTTTATATTTTTAATGTGGACTTTGAAATCAAATGAATTATTGTTATTATTTTTACGTCTCTTGACATTTGTCAGGACCCTGGGATTCCAGGTTTTCCCGTATCAAACTTTATTTATGTTTCATTGAATAAACATAAGTATAATCAGCCTATCAATTTCCTGCTGCTGGGACACAGGGCTCTTCTTTGTGAGAGGAGTTGGCCTTAATCCACTACACTGGCCCAGTGCGGGTTGGTGGATGTCTTCAAATCTTTGGGTCTAGAACATGATTTTTTCATTGAATAGGTATATCTCATATCATATATATCCTGTATCTAAACCCAAACTAATTAAGTTCTCATTGATAGCAAAATACCAAGCAATTTGGCAGCAAATAAATTATATTAGCACTCCGCCTCATATTTCTTTAAATCTTAGGAGTAATCAAAATCGAAATATTCTATTTCACATAAACCTACATGGGTACTTATGAAACGTCATAAGTTAGGTGCACGGTTCCAATTGGTCATTTCCTATGGAGAAGAGCCGGCAAGAAACTCCACGGTTACTCTTTTAAAAACAATTGGCTGGCAAAGGAACACAATTCAAGTCTTGTATATGCACTAAACAGATGTAGGTGTTCTTTTTTTAATCTTATCAAATTATCATACCCTAAATACACACTGCTACGGATTACAATTGGGCCATGATCCTGAACAGACTCTGCATCATCACCTCTTGCTTGAGACAGAATTCTATGGAATGTGCGTAAATCCAGTTTTAGGTGTTGGGTTCAAATAAAAAGATACTAACAGCATTCGCAAGAAATACGAAAAAAAAACACTGCGACTAAAACGTTCAAAACAAGATCACATTTCAAGCAATCTGATGCAGTTGGTGGCAGTTATTTTAGTTCAATCTCGGATTTAATGACATGAACTGCATCAAACTACTTGAAAGTGATCTTGTTTTCACCCTTTTAGTGTGTTATATTATTTTGACATCTAAAATCCGCCATTTAGAATATATAAAAATTAAACATAACCTATAACCACGTATTAAAATCCATTCAGCTGTCCAAAATAGTAAATTATTAGCATTTATAATACTTTTATCAATGAGTACGTTTTACACGATAAACTAATGCTTTCAATCAACTTATTTCCTATAGCGTTAAACGGTATTATCGATAAAACCTAAACTTTTAGCGATTTCAGTTCCGGGACGTTTAAAATTCATTAAAAATTATTTTAGTGCAAAATCTATTTAATATCTTCTCAGTAATTGAAGTGAATTACGAAAGTAGTAGTAAGACTGGGTATCTTTTTTTTTCTGCAATCTACTAGCCGCTCTCTTGTCGGTGGTAAGGACAACTTTTGAGAAGGAGGCTAACAGAATAATTCAGGTGGGCTGGGCAGCGTTTGGGAAGCTTCGTTGAGTCTTCTCGTCGCGTATTCCGCAGAGCCTAAACACTAGAGTGTTCAATCAGTGCGTCCTGCCTGTTATGACTTAGGGAGCTGAAACGTGGATACTCACGGTACGGCTGGTCCATAAATTCAAGGTCACTAGCGGGCTATGGAACGAGCTGTGCTTGGAGTCTCTCTGAGCGATAGAATCCGGAATGAGGTGATCCGGCAGAGAACCAAAGTGGTCGATATAGCTCACAGAATAAGCAAGCTGAAGTGGCAATGGGCCGGCCATATTAGACGTAGAAACGATGACCGTTGGGGTAGACGTGTTCTTGAGTAGAGACCACGAATCGGCAAACGTAAGGTAGGACGCCCTCAGGTTAGGTGGAGCGACGATCTTCGCTGGGTGGCTGGTAGCAGCTGGATGTGAGTTGCCGTGAATCGAGTGCTAAATGGCGTGCATTGGGGACGCCTATGTCCAGCAGTGGACTGCTGTAGGCTAGTGATGATGATGTTCTTGTCGGTGTAGCCTTTTTTGTGAATATCTATTGCGTGCTTATTAATTGTGGGATATATTCCTATATTTCATCACAAACGAGAAAATAGGCCTCGACCTCTAAACTAATGTCCAACATTGTCATAATCAGATCCCCACACTGAGAGAATATAACGTCAGTTCATTTTCTGCTAGACCTGCACCCTAATAGCATAACACACTATCAATATAACGTCAGTTCATTTTCTGCTAGACCTGCACCCTAATAGCATAACACACTATCAATATAACGTCAGTTCATTTTCTGCTAGACCTGCACCCTAATATCATAACACACTATCAATATAACGTCAGTTCATTTTCTGCTAGACCTGCACCCTAATAGCATAACACACTATCAATATAACGTCAGTTCATTTTCTGCTAGACCTGCACCCTAATAGCATAACACACTATCAATCACAATCTGAACAATTTTGAAGCCCATTGCTAATCCATTGCTTCATATTTTGTTCGAAAAAAATATCTGCTCAACAACGTAAATAACGCAATGAATGTTGTTGAACTGGCAAAATTAAAGCCATTCCTACCGTTAGTGTGTTACGTAATTCTAATTACCCCGCTGAACTAGCGTACCGCCCCCGCTTCCCGCGGTTATTACGACTTGACAATACATCGATATTACTTCATTGTATTTAAGTTTAATATTTACACCAACAGATATACCTTTCAAATCAAATAAAATTAAAATATTTTATTTCACATAAACCAACATGGGCACTTATGAAACGTCAGAAGGTGCACGGTTCCAATTGGTTGTTTCCTATGGAGAAGAGCCGGCAAGAAACTCCACGGTTACTCTTTTAAAAATAAGGGGCTTTTACAATGTTTCCAATTACAGTGTTGATAGATATGGGAGCACAGTGTAGGCCTGTCAACAAGTAACAGGTACTCAACAAAATATAAAAAGGGTGCACAAATCTACAGTCTACAAGTTAGGTCTACAACGTTCTCACATTCACAAAATATAGAAGAATCTATAGAAAAATAAAAGCCTATTTAGACTAAATGACATGATTGCCATTACTACTGTAACAAATCGGAATCAAAATCCTATCCACAAAAGCCATAAATAAGGAGTTGAAATAAGAATCCACGGTATAAATGTCAAATAATGAGATTATGACAAAGAAGTAAGTAAAAAGAAAGAAAAAGCTTCGTAATTTGGGAACAGTTATTAGACATTTACTTAGTGATGCCGTTAATGTGGTACCAGGGAAATCACATGTGCAGAAGGAATTATTGCCAAACTTCCTTGTCTTCAAATTTCGGAATAAATTCTCTAAATTATGGTGAAAACCGTATCACAATCCGTTGGGGAGTTTAAAAGAACAACGCGGTCACATAGACAGAGACGAAAAGCGAATTTAATTTATAATATGGCAGTCATTCAATCTGCCTGCCTTTACCCAACTATATTGGGGTCAGCTTCCAGTCTAACCAAATGCAGCTTTTGCATGGCGCGACTATCTGTCTGACCTCGACAGCCCAGTTACTGGGTACCACGATACCCCTTTTTTTTTCAATCATCAAATAACTTCTCTCGCTCTGGGTGGAGCGGGAGGGCGAGTCAGACTTTTACTGACTAAAACCTACCCGTGTTCCTTCAGTTGCCTGTGCCAGGGCCACAGTAACTCTTTCGAACAATCCACGACCCCGGCAGGACCACGACACCTCTGGGTAAGTCTGGTTGTCAGACTTTTTGAGCTTCTGACTACCGTAACGACTGCCAAAGATCTACGAATGACAGTCCTTACCAACGGCATAACGTGCTTTCCGAGTTGCGTATAATGGATGGTCACCCATCCACGAACCGACTTCGGCAAACGTAGCTTAACCTTCGCGCCCCTTGCGGCTGTTATTATTTAGACACGAGCCCCCTACTTAGCCCACTATTTAATTTTTTATTTATTTATTTAACCATTTATGTACACACATAAATAAACAGACAAGAAGAAAGGAACAGAAAAATAGCTACAAAGGTGATGCTTATTTTTAAAGAAATCTCTTCCAGCATACCTGCGGTAGGAGAGTATATTAAAGAGATGAAGACAACGTGTGTAAGAGTAGAAGAGAAAACAAAATACATAAAATATAAAATAATTTTCTAATTTAAATATAAACATACAATAAGAGAATATACTAACATACATACATAATTCTAAAATAAATATCACTAAAATATATAAATATATAATGTAATTTAAATAATAAATACATAAGCAACTATGACAAAGTGGAAAGATAGTGTTCTTTTACTCAACTTTTAAATACTCTAACAGTTTGGCAGTTCCTAATGCCTGGTGGAAGTGAATTCCACAACCGTACCGCGTGCACAGTGAAAGAGTAGGAGTAGAAGTCGGTTGAGTGGGGAGGGGATTTGAGGAGATTCCTAAGATGCGACCTGCAGGACGCATCAAAAGGACGGGCGTAGGAGAAGCGTTCCCGCAGATAGGATGGCGTTTTAGGGTTGTGAAGTATGTTAAATAGCAGACGAAGATGAAGATGAGATGTATAGGATAAATATAAATCTATACGATGTATCTAGCTCTTCTTTTGCCCTTCTATCTTCACTTCCATAGTGACATCTATTACCAAGGTACAGTCGCCAGTAGGTCAAGCTACACGAAACCTTAAAATGTTGATGGTTAAGTTCAAAATCGTATGAGAAAATCTGACAGTTTGTGGTAAGTTGCTGTGACTGTACCAAAGTTAGACAAACTTCAAGTCACGTGGTTCAGTTCTACATTCTAGGAGTACTAACAACTTGAGGAGAGGGGGAAGGAGGAAGGCAGCGTCATCCATGCAAATTCAGAGCGGTGCATTTCTTTCCTTGAGACGTGACCGCGTTATCAACTCACAAACACACTTTTGAAATAATAATACGTTGCTGATTTAGGTAGACGTGCTTTCTAGACACTTCTTTATTCCATATTTTATGAAGAACTAGTAACGTGCCCCGGATTGGCTTGAGTGATTAAATAAATATAAATCTTTTACATTTTTATTTCTTAACTTTTCTTTTATTTAAATTAACTAAAAGTAACTAAACTAACATATAAAGAAAACAAAACTATACAATGCAGACAATTGTGTCATAAAGAATTATGCGCTACTTACTAATATGGAACAGTGGAAAAACCTAACCTAACTAAAACTATTAAAAAACCAAAATATGGCGTCGAAAAATTCCTCCGCATCGTTGTCGACTAGTAATGTACCCAAGAGACTGACGGCATTGTCACGTACAATGGCGTATGGCAATGCTTAGCCTCTGGCCAAGGTAAAAGCCAGCCGTCATAATACCGTCAATTGTCAATCAGCCGTTTGGAGATTTCGTTGAACAAACCATGAGCACTCGGACCCCACGGCCCAAGGGGTTTCAACCCCGAACGGCTCGAAAATATAATTGTAAAATAAAATAAAATCTTTTACACATTACATATTACATTTTACATATAATCATACTGTAAATGTATAGCTTGATATGTAGCCTTGTAACCACCGAGATGATTACTAAAGGTCATATAGCACACATATCAACTCGGAAAGGCATCGTCATCGTATAGCTTTTCGATTCGCCGTCAAACAGGCGTCAACCTATCGTAAGCACGTAACCAAAGCGGATTAGCAGCTCCGATACGTCGACTGGGCTACGGCTAGGTGACGCCGCGCTTACGGCTCGCCGACCGAATGACAGCACATGTGGCATCACTAGTGTGCTGCAGGCAGGCCGCGGGAGGAATGATAGGGACAAGAATGGACGAAGAGACGTAAACTCGGGTATGGAGAGACGTAAGCGCGGGGACGAGGAGCCATAAGCACGGGAACTGCAAGTTGACCACGCACCGCACCGCGGTTCGTGAGCTTGTCCCGAGGCGAGGCGATTACGTTACAATCCCGATTAGTGTGCGTTGCAGTAGGGAGTTTCATACAAACAATACTGAATAGCTTGAGTTGATACGGTGACGATCCCTTTTTGATTTGATATGTGTTGTATTTCCTTTATAGAGAAGTATGGAAGAGAATTGAGCTGTCGCGGGACGCCTGGCAGATGTGAAACATCGAAACTATTTTGTATAGAAAGTATAGCGTGGCGATGCGTCACCACTTTATGCGTCGCCACGCCAACAATCGGTTTTACCCGCGGCTGTAGATGTTCCACATCAAAAAGATATGTTGTGCCGACCACAAATAAATTTATGATGACCTACCTGCCTTCTTATGATTTGCCAACTTAAATTGTTTATAAGTAACTAACACTGGCACAGGAGCTTGGGGATTGGCACAAGTAAAGAAAGGACTACGAGTATGCCCAGTAGTGGGTGAAGTCGGGCTGTAGATGATGACGAACTACTTTACTTTATCTTTGTCAGTATAATAATATTATATACAGGGTGACAAGGACATCAACGCGCAAACTGAAACCACGAATTCAGCACATGATTCTAAACCCCCTACTTTCTTTTTTAATAACTGACGGAAAATTTAAATGCAGGTGGGTTCAGAATCATGCATAGAATCCATAGTAACAGGTACGTGGATGTCCGTGCCAACCTGTATATACAGGGTTAGTTTAAATTGGCTAGCTAAACTCCGCAGACGCGATGGGTTTAGTGTTTAAGCATGATAAAACAAAAAATAAATAAATTAGATGATTTTTGTGGGGTCATCGACCGCAGTTATTGTAGTTATTTGTAATCTTATTGTGTGAGCTGCACGATTACTGACAAATGCGTGCACTGACTGGACAGGTCCACTCATTCTCGTTCTTTTCTCAAAAGACCATTGCAGATACCAAGCTACATGGTCTTCACATGATCTGACCAAGATTATGTCTGGACTTTAAAAGAGACTGTGACCTCTGAGTTTGTTTCGGTCTTTCTTCTCAGAGTAGTCAGATAGGAAACGCCGACCTCATCTAGTTTAAAAAATATGATTGACGTGTAAAAGTGTTAGTACAAACCTACTTACAGAAATAAAATCATTTACCGTTTAATATCGGTTCATAACATCTGTTTTTTGTGCAAGATTCACAGACGTGATGGGTATCGATGTCTCAACAGTAGAAAACATAAGAAAACTATTTTTATCAACTCATACTTTAAGTAAATTACTAACAGTGGTCGTTGAACTCCTAAAAAAACTTCAAATCTTTTAATTTTTTCTATTTTATCGGGTTCTGATATTGACACTCATAGCGTCTGCGGAGTTTACCTAGCCAATTTAAAATAACCGTGTATATTATTATATTTTAAAAGAATTAATAGTGTATCTTTTCAAGGCACTAGCTAACTAGTGAGATTTTGGTACTTGAACCACATCCGGTACTTATTTAGAAAGTTAATCTTGGTTATTCATTGTTCTTGGTCACATAACAACTATCTAACTCTATTGTTTCTTCTTTTCCAGAAATGTATTTACTAGCACTACTAACAGTCATCGGGGCGGCATTCGCCGTACCCATAGCTGAGCCCTCAACCGAGCTTCTATCCACTCTGACCGAGCAAGAACGAGCAGCAGCATACGTTCTCCCGCGAGACACGATCCCAACATTCTATGACGTCAGACTCACCCTCAACCCAGACAATGAAGAATACTTCACAGGAGCAGTTGATATTAGGATCATACCCCTAGTCACCACCAACCAAATAGTCCTTCATGCTATGGAAATGGAAATCAATGCCGAAGACATTGAAGTCTTTAGCGAAAGGGTACCGACAATCAACCTGTACGAAAGCCATACATTGGCCCCTAACGATACTCATTTGTTCAGGATTACGTTGAACCAAACGATGACCATACTGCAGCCACACACTATTAGAATTAAACATTATGTTGGGCAGTACGCTGCGAATATGTTCGGTATTTACGTGTCAACGTACACGAGTGACGGGACAGCACAGTAAGTATTTTCGTGTGGAGTATTTTAATTAAGTGAAAGTATTTAGATTGGTAGCCATGAATATTCGAATTAAAATAACTATATTTTGGATATTTGTAATTTGTTAAGTCAAAAGGTAAAACTACTTAGTTATAAGTCCAGACTTACATTCCATGTGCCATAGGTACCGTTCTGGACCAGCGGGGTAATTACATACCACACTAACAGTAGGAATGGGTTTCATTTTGACAGTTCAACAACATTCATTGCGTTATTTACGTTGTTGAGCTGACAAATTTTTCGAATATATGAAGCAATGGATTAGCAATAGGCTTCAAAATGATTCAGATTGTGATAGATAGTGTGTTACGTTTTCAGGGTGCAGGTTTAATATTCAAAAATATAATAATTACACTTTAAACTCAGCACGGCTGAATATTATAGGAATTTAGGCTGCTAATTTGTTATTATATAATACATCTTCACTTTATGATTTCTCATAAGTAACATGTAAACTATGTCATATAACATAATATAAGGTACTTCATTTTGAAAATACATACAAATCATCATGATTTGATAGTAAGAAGCCTACATATACAAAGGTTTTGATCTTGGAGATTTAGGCTGTATAAAAAAAAATACAAAATGTTTTATTGGCTAAAAGAAGGTCATAACAGACAGTAATTTTACATTAACACAGTTAAGATTGTACATCACTATTTTTTTGTTTGACCGCTGATCCCTAAACTAAGCAAGGCTTGTATCTTGGGGGTCGGAGTGCGAGTGAGCAGAAAGAAATATGTCGATTTAGAAGGCTAGCTGAGTAAAATACATATAATACATATTATAATTACTATATATACACGTTATAGGTGGGTAAGTAAACTCCTAGTGTAATACAACAGTCACCAAATAGTAACTTGCCTCGCCAACGGTCGTAGAAGTTTTAGGAATTCTCAAAAAGAGGTCAACGCTAAGAAAACGTAATAAAAGTTTATGTCAAGCGACTTCTCATACATAATGCATTATTCACATTTCTGCAAAGTATCTGTTTCTGCAAAGAATACTGTGCTCAGCAGACATTTCTATGATTTCGAATTAAGTTTACAACTGTGTTTGAACTTAATTCTAACGTACGAAAAATGATCCCATGTTGATACATGGGACCTTTTTTCGTAAGCAGTTTATTAGGTCAATTCCATAAATTGTGAACTGTACTATATATACCATACTGCTTACTATATAACGTATTAATTTTCACTAATTTATAATCTAACCATGTTAAAACATCAAATCGCGAACGAAACTGCTCTTACCAACAGGGTTCATAATCTGTCCGATTTTATCACCCGTAGAATTGTAAACCATCCGTGATTTGTCGGTCTTGGCGGTAGCCGAATTGGTCGCGGTAACTAAGACAGGGCAACGCAACCAGATGGGATATGTGAGGTTAGAAATATGACCAACCGCGCGCGAGCCAAGCGAGCGGAGCGAGCGCTGCCGCGGTAGAGGTCGGCGAGCGCTACTTCCAAGTACGTCGCAGTTACTTGGCTATTTAGTACTAGCGCAAGGTGCGATCAGTCTCATGAAAGTTTGATACCGGTTCAAAATTAGTCGGTTTACCATGGACAGATTATAAGTTATAGAAAATTAATACGTTATATTGTAAGCAGTATGGTACAGTTCACAATCTCTCGAGATAGATTATAAACTAACGGTGTTCACAATCATACGTTGCCATATATATATATCACTTTCATAATATTATATCTATTAGTCATAGATGTATGACTATATAAATAATAATACTGTAGTGTTATAACCGGTAATAATTAAAGCCCGTTTAATTTAATTTTGATTAAGCTACCAGCGATTTTTCTCGTCTTATCCTCTGTCAAGGACGAAACGAAAATATTTCAAGAAGTGACGTGTTTCTCACCAAGCTATCACTTTGCAGCAAACTCATAACATCACAACTGCAGCCTACCTTCGCTCGCCGCGCATTCCCCTGCTATGACGAACCATCTCTCAAGGCCATCTTCAGGACCACCATATACTCCCCACCAGCGTACTCCGTGGTCGAGAGTAACATGCCTAAAAGGACAGATTCGCTCAAGTAAGATTTTCTCTTTATTTAAATATAAGTTCGGAATAGCCAACCCGTCTTGAGCAAGCGTGGTGATCAATGCTCATGCCTTCTCAATATGAGGAGAGGCCTTTGCCGTGCAGTAGGAAAGTAACAGTAAGTTGACGGCCCAGTTGGCGCAGTGGTTAAGCGATTGACTGCTGCGTTGCGTATCGCGGGTTCGATTCCCGCACGCAATAAATATTTGTATGATCTACAAGTAGTTGTTCCGGGTCTGGCTGTTTGTGTATGTGAGTTTGAATGTTTGTAAACGCACCCACAATACAGGAGAAATTTCTAGTCTGGGGCAAAGTTTAAAAAAAAGAAATAAAAGAAAGAACAGGTTGGTATTATTAGTAATATGTTATAACAAGGGCAAAGAATTGACAGTATGTGGTCGAGTACAATATTATTGAACAGGATGCGAGTCGTGGTCGCATTAGTGTTCGGTGGGCATTAATCAGCACAGCTAGACGGCAAAATCAAGTACTGCGGAATCGAATGTTCCAACCCGAATAAGTGGATAGCGCGCCTCATCATCTACATAGCCTGATCCTAACTATGTTGGGGTCAGCTTCCAGGCTAACCGGATACAGCTAGATACCTGTACTTTATATAATAGAGCGACTGCATCCTCTACAACCCAGTTACCGGGTAATACGATATCCATTGGTAAGACTGGTTGTCAGATTTTCGGGTTTCCGACGACCCGGAACGACTGTCAAAGATCCACGAATGACAGCCGGGACCAACGTTCCGAGACACGGAGGGCCTCGGTATGTAATTATGGTCACCCATCCACAGACTAACCATGGCAACCGTAGCTTAACCTTCGATCGATCGTTAAAATCGGCTACTCTGTAAACAGATATGCGTGGTCATACATAAATAAATAAAAAATAGGTATATATATACTCGTCGACTTGAGAACCTCCTCCTTTTTTTCGTCGGTAAAAAATAATTACGTTACACTACAAAATTTCAGCATGTGACTTCAGGCCCCAATTATTTTATTGGATAACGATGCCAATCTGTCAACAACGTTAACTTCTATAAGCCCGGATTGCAAAAAAAACATTTTTTTCATTGAAATCTGCAACGATCCGAAAAAACAGTAAGAGGAGTAGGGACGAAAATAAAAGCTCTAACAACAACATAGTATCAGGCCTGTTTTCCCGAAGGGTTTGGCAGAGGTGTACTTAATAGTATACCCACATTTCATCAGTTATGTTTAAGTCTACCGTCAGCGTGAAGTCAACCGGGCACAAATCACAACTGCGAGCTGTAACTGAGGAATTCCTGTGGTATAGTAATTTTATTCTAGGTGCATCGTCTTCACATATATTTATATAATTAATGTATACATAATAATATTGTAAAACGTTTTTAAATGAGTAACGGTGGAGTTTCTTGCCCATTCTTCTCCATACGAAACTACCTTTTGGAAGGGGCAACTAGAATCAATTCTATTGTTTTGTAAATTTTGACGTTCAAAAGTGCCTTTTATGTGCCTATTTGAAATAAATGATTTGACTGTGACTTTGACTTTCCTAATGGAAAAACCCAATAACTCTTTGCCCGACCTAAGAATCGAACCCAGGACCTCATGCTCAGCAGTAGAACACTTGCAGCCACTATAACTTCAAGGCAGACTTCTAACAATTCTCTTATTTTTATAGACCAGAAGTAGCTGGCTACATCAAGCATGAATTTCAAGACACCTTAGTGATGTCCACATATCTTCTGGCATACCTGGTATCGAACTTGGCACACATCGACAACCATATGGAGTCTGATTACAAGGACCTGTATCGCGTACCCTTCAAGGTATACTCCAGACCTGGTACCCAGAACACTGCATGGTTTGCTCTGGAATTTGGGCAGAGGAATATGGCAGAGTTAGAGAAATACACTGAGTTTGAATACAAGTTCCCGAAATTGGATAAGGCTGCCGTTCCTGACTTCGCTGCTGGTGCTATGGAGAACTGGGGATTGGTTATTTACAGGTATGTTGTTTTCATGTCTTTATAACATAACACGGGAGTAAGCAGCGGTAGGAATCGCATTCCGGCAAACATGTTTTCAGTCCCATATAATAAGGGTGGAGCCTAATGTAATGGCATTAGGCTCACTGGGCACATTTTTTAAGGAATATTAAGAGTAATAGAAAATCCCAAGAACAGTAGGCCTGATCTGGTAATAAACTTAGGATGCTTGCCCAGCAGTCGCACAGTCGACTTGGTGTCTATATCAAATGGTAATCACCGTATTACAAACGCCTACTCAATGTGGTACGTTTTTCAGATGTCATTTGCCTGCTTGCAAACCAAAATGTTTCAAATTTCATGAGACAAATATAGTGAAACAGGTTTTAAACACACTGAATTTCAGGCTGTTAATGGTGGTATCAAAATAACATAATAAAACATGTAGGTGACACCCCTTGTCTTTAAGTAATTTAAAGAAGTCTTCTTAAATAATTTAATTAATTTCACATTGCTAATAATTTCTTCACGGCAGCTTGTTGAAGGAACAACAGTTCCTAGGACCAGGATATTAAATATTGTTATTGCTTATTTATTGTTTTTATATTTTCATAACGTTATACGAAATTAATCAGATCAAATTTTCCAAACAACCAATTTGAACTATATTCCAAAGCAGTGACAGTTTATATTCGTTTGAGTGACTCATGAGTTCCGTAAAAACGGCAATAAAATAAGTGTTAATGTATCAACGAAGCAGAAGAGAAATATTTTATTATAAGCCATAAATACTCCAATTTATAGCTCCTTATCGTTTGTCAATAGTCATCATAAAAAGTCATAAAGTGTGCCTGCTGTTACAGGTCTTGTAGAGTTGAATTGAAAAATGACGTTTATCAGAATCAAAATTCAAGGCCTTCATTTTATGTATATTATTTTTATCTCTATTTAAATTAGATAATTGTATTTATAAAGAAAACTATGCAGCTTGCATTAAAAAAACTTTTAAAAAACTGGTTAAATCTGATAGAAAGGCTCCTATATTGGGGTGAAACTAGTTTTTTATGAGGTTTTTAAAACCTATTACTAATCCTAAATACCCAAGACTGGTAATGTTTTTCCTAAGTTTCCGTAAGGATCGGCTTCCCTTATCTTGATTGTTATAAATAAACATTTATACTAAACAACCTCCCTTCAGTCTCAAAGCATTGACATTTAAAACGATTCTAATACCCCTGTAGTACCCACTAACTAGAGTCGACACAAGCAATAAACAGACAATAAAGTTACTTATTCCATAAATACAAAGTAGCGATCCAGTGAAGTGTTCCTTAAGCCTCTCATAGAACGAATCTGCAAGGTAGATGTGCATTGTATTGAATTATGAGGCTGCTATTGCCTAGAGAGTTTTTTTTTTGCATCAGATTTAAAAACCTATAAGCTATAAAAGATAAATATAAGCTAGAAGTCATAGACAGGTAATTACGGTCCTACTTATAAGAAAACGTGGAAAGCCATTGCAAGTTTGCATAAAAAAAGCTTGTATTGACATTGTCACTAGATCAGTTAAGTTTAACTAGGTCCAAAAACTTTCATCTGACTTTCAAACTATACGCTTAAAAAAACTTTCATTATGTATTCATACACATCTTATAGTCTTCTTTGAATTCACACACTGGTAGATCAAAAGTGAAATTATTGCCAATTGTTTAGCATATCATCATAATTATATCTCTGCCCTCATCCCAATTTAATTAGCATATCTTCTACTTTGGTCTTAAACATCTCTATAAGTCGTGACCCCAGTAGTCAATCCCTTGTTAGTTTATATTCTCCTTCCTTGTAATCTTCCACACAGTTCATTCATCGATTTTTTGGTACTTGCCACTGGCCACTCGTGGATTCTACATATATTAATACAGCACAAACTTTTTCGCAAAGAACCATACAGTTGACACATAACTCTCTTTTTCCTTCCAGAGAAGTGGCACTCCTGGTCACAGAAGGAGTGACAACAACAGCAACCAAGCAGAATGTAGGCAGGATCATCTGCCACGAAAACGTTCACCAGTGGTTCGGTAACGAAGTGGGACCTCTATCCTGGACTTACACCTGGTTGAACGAGGGTTTCGCCAATTTCTTCGAGAATTTCGCTACTGATTTGGTAATTACTTAAGATATTTCTTTTTTGTGTTTTTATTTTAATTTTCCCTAATTGAGTCTGTTTGAAGCGACTGGTTTAAATTTTAACCTTTTTAATTCCTGGACAATACCTACCGATTTCTTCAGATTGGGTTGGTTTAATAATTTGTAATATTTAGTTTTCCTAATTCGTGGCCAGAAATTGCCAAAGAGTTTTCCCAGAAGTGTGACACAAAGTAGGTAGGTTATAATTTTTTTTTAATAAGATAATTAGATACATTTTAAGGGCAAGCTGTTCTATTGCCAGCCTGCAATCCAAATTTAGGTTTTATGACTGATTTGTCTATTTGTCATTATCCTTTCACTATAAAGCTCATGTTCATGTTTTCTGACATATTGTTCTAAATTCCAGGTGCTCCCGGAATGGCGTATGATGGACCAGTTCGTGCTGGCGCTCCAGAACGTATTCCAATCCGATGCAGTCCTTAGTGTGAACGCTATGACTCATGCAGTCTACACGCCTTCCGAGATCCTTGGTACTTTCAACGCGGTAGCTTATCAGAAATGTAAGTTTAATCATTCAATTGTTTTACTGGGTGTTCCCCAAAAATCTTCCACAGTTTATTGTTTTTGTTTCTTGCGAATATTAAGAGTAAATAGGGAGCAGTGGTGGCCCAGTGGTAGCAGCCCTGACTTATGAGTTGTAAGTCGTGGGTTCGTACCCAGGCTGGCGCATTACTTTGAGTAATTTATTTTTATCACCACTGCTCTCAAACCCACCGCTTTGAGAGCAGTGCGCAGTGGTGATAAAATAAATCAACATCGAGAGGAAACCGGCATGTACTAGAACCAAAAATTAGAAGACTTGTGACATCTATCAACCCGCACTGGGCCCGCGTGCTGGATTATGGCCTAGTCCCTCACACAGAGACGAGGCTTGTATCCCAGCAGTTGGAACGTTAGAGGCTGATTATGTTAGAGTAAATACAAAGGGCGAGTTTTATTTAAAAGCTATTAATAAGTACGCTGATCTACTATCTACTTGTAGTTGTAATAACAATATTTCTGTTCACGGCGTTTACCTATCGGGGATCAGCCGTTTACATTTTTAAGAGCCCTCTGCCTGACTTGGCCCAGTGAATCAGTCGTTTCAAGGATTATGGTCGGTTTCCGAATGAGCTCGGACTATTTACCCGTCTGGCTAATCAGACAATTTTATACAAATTTTTCATTATTTCTTTATTCGCCTGGCAGGCAATGCCTATCTCTGCCTATCTTCACACTGTGTAAAAAGCCCTTTCTTAAATAATGTCTTTGTCAAAAATGGGAACTGCTAAAATAACGGGTGTAAACAGACACTTAACGAAGTCGAGAGTCACTTGTAGACCTCGTCATTGTATTTTTTTTTTGTACTGGACCATTACTGGGAACCATCTGCCATCATTTTCCAACTTTTATTGACGTTTTTTTGTACTGGACCATTACTGGGAACCATCTGCCATCATTTTCCAACTTTTATTGACGTTTTTTTGTACTGGACCATTACTGGGAACCATCTGCCATCATTTTCCAACTTTTATTGACGTTTTTTTGTACTGGACCATTACTGGGAACCATCTGGTTAAGGAGATATTGCAGGTCAATTTTCCAACTTTTATTGACGTTTTTTTACAAAAACAAGTTTTATATTATAACACTACTTGAAATACCCCCACGACCCCTGTATCGTTGCATGCAGAATGTATTGCATGCGTTACGTTGCGCACTACCGTAAACAACGATTTTTCATACCAAAAATAAAGTTCGTTTCCCAGGAATTATTTTTGTGCTGTGTTGTTGTTTGATGTACAGAATGCGGAGTTGACGGCTATGTGATGGGTATTTTTACACCCTGTATAGTGTATATATTGACCAATAGGTACTTTGTGATAGCTATCAGACTAATGTAATTAATGTAACTATCGTTATATTGACTGAATGATAAGTAACTAAGTATCCATTTAGATAATTTTGTTTTAAACTCGTGGAATATTATGTTCATAATAGGTATTTTACTTTTTTTTATTATCAACACAGTTCTTACTTCACACATTTGGTTTCAATGCACACTAGAAAGTGGTATTTCTCTTTCCTGTTTTTTCAACGTGCGAGATAAATCATGTGTCAAATCTCGAGTGACAAAGAATTTTGTTTCGACTCGTATTGGAATCGTTTGGGCCAGGAAACGGGCGTTTACGACAACGAGTCACGCTCTTGTCAAACGTTGAAAAATCATTAATTGCCAAAACAGCTCTTAGTAAAGGTAAATCGCTATTAGTCCAGTGGTCAAGTCAGTATTTGGATTCTTTAGAAATGTCCCGCATTAAGTCCTAAGCAACATTAAATACACAGTGCATTTGAAAAAGGGAGTTCGGGTAAATTCCATTATGTCACATTACATTACACTGCATTACATTCCATAGACTACAGACCAGCATTCAGGGGTTTCGGATGCTGTTCTTGTACAAGTAACTCAATTGAAATATTACTAAAGCGTCACAGCAAATCGCTCACAGCATGGCTGCAACATGATATATTTTCGCAAAACGTTCTCTCTTGTTATCAGAATTGAGAAACTGTATGATACAGCCCTTATCGCCACTATCACCCAACAGTTATCGCACCGACTGACATGTGAAACGACTTTTGTAACAGCCGGTTATTTGATCTAGTATCAAGTATTGTTGATATTGTTATCATAGGAGAATGTCGGAGAAAACGTGCCTTAGAAGAACTAGAACGCATGACTGTGAAGTCATAAAGTCTATTTCGTCATTTTTTTATTTTATTATTTGAGCTCGGTTTTCTCTTGACTCTAGTCGACAAAGTCTACGATGGAGTGAGCTTATCCAGAAGAAGCCTCTTCACTCTCACTTTGAAGAGATTTGAGTTGTATGAGTTCGGAAACACAGACGCAGGTAGAGAGTCAGTAAAACAGTAAATCTGATCTATTCATCTCCTGCCGAAATTAAATAGAGTATTTACAGTTCAGTATTCGTACACGTCAGAGCATGTTTCGGACCATTAAGGGCCCGTAAGGCCCGGTGCGCCTGAATATGTTTGAAGAAACTCATACAAAATATTTGCCATCAATATTTTCGCCAAGCCTGAAAATCCCGGTAAATCCTAAATCTGATATGTATATATAGAACCCAAGTACCAACTGATTAAAATTTAGGATAGGACACAGTTTCAGCGCATCACACACAAGTATAATTTTAATTAAATTAACGTTTTTTTCTCATGCCTATACCGAGAATACATTGAACGCCCCTCGTAACAGTACAGTCCGAAGAATCGAGCAAAGAATTGGATCAAAGATTACGATCTTTGTAACGGTAACCTGTTTTTCGGGTGACTGAACACCTCGATATAGGAGATAAGCAGCGCATTCGACTTGTGTGACATTAATCCTTAATGTGGCATATGAAAAAAGTTGAAAAATAATAAAAGGAATTCGGATGCGTCTTCGAGTCAAGTGCTAAAAGTCAACAATCTGTTAGATACCCAGACCATTTGAAATTGTTTTGTTTATGATTTCAAGAACATGAATGGCCTGTTACACTACTCACAAATAAGTTCTGTGGAATTTCTTATTTGTTAAATGATTATAACAAAGAAAATCTGTTGCAATTTTAAATCTGGTCAACCGTACTGTGAAACTGTCCATAATCATCATTTTGGGGTCCATGATTAAAAGAACATGGACATAATGACACGAATGATAGTGTAGTGTTAAAATAATAGTGACAATGACACACTTAATAACACATGAATAAAGTGTTTACATCATTATATTAGACTCTAAGAAAGTGGAACGGACTTGTAAAGTACAATCAACACTATTCTAAGATTTAAAATAATTATCACGTAAAAATTAGTTTAGATAAAAATTGCTTATTAGTCTTATAGGCTAGATTGTAATTCATTATTAAGAACCTGGTTCTTTTTAATAAAGGATAAAAACAAATGACACGTCATGAAACGCTTATGCATACATACACATTTATTGGGGAATATTTATTTACCGACGCCATTTTGGATCGCAAAGCGTTATTGCGAACCTTACGGCAATCATCTCGTCGATATAATCTTGTTGGCATGTTTGATATTGGATATGTCAACATACCCATGACGTTGGTGAAATGAGATGCCGACGTAAGTAACTCAATAATATTAGAGAAGACGACTTGTTTAAAGGCAGTGAGGAGGTATAAGTATTCGTTAAAGGAGTTCGTCCGGGAAAGTTCTGCTACCATACGCAAACTCAACTCAAACTCAAATCATTTATTTCAGATAAACCAATTACAGGCACTTTTGAATTGTCAAAGGGTCAGTCAGTCAGAAAAATGAAGCTAGATACCCATTCCAAAGCTTAGTAGGTACGAGTACCTATGGAGAAGAACGGGCAAGAAACTCCATGGACACTCTTTTAATTCAACATATAGTTACAAAAAAATATATTTAAGTACATCATTCATGTTGAAATTAAAAATGTGAGAACGATGTAGAAAGAGGTGCACGTTTAAAGCATCCGTAATAAAAAAGATAAAAACAATTCAAAAATTTAAATTAAAATAAGCCGCGGCAGCCAAGAGATGACCAGTTCCTACTGACGGCGCCCGTTCAACACAACCACAGGTGTGTTTCCGAACATGACGTATGGATCAGCACCATTCAGCTCAACCACTTTGAAGGGAACTTAATGATCCAACACACACGGCACCACCAGCGACACATTTGAGTGAGCATGACATACTCTCAGCCGCCAGGACACATTCAAGTCAATGAAAGACGAGCCTAGTAAATGATGGCTTTAAAGTAGGTACATAGTGCTCACACATGTGCTATGCAATTATACATTGTTAAGAGATTGAATTTATACGATGCAAAGATATTTTTACAATCTTCAGCAGCTCCAACAATATTTTCGAATGCTAATATCAATTAATTTATGCGCCCATGTGGAGCAGGACCAGCGTTGAGCCAAGCATATTAATGCAATTCTACCACTAAGCACCGTTGGTGTTCCAGTTTGTAAGCTAATGGGTGTCAAATTAATAATAGGACCCTGAGACATTTTAGTTTTGGCTTCACTCTGTGTGTGAAGTCTTTGGTAGTGTAGGTGTTCATAGGCGGCGGAAACTATCATAAAGGCCAATCAAACATATTAAAGCGTAAGTCAGTCATATTAATAAATTATTAATATTAATTATTTTATTCTGTTCCCAACATATTTTATGCAAAATAAAGATGTTTTATGCTATTCTAAAAAAAACATCCACACTAAGGGTATGTCGTAACTCACGACAACGGTGTAGAGTCAGCTCTTGGTTACTATGAAACTCAACGGGCAAAACCCTAAACAGGCATGTGAGAGACGTAAACAATCATTATCTCTGAATGCTAAAGACAATTTAGTACCAAATAAAACAAAATGAACCTTGGTGATCTTGGAATAAAACGTCATTTGATACGCTGTATCTTTCACATTGTCATAATTTGTATCTTTTGTCCTGCAGCTGGTTCAGTGATCCGTATGATGCAACACTTCCTCACTCCTGAAGTATTCCGTCAAGGCCTGGTCATCTACATTAGAAACAAGTAAGTTAATCGTTATGGTCACAAATTTTAATCAGATTAAATATTGAATACTCTGATACGTAAAAGAAATAATCTCAATTTTTTATAGAATTCTCCAGTCGCAAGACAATTCAAATTTAAAAATATTTTATGTCACACACATACATATTATCATGTGTAGGTGAAATATTGCTGGTAATAAATCAAGCCACAAAAAGAAAACCACCTATCAAAGATCTATAGAAAGATGTAGCGTAGATCGGGCTTTGGTCCTACAAAGATCGTCACTCCACCTAGCTTGAGGGCATTGTACCTAATATCTGATCAATTACTTCTTCCAGCACCCGTGACGCAGCATCTCCCCTAGACCTGTACGCTGCCCTCCAGGAGGCTTTGATCGCGTCTAACCATAGCATCCCCTACACCTTGAATGATGTGATGCAACGCTGGGCCAACCAGGGCGGTTTCCCAGTACTGACCGTTACCAGGAGCGCCTCTGCTGGCCAGTCTCTTGTTGTTGAACAGGTAAGGATGTAGATGTTGTAGTTTTCTAAAAGCAAGATTTGACGTGCCTCATAAGAAATCTATTTGGTTTCCATAATCCTGTAATAGTGTTTTAGCTTACGCGCAAACTGTAACCATGAACTCAGCACATGATTCTGAACCCCCTATCGTAGAAATTTATCGTCAGTTATCAAAAAAGAACTAAGCTGTTTCATAGAAAAGTGCAACACTTACGCGGTCAAAAAGTATGGAACAGCTTTTTTTTTTAAATGACGGCGAAAATTTTCAACGCAGGGCGGTTCAGAATACGGCGAGCAATGGGCAGCTCGCCGTCCGGTAAGGACCAGGCCCGGGTCGATGGCGCGTTGTGTTCCACGCGTGCCTCAAAGAGATGTCAGCATACTTGACGGGGTCCGATAGGGCCGATGTCTGCCGAGGTCGCGGATTGTTCGAAAGAGTTACCGTGGCCCTGGCGCACAGGCAACTGAAGGAACACGGGTGGGTTTTAGTCAGTAAGAGTCTGATACGCCCTTTCGCTACGCCCAGAGCGGGAGAGGTCATTTGATGATTTCCCACCCAAAAAAAAAACGTATGTTCAGAATCATGTAATGAACAGTTGTTTGTAACAGTTTTGCGTTTCGATGTTCCTACCACCTTGTATATATTTATCATTTAAACTAGTAATCAAAATTCAAAATTTGGGTGTGATAGAGTGACATAGTCAATATTTTGACAAAGCTCATTAATAAAGATAAAAAAAGATGTGTCGTTAATTTTAATTTGTAGGCAATGTGCATTTTGTAGTTGGTCATTTGGATATGTGGATCGCATTAAAGTTTTAGAAGTTTTGTACATTTTATAATTCAAATGACTTATGAGTTTTACATCCGGTTTCTAAAAATCAAATAATTACAAAAAGCAAAAAAATAAAGTTAATTGCCTATCGTTTTTTCAGTCAGCCAATCACAGGAGCTATCGTGAGTTTTACAGTCTGTGTTTTTCGGGATGACTTTCAGAAACGGCTGTTAATGTATTTTTACTCAATACATATTTTTCCTAAAAAGAGTATTTACAATCCTCTGAAAGATTACTCAATACATTTTTTTCTAAAGACTCAATCCTCTACGACTAACTTACTATGTAAGACCAGCCTTTTGCTACGAAATAAGTAATTCTAGAACAGACACCCAGGTATGCAGCTCTCGTACTTATTCGTAATAAAGCATAAGTAACAATGTTCTCTAGAGAGCCGAGAGAGGATCTGTGCCGAGCTGATTATGCAGGCTTTGTTTTATCCAGGCTTATTACAAATAACGAGTTAGGTTCCGTTTCAGTAGGTACTTTAGTACGAATGTAAGATTTCTTTATTTATAATATATTTTTGGGAAAACAAACAGTAGTATACTAAGCGTAAACAGTGTTATCTTAAAATTAAACTTAGCAAATATACTACCCACAAAATTTTCCATAGATTACTATATTATCTAATAAAAACAAGCTGTTAGTAAACGTTAACTGTAGTAGGGCTAACTTAATGAAAAAGAAGTTATAAGAAAAAAAAAAGTTAAACTATTTTCTATAAAAGAAGTAACAAACAAAAAATGAAAAAATAATAAACTTGGGTAATGTTTCATACAGGTTCCAGCCTATTAATAATCCTGCCAGGGTCGCGGATTGTTCTAAAGAGTTACCGGGGCCCTGGCGCACAGGCAATTGAAGGAACACGGGTGGGTTTTAGTCAATAAGAGTCTGACACGCCCTTCCGCTCCGCCCAGAGCGGGAGAGGTCATTTGATGAGTTCCCACCCAAAAAAAAAAAAGAAGCCTATTAATAATGATACCTACATTGAGTATTGTGTTGTTACCTACTGCCGATCCTTTAGAATTTTAATTCAAATGTTAAAGGTGCAATTTATTCATGATTCTAAAAATATCATAATTATTATTAAGTGGTTCTAAATTTAATCTATGATAAGTTGAGTTTTTTTTAAATGTCATGTGTTTAAAACACAATGAAGATGTGAAAAGAGTATTTCAGCTGAACATTACTGTTCAGCTGAAATACTCTTTTCCACACCAACTCTTTTACCCTTTTCAACTTCTGTTTACACAGAAGTTTTCTCTGGTTATAAAGATAACAACTTATACATAGTCTAAAGCTACGTCCAAATTTGTTCTTTTGTTCTTACCGTTCCTCCGTTCCATATACTCGTCGCGATCCAAGAACGCTAGTTTGGATGCGAGGGATCGGGGCGTACCTCAAAACGTTTGGAGACACCGTAACGCCGCCGTGCCGTTCCGAACGGCATCCAATCTCGCGTTCTTGGATCGCGGCGCGGATATGGAACGGAAGAACGGTACGAACAAAAGAACATAATAATCTGGACGAAGCTTAATGCTTCTTTAAAATTTTAAGAGAATTTAAACTAGTTGCAAACGTATTAATAACATAAAAACAAGGAATACTACTTTATCAAATCACACCTTGAAGACTTGTTGAATATAGTTATGAAAATGAAGCTGCCGCCGCTCCGCAACGAGTGCAATTTCTTAGTCATCTATAATATATTATAATAAAAGATGAGATTTCAGATTCTAGATTTATTATTATAACTTTGGGATAGGAATAAAATAGGTTAAAGAAAATTGTGTTTTCGAACTCATATTGTAGTAGTTATGTAGGTACTTCGTTTAAGATAATTGAAGGCAGAACTATGATGATCCAAAATTGCCATCGCGGGGTTATCACAAACTACCTAAATAATTAAACAGTAAAACAATTAGGCAGGCTTAACAATAAAAAAAATAAACAAATACCAGAAAAACATGTCCTAAGTCCTCTTAGGATATGTTTTTCTGGTATTTGTTATTTTGCCTCCTGGCAGTGAGTATAACAAAACCTTCTATGATGACGAAAATTATGATTTAAGGAACAATTTTCATCACAAAACTGTTGAACTTGAGCAATTTCTAAGTTGTATAGAGATTTTCGGTACGGGGACCACTTTGAACGTTATTTCGGTCGACGCATTGTGTCTTTGATATTCTATATTACAGCTAAAGTTTGGTAGTTTTAACGATGCGAGGTCAAAACTATGACCTAGAACTATTTAATTAGTTACTCGAAGGCTGTAACTTCAAAATTCCTAGTGTGTGGTAATATTATGACATCGTAGACTATTGCACAGTAAGCTATTAACAGATATTTTTATATTTTGTTTGGAATAAAAGTGACCACTGATAACCACTACTTTTCCAGGTTACTTGTAATTTATTTGGCATTACATTTACTATTTAAGTGTTTGAGCTGTATTCATCAGGCTCATGACTAGAGTTAATTCTAATTTTTCGTATTTCTCATAATAGTTATATGATATTTTTTTGGTTTATAATAAATGATTTTATTTCTGTAAATAGGTTTGTACAAACACTTTTACACGTCAATCATATTTTTTAAACTAGATGAGGTCGGCGTTTCCTATCTAACTAATTTGAGAAGAAAGGCTGAAACAAACTCATAATTCATCAATAATAATCCATCTTGGATTTACTCTTTTACCTACAACCAATTTTTTAGGCAATGCATGGAATGAAAAGAGCCCAGAAGTAGAAATCACATACCTACGCTAAAATTGCAAAAATCTTTTCACAAATCCTCAACCTCTATTTTTGTCCCCAGGTCCGTTACCTCACAGACAATACCCTGCGCTCCAACGACCGCTGGCACGTTCCCATCAACTGGGTCCTGTCCACCAACCCTGACTTCTCAGACACCAGCCCTCAAAATTGGGTGCCTCCAAACTTCCCCGCCAGGTCTTACGATATCCCTGGATTATCGGCCGCTGAATGGTACATCATCAACAAGCAGCAGACTGGTAAGTAAAAGAAGTCAGTTAAGACAACTGGTATTATGATTTTGTAAATGATAAAGAAGCCGACTTGTGAAAAAACGGTCTTACAAAAAAAAAAAAATATGAACGTCACATTTGATAACACGCCTAGCAGAAGTTATCAAGAGATATAAGGTACTTTTAGCTATATATATTTGTGGCTATGTAATAACAGCCGCACGTGTCGATCGATCAGGTTAGGCTGCGGTTGTCACTGTTGGTCCGTGGATGGGTGGGCATCTTTACATATCAAGGCCCCACTGTGCCTCGGAAAGTACGTAAGAGCGCCTTCGCACTAGCGTTTGTCCAGCGTAGGCGTTCGATAAATGTATACGCAGCGCAGACGCTGCCACTACGCGGCGCAGGCGTCAGTGCAAGGGTAAATGAATACGCTGCGTTAGCGCCACAGGTGCGCGACGATTACTGCGGAGTCATGTATCAATCCTGTTCACATTCGACCTCTCCCTGCCACCCGCAGCCGCGCGCCCCTGCGCCCGGAAAGGACAACGCAATTGTGTGACGTCTGCACCGCGTTAGCGCAGCGTTCAAGTGACTTCAGAGGAAACGCCGCAACAACGCGAGGCCTGCGCCGCGTTGTCACGGCGGTGCGCTGCGCATACGTTTATCGAACGCCTACGCTAGACAAACGCTAGTGTGAAGGCGCCCTAAACCGTTGGTCCCGACTGTCATTCGTGTATCTTTGGCGTGTTATAAGCCCGAAAGTCTGACAACCAGTCTCACCAAGGGGTATCGTGTTACCCAGTAATTGGGTTGTGGAGGTCAGATAGGCAGTCGCTTCATGTAAAATACTGGTATTCGGCTACATCCGGTGAGACTGGAAACCGACCCCAACATGGATGAGAAAGGCAGATGATGACAAAGAAAAACTAACAGATTTTTCTGTGGTATTCTCGGTCAATACAAATTAAACAACTTAATATTAATTTGTTTAAAAGTTAGTCAATCAGGATTTTAGACTGAAGTGAAGATTAATGTCAATTAAGTCACCGTATGATTATGGACATCGTTAGTTTATAAATCTATCTCGCGAGATTACAAACTATCTAAAAATTAAGAACTGTACCAAGACATTTACAATTTAACACATTATTTTTCAATAGTTTACAATCTATCCATGGGAAACCGATAAAACATAACTCATTTGGTTGGGGTGCCCTGGCTTAGTTATAGCGACCAATTCGGCTACCGCCAAGAGCAACAGTCAGGGACGGTTCACAAATTTACTGGTGATAAAATCGGACCGAATGTGAACCCTGTCGGTAAGTGCAGGTTCGTTTACCATTTGAACGGTTTGACATGGATAGATCATGAACTATAGAAAGTTAATACGTTATATTGTAAGCAGTATGGTACAGTTCACAATTTATCGACAGTTTTCCATCTCAAGAGATAGATTATAAACTAACGGTGTTCAAAATCATACGGTAACATGTATAAGTTGCATGCCGATCATTGCAACACACTTGTCGGTCATTCTACAAATATTTATCAGTCAATCTCAGCCATTCAGCAATCCGTTTGTTCCTCTAGTCATGATCATAGGCAATTATAAAAATTTATCTTGTTTCTCCTTCCTCAGGTTACTACAGAGTGAATTACGACACCCAGAACTGGGCTGCCCTAGCTAATGCCCTCAACAACAGCCACGAGGTTATCCACGTGCTGAACCGAGCACAGATCTTGGATGATGCTTTCAACTTGGCCAGGAATGGACGTTTGGTGAGGAGACCAGATTTTTTACATAGCCTTTCTTTATTTAAACTAGTATTTGGGACAATAAAATATAATTTTGCGTTGAAAGTGATACTTTTTACCCGAAAGCGGCGTACTCCAAAAGAAAGTTAATGTTTTTTTTAAGTAGAATTTATAATAAACAAGCTGACCCGACAGACGTTGTCCTGTCTTAACTATGAATGTCATATGTCGTCTAGTTTTAGTTTTGACTATTGAGTAAAACTAAAACTATCGACTCATTTATCAACCGATCCATCTGTGTTGAACGATATTTGCAGCGCGCATTCTGTCAATCGCTGACAGTTATTGCAAACAACTGACAGTTATGTAAAATTAATATTGGCGTTAAGTTTTCTTAAATTTTGTAACGTCCCTATCAACTTCCTTATTTTTTAATTTCATAAGATCCTTCTCCAGACAATAACGAACATAACAAAAAAAAAATGGGAAATCGGTCCAGCCGTTCACGCGTGATGGCGTGACCAAGGGAAATAGGGATTCTTTTTTATATATATAGATAGACTAGCTGCTGCCCGCGGCTTCGCCCGCGCGGACGTCGGAAATTATCCTACAGGAACGTGCTACTGGGATAAAAATTAGCCTATATTACTCCATATAACATCAGATATCTGTCACTGAAAGTCCCGTCAAAATCGGTCCAGCCGTTTCGGAGATTAGCCGGAATAAACACACAGATAGACAGACAAAAAATGTAAAAAAAAATGGTATATGTACCATGTATACATATATGTACCATATGCATTTAGTAAAAAGCGGTTATTCTAATATTACAAACAGACACATCAATTTTATTTATTTGTATAGATATGTTTATAGACGGTTTACAATGTTCCGTCTCTAAGGAAGGCAGTACCTACTAAGGATTTTACATATATGAGTGATCAAGTTATGAAAGCGTTTGCAATTTTATAAGTAGAAACCTGATGTGAAAAAAAGTGTGACCCAATTTTAATTCTTAAACCAAAATAATAATACGAAAAAGTTAATTAAAATATTGCATTCTTCTTTCAAACATTACACCGAGTGCACACAAAAGGTATTTCAATTCGTCGCGATAATTGGAGTGGAATAAAACAGGATTGCGGCTTGCAATATTAATAGCTGGTCTGAGCAGAATAGTAACGAGATTCTGCTTCAACCCGCTGCAACTTGTGCTATACAAATTGTACGAGCTCGAGAGCATTGGACAAGTTTGTATGAGAATCTATGCCTTCGCTGTGGTTTTGTTCATGTCTGAAAGTTGGTGTAGAGGTTTTTAATTATTCTTGACTCATTAACTAGTGAGGTTTTCATAATGTGTAAGAAACTAAGAACAATCTTTACCATTTCTAACGAGATTCTCTTTTTTTTGTTTAATGCTTACAGAGATGAATCGCTTGTAAGTATTTTGAGTTTTGTATTGTTCTAAAAGTCAATTAGCGGGGGTAATTGCATAACAGACACGCAATACTTTTTAACCGACTTCAAAAAAAGGAGGAGGTTCTCAATTCGACTGTATGTTTTTTTTTTTGTATGTGTGTAGGTCAGAACTTTTTTCTAGGTGAACCGATTTGGATGATTATTTTTTAAATGAAAGCTTGTGCTTCACATGTAGTTCCATATAAATTCGATCAAGTTCTGATTAGCAGTTTTTAGGTTATCCTTAATACTGCGTATTTTTTCCAACTTAGTTTATATTGATGATGTTTTGATAAGTTCCTGTCACTGTTATTTACATATCAAATAGTGGTTGGTATACGAATTGCATGGGGTAGGTAACACAACTCAAAAGTGAAAAATAATAAACTTTTTTACCAAAAAACAACCGACTTCCAAGAAAAACACTAAAGAACGTGAAAAATAACTTTAATTTCGGAAGTCGGTGTCTTTGGTTTTGTATTTTCGTTTTTGCCCACCGACTTCCGAAATTAAAGTAATTTTTCACGTGTTTTTTTGGAAGTCGGTTGTTGTTTGTAAACAAGTTTTAATTTTTCACTTTTTGGTTGCGGTACCTACCCCACACAAATTCGTATACCACTACTTGGTATGTAAATACCAGTGACCGGAAATTATGAACACATCATCAATATAAACTAAGTGGGAAAAATATGCAGTATTAAGGATAACTCAAAAACTACTAGTTAGACCTTGACCAAATTTAAATGGGACTACATGTGAAGTACCAGCTATAAAATAGAAAAAAAAATATCCAAATCGATTTACCCAGAAAAAAGTTCTGAGCGAACACAAATAAAAAAAAACATGCAGTCGATTTGAGAACCTCCTCCTTTTTTGAAGTCGGTTAAAAAACCAAAGACACCGTCTTCCGAAATTAAAGTTATTATTCACGTTTTTTTAGTGTTTTTCTTGGCAGTCGGTTGTTTTTTTCGTAAAAAGTATGGAGGTATGGGGAACAGGGTGTAAAGTTCACTCATACTCTATAGAAAAGGGAGGATCCTCCGACCAGACGGGTGTTGTGTCTGGTGGGCAACTGCCCGACGGTTGATGTCGGGACGTTTGTACATATGCTAGTCGCGCGGTAAACTCTGCTTGCGCGATGCAGGATTTGCGTAACGTCAGTAGGACGTGTAGCACGCATGTGGCGATGTTGATACCGCTACAAAAGTTTTACATTTTTACAGATCAACCACATTCGTTTTTTTTTTTAACTTGGCGAATGTTCAAGAAGCAGTGGATTAGCAATTTATTTCCAAACCCGTCGGTTTGTGATTGAAAGTGTGTAACGCAATTGGGGTGCAGTTCATTCATATGAGATGACTTATGAGCTTATAATCGCACATTGCTCTTCTTTCAAATCGATCTTTAGTAAGCAGACAATTCGAAGAATCCAGCATTTGCATTCTATATCATGTAAATATTCAATATCCATCCATATTCTGACTAACGGGCCGAAGGAATCATTGCACATTCCCAATAGTTACTTCTATGTAAATACAAGATGCACTGAGATATTCAATATATGGAGCTTTTAAAATTCCGAATAACATGTTAGATGAACGAAGACATTTCGTACGTATTTCGTTATGCTTTGTAAGAATATCGGATGGAATTGAAATTAAAAGAGAGAAAAAAGCTTTTTTGTTGATAATGCCTTTTCAATTGGGTCTAAATGCATACATGGGTAGAGGTTATGAGAGCAATCAAGGTGTTAGTACTTTGATTGTATATACAGCAATAAAGTTTATGAAGCTTAATTTGTTTATGTTAATTAGTATTTAGTGTAAATTACACCCTAACGAAAAGGTAACTACTAATGATAAATAAATAACTAACATCTAGTGTTGTCACATCTTTAAAATTCGAGTCGAAACTAATAAGTCACTGTACACGTACCTACATTACCTTCAATATAGATTAAAATAAAATGTAACTACGAATCTGTTTTTTTCAATTTTGCGTAAGTAACGTGCATAAATACATTACACTTACGCAATATTCAAAAGAAATTGTCTCTTAAAGTATTGATATACATTTTATAGTGTTACGAACATGGTATCCAAGTTTTTTCGCAAAGTTGTTATTTCACGAGAAAATCGCTCTTGAATTTTGCACAAGTATAACGTATTTAATGCTCGTCACTGTAATTATTACAATAAATTTTAATGAATATTTGATTTATCGGTATAATGTATTGTTGTCATTGTATTGTGATTGATATGTATTGATGTATCCTTATGTTATATATCTATTACCAGAACTACGAGTACGCCTTCCGCCTGTCGAGTTACCTGGACAAGGAGAAGGACTACATTCCTTGGGGAGCCGTCAACCCTGCGTTTACATACCTCGACTCCGTACTCAGTGCTTCTTCCGTATACAATCTATTCCAGGTAAATGGCTGTTACTTTTATATTATTCAGATGTACCCAACGCGGTAAATTGGTGATGTGAACAAGTAATATCAACAGTTATAATGCAAGATTTATTATTGTGTATTTTAAAAATATAAAATCATACTTGTGTTTCTTAAAAGGGAGGACAGAGGTATCAAGTGGACTCACCATTTTGACAGATATATTGTCACATTTAGAGGATGCGCCTATTGCCATTAACAGAGCACCAATTATGGCTGCGAGTTGTTATTAAAAATTCTCTAATGGAAAAACTTAAACACACTTTGCCCTGCCTACAAATCTTGAAGTTCTGACCCAATGCTCAACGGTTAAGCTTGCCGTCACTAGACTAACGAGTCTTATTATCCTGTGTGAAGATATCATTCAACAATAATGTTCTAAAATTGACTAAACTCACCTTTCGGTAAATCTTAAAACCTTTTTCTCTTTTACAGCAATACGTTCTGCACCTGTCTTCGTCTCTATATGAAGAACTTGGCTTCGATGCAGCGGCTGATGAGCATCACGTGACTCCTTACCACAGGAACATCATTCTAGACCTGAACTGCCGTCACGGCAATCCTGACTGCATCGAAAAGGCTCAGGAGAAGCTTGAAAGTTTCAGGAATAACCCGAGTAAGTATTTGTAAGAAACTAGAATAAGATTCACTGGTAAAAATCTACGAGTTGAGTGCTGTTTAAGTTCTCTTAGAAAGATTGAGGCAAAAAACGTTAAACGTTACTCAACTCGAAGGTAAGTTGGCTTAGCATTATTTCTGGAAAGTTCAAGACAGAGGTGGAACACATCGCAACCAAATCACATTCTGAAAAACAAATGAATATGCTAAAGTTTTGACAACAGTTGGCTTTGCAATCCCTGTTAAATTATAAAGTACTCATATTAGGGTTGAGTTACCTGTGTTTTATTCAAGAAACGTGACAATCTTCCATATTGGTTAAAGACGCTCGTCATTAATCATAAGGATTTTTCAGTAACTATAAAACCCACAAGTCTCTTTCAACATTTTGAAGTTTTTCGGCCAATGATAGTTACGACCATCTGATCATCTTCAAACTCTCTACTAGCTGTGCGCCTGAACCCTGACATCCAAACCCTGGTCTACTGCTCTGGTCTCCGAGGAGGTAGCGTGGAGAACTTCAACTTCCTCTGGGACTTGTACCTGGCCAGCCAAGACTCCAGCGAACAATCCATCCTGCTGAACGCTCTTGGATGCACTTCCAATGAGGAGAGGCGTACTTTGTAAGTTATGCTTTACTTTGTAATATTGGCTCTACACTATAATATTAGTGTGAATATTCGCGATATTTAATTAATACAAAAATAACTTTCGTTAACGTTTATTCTGTAAAACCGTACAGATGAATAATGTCATCAGCGATCCTCATTCCACATTGTTTTTTTTTATTGAAGGCCAGATCAGCTATCAATAATTTTACATGCAATTTGGGCTATTTCATATACCAATAAAACTATTCTTTAACTAAACGCATACAGACCAAATCTCTTCAAAGTGAGAGTAAACAGGCTTCTTCCGGGTAAGCTTATAGAGGTATGAGGAACAGGGTGTAAAGCTCACTCATACCTCCATAGAAAAGGGAAGATCCTTCGACCAGACGGGTGTTGTGTCTGGTGGCCAACTGTCCGACGATTGATGTCGGGACGTTGTATATATGCTAGTCGGGCGGTAAACTCTGCTTGGGCGATGCAGGATTTGCGTGACGTCAGTGTGACGTGTAGCTCGCATGTGGCGGTTTAGATACCGCTACAAGCTCACTCCATCGTCGACTTTGTCTCTGTCATCTCTGACCTAGACTAGAATCAAGAGAGAAAAAAAAACATCCCAAAAAAAAAAGAACTTAACGAATGGCCAAATAAATAAAATAGAGCTAAAGGAGCCGACATTATATTATTATATTATAAAAAACTGGAAACGATACCGATCTAAAATGTATCATGCAGATACTGAAAGATTGCGACCAATACTAGATAAAACAGTTTACACTCATGATACATCGGAAAGTTTGCCATCGACAGCATAAAGGTATATTGAGCAATACTCGAGCTTATCTTTAAAGGAAATCTGATAGTGAAGTTAAGATTAAAGTGTTTCGTAAACCTATACAATAGAATCACCTTTTAAAGAATACCTTCGATCATGTGCCATGTCGTTATTTTTTCACCCATGTTTGGGTCGACTTCCAATATAACTGGATCTAGTTGAGTACCAGTATTTAAAATAAAGATCAAAGGCCACTCCTACTACTAATTGGTTACTGGCAATTAATGCACTAAATACTTTATGCAAATCAAAAACTTATTTCTGAAATCATGTAACGAAAAAGCCATACGCCACCTCCATGCGATTTTCTCTATGAGATAGTTTTCATGGTTTTCAAGGGCGCTAAAGCCGATTGTGAGGTCAAAATGAATATCAAAAAGGCAACATTTTTTTTTTTTTGGGAATTGCTTCTCGATGGTCAAACTAGGAGATTGTCGGCTGTTTAACTGGACATGCCTGTAGTTGCCTTAATAATTTAAGGCCCGCAGCTAGTGCTTACAAAACTTACAAACTAGACAACTCCACGCTAAGGGCACCCCTTGTGAGGTATGGACCTCGGCTTAGGGCGTCGCTGAGGGAGGACAGCAAGGGATAGCCTTGTTTGGAATTAACGATAACTTTATGACAGCTTTTAATATAAATACTAGATGGCTCTGAATTAAAATTGCGTATTAAATTCACACTGTTTCTCTCTCTGTCTCTATCTATTATATACGAGTGTGCGTACATGTATCTCGTAAGGAACTTTTTTCCTGACGGGGCCCCTCGACCATAAAGAAAATAACCGTGCATAAAGAAAGAAAATACCAAGATCGTTATATATCCTAACAAACAAACAAACTCATTTCGCATTTATAATATTATTATAAATGCGAAATGAGTTTGTTTGTTTGTTACGCTTTCACGCTAAAACGGCTAAACGGATTTGAATGAACTTTGGCACATCGGTAGACCATGACCTAGGTTAGGCCATAGAATACTTTTTATTCCATTCATTGGTTTCCGTGCGATAATTTGCGACCTCCATGCTGGCGAAGCCGGGAGCAAAAGCTAGTATTATTATAAAATTCAGGTTCCATCGCTAAATCCAACACAAATAATTCATGTTAATTCAAAAACACTTGATCCAGGAGGCCTAGAGAACTGAAAATCGTTTTCAAAGCATGTTCCTACAACGAGGTTCAACAGGAATGTGCACAGTAAGCTTATCGGTAGCTTATGCCAATCCTAAATAATTTTGACTTTTCCACCATCGCGGCATCGGTATCCTTGATAGAATGTCAGTTTTTCTAGACACTCTGTTATCTACTTCCAGCGGTTGTTCGGATCTAATAATCGCATTTTTCTGTCCACCAGCTACTTGAACCAGGTTATCAGCGACGAATCTCCGGTGAGGGAGCAGGACAGACATACCATCTTGGTCTCAGTCACCAACGCAGGCCCCAACAGCACGGAAGCAGCCCTAGACTTCGTCATTGAACACTTTGCTGAAATCCAACCAAGGTAAAAACATGTTTATTTAACAAAGTCTAAAGTTGAACTCTTTGGGAAAGAATTAGCTCGGGAAAGAACTTCAACTACACACCTTTAATCACTGCAAACAGTGACAATTTAGACACACACATTCTAGTAAGTGTAATAAGAGGTCCTTTACAATATTGTACCTGCTCATGTATACGCTTTATTGAATCAAATGTATTGTATAATCACACAAACAAAAAAAACAAAAAAATTGTGTACAAGAAACTCAAGCTATAAAACATAATAACTATTATTTCGAAAGAAGTGTATATCATCACCAGACATCATCAGATTAAACTTATATCTTTTTTACAGAGTGCAAGGTCTGACTGGCACAACCAACATCTTGAATGCTTTCTCCAGGAGACTTACAAGCCAAGCACACTACGAAAAGGTACGTAGATACAAAGGCATTCCACGAAGGGAGAACTATTATACTAACTAAGATTAATGGCGTTTTATGAATGTTTAAAGACAGTTAAAATTAAGTAAGACCGTATTATTAATTAATGCTAAAGTATTAACACATAAAGTACCAGGCAACACAATGTTGAAATTCAAACCTATACTAGCGCCAGCGTCAGCTGACGAGCTAAGAATCAATATCAATGTGAAAAGATGAATGGGTTGTGATGAAGATCTGATTATGAAAAACTGGCATGCGTTAAAACGAGATCCATACACTGAAATGCCGATGATAAAGCTAGATGATTCATCAACATGACGAAGAAGATATTGATGAAAAAGCCATTCTTTAGATTCGCAACCAAGAAGATTTAAATTAGGGAGAAATTATAGTTTCTGTATTAAAATAATACGCCCGTAAATATGTAATCCGTTGTTGCCCAACATTTACTTGAATTTCTCTTTCACCTTTCCACAGATCGACGAATTGTTTGACCGTCACCAAAACATATTGACAGCTGGTGAGTTGGCTTCAATCAGTGGCATCAGAGAGAATATCGCAGCCTCCATCACATGGAGTACTCAAAACGCCGAGATCGTGGAATCTTGGCTTGAAACCAACTACGGAGCAAGCAGTGCTCCTGCCCTAGTATCTGGCCTCATTGTTCTAATTTCCGTTGTAGTCACAATTTTCAATTATTAATAAGTTTTATTTTGCCATCTACTTTCTGTTTAGCTTCTTTATTTTCGGAGAGTTCTTTGTTGAAACCGACTAGATCAATTTTTTTACCAGCTTTATTTTTTATTTATGTTAAAAAGCCATTGCCTTTTGTCTGACGACAATGGCTACTTGTGAATATAAGTATTTTGGCTTGAACTTAAGTTTTGTTATTTAGGGGATACAAGACTATACGTATAGAAATTCACACTAGTCAATTTTTATATAAAATAATTTTGATAATAACAGTATTTTAAAACATATTGAAGAAGCTATTTTGAACATGGATTCAAACTTATAATTTAAGTACAATAAGCATAAAATTATATACGAATCTATAAGACGAAAATATTGTCGTAGAAAATGTTGAATTACCTTCACTAATTTATATTTCCATGAGCCTAAACAGATGAAACCAAGGTTGTTATTATAAGACATTATACACATACATAAGTACGAGTATATTATAAGATATTTTTATATAAACGTATTCCTTAAAGTTTTTTTACACCATTGACATCGATGTTTGTTACAATAAAAATATTTTGGTAAAATTATGTTTTTTTGGTAATCCAACTCCAAGTAATTTTCATAGTAACCCATTTTTTTAAGTCTATTAATGGTATGGGTATAACCACTCTCACACACACAAGCTCAATAATATAGGATCAACCTCTCTTGGCTCTAAACAAAAGAAGTGGATCGATTACTCATTCACACATGCATCATACATCAGATCGTCCTCACACATAATGCATCATATGTACCTCCAATCTATCCAAGCATTTGAAAATTTCAAATAACCCTGACTTGTCTTAGAGCTCTGTAATCTAAAACGAAATTGCTCAAAAAAGATAATCCAAAATCGATGGTCACTATGATACGACGTTTTGTACACTTGAGGTGCGAATTCTGGCAACAATTATGAAAATCTTTATACTTAATTTCCATAAGTTAGTCGGAAATTCAAGTCTGACAGCCAGTCTTACCAAGAGGTATCGTGTGCACTAGTTACTGGGTTGCGCAGGTCAGATAGGCAGTCTCTCCATGTACTGGTATTCAGCTGCATCTGGTTAGTCTGGAAGCCGACCCCAATATTGTTCAAAAAGGCTGGCATATTGATTGAATTGATGCAACTGTGTGATATGTAATATGTTTTGTGGGTACCCCAAAACATAATTAATTATTACACATTGGCAATTAATTGTAGCTACTCGTACACATTGATATAGTATTATGGAATGCCAATTGTAGACAATCAAATGAATGCTTGTCGATGAATACATGTTTTTTTTAATAAGGCTGACAGTCCTAAGGGACAGTCCTTTAAATAATATCTAAGGGGTAAAAAACTTTATGAATACTAAAATATTATCTCCAAATAATTAATATTTAAATAACTTTAAAAGAGTTGAACGTAGATTAAGCTACGTTGAGATGTACAATGTGATTGTGTGTTTAGGGTGATATTTTTCAGTATTTTTCGGTCCAGAGATAAGTATAACCCAAATCATTACAATCGTGAAGTGAAAATTTATGGCAGTAACTTAAAAATAATCAACTTACCTGTTTTTAGACAAATGAAAAGGCAAAAAATGCTGTTGATAAAAATAGTCGCTCAATATTCAAGTAGGTTCCTAATCTTGCAACGCACTGTAAATATTTTATCTTCGGGTTTTCAATGCCCCTGCAACGTAAGAATCAATTTTACGCAATTCTAGTTTAAGAACAACGCGATCAGTTATTTATAGGTCATCGAAGAAAACGCATATGCGTAAGTTCGATGAAAAATTACGATATAAAGTGTAGTCAAAATGGGTCTATTTAGTTTTGTGTTTCTAATTACTATAGTGTTAGTTTTAAGTAAGCCTGTGGATATTAATAATGTTAAAATTAAAGAACTTACTGTATTTGCTACAGAAGCAGCAGCAGTAGAAAACTTAAACGTGGTTAATTTAACTGAGAAATTCAGGAATGATGCAGTTTTCACGAATCAAATTCGTCCTGGGATTTCTATTAATTCATATGTTATAGAAATACAAGCTGATGTTAATGGAGGATCATTTAGTGGAAAAGCAACAATCTCGGTGTCTATAACTGATGCCGCAACAAGAGAAGATCCGGTCATGTTCTACATGGCTGATTTGGATGTAAGCTCTGTGATGTTCTCCATACTTGGAGGATCCAATCTCTACGCAGCCAATTTCAATGTTGACGTAGACGATGGTACTATAGAGATAGACCCTGGATTTCCTGCCACATCATACACGTTTATAATTGAATATACGGGATCTTTGGGAGTGGCTGGCAAAGGGTTGTACGCAGGACATTATGGGGACAAGTGAGTATTATTTATTTTAACTTCATGTACAGTAATGCTACATAGGCAGCATAGACACTGGTTATTATATATAAAGTATTTATTCTTGAAAATAGTTCCAGTCGAATGGAACTCGGATGGTAGGTACTTGTGTTGGTTTTTACGATAATTTACGGTATTGTATAAAGCAAATACTGACGAATAAAATAATAGCAACTGGATTTGAGACTGCAATGATTCATTCAACTACTATAAGGTTTATTTGATTGTCAAACACCGTGACACCGCAGCGTGTTTGCCCCCAAGATGGACCAATGCCCTGGCCGCATATTAAAACTAGAATAAACGCTATTATGTGAATAAGTGTGAGTGTAAGTGTGTGATAGTGAGATTGAGGGTGTTTAAGGGAGAGTGTGTGTGAGACAGAACATGAGAGTGGTACATGTGTGCAAAAATATTTTACCACATTTTCTGCTTCGACATAATTATGATAAATTTATTAACCAGAATGTTAGTATCTACCACAATTACATATTATAAAACTGTTGACAGTTTATGACTTAACTGCATTACTAGTTGTTATTTGGGAGTTTGTCTTCTACGCTTTACTAATAAATAGGCTTGGTTCAGAAGTACTCAAAAGAATTGAACTTACGAAAATAATCATCCAATTAACAAAAACTTACCAATTCAGGGTATGACTATTTTATCCCAAGTTCTCATGTGATTGTAGGCCTATTTTCGGTCAAATGATAATTCTGGCAAACGTTCTTCAGACAAGTGACATGCAGGCAAACGTGCCACACTCCTGCCTATCTATTTTGTAAAATATCACCGTCAAAACATTGGTGAAGAGATCTTCAAATGATCTGCCATTTCACCTGATGCCTAGTTCAGGATCCCTTCACCTAAGTTTTCCCGATGAGATTCTTACATAACAGATCGGCTGGTCCTGCGAACTTTACTGCGGTCTTGTTGACTCGCCGCCGGTCAATATCATGTCACCCTATGTAAAAATTCTACATTTATATCTGTAATAGTTATGGTGTACATAATAAAGAGTATTCTAGTCTATTCTAATATCAGTACTAGGTGCCTACTTGCGTATCATCGCAAGACCGCATCACTCTGAACTGACAGGCCCGCCCCGTGGCTCGTCAGCGTTGTTTAAAAAATACGGAGCACCACTCAAATTAACCAACCTAACTGCTTAGTTCGTTCGTACATTAGGAAAGACGCAAGTAAAATATCGGTAATCCCGACCGTGGATTTAAACCCCCTCATCGATCAGCCGTGGCTTTTATAAGACGTAACCATTCTTTGTTGTGTTTGGATTAGTTATTTCACGATTTTAAGTATTTTTATTGAACTAGTATTATTGGTGATTACTCTATCTTTATTCTTTTTTTTTAATATTTAAGAATCTTAACCACGTCATTGAAATATATATAAAAAAATAATTATAAAACACACAAATAGGTCGTTTTAATTTAATATCAATTCTCTTATATTCAATTCCGATCTGACATAGTTTTTGTTTTGTGGTAATGGTCACTCTAAAAAATAAAAAAAATTCAAAAGCAGTTTTCTGCGCATTGAAAGTTTGCACTATCTCAATATCTAACGATAAGTATATAAATTTCCAACAAAACAGAAATTCCATCTTCAATTTTATCTTTTTAAACCTAGTTGAGACATTATCGGCATGATCTCATATCTCTAGAGATGTTTCACGATTAAAATTTTACGTGTCTTCCTCACCGTTCCATTTCTTTCAAGACTGTCCAGCGACTCGACGCATGGGAGTGTGGGGAGTGAAGTGACCGGCCATTAAAACCCCATTCAAAATGGTTCGGACAAGGTTCAAGTGGAAGTGTATCTTCTTTTCATCCATAATCCTTTTTAACGTGTTCACAAAATCGTTACCGATAAACACGCAAATATACTCCCTTACTAACACAGACACCAGTTTTAAAAATTCGGAAACTCCCATTGTGATCGAACCTATAAAAGGGTTCGCCGTAACGGATAGTGAAACAATAGCAGAAAACAATACTGAAACAACAGCAGAGAACAAAAATGTGACTTCAGTGGAAGTGTCAGTGAATGCAACTCGTGACTTTATGTTCAGACAAAATGTTAGACCCGGTCAAACAGTACGGAGTTATGCATTGGAAATAACAGTGAACGGGGATTCATTCGATGGGCGTGCTGTTCTTGATGTTCTCTTAACCGCGGAGTCAAGGGAAGATGGAATAATTTTACATATTGATGGCCTAAATATCAGATCCGTGAGAGCAGGCGTATTTTCAGCTGCAAACGCCGTTGATGCTTTCTTTGGTATCGAGGATCAGCAACTGGAAATCTTCCCAGCGTTTGTGGCCTCATCATATTTTGTCGTTATAGAGTATACTGGACAACTCGCGGTCGGTGGACTTGGGCTCCACTTGGGACGATACAATCAAGAGTAATAACTTATTAATATACTAATATATTTATTTGATTTGGGCCGATTTTTAGTCGTCTGATAACTTTTATATGAAGAATAAATGTCTTCGCTCCCTTCAGGAATTTCACGGTAGCCGTCCGGAGTCGGGTTATGTGTCCAGTTGATGGCAATAGGCTCGCCCCCTATTAAATGGTACTAAAATAAAACTGGCGCTATGTGGATGGGTGTACTACTGCAGACCACGAAATATGTGCTTTTATAATTTCCAACGTGACGATATTATTGTGGTCCACGTCCATAAAATATATGTAAATACTTGCACGTTATAACGTTATCATGAACGGAAATTTAAAGGCGTCTACATATATTTCCATACATTTTACTTCCCTGTGTTATTGTGATGCTGTGGACGTCTATGATAATATTGCCACCTTAGAAAATTGTAAAAGCGCACATTCGCTGCTTCGCACGCCGGCAGCGACTAGAGATGCCTTTACGAATAACATTCGTGCCCGAATTAAGCGCAACTGATCACAACTGACTATCACAAAAATTGTTAGAATAGTCACAGGCCGTCAGTTTCGATGAGAAAACAGTGAAGCTCACTGACAAGCTTGATTTTTGTGAAAAGTGTCGACAGTACCATCTCTAACAGCGGCCGCCATGGCCGAGACGTCTTCATGCTCTGTGGGGTGTACTATAGATATAGGCATGGAACACCTCTGCCTAATCCTTCGGGGAAAACAAGCGGCAACAACATAGTTAATTTTATTATGTAAAATCTATCGTTATATTTATTCCTCATATAAATTTTATCTGTCTATTTATTTATCGGCCCTTAGACATAGCCATTGTTGTAAACTATTTTTTTCAATGAACGAAGAGTAACAAACCATCTTTCAACGATCATAATTCTCCTTTATGAGACTAGTTGGACCAGTCCCGCGTCACTTTACAAATGAGTCACATAAATTCTATTAAAAATATATGGGGTCATTAAACAAAATTATAACATACATTTCGTTTCCAAGAGAACTTAAAAACGCAGTTTAATTTAAATCATAATATTTTATTAAACTCTTTCAATATAATTTCTGGTAAAATCTATTAAATGAATGCCCACTTATGACGCTGTTGCAACTTTCGAAAAAGGAATCCTACAATATTTAGTCATTTACTCGTTTGTTTATTTGTTTTTAGCCTTTTACGAATTTTAACTGTAAAAATTGATAAATAATAATATTAAAATTAATCGGATTGTTTCACGCAAGCATTTATGGCATTTTGATATACTTTGGCGTTTCAAACCACTGACCACTATACCATAGTCGTAATCAGTAGAAGATTCTACAGTCAAACCGTCGTAGAACAAAATGAGTCTTCACTAAAACCTTCAGCTAGTTTTTTTTTTATATTTTGAGCCTTATTCTGACTGAGTTTCAGTTCTTCATACAAAATTAACAACTTAGACTCGCGCTTATAATCAGTTTCAGCTTTTCGAATATTATTCCAATAAAATAAAATTCGAAATATGAAAATGGCTCAATTGTATACATCTTGTTTTATAACAAGACCGCAAAAGTCTATTGAGGTTGAAATTGTCAAGAATTTAGTTCAAATACATGGACAAACTTCACGCAAACCTGTTTTATTTTTAGCACCTACCTGGCAATGAATCTGCATCCGACGTTCGCAAGACGGGTCTTCCCCTGCATGGACGAGCCTACGGAGTCGTCAATAATGAGCTTCACGTTCAACAACCTGGATTACACACATGTAGTGGCGAATTCTCAGTTAGAAGAAAACAGCGCGTAAGTACTATAACTATTTCATAACTATATTGCACTAGTGCTAGCCTGAGAGATTATTTAGTAAGGTTTCTTACGTAGTTTCTTATAACATTACTTTCTTAACCATTATTATTGGAGTCAATAGCCGATTCCCGGCCACCGTAGGCGCGGCCTTGCGGACAGCGAGCAATGGGTAGCTCGCCGTCGTGTAAGGACCAGGCCCGGGTCGACGGCGCGTTGTGTTCCACGCGCGCCTCAAAGAGATGTCAGCACTAATTGACGGGGTCCGATATGGCCGATGCCTGCTAGGGTCACGGATTGTTCGAAAGAGTTCCCGTGGTCCTGACACGGCCCCAGAGCGGGAGAAGTTATTTGATGTTTCCCACCCAAAAAAAAAAACTTTATTATTACATATATTTTCATAATTTCATAGTAATATTCATATGTCACTTATTGTGGAAGGACACAGAGATACCCACACTGTAAATTTTGTGACATCTTTATATAATACTTTGTTTAAACCAATTTTGTTATTCCAGGACCCAATTCCGTTCATTGATAGGGCCGCCACATCTTTGGGGAATGATAGCTCACAACTTTGTCAATATCAACATTCCAATTACAAACGTTTTACTATACGGAAGAGCAGGTATCTCCAATCAGGATGCTCAAGCGTCACTAGCTATTAACTCCTTCTACACCAACTTGAATGAATGGACTGATAAGCTATACACTGAAATTGTTCTGCATCAAGATGGTAGAATGAATGTCGTGGCGCTTCCAGACGTGTCGACAGATTGGCATGCACTTTCTACAGTTGGCATTTGGTGAGTCTTTAGAGCTTTTATATACATTTACCAAAAATTATAATAATATGGTTGACATTACAATTATAATATTTTAGTTGCAATACGAGTGTAACCACATATCAGGTTTAGTGCCTGCCATGCTCGGGGCTGTCGAGGCTCTGTGTTTTGTCATGGCCACGAAAAAGATTGCTTGCATACATTTTCGATACACTTGGTTACGCGAGTCCTACTTCTCAGTGTCCCGGAGCATGCTCTGACGTACATGAGCACAGAGTCTAAGCCTGATAGACCGTGACCCTAAACTTTGTTGATAGATTGGTACCATAAAATTCCACTTGAGAATTTGGAACTGTCAAAGAAATTCATATTCATTTGTATGTAGACTTTAAAGATGCGTTCAGTCAGTGCGTATGCCTCACACTGTCTCGCCGCAAATGCTTTTTTATATCAGATGCCTAAACCTAAAACATGCGTCACAAACGTGCCATACTTGACCATGACTTATATACGAGTATGGATGTTCTCAGGGAGCCCTACGTGTTCATGGAAAACGTCAACTCAGTGAAGCAGAGGAGCATAGCACTCCCAAAAATAGCAGAAGCGATTGCCAAGCAATGGTTTGGATTCGTAATCTTCCCTCAGAACTGGCGGTACGAATGGGTAGTGTCAGGCCTCGCTACGTACGCAGGCTGGGAAGTGCTAAAAATGGTAGGTTCTGAAAATCACTAGATTAATAAACATTACTTAGCAAGACACGTGTTTGGACTTAGCAATATTCCTGTCACTCTCGCACACTCGCAAATTACAAATGCAAGATGGAGAAGGGTACATATCTAAGCCAAGACTTCAACGCGCCAAGCTTTGATTTTCAGCAGTGTCAACACGTGAGCAAAGAAAACTAAACCAAATAACGATTGCACAGTAATAAGAAACTCAATTGCAGCCATGAGAGTTCCACCTACTAATATAATGAATCCGTCAGTTTAGATAGAGATCCATTGTTTTGCAAATGAAAAGCTATAGAAAGATTTGGTCTTCAAAAATTACTAAATGAAAATGACTATAATACCAAAGTTTCCACCAAAAACAAAAGAAAATAAATATATATATTTTAACAACACAACATCACGCCTGTAATGCCCGAAGGATTACGCAGAGGTTACACATTTTGCCAGTTATATTTAAGTCCTTATTTTAATCAAATATATTTTCTTTTTTTAGTTCCAAGGCGACGGTATGGGAACAGACACCACAATGCTCGACGTGAACACCTTATTCGTAACTGAAGTGATACAAGAGAGCCTACTCCGTGATTCCTACTTATCTTCAGGAGTATTAGAGCCAGATGATGATCTGTTCGACGAAGATGCAATTAGAGATCATATCGGTGTGAATGGAATTTTGAAGTATAAGGCTCCAGCGTTAATGAGGATGATGAGGATTGTGCTTGGTAATGCAGGTACTGACTACATTCAGAAGGCAGCGAGCGCACTTGTGAATGGAGTGTGAGTATTAAAATAATGATTTCATCATTTAGGCGTTTCTGATCGGAGTTAAACATTATTTATTGTCAAAAACACTTTTTTGAATGACTTGATATGACTTGAAGGAAATTGCTGAGTTATATACTTTCAAAAACACTTTTTGAATGACTTGAAGGAAATTGCTTAAAGTGATAAGATGCATCAAAGTTCAACTAGGGTTTAATAGAGAGACTAAAAAAAACGAAAGAAAACTGTTTAAAATGTATCAAGTTTTTTTTGTAGTAATTCTTTCTAAAAACTATAATTTTAACAAATAATTATTTAACATTAAAATCAAAAAGAATTCCAAAGAATAGTTTTGTTATCTTATAACATCTGTCCACAACAATGGATAACAACTGATAATAGAATCAGAGTGCCATTCATCATATCCTTAACATCGAAAATGTAAATGTTCAATATATGAAAATTTTAATAATATTGTGTTTTTACATAACCTTGTATAAGTTAAAGAAGTAGGTAGAATTATTAAGTAATAAGTGCTGAGTATAGGCTGACGTGGATTTAAGCAAACTGCACGGCAGAATAGTGGTGGCTCAGTAGTAAAAGCCGCGACTTACTGTAGGTCATAGGTTTGAACCCAGACAGGCGCTTTATTTTGTGTGAATTATTTCATCACCAATGCTCTCATAACAGTGAAGGAAAACATCATGAGGAAACCGGCATGTTCTAAAACCAAAAATTCGAAGACATGTGACATCTATCAACCCGCACTGGGCCCGCGTGGTGGATTACGGCCCACTCCCTCTCATCAAGAGGAGGCCTGTGGCCCAGCAGTGGGAACGTTATAGGCTGATTATGCTGCAAAAATCCTCCTACATCGCTTTCTAACATTTTCTATAAACCATCGCACACAGGCGATCTTCTTTATATAAAAATACGTTGCGCTGCGGCCCGATGTGGCTGTATTGTGTGTTTAGCTTAATAGAGATATATGCCTTTAACTGGGCTCACTTCCAGACCACTACTGACAAATTCAATATGAAAAAAAAAACAGTATCCCGGTCGAGCTTTATTATAATCAGTCTATACTCGTCCCCTGGTGATCATAGGCTTCTTCAATCACACATCTCGTAACTCAATGTTCAGCCACTCTTATCTAGATCCTTCCAGCCACCCTGAGAAGGCCGCCTTTCCACCTAGCTTACGGGCTTCTTACCCCACATTTGTTGATTCGTGGCTTATCCAACTTTGTACAACCAATTTCTTAAATAATGTCTTCTTTCCCAGGCCGCTCGAAGGGGTAGACTCGTTAACCTTTATAGATGCTGTGAACAGCGAATGGCTTGGATCAGGCAATGACGGTATGGTTGGTGCCTTCGACGAGTATTTGGAACCATGGATTAAAAACAATGGATACCCACTGATACGAGTTACACGTGTACGAGGCTCTGGAGTTTTGCTTACTCAGGTAAATTAGTATTTCTTTGAGAAACGAAATTCTGCAGTAGTGCTAGCAAATACTGGTATAGCCAGGCAGGCAGACTTAGCCTCCGTTCGTACGAACGATTTTTTATCGCGCACTGGATTTTCAATTCTTGACGTTGATCCGAGCGTTGAAAATCCAACAGATTTTCAACTCTCGGCGCTAAGTAGTGTGTTGAAAATCCAGTGAGCGATAAAAATCGTCTCATTGCAAAATCGCCCGTGGGTACGAGGTCTTAGAGTAAAAAACAAATACGAAACATTAACTTACGCTTCGAACTGTCAAAATCAGTGGATTTTGGATTTTTGGAGAGATTTTGACAGATCGAGAGCGTATATTTACGCTAATATTTGTCAGTGTAAATATTATCTTAATATTTTTTTAGTAATGCTATGATTTTTTTCTAAACTGATACATAATAATTATTTTCTATTTAATTTTGTTTTACGTTTTGTAGGAGCGTTTCGGTTTCTCGAATAAACCATTCAACCCAATTCGAGTGCCCATCACTTACACCACCAGCATTGAAAGAAACTTTGATGTGGAAAAAATATATCCAGTCGATATGTTTGACCAATCTCAAAATTTGGTCTTTGCTCTCGGTGACGAAGACTGGGTTCTCTTCAATATTCAGGGCCAAGGTAAGCTTAAAAAATCAATATTTCACAAAACTGGGGCAGTATTTTGAAGTAGAAAATATTACTGTTCTGTTGCGAAAATGGAAAGATGCTATTCATTCTGTTGACATTTATTTGTTTACTAGCTTTTGACAACGACTTCGCCTACGTGGAGTTCGAAAAAAAAACCTGTTAATCCTTTTTCATTAAAAATATATACTTAGTATACTTACCTATGTGCGAACTTTCATGGTGTTCGGTGAAACGGTTTTGGAGTTCACTATATAGTCATAAAATTTACTACTTATATTTTATAATAGTAACTCTTAACACACTACTAAAGTTTCTAATATTATAATTCAATCATGTTTCGAAAGATACGAAGCACCATCTAGCGTCTTAAAGCAATTGTGACCGTCGAAAGTCCCCCCTCCCCCCAAAAAAGCAACCCACTCGCCAACAGTACTATGTCCTTTTCTGTACCCCTGATAACGTATATGCAAAATTTCATGATGATTGGATCAGAGTTTAGGCGTGAAAAGGTAACAATCAAGCAAACAAAATTACATTCGCATTTATAATATTAGCTTTGTACAACTAAAAATGGCTCAACTTATCCTGGCTTCATCACACTGTCGCACAGGAACACTTCTGGCTCTAACACTTTTCAAAACTTCCCGGCCCCTGGATTTATTTTTGATTTTATGAAAAAGTATTTCATACTTATGGACTTCAAGAAAATAGAAGTAAGCAGAGGAAGGAAAGAATAGGAGTGGTAGTAGTAGTTTAGAATTTAACCATAGCAAATGATAAACAAAAACACATTAATAATATCAAGAACTCTTTCCAAAGAAAGTTAAATTATCTGTTTTCGAAATACGCAATTATTGACAGTCCTTTCACAGTTATTCTAACTCTGATTATGCATCACTGTCAAAATCGCAGTGATCTTTATTTTCGTTACAATAAGGTTGCTGTTGGGTTGCTAAGTCTGTCAAAATCACAGTGATCTTTATTTTCGTTACAAAAAGGTTGCTGTTCGGTTGTTAAGTCTGTCAAAATCACAGTGATCTTTATTTTCGTTACAATAAGGTTGCTGTTGGGTTGCTAAGTCTGTCAAACTCACAGTGATCTTTATTTTCGTTACAATAAGTTTGCTGTTGGGTTGCTAAGTCTGTCAAACTCACAGTGATCTTTATTTTCGTTACAATAAGGTTGCTGTTGGGTTTCTAAGTCTGTCCAACTCACAGTGATCTTTATTTTCTTTACAATAAGGTTGCTGTTGGGTTGCTAAGTCTGTCAAAATTACGTAGTGCTCTTTATTTTCTTTACAATAAGGTTTGCTGTTAGGTTGCTAAGTCTGTCAAAATCGCAGTGATCTTTATTTTCGTTACAATAAGGTTGCTGTTGGCTTGCTAAGTCTGTCAAAATCACAGTGATCTTTATTTTCGTTACAAAAAGGTTGCTGTTCGGTTGTTAAGTCTGTCAAAATCACAGTGATCTTTATTTTCGTTACAATAAGGTTGCTGTTGGGTTGCTAAGTCTGTCAAACTCACAGTGATCTTTATTTTCGTTACAATAAGTTTGCTGTTGGGTTGCTAAGTCTGTCAAACTCACAGTGATCTTTATTTTCGTTACAATAAGGTTGCTGTTGGGTTGCTAAGTCTGTCCAACTCACAGTGATCTTTATTTTCTTTACAATAAGGTTGCTGTTGGGTTGCTAAGTCTGTCAAAATTACGTAGTGCTCTTTATTTTCTTTACAATAAGGTTTGCTGTTAGGTTGCTAAGTCTGTCAAAATCGCAGTGATCTTTATTTTCGTTACAATAAGGTTGCTGTTGGCTTGCTAAGTCTGTCAAAATCACAGTGATCTTTATTTTCGTTACAAAAAGGTTGCTGTTCGGTTGTTAAGTCTGTCAAAATCACAGTGATCTTTATTTTCGTTACAATAAGGTTGCTGTTGGGTTGCTAAGTCTGTCAAACTCACAGTGATCTTTATTTTCGTTACAATAAGTTTGCTGTTGGGTTGCTAAGTCTGTCAAACTCACAGTGATCTTTATTTTCGTTACAATAAGGTTGCTGTTGGGTTTCTAAGTCTATCCAACTCACAGTGATCTTTATTTTCTTTACAATAAGGTTGCTGTTGGGTTGCTAAGTCTGTCAAAATTACGTAGTGCTCTTTATTTTCTTTACAATAAGGTTTGCTGTTAGGTTGCTAAGTCTGTCAAAATCGCAGTGATCTTTATTTTCGTTACAATAAGGTTGCTGTTGGGTTGCTAAGTCTGTCAAAATCACAGTGATCTTTTTTTTCGTTACAAAAAGGTTGCTGTTCGGTTGTTAAGTCTGTCAAAATCACAGTGATCTTTATTTTCGTTACAATAAGGTTGCTGTTGGGTTGCTAAGTCTGTCAAAATCACAGTGATCTTTATTTTCGTTACAATAAGTTTGCTGTTGGGTTGCTAAGTCTGTCAAACTCACAGTGATCTTTATTTTCGTTACAATAAGGTTGCTGTTGGGTTTCTAAGTCTGTCCAACTCACAGTGATCTTTATTTTCTTTACAATAAGGTTGCTATTGGGTTGCTAAGTCTGTCAAAATTACGCAGTGCTCTTTATTTTCTTTACAATAAGGTTTGCTGTTAGGTTGCTAAGTCTGTCAATATCACAGTGATCTTTATTTTCGTTACAATAAGGTTGCTGTTGGGTTGCTAAGTCTGTCAAAATTACGCAGTGCTCTTTATTTTCGTTACAATAAGGTTTGCTGTAAGGTTGCTAAGTCTGTTAATATCACAGTGATCTTTACTCTCATTACTATATGGTTTCTGCTGGGTTGCTCCTGTCAGAGGGAAATAACTGTGAAAGTACTGTAGTGGTGACTGTGTTTCTTTGCTATATTCAGGGTACTATCGCGTGACCTACGAGCCTGACCTTTGGGAAATAATCATTGAAGCTCTTGAAGTACCAGAGACGAGGGAACAAATCCATCCACTCAATCGTGCTACTGTAAGTAATGAAAACATAACCTTTTCTCTGACTTTGGAGCAATGAGTTTTGAAAAATATGTAACCCTAACTGCAGTTAATTTTATTTTAATCTATTATAAGCAAGCATTCTTGCTTTCTTTTGTAAATACAAAAACTTTTCAATGATACCAATACTTAAGTAAAGAAAAGAACCCGTAGCCCTACTGTCTAAAACAAAGAACGTATTGATACCCTGTTTTAATTATTAATCACTTATTGTCCACAGCTAATAGACGATGCTCTTAACTTAGCTAGAGCAGGAAGATTGGACTATGAGATCGCTTTCAGATTGGTTCTAACCATGCAACATGAAACTGAATACGCACCGTGGAAAGCCTTTGTAAGAAACATGGACTTCTTGAGGAAACGCTTGGTAGCCTATGTTAATGACGATGAAGAATTAGATCCAGACATTTATTTGGTAAGTGAGTAGGGGGGTAATTTAGACATAATATGGATATTTACGATAATTATATGTCGAGCAAACGAGAAAATGTTTCATTTATAAAATTACACTAAGGCACATCATCCATGCTGCTCTAAAGTAACGTGTTACAAACTCACTCAATCAATCACAAAACTAGCGTGTATGGACCACCATTAAAATACTAGTGCTGTGATATTCTGGCCACTCATTGGTGATTTGAGTTTTCAACTTGTTACTATGAGTAGCGTCGTAGACGATGTGTAAGTATTATTTTTTCTTCTTCAGAGAATGGTCCGACGAACAATACATGCTTTTGAAGGTCAAATAGGATTCTATCCTGATGTGGCTATGACTGAGCCAACGATGCAATCGTTGACCCGAGGCCTCGTGATGGACCATGCTTGCAGAGCCAACTACCAACCTTGCATAGCTGCTGCCGTAGACTGGTTCTACGATCCTAACAACAATGGAGTAGTGTGAGTATTGGAAGCAGTTGTTTGGTACATGTACTTAGAAATATTTGATTATACTAATTAAATACAGTTTCACTGTTAATAAATAAGAATTTTGAAAATTACATTAAAGATCCTGAAACATCAAGTTTTCTTGACAATTCAAAAGTGTATTTAAATGGATTAATTGAGAAAATAAATGTAGAGAAAGAAACCGCTTTTAAAGACACAATATGAACAAGCCTTTACAGATCAATAACTAAATTCAATTCATAATGCAGAAAAAAAACTTGAGAATTAAAACATAAAGCTAGCAACCAGTGTTACGGACATAATATGCAGAGTCAAACGATAGCTTCAAATCACTTCTTTTAATTTCAGTAATCCCAACATCCCTCATGAGATCAGACCCGCTGTATACTGTACGATGGTGAGGGAAGGCGACGGTGACGTCATAGAAGCATTGAATGCCAGGCTGGAAATCGAACCGACCCATTACGAGAGACTCGTCATTCTAGAGTCCTTGGCTTGTTCGCAAGACGAAGCCTATATAAATGGGTGAGTACTTATTATATGTACATTATTATTATATCAGTGTAGGACTTATTAGTCGTTCCCGCTGCTGTTGATTAATAGCCCTCAGAAACTAATAGTGTAACGCGCACTGAAAAATGAGTTTGGAGTTCCGCTAGGTACGATCTTAAGCACATTTTTTTTTTATAATTCACCAATATTCAAATGAAACTATTATTTCTTACAGGTTACTCGATCAAACTGTAGCAGCAGGTAGCCCATACCTTGTTGAGGAACGAGTCAAGATTTTTGCTGCAGTAGCAGCAAGCAGTTACGCAAATGCACACTTAGCTCGCGCCTTCTTGAGAATGAGAACTTCAGAAGTCAGGAACATGTACGTATCTTTTCGTCTTTATGGGTCCCGGCTCACCAGCTGCCGATTGTTTATTTAGAGGTCGATATATGTAGCATTATAGTCTCTCCAATATACTTACTTAAAATATATTTTTTTAGGTACGGTGGTCCCGAGAAACTTGAAGAGGTATTTTTTATCCTTGCTGATAATATGGCTGACGAAGACCTTAGTGAACAAGTGAGTATCGAGATTATAATCACAATATTAATGATGATAGAAAATAAGCGACTCTATTATAGATATCATAAAGTGAAAAATTATAGTAAATTCTAGACATTCCCATTCGGCAATCGATGATTACTTCGTGGAAATAAAATTGAATATTATTTGTTTAAAATGTTGCTTAAACAATACCGGTCAAGTCCACCAACACAGCTGAATTAAATTTGGTAGAAGTTGTTTCACACCAATAGTGCAATGCAACATACATTTATTAAATTAAGATGTATAGACGCCAGTCCGTGTTGTATTTTTTGAGCTATGGTTACTTCTAAACGTAAACGTATATCTTTCCACAGTTCCAAATCTGGGCAGAGGGTCAGAACAACAATTTATTTGACTCCCAAATGGCTGCTGACCGAGCTGTTCAACAAATTTTTGAGAATCTTATCTGGAATGCAAGGGACAGGGATTATGTATATGAATGGATAGACGAGAACCATGCACCGACCTTGGTGCTGTCAGTTATGGCATTCTGTGTATCCATAATGGTAGCGGTGTTAAATCATTAAAATAAAAGAATTTGAAGATTTTGGATCTGTTTTTGAAAATCAAGTTATTGATTTTGTTCAGGCTGGTTTTAATTCTGATAAATAAAGAAAAACATAGACAAACTCAATTATTTTAATTCAGTTTGTTTAAGGTTATCAAAATGCAGGAGTGGATTGATAACCAGATATTATTATGCTACTGGTTATTATTTCAGCTGGTTCAATTAGAACAACGTGTGGTAAGCGTCTTAATTAAGCCCAGAAACAGATTTTTGATCTTCAAATATAATGTAAGATAGTATTATCATTATTATTAATTCGTCAGATTAGATTCGAAGGTGTGCTCTATGTTATTAAATTTTAAGTGTAGTTTATAGACATTATTGTAATTAAAAAATATAGATTAATAAGTAGGAGCTAGAAGAATAAATAAACTCTACAATACAAGCTAAAATAATTTCAAAGATATTTTATAAGTAATAAGTTACATTTATTTTTAATGTTATACTAATATTATGTTTGTGAAAATAGTAAAGTTAATTATAAAAATTAAACGATAAGGTGATCGAGCAAGGAACTCAGTAGTATCATAACTGATATTATTCGCAGTTTCTAAGTGGCTTACAGAATACAACTGCTTTATTGATAAAAAAAATACATCGTTTTATTATTTAATGCGATTGTATTATAATTATTATTTAAGTTTGTATTCGAAAAAGCCTTAATGAAAAATCACATCTTGCTACATATTTTGTAATAAGAATGTATGACTAATGTTAATCAAATTAGTTTCTTAGTAATGCAATTTAATTTAAGTTTAGTTATACCAGAATTGCACAAAGTGACTTAGTTTAAGAGTAGATATAAACAAAATGTAATCGTTTAGAATAGAGTTTACGATACCGTGTCATATTAAATTCTGTAATCAGAATGATATAATATATTATTTTAACATTAGACAAAAGTGGATTTTTAATGCACAAATTAATATCTTTTAACAAAAAAAATGAGCTCAATTTGTTTGACATCTTGGTTCATAAAAGCATGATAAGTACAGTTAGTACCCTGCATAATACAACTCTACTTCCATTCCTCTTCTTTGCAAGAGGGTCAAGTAATGCAGAGTACTGACCGTACATAAGTAGGTACCGTGTTAAATCCTTGCTGGAGGCAAACACGTTATTTTATTTTTATGCATTTCATTCCGAAGTTGGGTCTTCTTTGTTTAATTTTAAAATAAATATTTTATTTTAGCTTTTTTTTTGGAAGTTGTAGTTTAAATTAAGATTCGTATTTAATATTTTAATTGATAAGGGTGGAGTAGTAATATGTTTTTTTACTGCATTTTCACTCATATTTTTATCATCTAGTTTTTAAGGAAATACTAATTAAATTAAGATAAGCAATCTAAATCTGGGGCAAACGCGTCCTCTTGCCTCAAATTTAGTGGTAGGTATAAAAAAAAATTACACATCGTAAATTAAATATATTCAAAACTAATAATTATGAATTAAAGTTATTTAAATAATTTTATTAGCATTACACTTAAGGCATATTAACATAGTTTTTATTTTATAAACCTTAAAATGGTATTGTTTGTAATATGTACATATTGCAAAAAATATGACATAAAAGCTTAAATAAATTGGTTAAGAACGAAACAGTTGTTTATTTCTCGTCTTCCTTAAGTCATTATTATGACTGAATAGTAACAAAACATACTATAGCTAAACTGTTTCATTATTATTGTTAGAAATTGCTCGTACGCAAGTCATATTTTTAACGTGTTCTACGATAAAAAAACAGCTATTATTTCGGCAAGAATCACCAGCAGGCTTAGCACAAGCACCGTCTTGTCGACGGAAGAATAGACAAAAATGACGTTTCGTCAAGACAGTACGACGGCAGCAAAGTTGAAAGAATCAACTGCACTTTTTACGAAATTCAGTAATTTATTCACGTTTATCTTTTATTTTGCTTATATATCTCGAAAATGGTGTGTCCTATCGCAAAAATAATGAAAATTTCGACCCCCTTTATGAAGCCCTTAAACCCCTAAAACTCAACATGTAGGTAATAGTTTTTCACATTTTCCATACAAAAAATGAAAAATTCCATTTTTCCATTCCATTTTTATACTTTGTGGCCGTCAAGTAAAAAGTTTTCTACCCTTTTTAGCATGGCGACTAAAAAATCAAATTGTCTTCACTACCTTAGACAACTGTCTTCTGAAATAGTCTACATTAAAAAGGACCTAGACAACGATCGGTAGAAACGAAAGACAAAATTACAGATTTTGGAAGGATTATTATGGTGCGATGTCAAAAATGGAGAAACGAAATGTCAGTTTGTATAGGAATAGCCTTGTCTATTCTTCGAAGAGATAGATCGTCATGCTAAACCCGCAGTAATAATAGTAGGTAGATAAATCCAGCTTTCTGTGGTTATTATGAAACGCAACGATACGTATTATATATTAGTAAGTTGTCTAATATTGACCTGCTTTTTGACAAATAGTTGCGCTTTTATAATTTCACACGTGACGATATTGACGTAATGTTCATCCCCACGTTACGGCATACGATGACGTAAGGAAGTAAAATGTATGGAAATATATGAAGACGCTTTTAAATTTCCGTCCACGATAACGTTGTAGCGTGCACTTATTTCCATACATTTTTTCACAATAATATCGTCACGTTAGAAATGATAAAAACGAATATTGGAATAAAGTACTGCTGAAAAAAAAACCCGGATACCCTGTCTCAGTGGTTGTACTGATATAGCTGCTAATATCATTAAGACCCGGTTAATTAGCCACAATCAACAGGAAAAAAACACTCAAAATCACACAATCATAGGATTATACTTTTCTTTTTATCTGTTTCTGACACATCTAAAGATACCCATCAGTCAAAGATAAAAGGAACAAACAAAAATTATGTTAAACTTAGTCGTTGTGGCGATGCTTGGGAAAAATCTGTCCGGTATCGGATTTGGTATCGGCATTTGGTAAAATTCTTCAATATTAACTAATTAATAAAATAAAAAACTTGAAAATTTAATCCTCGAAATTAATTCTTATTAGGCATAAAGTCGCCTTGGACTGAAAACCAAGCACCACAAATTCGTTGCTTTTTACGGATTTATACGAAAATTAAAACAAGATTAAAAAAAACATTGAAAATGTCTTTAGCTGCATATTGTATCATAGCCCGTAAATAGCCCGTAATATAGGTGGCATTATTTATTATTCTTTATCGCTTTTACTTCGAAGTAATATTAATTTAGCCCATGACCTCCGGCCCACAAACTATATCTAAGCAAAAATCACGTCAATTCGTTATATCGTGCGGCGTGAAAGAAGGACAAACCAACAAACACACTTTCGCATTTATATTAATAAATTAGGTTAGGTATTATGATCTGAAAATAACTTTATCACATAATTATTTATCGCATATTGACAGCTGCATCATTACAAATCATCGATATGGAATTAGTAAACTGTATATAAGTTATGTAGATCTACCGAGACAGTTCGTAATTATTTCTAATTTAAGACCAAACAGCGAAACGACGACGCATGGGAGAAAATTCAATAAAAATGGTTCAAACTAAGTTCAAGTGGAAGTGCATCTTCTTTACATCCGTAATCCTATTTAACGTGGTTACAAAAGCGTTACCGACAACCGATACCGATACTAAAAACTCGGAAACCCTCGTTGTGAACAAACTTATAGAAGAACATGAAGTGACTGCTGTAGAAGAAGTACTGAATGCAACTCATGATGCTTTCTTCAGCCGAACTGTAAGACCTGGTCAATACGTACGGAATTATGCATTGGAAATAACAGTCAACGGAGATTCATTCGATGGGCGTGTTGTTCTTGATGTTCTCTTAAGCCTGACGACGCGGGAAGATGACATAGTCCTACACATTGATGGCCTTGATATAAAATCTGTGAAAACAGGAGTGTTTTCAGCTGCAAACGTCGTTGATGCCCACTTCCATATTGACGATCAAGAACTGCATATTTCCCCAGCGATTGTGGCTGTATCCTTTATAGTCATTATAGAGTATAGTGGTAAACTATCGAACGGTGGACTTGGGCTCCACTTGGGACGATACAATGAAGAGTAATATTTTTTTAAATTATTGTATTACTATTGGATTTGAGGCCGACTTTTTAATCGTATGAAACTCGTGTCTTTCATCTGCATATTAAATATGACGGTTGGTCAGTTTTTTATAGAAAATATGTCAAACACTGTATTAATTCATCAGAAAAATCGTGAGGATTGAAAAATCGGCCACAATAGCCGCATAAGTTAGTTAAAAATATTAACAATTACCTAATTACGTTTGTTTTTAGCACCTACGTGGCAATGAACCTTTATCCGACGTACGCAAGACGCGTGTTTCCGTGTATGGACGAGCCTACAGAGATGCCAGTCATGAGTTTCAAGTTCATCAACCTGGATTACAGTCATATAGTTTCAAATTCATTGCTGGAGAACGACATCGGGTAAGTATTTCAAAACAATTACAACTTATACAAGTAGAGCATAACATAGCATAATAATAAACCTATAACATTCTCACTGCTAGGACACAGGCATCAACACACATAGGTAATCCACCACGCGGGCCTAGTGCAGGTCCGTAGATGGGACATGTCTTTGAATTTTGTTTCTAGTACATGCTGGTTTCCTCACGACGTTTGCTTTCACCGTTTTGAGAGCAGTGGTAATGAAATAAATCACACACAGTAAAGCGCCAGCCTGGGTTCGAACCCATGACCTGTAACTCGTAAGTCGGGGCCACTACCACTGGGCCACCACTGCTCCTAGAAAGTAGAGAAAAGAAGATATTTCGTAAAAAAATTTACAATAGTTAACATTCCCAGAGACAGCGGGATAGGCCAGTTGTAATACGAGTATGCATAGGTACAAAAATCCAGCTGCTCGAAATCGTAAAAAACCGTGTTTTGTCTATTTGACTTATTTCAGAATTGGACTAAAAGTAATTTTATTATCGATTAGTAAAGTTTCTTGAAGCTAAGGTATTGGTATAGGTAAGGTATAAACCTATAATATTGTAATATTTATCTTTCATCCATCCATCTTCCATCATTTCTCTAGTCTTCATGTCTTCCAATGGGTATCATAATTTTGCTTACAACATGACCCTGTTCTCCGCATCACATACCATTAAGCATGCATGAATATGGTTTCAACTACATATTTTATTTTATTTACTTATTATTTCAGGAATCAATTCCGTCCATTAATGGGGCCGCCACATCTTTGGGGAATGATAGCTCACAACTTTGTCAATATCAACATTCCAATTTCAAACATTTTACTATACGGAAGAGCAGGTATCTCGAACCAGGCTGCTCAAGCTTCGCTAGCTATTAACTCCTTCTACACTAACTTGAATGAATGGACTAACAAGCAATACACAGAAATCGTCCTTAATCAAGATGGTAGAATGAATATCGTGGCACTCCCAGATGTGTCAACAGATTGGAATGCTCTTTCCACAGTTGTTATTTGGTAAGTCTTAGCAATTATTACACAAAGAATATGAATGATATGGTAGCCATTAGCATTGCCAATTTTGTCAAAGTTTATCTTCTGAAATGTAATATATATCTTTTATTTTATTGTCTGATGTGGGCCCGATCTTGACCTCGATATCTTTGCAAATTGTTACAAAATTATAATTTTAACTAATCCTAGCATATAACACCCCTTTAAGGTTTGCAATTGCACTGTTGATTACCAGACATTGTACAAGATTGGCAATTTGAGGTGAATGACTGAATGAATGAAATGCACCGACGCCAGCGTGGTTTGACCTGACTCGATTAACCGAATGAACCCCAAGATTTGCACTAGCCCCTGAAATCTCATGTTTCGTGGTGCTACAGAGACCATTACATTATTATTGTGCCGGAGGGAACATGGTAGGGATAAGGCTGGCAATTTAAGGTATTTTGAAATCATGTTACTCAAAATTGCTCACATAATATGATCAGGGAACCCTACGTGTTCATGGAACGAATCCACGCAGTGAAGCAGAGGAGTATAGCGCTACCGAAACTAGCAGAAGCAATGGCCAAGCAATGGTTTGGGTATGCGATATACCCAGAAAACTGGCGGTACGGATGGGTCGTGTCGGGCCTTGCTTCGTATGCAAGCTGGGAAATGACGAAAAGGGTAGGTTCTCAAAATCACATAGTTGGGTTTGGTTGAAACAGGTTACACGTATTACTTTTGTTTCTCAGTTCTATGGCGTGGGCTTTCTCAGAAGTCAGCTAGACTTTAATACTTTATTCGTTACTGATGTAATACAAGAGAGCTTACTCCGTGATTCGTACTCGAGGTCAGGAGTACTAGAGCCAGAAGAAGATCTCTTCGATGAAGATGCAATTAGGGACCATATTGGTGTAAATGGAATTCTGAAGTATAAGGCTCCAGCGTTAATGAAGATGATGAGGATTGTGCTTGGTGATTTACGTACTGACTTCATCCAGTTGGCAGCGAGGGCTCTTGTGAATGCAAGGCAAGTCTTAAAATGTAATTCATAATTTAGGCGTTTTTGACATTTTTCTTTGTTTGATTCAAGGAAATTTCTACAAGCGGTAAAGTACATCAATGGCCAACTAGGGTTCTAAAAATAGTTTAAAAAAACAAAAGAAAAATTACAAACTACATTTATGGTTTCTTCTTAACACAAGGCATCATTTAAAAGAAAAGAATTTTGAATCCATACGCTTCTATCAGGGTTTGAAACTCTTTTGAATTTTTTTGATGATGAATCAGACGATATTTAGAAGTACTAATAATAACGCGGCCAGTCCAACTTTGCCCGACCAATTCCTTAAACCATGTCTTCTTCCCCAGATCGGTAGGAACAGTGAACTCGTTAAACTTCGTAGATGCTGTTAACAGCGAATGGCTATCAAACAATAACAATATGGTTAGTGACTTCGAAGAATTCTTGGAACCATGGATTAAGTCTAATGGATACCCGTTACTTCATGTAATACAGATAAACAGAAATTTAGTTTTAGTTTTCCAGGTAAATTGATATACTTTTGAATAACTAGCTGTACCATTTGAAATTTAATGTATTCATATACAACAACATACAACAAAACTAAAGAACCAAAGATTCCTTGCTGTCTATTGTTGCGTTAAGCAAAGAATAGCACAACCAGCGTGCTCGCGTAGCACGACCATTGCTCTACGAAGAATAGACATTATTCCTAACACTGTGGGTCCATATTACCCGAAAATAAATAGATTTTTCTCAAACATGCTTCGAAATTCAAGCATTATTTTGACAACCTTCTCCGAGATATATTGGAAATGCTGTACCGGTCAAATAATAGGTTGGGGAAAAAGTTTCTTCGCATTTTTTAAGAAAATTCAAAACATTTTTTAATATAGTTTATTTACATTTAAGTAAAGTATGTAGGTACCATTTTGTTCGATAACTTTTTGCCATCTTGTAGGTAGGGACATGATCCCATTGCTATAGAAATTTTGGGACTTCTGATCAAAATACCGTGACAAGTGGTTTTGGCAGTCCTCTCGTGATTTTAACCTGACACTGCCTAAAGAATTCTGAAAAGACCGAAACAGGTGGAAATCTGAAGGTGCAAGGTCAAGACTATACAGCGGATGCATTAACACCTCCCAGCCAAACTCTCTTAATTTTTGCTGCGTTGCTAAAGATGTGTGAGGTCTAGCGTTATCATGATGAAAAACCACACCCCTTCTGTTGATTAATTCCGGCCGCTTTCTCTCAACTTCTTGCTTTAATCTCATCAGTTGTTCGCAGTAGAGTTCAGAATCTATGGTCCTGCCTGGTGGTAACAGCTCATAATGAATAATGCCACAGTCTGTGAGGCCTGGCCGGCCTTTGACCACGACCTTTTTCGCACGTTCTTGTCGTACGTGATCCACTTTTCATCACCAGTTATCAGCTTCTTCAAAAATGGTTCGGTTTCATTACGTCGTAATAAGGAATCACAAATGAGTACACGGTTCATTAGATTTCTTTCAGTGAGCTCATGAGGTACCCAAATATCGAGCTTTTTTGTGTACCCAGTTTTTTTCAAATGTGCCAAAACTGTTTTGTGGTCAATTCCCAGTTCTTCAGCTACGTCGTAACTACTGATATGCTGATCTTGCTCCACTTTTTCAAAAATGGCATCCATTTTATCCGTAATAAGGCGACCAGAGCGACGTGCATCTTTGACATCAAAATTTCCGGATTGAAAACGCTTAAACCAAATTTTTGCTACTCTCACAGACACTGCACTAGGTCCATAAACATCGCAAATTGTTTTCGCGGCTTGCGTTGCATTTTTACCTTTTTTGTAGTAAAATTTTAAAATGTATCGAATTTCTTCATTAGATTCACTCATCTTGACAGTACGAAAAACAAATGAAAATCACACATTTTCCTAATTTGAATTTGGAATTATGTTCTTTAAAATTTAAACTTTCAATGATACCAAAACCAGCCAGATACAAATAGTATAGCCAAAGAGATTTTATTACAAGTTCATACATACTATAATGCGAAAAGACTTTTTCCCCAACCTAATACATGCAAGCAGCAGCCGGCAATGTTAAGATGAAAATCCATATCTATAGTGTTTAGCGGCTGTCGTATAGTTTAAAAATGGAACGAAATTTTTACTTCGACTCATGGCAACCAAGGAGGTAACTCGAACTGGCTCAGCAAATAGAACTCTTTAAAGTGATAAAGAAACAAATGAACATATTGGCGCGAGAAAAGTTATCGTTGTTCGTCATTGATTCTGAAATTTATAATTAATTTACTTAGTTTGAATTTACGCGCATTATTTGGGAAAAGTACTAAACAAGCCTTGGCCGCAACCAGGCATTAATGGACTCACGTATGAGTGAATGAATAGATCATCCTTGGCTTCGCTTCGGCACAAATTTTCACATTCGTACGTCAATGCTTCTTTTGTCGACCGCTGCAGTAATGTTCTATATATATTTTGCCTTTCTATAGAAAGTGACTGTGATTTCTTTTCTTCATTTCTGCCTTCGCGTCGTAGAAATCTTTCTACAATCTATCATTTCGTTTTTTTTCTTCCTTGTCTATAGTGGTCATGCTACGCGTGTCGTGCAAGCATGTTTGTATTCTAGCTTAGAGCATCGATTTAGCTGACAATGATACATATTTTAATAAGTTTTCTTTGTTGTACATTAATTACCTTTTGTAGGAGCGGTTCGGTTTCTCCAATAAGCCCAACGTGTGGTACCAAGTACCCCTCACTTACACTACCAGCAGGGAACTTAACTTTGGTGCAGAAAAAATATATCCAGAAACGATGTTAGACACGTCAGGTGTAATTTTGCTGCCAATTCGTCTCGATGAAGATTGGATCCTTTTCAATATTCAGGGTCAAGGTAAGATAAAACAAAAATTGACCGAGGGGCAGTCTGAGTCATCATTGTTCCGTTGCGAAAAAGAAAAATCCTATATGTAGCTCCATATCTATTTATACCAAGAACAATGCTGGCTCTAATCGTGCGCTTACAGGGGCACTTTTTGGCAATTTCTATAAAATCTTGGTGTTTCCTTAAATGACCCGTGTTACTCAGACATAATTGTTTAAGCTCGATAGCACGCATTGTGCACGCGACTACAAAAAAAAATCCTGAATTCTCTTTTATGCCTAAGTTATCGTACATAATTCATGTACCTGGGACTTCTAAGCTCCTTCTTGCTACTGGGCTACGTACTGACTAAGTTTATCTGAAAAATATACAGAAACCATGTGTAGAAGTTTTTCCATATGTTTTCAAATTATGAAATTGATTGTGATGGCTGTTACTATTCTGTGCTATTATCAGGGTACTATCGCGTCAACTACGGGTTTGAACTTTGGGAAAGACTTATTAAAGCTCTTGAAGAACCAGAGACGAGGGCACAAATTCATCCTCTTAATCGTGCAACGGTAAGTAACAAAATTCCATTGTTTTTTGTCGGAGGGCACTTATGTTATAATAGACCACTAGGTTAGTACCACTGACTAATCTTAAGACCATATAATGTACCATATTCTAACAAATAAATGATTATGATTAGTATGAAAAATGGAAATACCCAACTGTAAAGCAGAAACTAGGTACTTTAATTTTACACAAAAATTCTTTACTGCCGTACAAAGCTTTCTAAAACGAAAAAAGGGGAAGAAAAGAATCCTACATAGTTTGGGATTCTGATATATTGATAATGTATTTATATTGTCAACTGCATTTCCTATATCTTAGGTGAATGTTTATTAATTAACTTTCCTAGATTTAGTAACGTATTATTTATTTTTTGTCGAGTCGTTGAGCTCGTTAAGATCCGAGTTTAGCTACACGATTAGAAAGAATGAATTAAGTTTATTTGGACACAGTTCGTGAAAGACAAAATACAAATAAAAAAAATAATAAAAGTGTTAACAATAACAGTGTGTGCCTCACGGCTGGTGATTACTGACAAATGCTTGCACTGACTGCATAGGTCCACTCAAATCTGTATGGTTCTTTCTTCAAAAGACCAATTTAGACACTAAAATGTACATGGTCCTCACATGATCCGACAAAGATTATGTCTGGACTTCAAAAGAGACTTTGACCCCTTGAGTATGCTTCTCCATTTCTTCTCAGGGGTAGTCAGATAGAAATATATAGAAATGTCGTCTCCATCTACCTTATTATTATACTTTTTTATATATGACGTGTAAATGTTATTACGTTATTTTATTTACAGAATAAACAATTTCATTTCATTTTATTTACAGCTGATAGACGATGCTCTTAATTTAGCTAGAGCATCTCAAGTTTACTATGGTACCGCATTCAGATTGGTTCTAACCATGGAACATGAAACCGAATACGCGCCGTGGAAGGCCTTTGTAAGAAACATGGACTTCTTGAGGAAACGCTTGGTAGCCTATGTTCATGCTGATGAAGATTTAGATCAAGATATTTATTTGGTAAGTAGTCTACTACTTACCTGATCTATCTAATCTGCTGTTTCTGCTATCTAATCTCCTGTTTCATAGTAAAGTTCAACACCTACTCGATTAAAATGTTTGGAATAACATTTTTTTTAAGAAACTGACCTGAAATTTCAACGCAGGGGTTTCGGAATCATGTACTTACATCCTGTTTAATTAGAATGACTAAGAAAATAACAGTATCTTCTTGATGCAGAAAATGGTTCAAAAAACAATACGAGCTTTTGAAGAAAATATAGGATTCTACCCTGGTGTGTTTACTTTTGAGCCAGCGATGCAAACGTTGACTCGAGGCTTGGTAATGGACCACGCTTGCAGAGCCAACTACGAGCCTTGCATAGCGGCTGCCAAGAAGTGGTTCTACAATCCTAACAACAATGAGGAAGTGTGAGTATCGTATTTCAAAAAGCAGTGCTTATAAGTTTTTTCATAACGCATCTAAAAGTGCACGAAACAAATATTTCGCAGCCGAGATGAAAGAGCTACAAAAACACCTATAAAAAGCTGCAAAATGAACACGCATTTTAGTCTCTTTTTCTTCTTAAAACCAAATAATTTGGTAATCTTTACAATTTATTTAGACTAAACGGCCATACCGAATCAAACGCTAGCATGAAAACCATTAGAATACCATTTTTACCATTTACCTAACCTTTCATTATATGTAGGTACATTTTGGTTCCAGTAATCCCAACATCCCTCATGAGATCAGACCAGCTGTTTATTGTACCATGACAAGAGAAGGTGACGAAAAAATCATAGAAGCATTGAATGCAAGACTAGAGATCGAACCGACCTTGTATGAGAGACTCGTCATTTTAGAGTCCTTGGCTTGCTCCCAAGGCGAAGCCTTTATAAATGGGTGAGTACTAGTATATTTGTGACGGATTTCTTAGTCTTTATAAAGTTTTTATTCCCACCACTGTAGATTATTAATCTTCAGCAAAAATCCAGCAGTTAGAAAGCACAGAAAAATAAGTTTGGCGTGCCGCTAGGAACCATCTGAGGCACTATTACATAATCGAAGTCAAGGTTATCGTTGGTTTCGCTACATGTAAGGATTTCTTAACATACTTTAGACTTTATGACTTTTGTTTATTTAAATGGAAATATAATTTCTTACAGGTTACTCCATCAAACCATTGCAGCAGGTAGCCCTTACAGTATTGAGGAACGAGTCAAGATCTTTGCTGCAGTGGCAGGAAGCAGTTACGCGAATGCAAACTTAGCGCTCAACTTCATGAGAATGAGAACTTCACAAATCAGGAAAATGTACGTGTATTTTCGTATCAATTTAAGTTAAGTTAACAGCAACAGCTGATTCGGTCACGTACTACAAAATAAAACAGCTGATTGCGTTCCAGTAATAAAACGTAGGCTTAAAATACCTTAAGTCCTGACTTCCTGAGTTGAGCTGCACGATTACTGATAAAATGCGTGCACTGACTGGACAGGTCCACTCAATCTGTGTGGTTCTTTCTTCAAAAGACCATTTCAGATACCAATCTACATGGTCTTCACATGTTCTGACAATGATTATGTTTGGATTTTGAAAGAGACTGACCTCTGAGTTTGTTTCGACCTTTCTTCTCATAGTAGTCAGATAGGAAACGCCGACCTCATCTAGTATAAAAATATAATTGACGTGTGAAACACACACGACATAAAGGCACCGCTTGTCGCGAAGTGTTTGTACAAACCTACTTACAGAAATAAAATGATTTATAATTTACTACACTTTTTAAAACGTATTTTTCTCTCCTTTCTGCACATTAAGAAAGTAAAAAAAACAGTCAGCATGGCGGTAGTTGGTCTGCCCAAGGCGAATTTAGGGGCTTATGTTATAGCTACCTTATACCAATATTGAGTTTTTATTTCAGGTACGGTGGTCCTGAGAAACTTGAAGAGGCGATTTTCATTCTTGCTGATAATATGGCTGACGAAGACCAAAGTCACCTGGTAAGTATCGGAACTAAAATAACATCTAACATCAGTAGATGTTGGGATATAAGACATTCTTTTAATAGGAGACGTCAAGAAGTAAAAAATAAAGAAAACCACTGCCTAAGATCCTATTAATTCTATGATTGACATTTTTTATAAGGTATTTCGTGTAAATAAATATTTAATCCTCCAAGCTGAAATGAGTTTGAAGGAAAAAAGCACTATGTTATCGAATTCAAGACGTGACTTTATTTAACTTACGCGCCGCATCTTTGATTTTTACGGAATTAGATCCGCACGCGGATCATCCGTCGCGGATATCAACACAGCGGGTTCAGTCCGCACCTTAGCTGTTTAGCTATTACCACGTCTAAACGTTTTATTTCTCTCCACAGTTCTCAATCTGGGTAAAAAGTGTGAACAGCAATTTAGACAGCTCTCAAATAGCGGCTGAGCGAGCTCTCGGCCAAGTTTCTCAGCATTTACTCTGGGATGCGACATGGAAGAACTATGTGTACAGATGGATACACGAAAATGTACTTTAGTGCTGTGAGTTGAATTCCGTGTAAAATAAAAGTAAAAAAAAAATATCATAATTTTTTTTGGATTTGTGTCTTAAGTCATAGAGTTTCTCCGCCATTACTTCATCCGAAGGATTTAGATTATATTGTAATCAATTGAGGCCATGAGAGCCAGAGTGGCCTAACTACTTAAACAAAAGGTTTCAGTAGGAAAAAACAGAAGCCCTGATTAAAAATAATTTAAACTAAATGAATATATAAATTAACCTATTTAAAAACTAAAATAACTAATTTGTAGGCCATTGTGGCGCTATGAATTTCACCGTTTAGAGCAGTTTTTTCAAATAAAATCAGTAGATATTGGAAAAATGACAGTTAGGCCGCTCTGGCTCTCATGGTCTCAATTTATGTAAAGTTTTTTTATTAATGATAATATGTTCAATTTTATTTATCGTTTCATTTCATCGTATTTCCTTTAATATAATATTATGGTAAAATTCTTCAATGACTCAGGATCATGTAAGTTTTCGTTAATGTTCTTCCATTAACGAAAACTTACATACAACAACAAAAATAAAACAAACTACCTAAATGTAAAAACATTTATATTATTTATATTAATCAAGTTATTTAAATATTATTATTTTATTAGAGTAATTCTGGATTTTTATACTAAGGCACATTAAAATTTTATTACATTATGGTAATATTAATATGTACAAATTGCATAACTATATAAAAGCTTAAATAAATTGATTAAGAATTAGAAATGATTTTTTCGGTTTTTTAAATACATTATGACTAGAATTACTAAACTGTTAAATTGTTATTATTCAAAATTTATTTCATTTTACAAAATATTTATTATTTCTGCGTCTTTCATATTTTTGTCTGATCGCAGATCACAAAATAAAATGATGGAATGTGACTTTAAAAAATAGACATCACCTTAGTTTTTCACGATTGATCAAAAGTTACATATATACAGGCTGGATTTTTGAGAATCTCCAATACAAAGGACCATTCTCCTGCAGCTAGAACGATCTTTACTTTTATCAGGAAACTAACCTTATTTTTTGAGAAACATTTTATACCCACTTAAAAAGTAAAGTACAGTTAGCAAAAAGGAAGGGCCATTTTCACAAAAAAATATTTTTACTAATTGATTATGTTTCTTATATGGATCAAAAAACTCTATCCAACCAACTGAGGTTTGAATACTGCAAAAGTCAGAAATCGCAAAAAACATTTCCCATACATTTCGTAGGTAAATGAGACTCCCAACTTACTTTTTATTATGTGGATAGACCATCTCAAAAATCCACCCTTTTAATTAGGTAAGCATCATTTTAATTTTTTAGAAAAATAAAATTGTGGGATCACGTTGAGTTTTAAGTTTAGTACTTAATTAGTTTTTGACTACAATATTCTTGTCGAGATTCAAATTAATACATTGAGAAAGTTGTCACTAGACTATTATTAAAAATTATTTTGTAGAAATCTGTGTGAAAGTTCAGAAATAATCCAAAAGTATTATTATAAAGCGAGAACAGTCTTGGAAAACATAATTTAAAAAGTATTTAACAATCTTAAATAATTAGCTTATTAAACAAGATAACCAATAAAATCTTAATTAAACACAAATTAATGTTATCTCATTTAAAAAAATGGGCAGGCCATTGTTTACTTTTATTAATTTTCTTTCTAGTAAGATTCTAAGACCTCGTGAAAAATTTGATAAAAAATTGCAATACATGTAATCATAATTGAATATTCTACTGACGATGCTCCATCCGAGTGCAGCTTTTCGGTGACACCTTCAGTAGTCTATAAAAAACGGAAAAGCGTATTATTATACCTATTTTTCTTTCTGTTCTTTCTTCTTAGCTAAATGGTACAGGGATATTTTAGCGCCAGGCCAAAATCGGAACTAAATCCGCAATCTTGATTTATTTTCAATACAAAGAAGATGTTTCAAAATTGGCCAGGTCTATATACTCTACCTCAAAATAAAGAGAACATTACGTAGAATTCGGGAAAATACAGATTATTCATTTAAATGTGTAGCAGTATCTACACCGCCACATGCGAGCTACGCGTCATACTGACGTCACGCAAATTCTGCATCCCGCAAGCAGAGTTTACCGCGTGACTAGCATATATACAACGTCCCGACATCAACCGTCGGGCAGTTGCCCACCAGACACGACACCCGTCTGGTCGGAGGATCCTCCCTTTTCCATAGAGTATGAGTGAGCTTTACACCCTGTTCCCTCATACTTGTATACTTTTGTGGTAGATAATTGATAATTATCAATTATTTTTATCGAATTTCAACATGGCGTCTCACCGATTTAGTTAGTCAGTGCTTAAAAACAATGACAGTAAACCATAGATCAATTTGTCCGTTTCTTTCTGTCTGTTTGTTTCGGCTAATCTCCGAAATGACTGGTCCGATTTTGACGGGATGTTCACTGGCAGATAGCTAATATTATAAGGAGTAACATGGGCTTTTTGTCTGCTTTTTGTCCCGGTAGCATGTTTCCGTGGGATAATTTCGGACATCCAAGTGGGAGAAGCCGCGGGCAAAAGCTTCTTTTTTTTTCTTTTTTTTTGATCCGTAGTGGGAAGTCCTCCTGGATGTCCTCCGCCCTGGGGGGGCGGAGGGGTCTGTCAGACTCTTACTGACTAAAAACCACCCCGGTGTTCCATCTCACATCTGCGCCGGGGGTCGCGGGAACGTACGAATCTTCCGTAACCCCCGACTGGTGCCGGACCCCCCTGCGGGCCCCGTCCGGTCGAGCGAGGGAGTGAGGTGTTTGACTCCCCCCGCGACGTCTAAGAGGGGCGCGCGTAGAACACTACGCACCACCGCCTCGGGTCCTGATGTATGGGGGGCGACGGACGTCCCCAAGTCCGTCGTCCCTGGACCCATTTAGGGGGGCTGGAAGAGGGCGTTGTCCGCCGCGGGCAAAAGCTAGTCCAACATATTTTTCTGGCCTTGACCCATGTTACTTAGGGTCAGCGCAACGTGTTTGTTCTCCATTCTCCGCTGTCAACCGTCACGCTATAATTTACTCCTTTTTCATTCCTTTCATCATCCTTCTCATAATCCATCCATATTTTCATTTGGTCGTCCTGTCCCTCTCCATCCATTAACATTGTTTAATAATCATCACTTCAATATAAATCCATCAAATCATAAAAATAGGTTATGAATACTAATCTTAAACCTGCACTACACTACTCGACAAGTTGATCGAAGTTAAGGTGAATCCTCCGCCATGCCCCCAAATTTAAATTTTCTGTTTTTTTTTGTTTTTTTTATTTACGTCGTATTTTGTAACTGTAGGAATGATATATTTACTGAATAATAATCACCAATTTGATATCAATCGTCAAGCTTTGGAAATTTGTTCCACCTAAGAATTTTTCAGAATATTTCTTTTGAAAATTCTTAGGTGGAACAAATTTCCAAAGAAAAAACCAAGGAAAATTTGAATTTAGCGGGCTACGGGAATTACGGGAGTGTAGAAGGGCACTACGTTTCGCTTCGTGTAACCTCGGCTCGCCTCGGGCGACTCCCGATCGCTGTCGGTTTTTGCGCCCGAGTCAAAGGACTCAAAGCATCCCGTAGTTCTTAGTATGGTCACGTACTTCGACTTCGGTCAATTTCGACCAGTACTTCGTCAAAGCAACTTCGCGAGTAGTGCAGTGCAGGTTTTACTTTTTTCTAATCTTACCTTTTCCGTAGTAGACATTACCATAGGCATTGGTCTTGGTTCTCCTAATGGGATCTTGCCGAAAAATCTGTTTTTCGCGCGTCTGGAATTGAGTTAAGGCAATGAATTAATATATCAAAAAGAAGAATGCCATATGTTTTCAAGTTGGTACAAAACCACCTACACATTAAACATTGTTACCGGACTGAAATTGAACTGACGATACTCAAAACCTGGAGAAAATTATTATTCAAAAACGATTTCGAATCAAAGAAAATTTTGCAACTTCTTTATTTTTAAAGCGACGTAGATTCTACTCGTACAATTCATTTTCAAATTTATTTGGTTAGTGCCTCTCTTGAGAGTTATCGTGTTACCCAGCAACTGGTACTAAAATAGAATAGAATAGAATACTCTTTATTATGTACACCATAAAAATTACAGATATAAAAGTAGAAATTTTACATAGGGTGACACAATGGGCGGTCTTATCGCTAAAAGCGATCTTTTACAGACAACCTTTGGATGGATTCAAGGTAGAAGGAGAGACAATAATGCAGGTAGTCAAAATACAGTTATTCAGGCAGCTGAATTAACTTAATGTCCCATGTCACAGCACTTTTAATTTAATAGAACGGACACACACTTCCCTATTATTATTTTATTCTAGCGTATGGCACTCGTGGGTTGCAGCTGAAAATCAGCGTCAGGTGATACACGTTGTGTTGTCATCTGACATTATGCTGAGCTGAGGCCCCTTTGGCATTGTAATCTTAATTTTTCTGTTTTTTTAGTTTTAAGGTGTATTTTGTTGCTGCAATGCCAATAAACGCATTTTTCTTTCTTTCTTTTTCTTTCTTTAATTACCATGTTTGGGTTTAAAAAGCTAGGCAGATAATGATGACCATGATATAGCCTAACTAGAGGTAGGAAAATATGCAGTACACTTGTCTCTTACATTTTCTGGTCAGCGATCCACTTGTCGTCCTGTTCGATGGGGTTCAGTTTGCGAGAGTACGTGTTGCTGAACGTCTCGTTGGCCAACACGAAGAAGTACGACATGCGGCAGTCGGGGAACAAGCTGGAACAAACAAGATCATATTTAAGCACATACAAAAATAGATTCATTAAAAGTTATTGTAGACGTTATATATTCGAGCTACTATAGGAGATAAGGAAATATTAATAAAGAAATGAAAGTAAAAAATCCAGCTACTATATTATTTAGTACCAAATTAGAAGCTTTGCTCATGCTTACTGATCATCTGAATAATAAAATGGGTCATCCACATGAAGCAGTTTGATAAAATTTACACTTTGAACAAAGCTTAAGTATTGGGTCCCCACTAAAAAAAAAAAATATTATTTACCGGAGTCTGGTATCTTTTTTATTGGTTAATGGCAAAAGGCTCGACTTCTATGAAATCTTAGTTACAATATAATTGGTGAAATATAGTTTCAGCCTTTGCCTACTCCTTCGACAATGGCAAAATCCTTGCTTCCAATAGCTATAACCTTGGAATCTGCAAGTCTCGTGTGTAAGTATACATTTCAAACATAAGTGAATGTAGTCAACCGTATCGTAGCGAAGGTAGATTGAAGTAGTGGTCAAACCGAGCCTATCCAATTGTAAGTGTTTGTAAAAAAGGCCTAAAAAGTGCTGGCCTGACGACTTTTTATTTTTTATAGACTGTACAGAGAAGGGAGCAGAAAGAAAAATGTGGAAGACCTTTGTCAAGAAGTGGGACAGTATAGGATAAAAAATAATGTAAAATTTGTTTCTGCTACTCACGTATGCTTCCCTCTCCGATCCTCCACATACATCCTTCTCACATGCGCCTGCGCAGGCTCGTCGTGCAGCTCACACGCCAGCTGCACTACGTTACTGCGGAACAGTCGCGTCAGGTACTGACTGTCCTTACTGTTCGACAGCTGTGAGTATATCGGGGATACCTTCTTGATCATGAAGTTCTGGAAAATTGTTGAGGATGTTTCATTAATTTTCATTAATTTTTTCATTAATTTAAATTCTAATATTATTTGTTTTGGAATGAGAAAAATATGCTGAGGAAAGTTTTGAGTATGAATGTGGATGGCTATAAGAGTAGGGAAAACCAAAGAAACAGAAAGATGGTATGGATAGGCAGGGGATAACTACTGAGATGACAACTAATAGAGAAGTATTTAATAGAACAGAATAGATAATCAGGGTGGATTGGTGGATTCAGTACATGATTCTAGACCCCTCACTCTGCTGAAAAAAAACCGCTGTTTCATAGAAAAGTGATGAAAATGTATGGCAGAGCAAATTTTTTTTAATATACGACGAAAATTTTCAACGTAGAGGGGTTTATAATCATTTACTGAATCCATGGTAACAGGTTGAGCGTCAATGTGCTTTCCAACCTGTATATATTTGCAAACAATGTAGTCACAAAAATCAGCTGTCCAATCCAATTCTACATGTAAACCAATTACAAAAACCTAAATTTCAATTAATTGCGCCGACTTTCAATAGATTGGGATAATGGCAACAGAATGATGATGTTTATTTGTTTTATAATCTTCTGTATGTATTTTTACCTATATCGTCATTGTCTTACCTCCTAAAAGCATGTACTTCAATTTGCCAACGGATTTTGGTTAAGCCTAGGTTAGTTTTTTTTTCCACAAATAAATTAAGTTGACAGCTATTTTGTCAAAATTTTGTAATTCGTGGGGGATCGAGATCTGGAGTCTGAACTAAGCCCAGCGGGATTACTGCGTAACATACTAACAGTAGGAATAGCTTTCATTTTGACAGTTCAGCAACATTCATTGCGTTATTTACGTGGTTGAGCAGACAAATTTTTCGAACATATGAAGCAATGGATTAGCAATAGGCTTCAAAATAATTGAGATTGTGATAGCTAGTATGTTCCGCAATTAGGGTAAGTACAGGCTTGTATGTTAAATATAGTTCCTTTAATTTCATTTGTCCGAAGTTACGACAGGATTCTTATATCTTTCATGCACGTTTATTGATCTAATCTCCGGCTATTACCATTATATTTATTAGCATTTTTTCTTTCTTACACCTCTATCAGCCGTGGCTCGTAGCTACGTGTGATAACAACCGCACGGCCCGGTCGAAGGTTAAGCTACGCTTGCCGCGGTCGGTTCGAGGATGGGTGACCTTCCTTCAGATATCGAAACCCCTCCGTAGCTCGTAAAGTAAGTTATGCCGTTAGTCCCAGCTGTCATTCGTAGATCTTTGACAGTCGTTACGGGTACTCAGAAACCCGAAATTATGACAGCCAGACTTACCACGGGGTATCGTGTTACCCAGTAACTGGGTTGTGGAGGTCAGATAGGCAGCCTCTCCTTGTAAAATACTGGTATTCAGTTGCATCCGGTTAAACTAAAAGCCAACCTCAACATAGTTGGGATTGATCTCTATCAGCCGTCATTTTCACCTTTTTTCTAGCCAAAGGTATGATCTGACTCACTGACTATGCAGGCGTTCATAAAACAGATTTAAAAATGAAATTGTGTCTTACCTCCCATTCCCAATATTGATGTCTGGTCATATTGCAACTCGCTCCTTCGGTGATCAGCATCTCGTATCCAGACATGGCCGACTCCCATACTATAGGACTGCGTTCTTTGTCTAGATATTCTAGTATTTCCATAGCAAGTTGAACGTCTAGGTCACTCGCCACGTACAGAGCAAATACATCGTTTACAATCTGGAATATATCAAAGTGTATAATTAGAATTGTGTCAAGGTCAATCATCTTGAGTTTGGCGGACACCACCATTTGCAAAAATTATAGAAACCTTCTTGGAGCTACAACAATAAACAGTGGGTTAGTATGTATTTTCAAAGGAAAAGTGGAGACATGAACTTAGCACCAAGTTGGAACTTACTTGAGCTCTGTTTAGTTCGTCTATGGTGGTCATGTTTTCCTTCAAAGTTTTTGCTATCAGCCTCCAAGTAACTGGATCGTAGTTGACTCGATAATACCCTGAAAAATATTGTGATAATTTTATAATAATAAGGTTCGTAATATTCCTGCATTCTAGTTTATATAGGTTTAAAGAAACTTTATCTCGTATATATGTCACTCACTTATGAGAACATACATAAATTACACAAAGTTCGTCGTCATCAGTTACAAACTAGATACACATTCAATGCCTTTATTTCTCCAGAAGTGATCGATCCGCAATTATATAATAAGTTAACTTTTGAATGCATTGAAAGAGTGTAGATTTCTTATGCTAGAGGCTATTCTATTATGGTATTCAGTTATTCTGAAGTGCGGCCCATAGCGGTTCCTTTGGTTAATTTCAGCAATGATATCCCTATTAATCCAATCTTTTTGCGGTATGTTGAGGGTTTTGGTCTTTATAGTTTTGCTGTATTCCGTAACTAACTTTAATATAATTATTTTCGAATACTAAGTAATCATTGTGTGGATTTTTAAAGTTCGTTTTTTCTAAGAGGTATATAACCTCTTCGTATACTTTGTTGCTTCATATTGAGTTTTCATTTTCGGAATGTTAACTTTTTTAAGTTCTTCTCTTAGATGTCTGATCACAACACGTCCATCCGGTTGTGATCAGATATAGGAAATTTAATTATTGCCATGAAAATAGTCGTCCTTTAAATTTGTTCTAATATGATCTTTCATAGTCTTCTTAGTTTCGGAGTCTCTCTTACAATATTTTCTGCTTACTTTGTTCAATAGCATATGTCCAGTTTCCTGGACTACTGCTTTGCATTGTTTAGTATCTCTATTTTTCTTAGTTAATATATCGATGTTGAAATCCCCGAAAACGATTGCCCTTTTTCGTTGTTGTAGTTGCGAGTCATATTCTTGCAGGAACTCCTATTAGTTAGTGTTTCCAGGATTATATATGTCTCCTATTTCAAGCGCATGCCTTTCCAAACTTATCCATAGGTAATTGTTTCCTCCTGAGTACTTGGACTCCGATAAGCTATGCCTCAGATCATTGTGGACATATACTGAAACTCCTCCCCTCTTTGAGTCAGTTATATGATTATAATAGTGGGTGTAATTATCTATTTGCAGTGCCAAAGCTTGGGCCTCCGAGTGAATCCAGGTTTCCGTTATAAGAATAACGTGTGCCGTCTTTGGTAATGATCTGAAGACGCATTTTAGTTCGTCAAGCTTTGCCTTTTTTACGAATATTTATAGCATTGAGATACAAAAATCTAAGGCGAAATCTGGTGGCATTAATATTATGGTAGTCATTGAGTACTTGATACGTATTGCAACTTATATAGCTAGTCCTAGGGTCACTTATTGATTGGAGTTTTTTTGGAGGATTTATTGTTATAGTTGGTGTACCGTGGATGTATTTAATTGTAAGCTCATTCTCACCATCATTTTGACGACGTGCTAATTCTTCTTTCAAACTTTTTAGATATTGCTGCTACGCTGGAGTTTGGTCTGAGCTTGTCTTTGTTACGTATTTTGCGGAAATTCAAGTATCAAAACATATTATACTACTACTCTACGATGTTATTCAGGCGTGTATTTTCCTAAAAATCTTGATAGACTTTGGAAGATCTTGCCACACCTGCGAGGTAATGATCATAATTTATTTTTCGTCTCCTTATATCCTCTCTTCTACGTTGGAAGAAGTCTGCTCTGGCAGTCCAGAAAAACTTTTTTTTTTAATGTTGCGCTCTATTACCTCTTTAGTAACTTGCTCGTCCGTAAATAGCTGTTTATCTGATTTAGTCGTTAAGGGTTGGAATGGAGCAAATAGCTTGAGGGCATTGAGGTCTGATTCAAGTGAAACTATATTCTGTTCACTTTGAGAAATTTGTTTCTCTAATTGTGACACAGTTGAACTTAATCCTTTTTGTTCCATTATGACGGATGTTAGACGTAAAAGATTTGATCTCAGTCATCTGTGTAATATTTTCGCGAATTAAATACACAGTTTTTTCATTAGATAATTTGTGACTTGACCTCAGTTATATTTTCCTGCATTTTGTTCATGATCTGTTTATTCAACCCAACATATTTTTCTAAGAGTGAGCCGATGCGACGCAGTTCCAAACGAATATATTTAATCTCATTTGAGCATTCACAATCATGGTTGTTTACGTTAACGTAAGGTAATTTGTGACTCCGTTGCGAGCGCACTTAACTTTGATAAGTCGGGGTGCGAGCCGTGTTCGGTACTTTCGGCGCTGCTCATATCCGAGCCAATAGGGTTGCGTGATGGTGGTGAGCTTTGAACATTCATCTTAATAATCGTTACTGGGCAACAACAGTAGGTAATCACAAATCAACAAAAGTTTATCTTCGCGATAAATTATAACGTTGTGCTTTAGCGTGGTAGTACCTTTTTGCTGTGCATACACTCCGAGAACGTAGAGTAGGGTCACTGTGTGAAAGAGTAAAAAAATTACCACAGCTCTATTTTCGTGGAGGTGAAGTACGTTACGGACGACCGCGGAATCACTGTGCAAGCGGGATGAAATATAGTCACCGTCTTCGTTGCGCGGAGATGAGACATGGTGAGCGTGGAGCGTGCACAGGACCAAAGCGGTCTTTGTAACAAACACTGTTTCCACAATTTGTCTTCAGTTTGTATTTCGCTATTAGTTAGTTTTGAAGGACATAAATTTAGATACCTATTTTTGCAAAAAAAACTATCGCAAGACAACACAAGACCAGACCTCATTCCATCAATCAATCTATGAAACTGAGATAGAGGCTAGAGTAAATATTATGTTCCTTGCTTTGGATACAAAAAAAACCTTATAGTCTTACAAAACTTACTCTCTTTCTTTGGTAGTCAGGTAAAAAGAACAACTACCGTTCTTAATTCGTAGTTTTATCTGTGAAATTATTTCCGCCAGGCTATGTACGGTATCCGGAATTACTGACGTCATAAAAAATATGCAATACATCGTCTACAGAATGCATTGTATCGTGAATAAATCAGCACGGTTTTACGAGCGTGGGTATGACAGAAATAGATTCATTGCTAAGCCAAGGATTTGTCAAGTTCAGGCGTTTTATTATTAGTACTAGCTATTGCGGCTCAATTAATGGTTCGCATTTTGTGGTTTTCTGAAAGAGTTAAGATACTTTTATAGTTTGTGGCGAAGCAATATTTTCTTTACCTCCAAAACGTTGGTCTTTTTGTTTAGGGATTCTGATTTTTGGTTCAATAAAGTTATGCTGTATCAGTGACTGACTAAAAACTTACGGAATATCAGTCAGGAATTTGGATAATTATATATACAAGATCTATTATTGTAAGAAATTCGTTCTTTTCTTTCTATCAAATTCAAATTCAAAATCATTTATTTCAATTCATTTAATATCCTCCATCCATCCGTCCGTCCGCCCGTCTTGTCAATCCGTTTTTTTTTTTAATTTATTTTGTTCCATTTTTATCAATTATTTTCTATCTTCTATGGAATTCATAATATTTTTTATCTGCAATAAACCAATCCTGTATCTGTAGGTATCAGTTGCCAGTCTAGCAGGGAGAAGTTAAATCTTTTTAGGAGCAGCACATCAAAGCTCCCAACCACTGCGATACAAAACCCATATATTTAGTGACCCTGTGACCGAACTCGGCTGGTCGGCATCATCATTGTAGGAAATACAGGTAACAATAACGCTAACGGGGCGAAATGCATTGTTCCCCGCGCATACAGTTTAGGGGCCAGTCGTCTTCCCCGGCCGTAGCAATAACTTGTGTTCTGTATAGATTCAGTAAGAAGCGTCACTGTGCTTATTGTTCAAGGTCATCATTCAATAGACGTTATACTTTATACTGTGATTTCATTTACCACCTTCTCCAACCACGATAAAATAAGGTCCCAACAATCATCATCATCTACACACACACATAACATACCACACCTGAACTCCACTCTGGAATTCATACCCCGAGCCCCAAGATGGCAAATAATATTTTATAACCTAGCTGTAAGGAGGTAATGTTTTAAGCAACTCATTTCGTCACAACTGGTGTTACTTACAGTATTTTTATCTCACGTTGGGACGCGCGCTTTACTTGTGGTAACCAAGTGTACAAACACTGTATGAATGTGTGCGTGAAGACGAGTAGCGTTAGCACATCACACACATACAAATACTTTCAACTGTCTCGGACGATACCGAGAGCTCCTGCGCTCACACCCACATTCACAGCGTGTTCGAACACTTGGTAAACACAAGTAAAACGCGCGTCGCTTCGTGAGATAGCCTATAACCTGTATACTTGTTTACTCTTTTACTTGGACAATAACCTATTGCCTATTTCTATCCATGCAGTGTTTGTCTACTCACCAGAACCTTTCCTATTCAGTATTATCCATCCATCATTCAAGTTCTCGCCGAAGGTGTACGTCTGTTCTCCGATGGTGAACCTCGGCTGGTAGCAGTTGTAACAATTCTGGTTCTTCTGAACTATGTACGATATGGGGATCAGGTAGTCGGTGTCGAAGCGGCTATCGCGGTTGAAGCTGAACTGCCTCTGGAAGAGAATGTGGTAATAGTTGGAGAATATATATTGAGCAAAAAAATGGTGTGACATTAAAAAGTTTTAGAAAACTAACATTAAATGTATGGGGATCCTGTGGATGATCCCCAGTAGGTAGACATGTTGTATATTGTTTTGTATATACGTGTTACTTTGACATAAACCTATTTTCTTTCTTTACACGAAGCAAAAAATCCCAAATTATTGCTCTTCAATGGTACAAAATTATACTAGTGTGTTGATTAAATTAGAAATTGGCACACTCTTGGTAAAAATCTAGTTTGTTATTTCGATTTTGTGAAACTACATTGAACGGTAACGAATTGGTGCTTCTAAATCTTCTGACTGTCCAATGTCCGTACTAATAATAATATTTTTCTTAGAAAATAAACTGAAATAGGTAATTTATTTTTCAATTAGGTAAAAAGATGTTTTAAACAAAAAGGAGAATGTTTTCTATGAGTATATCTATAGATATTTCTGTGTTCCACTGTGATATTTTATTTGTAGTGGCTTTTTGAAAGATTTTTAAAAGCCGCTTTTCTTTTGTTTCTCACCAGTTTTCCTCTTTTCAGTTATTTTTTTACGAACCTGCTTCAACTGAACAGCATTCGGCACCCGATCTCTCAACACCTGGACGTTGATCACGGGATACCCTCGCCGTCTGAACCAGGAGCCAAGTATCCTAGATGCAGTGGAACCGTTGAAGAACTGGTGGAGACACTCGATCGTGTCCTGATCTAGCGTTGTCGTGAAGTCTTGCAGGGATATGTATTTCCCTCTCCTGTAATTTTATATGAAATGTATTGTATTGTATTGTGTGATGAGTTGTTTTTCTCAAATCAACGATGAATGAATAATTTGCTATAGTTATGAAGGTATTGGCCAAGGTTGGCTAAGAGACGTTTAGCGTCTAAATATAGTTTTAGCACGTAATTTCCATGGCAGTGGCGCCAAATTGAGAAAAGCTGCATCCGTATATAAAAAAAAAACTGTGCAGTTTGCTTTGTACTGAGATATTACAGGTAAAAACAGACAGAACGGATATTCTTTACCCTACTTGGGCATGTGGTTAATAATGCGGTGTCCTTAATATCCTGACTCTCTAACCAAAGCAGGTTACTATGTTGCTCAGACCATGGTCTAAAAAATCAAGGTCTGGAATTCCGGGAGTGACACATGCTTACGTCACTATCCAGTTGCCACTTTATTGCCACTTTATTGCAACAAAACACGAATTATGGAAACATTTTCAGTCACCATTCTGTTAAAAAATATATATAATAAAGCATTTAAATTATCGTTTCGTTTTTCTAATCAAACGAAGGAATTCAATTTAAACATATACCAATGCAATTATTAGTTAAAACCTCATTGTTTTATGTTATTTTATTTTATTTATTATGGGACAATAAACAGCTACAATATAAAATGTTTACAAATAGCAATAATAACTAGAATTCACACAGGTAATAAAGGCAGTTGAGGAGTTATTATTACACACTACTAGTAACACAGCGGCGATGACGTAGGCTTGTATCTCCCACGTGACCACTGTGTCTCGGAATACTATACCTGGCGAAGTATATTATTATACCATGGTTCAGACATTAGGCAGTGGTGGCGATAGTTTAATAGTAATCCTATCTAACATAAACCCAGATGGTACAATTTCATTACTGTCGAAATGACCGCCACAGTCTGTCTGAAGAACGCATAAGACTAGTGGAGATAACTCACCTGGATTTAATATAATGCACCAACGACTGATGAAACTTTTCAGAACCCACCCAGTTCTCCAACATCCACAGTATAGCTCCAGTCTTCATCGTCACCAGTTCCTTATACCTTGGCGGTATCTCTATGGCCAGCGAAGAGTTGAAGGTTTCCAATGCAGGCGTAGTTCGATGCCAGTCTACTGCCATCGCATTGTGTTTCATACGGAGACCATAACCGGCTAAAAGACGTCTGTGCGGTGTTTGGATACCGTAATTGTACTGAAAGTGGTAAAAAATGGGTTGGGTTAAGTTTGGGTTTTTATCATTTTCTATATGGGTTATACGTATTTAAAAAAATATTCTGGATAGGATGTCTAAGAGCTTCTGCTTGATAATATGGTATACAAAATAGATGACAAATTATTGAATTATTTGTATATATAAGTACGTCATAATTTTATTGCGAGCTATAAGTATTTCACAAGGGCAGAGTTCGGGGCCATATATTTTCATAGAAATATACATTTTCAAGGCAACAGTGCTCGTCTTATTTTTAAGATAAGTGTGAGTGTAAAATAAATATTGTCTGAAGCCCTGACTCAGCCATAAAGCGTCGCGGTAGACCACTACAGAAAGTAGGGGCAGAGCTGGACAAAACCAACAACCAAGTACAATATAAGCTCTGGCTTAAAATATACTGGAAGTCATGGGGATAAAAGCCTTTGCCTAGCAGTGGAATGATGCAGACTGACAATAACCAGAAAGTCTGAGTATAGACGATATTGATATACTAACGACTAATCCTTCAAATGCTCGCAAAGCAGACACAGTACTAAGAAATAATCCCCGTAAACCACAATCAAAGTCAAAACCAAACCATACCAAACCAAACCACCAAACCATATGTGGGCTATATGGCAAGGAGAAAATTCAGCCTGGAATTTAATCATCTACGTCATCATGACTCACCTGGGTCAAGAAGTAATAAGCCAAGTAGGTAGCCATGCCTTCCTTGAACCACTCCTCCTTCCACCTCGTCCTCACGATCTCCCCTGGGTTGCCAAGCCATATCCTGCTGAGCTGCTGTGCCAATTCAAAGGTCATGTATTCTATTTGCTTGATGCTCGTGAATTGGTCTATGTTCACCATTCGATAGGCTCTGTAATGTTTAAATAATTATTTATTGAAAATAGGGTAGGGGTAGGGGCAATTGTAGTTTTTAGACATAATTATGCTACCTACTGATTATATATTACGTGACACTTTTGCAGTTGGCACAATGAAAGTGACAAGAGCAGCATATTTTTAAAACTTTGAAGGTGTGGTGGTGTCTTCAGAAGACTGTACACAGTACAGTAACTTCAATCATGAATCGACTGTGATGAAGATCCGAAAAGTTGAAATATTGCAGAAGATTATCATGTTTTCTTTTTAAACGTTTTCAAAATCTTTTATTTTAAGTTCGTGAAACAAAACACCATGCTAAAAGTGTTGTACTTAACTATTTCTTTTTGTCTGTATAATATGATATGAAAAGCATGACTCACAATTGCTGAAAAAACTATAATCTATATTTAAATAGGCAACTAGATATAAATAAATGTTGTCACACAATGTTGTATATTCCATCAGCAGTGTTACTTGCCAACTGAAAATCAATTAATATAAATATGAAGTCCTCCATAGCCACAATATAAAATTACAAAGCGATTCAAAATTACCAATGACGCGAATTCCAATATTCTCATAAATATTAAAGATACAATAACAGAGGAACAGAACAGGTGGTACATTGTTATAACAGCTGTTAGAATCCGCTCTTATTCATCAGCTGACCTTGGTGAATATGCTCAGATCCTAACTTTAGAATATGGGTCAAGTTTTGCGACTGTTTCTTGCACATACGATGATACATCGAGCTTTTCTAGTATAATATGCTGACATCTAATTATACGGAAATACTATAAGTATGCTAGTTCTGCTTATACTGGAAATGTGCTAGATATGTGATCGTGCGTACAGGAAGCGAGATATTCTTTGAAACGTCGACGTCAAACGTTTTTCCCGAATGATGTGTTTGTCTAGTAACGTCGTCGGTTTGTTTTGTAAATATTGTAACAGTTTCGTGGTCAGTATTCTGGGGTTCACTGATAATATTGCTACAGATTTCGGTATTTTAGAACGACAACCTCGTGGTTGCAGCTTCGCTTGTTGTCGTGCTATTATCCTTCAAAGATTTCAATATCGAATTCCATAAATCTCATGTATCCAATATTCTTCATTCAAGAGTCAAATATATTAAAAGCATGGCTACAAACATGATAATAATTATGATCGGCAAATTATACCGTGATATTACGTAAAAACCTGGATACGATTCAAATGAGATGTATTTCGTAGGTACAGAATTTTCTAGAAAACTCGCTTTTCCATAAGATCAGTTCTAACTTCTAAGGCAATTTGTTATTTGTAGTTATTACATAGTCTACAAAATTAGCAACATTTTAGATTATTTGCATCTGAATCACTTACCCATTAGTGAGTAAATTCCAACTTCCAATTTCATAACCGCTGATTATCGCGGGCACTGCTATCAAGTTGATCGAACCTTGTACTAGCGGCCGGTTATCATTTGAATATTCATGTATTAGATTAATGATCGTTATTCCATAGTTATGAATGAATTTGTAGTCATGTAACTCGTCGATAGGTGCCCACAGGATGAGTGTGTCGTTTGTTTGTTGGGCTTGCGCACGGTTGCTCGCGTACTTTGAGTAGTGGAACCCAACTTGGTGGAGCCCGACTTGAGGTGAAGGCATGTATTCTACTATTATGTAGTCCTTTTGTACACTGAAAAAAAAAGGCACAATGATTAATATAAAATTAAAATTCAGTTGAATGCGTGGAGCGTTTTGTTCATTTATCTCTCTTTAGTCTAGTCGACAAGTTAAAAATGGTGTTAATTCGATATACTACTGCTAAAATTATGTGGTTTAGCTCATTCGATTCGGAATAATGTCTAGACCATTGTGCTAAAAAATTGAATTAGCACATAAAAAATTCCAAAAGTTATTAACAATTAAACACCTTCAAAAAATAATGCGAATTCGGTTATTGAACTTCAAGGCAATGTAAAGAATTGAATAAAAATTAATGCATAGACGTTTTAAGAATATAATTTCCAAAATTTGTCAACAAATGGTAATAACAGATGAAAAAATTAAGTAAAAAATGAATAAACAACTGCAACTGTAGCATAATTTATAGCTGAACAAAATTGCCTTGAAGTTCAATAACCGAATTCGCATTATTTACAGAGTTAGAAGCCGCAGAAGTTCGAAAAACCTGAAAAAATCTTCAATTTTTATAAACAAATGCGCAAAACAACAAGTAAATAATAAATAAAAAATATATGACTAACATTATCTGAAAGATAACTTTATTGCCTACAAAAATGACCTGAATGTTAATAGTCGTATTTTTCATAGTTCAAAAGTTATATTAACTTTAAAGTCAACAAATGGATCAGCTGCTGCAAGTTTTGTAGCACGTGTATTTTCATAATTACATAAAAAATAATATAATTTTTTTTTCGGTATTTTAATGCACGAGGTCGTTTTTGTAATTATTATTACTTACAGGAAAAAAATAAAACAAAGTTGAGAATTTGTTTATAACAAATTGTAAAGTTAATAAACAATGCTATTGTTAACGAAAAAAAAATTTTTTTCTGTAATTTTGTAGAGAAAGGTCAATTATGATTTTTAGAAAAAAAAAATTCTTAACTAATAATTTAAACAACAAATAAAAAAAAAAACGATTATAATCAATTAAAAATAATTATTAAGAATTTTTTTTTTTCTAAAAATCTTAATTGACAGTTCTCTATAAAATTGTAAAAAAAAATTTTTCAAAAATATATAAATAGTCTATTTGTTAACAAAATGTTTATAAACAAATGGATAAAAAAAAAAAAAAACAATTAAAAGATGTCTTTTATTGACATAAAAACGAAAATATAATAATAAATAAAGAAAAAAAAATTCTTTACAACATAATTGTGCTTTTTCTTTTTTTGTTAACTTAAAAAAATTATTATTAACAAAATATTAACAATTTCATAACTTAGACGACGCAATCTTGTTTAATATATTTATAAGAAGAGGGCCACGAAGCGAAATAATTTTAAGGTAATTATTTAAACATTTTTTTTAGTTTAGAAGGATGATGGAAATTGGACAAAATTTTCTTAATTAACAATCGTCTAGAATATTGAAAAATATGTTTTTATAAAAAATTCCAACGGGAATAAATTTTTTAAAGTGTTTAGATAATGCAATAATTTTTTTAGATTTTTCAATTAACTTTAAGTACTTGAAAAAAAAATTTTTAAGTGACGTACTCGCTTTCGAGGCCGTGCGCGCAACCTAACAATGGCGCGCGGCGGGCTATTTTCAGCGTTAAATTAAAATTATAAATAATGGAGCTACAGTTCCGGGAGTTGGAACTTTTTTTTACTAAATTTCCTCCTCTTTAAGGATCTTTTTTTTCAAATTTCGAAAATATTTATAGTTTACGGACAATAAGCAATAAACGAAACGCTATTTTTTGAAGGTGTTTAATTGTTAATAAGTTTTGGAATTTTTTATGTGCTAATTCAATTTTTTAGCACAATGGTCTAGACATTATTCCGAATCGAATGAGCTAAACCACATAATTTTAGCAGTAGTATGTCGAATTAACACCATTTTTAACTTGTCGACTAGACTACTTGAGCACTGAGCATTGGTAGCTTGATCCGTAATAGATTTCGTATGAAGGACGAGATTCTCAATTCGACTGTATATATAGTTTTTTTTTTATGTGTGTTAGTTCAGAACTTTTTTCTGGGTGAACCGATCTGGATGATTATTTTTTTATTTGATAGCTGGTGCTTTACATGTGGTCCCATTAGTTCTGACCAGTAGTTTTTGAGTTATCCTTAATACTGCGTATTTTTTCTACTTAGTTTATATTGATGATGTTTTAATAATTTCCTGTCACTTTTATTTACATATCAAGTAGTGGTATACGAATTTGTGCGGGGAAAGTTCCACAACTAAAAAGTGAAAAATAAAAATATGTTTGCAAAAAAAACAACCGACCTCCAAAAAATACACAAAAACACGTGAAAAATAACTTTAATTTCGGAAGTCGGTGGCCAAAAACGAAAATACAAAACCAAAGACCCGACTTCCGAAATTAAAGTTATTTTTCACGTTGTTTTGTGTTTTTTTGGAAGTCGGTTATTTTTTTTGTTTGACCAACAATTTATTGTCGTCATGATATCAACAGAAATACGTCTACTGTTGGACTAAAGGTTTCCTCAAGCAAAATTCAGTGTTTGTTATTTTATTTACCTGCGAGCCAAGTGAAACAAACGGCTATGAAAACATGGATATTTTAGTTCGGATAATATGAACAATGCGGTGATGTAATTCTAATAGAATAATGGGTCTATTGGTCAGCTTAGGAATTTAATTGATGCACATGTTATTCCCTAACCGGATTTGGCCACCTCATCGTCGCCCTTACGTGTCGTAAGCAGTGACTAAGGAATTTATAGCTACCTACAGTAACATCATCGTAAAAAAGGTTATTGTTAAACTAAGATTTAAAATTCAAATTCATAGAATTTGAACTATAGAATTTTGAATTTGCAGTCTATAAACAATGGTTAGCTTTGAAAAAGTCATGGTACTCATGAATTGAATACAAGACTAATGTTATGCTACTTTTTTAGCTCTGTTCCTTAAAAAAGAAATCCAAAACAAAATGCAAAATGAAAATGATCCTATGCAAAATCATACTCAATAATAATATCGTGTCTACAGAATTACAATAAGTAATAATTTATATTTTCTGACTAAAATTAAACTAATGCTAAGTACTTGGTAGGTAGTTCATTCATAAAAATAATTAATATTATTTATTTATTCGGTCACTGGGTCGTCTTAGGAGCGGACAAAAAAAGGATACTGATTACTTTGAAACAATGGAATAATCGCGTGCGTGATCGGTTTTAACGTGGGCATTCGCGATTGGATAATAAATTGCTCTATTATCGTCTAAACAGTGTCTGGTATTCTTGTTAGAGAACTACGAGTAGGATCTCTATGTGGGTGCTGCTACCCTACTACCCGTATTTTTCTTGATTGGATAAAGAGTTTTTCAGTATTTTGACATTTCAAAGACTACACGGGCGACTGGATCTGCGTGCAAAAGCTAGATATCCATATTTTTTTAAACATAAACATACAGACAATAAGCTAAGAAAAGCTTAAGAAAATGCTTGCCCAGATTATTGTAAAGATATTTTAGGTTACACCAAGTTGACCTAGCAACTACTAGTTAGTGTAGTAGTATAGCAGTGGTGGCCTAGTGGTGACGACCGCGACTTACGAGTTGTAGGTCGTAGGTTCGAGAACCCAGACAGGCGCTTTACTTGGTGTAAATTATTTCATCGCCACTGCTCTCAAAACGGTGAAGGAAAACATCGTGAGGAAACCGGCATGTCCTAGAACCAAAAATTCAAAGACACGTGACATCTACCAACCCGCACTGGGCCCGCGTGGTTGATAACGGCCCGCTCCCTCTCACCGAAAGGAGGCCTGTGTCCCAGCAGTGGGAACATTATAGGCTAATTATGCATTATGCAAGTTGACCTACTCATCACATACTATAAAAATACTGTATTAATACTGGGACTAGCGTCTGCCCCTGGCTCCGCCCGCGATAATGTTAGAAGTTATCCCACGGGAACGTGCTACCGGGACAAAAAGTGCCTAAGTCTATGTCCTTTCCCAGGATCCCATCTATCTTCTTGCCAAATTTTATCGAAATCCGTTCAGTTTTTGATGTGATGACATGTGACAAATGAAGACAAGGTGGTTCAAAAAAGCTTAAAGTTAATAACAAAGACCCACCCAATTTAAAATGTATAGGTACTAAGAGCACTGGGGCTCGCGGCGGAATAATAACAGCCGGTTAAGCAACGCTTGGTGAGGTCGGTCCGTGGATGGGTGAACATCAATAACTCACCGAGTTGGTCCCGGCTGGTCCCAACTGTCATTCGCAGATCTGTGACAGCCATTACGGGTCAGCCCGAAAGTCTGACAATCAGTCTTGCCAAAGCGTATAGTGTTACCCAGTAACTGGGCTATGGAGGTCAGATAGGCAGTCGCTCCAGACAGGCAGGAATACCAGTATTTTACATGGTATCCAGCTGCATCTAGTAAGACTGGAAGCCGACCTCAACATAGTTGGAAAAGGCCAGGCAGATTGATTGAGGTACTAAGAGCACATTGTTTCGTTTAAATTATGAACCTACTCATAGACAGGTAGGTTAAAATTGATTTTCTCAATCAAACGTGTGCGCAACATACGTTACCGGTCAAGACGCACGTCTCGGCCACAATAATTGACACAATTCTCAGTGACTCTAGTTGGAGCGATCGCCTTATAGGGCGAAACGTCTCAGCACCCACAGTGTTACCGTGAGCGGGTTATGATTTAATATTGACTGTAGATTACTTGTTTAAATATGTAACGTATTTTTCCGGTGGCCTGTGTTTCGCAATAATTGCAATAAAAAAGCTAGAGAGCGCAAAAATATTGCACGGCTTTTATTTTTGTATCTTTTTATGATCACCTAATCTTTAATATTGAATTGGTTTTACAGTATTTTATGGGTCGAATTAAGACCTAATTCGGCTCATAAATGTGTTCACCGTGCCTTAAGCCTGTGTAGATCTTGAGCCCAATTACAACCTTTTATAAGAACCTAAGATTGCTAGCAGTAAGACCTGTCTTTATAGGTTTAAAGCTCAATCACCCGGCAAAAAGTGGAAAGTTGAAAATATTTTCTATTTCCGATTAGTCACCACCCAAGTTGGAAGTGAAGAGAAAGCATGATATCTTTTGGAAAACTCGATGACTATTCTTCAAGTAAAAACGGATATTTATGTGGTGAATTATTGCAATAACCAGGTGTGTTCTTACGTTTCGGGAATAGAACTGAACTATGATTTATTGATTGTAGAAAACACGACTGCAACGGGAAAGCTTTTGTGAAAAATGTACTAGGTACTACTCGTACGTCAATTTATTTAAATGTCTACGAACGGCTTGCTCTATGTGAGAAGGTAGTAATGGTGATAAGGTTGTATTAGAGGCATTAAAATTTGCCTAAATATCTTTCGATGAACATCATACTAATTGAACGGAACTGAGTGAACTTTACACCCTGTTCCTCATACCTCTATAACGGTATTACTTCTAAGTACACAATACCTTTCTGTTTGCCCAAATCAATTACTAATTGCCAGACATTGACGTCAGTGACTATGTAAGGTTCAAATATTGATATAGTACGTACTGGTATTGTGAAGTCATCAATGTTTGATGCCACACACATGTTGCCATAATAGGTACAAACTTGTCCCTTCATGGTATGTATATATGTGTTGACCTAAATAAATAGTGCAGCGTTATAGCAGCATTTGGGCTTAAGGTCGCCCAAATCCGGAAGTTATTATTTTCTATGGCCATGCAGACAATTTTCTGGTCCAGAAGACACGTCACTATATTATGGTAAACGTAGGTTTTTTGGATCATAGAGTGTTTTTACAGGTAATTTTAAAAATTCGCACCATGAGAGAAAATAACCAAAATTGTGTAACATATTTGTCGGGATTTTTAGTTGCGTAAAAAATAATTGGCGTTAGTTTACCGAGGTATTTGTGCCAACCAACAATCTAAAACAAAATATGTTTCGATCTGTAGTCAATATGTTAATTCTCATATTACTGAAATGTCTATTATCTCTGTCATCATATATTTTGATTTAAAAGAATGTCCTTGGAGTTTCTTGCCCGTTCTTATCCATAGGAACCTATTACGCTTTGGAATGGGCAACTAGCTTCATCTTTCTGACTGGCCGACGACCCCTTGACAAAAGTGCCTGTAATTGGTTTAATATATTGAAATAAATGCTTCGAGTTTTGATTATCAGCTTACTTATCTCTCCTCTGTTCTTCAGCGATGACAAGACTGGTATTAGTATACTGTACATCCTTCAAATGCTTCAGGATGTACACTTTGAACTTGAACACAGCTTCGAATCTCGGGTTGTCGAAACACGGGAAGAAGTACTTGGCTCTGTTCGGAGATAATCTTGTTGTGAACAGGTAACTGAAACAGAAAGAAGATGAAGATTATTATGATGAATACAAATCAAATTTGTGTTCTTTGATGAGGTTGGCACCGACAAACTGATGGAAAATAGTTAACTGATACTTCACAGACATTACTGATACCTTACTTGAACTGCATCAAATTGTAAAACCAGCGGGTTAATTGCGTAATGCAATAACAGTAGGAATGGCTTGCATTTTGACAGTTCAACAACATTCATTGCGTTATTTACGTTGTTGAGCAGACAAATTTTTCGAACATATGGAGCAATAGATTAGTAATAGGATTCAAAATGATTCAGACTGTGATAGATAGTGTGTTACGTAATTAGGGTACTGTCTTAATTATTATCATTTTGTTAAACGTGTTCTCTTCAGATATCATTTCATCACAGTAGAGCTGTTTAGTGGCTTGATAGCAGTTCCTTACCGCATAAAATCTTCAACAAGGACCTCCTATTAACTTACATATCTACTATCGTTATTATACGTGTTTCTGTGACAAAAAAAAAACAATTTTTCTTTCTTTCTTTATGAGTGTTTTCAAAACTTTTCATACCGAAGCTAAAATCCTTAGATAGACACCACCTAGTCATCATAAACAAAGTAAAACAGGTCAAGATGTACCAAGAAACCAAGTGTTCAATATCCTTGACGAATTCTACGTTATTGGATTTTCCTGTGTACACTCACCAAAAGAGGTTGTCGGATATAGTTGAAGTTTAGTAAGAAACCGATGGATGTTATCGAATGAAATTTAATTTGATTAATGACCTGTTCGTTTTCTATTAATTAAATTAAATTTTATTCGAAAACATTTATCGGTTTCTTATTAAACTTGAACTATATCGACGACCCTGGTTACTAATTATCACTTTTAGTGACTGTACCTACATTACCTATGGAATAACAACTCCTTGACTTATTCTTACTTGGTGGCAGACAATTTTTTTTTGTTTATGTCCTATGCAATCATAGCCCCTTGACACATTCTCATTCTTGACAGGTATTTGACTCTTTATAGTTCTAGCCTGCCTCATTGGTCTAGTGGTCGTAATTGCTACTGCTGTGCATGATTGTTGGCCATTCCGTCAGCACGCACAGTGTCACATTCTAACTCGCCCTTAGTTCGCGAGCTCGCAATGCTGAATGCTCTACTGGCATCGACACAGGAGTGTGATTTGTTTGCCGCGAGATGGATAGACGTATGTCGTGCAGGTTTGAGATTCTGTGAGGTGATGGACAAAGAAAAGAGAGATGAGATGATGGTGATGGATAAGCTTTTTATATTTGTCCCAATATTATTTATTTGTAGTTTGTAAGTTTTACTTGCTTTGTTAGTTATAGTCCGGTGAGGACCTGCGTCAGGGGAAGGGGAGGACGCCGTGGTGCCTCTCAAGCCACTCCTCAAAGAGGGGACTTAGCGGCGCAATTGTGGCGTTTGACAGGTCACAACTCTTGACAAGAAGCTATCAAGAAGCTTACGCTCTGTTCTGTTTTGTTCCGAGTTCGACACTGAATATATATTAATCTCCGCCTTCTCCAAAAAAAAATCTTGCACAAACTAGCTTAGAAAATGACGCTGAGTTTAATAAGATATGTTTCATTTAAAGACGTAGGAATATAATTACAAATAAAACAATGTTATGGGAAGCTGCCATTGTTCTTTGTGATAGAAATAATAAAAAGCTCTGAATTTACCTATCACGAAATAAATGTAATTATTGAATTTATACGAAGTCTACAAAAAAAATATCCTTTTTTTTTCAATATGTATTATTCTTGCATGTCACTAGTAGACAGCAATAATAATAGGTCTTTACCTATGAAATTGCCGTTTTGTATGAAAAAATTTAAACGAATTTTTTTCATGAATTTTTTATTTGTATTAATCGAAGTAATCACCCATGCAATCAATGCATCTTTGCCATCGCAGTGGCAGTTTATTGATGCCCTTCTTAAAGAAATCAGCTGGACGGGAGGCAACAAATTCTTCAAAGGCATTTTGTACTGCCTCTCGGGTATTAAATTTTTTTCCCGCCAAGAAGTTATCCAAATTCTGGAAAAAGTAGTAGTCTGTAGGCGCAAGGTCTGGTGAGTAGGGCGGATGACGGAGAGCTTCCAACCCCAGTTCTTGCAACTTGGAGACCGTCTGCTGTGCAGTATGAGGTCGCGCGTTGTCGTGCAGGAGCAGCGGAGACGAGCGATTGACCAATGCTGGTTGGAGATGCGCCAGCTTCTCCATCATTGTGTTCAGTTCTTCACAGTACACATCTGCAGTAATGCTCACCCCGTTTGGTAAGAAGCTGTGATGAATCACACCGGCGCTAGACCACCAAACAGTGACCATCACTTTTCTAGGGGTAAGTTTTCGTTTAGGGCATTGTTTAGGTGCTGAACCAGGATCCAACCAACTTGCTGAGCGCTTACGGTTATCAAACAGAATCCATTTTTCATCGCAGGTAACAATGCGGTTCAAAATTCCTTCATTTGTGTGTCTGTTGAGCAGTGCAAGGCACGTCTCGACGCGTACTTCGCGCTGGCGATCATTGAGTTCGTGGGGCACCCATTTGTCAAGCTTTTTTACCTTGCCAATTTGACGCAAATGGACCAATATTGTTTTGACGCTAACGTCGAAAGCTGCTGCTAATTCAGCCGTAGATTGTGTATCATCAGCTTCCACAATCGCCTTTAATTCGTCATTGTCGACCAAAGTCTTCGGACGACCGCGAGGTTCATTTTTCAGGTCGAAATTTCCAGAACGGAAGCGAGCAAACCAATAACAGGTGGTGCGTTGGTTTGTAGTGTTAGCTCCGTAAACGTCGTTGATGTTGCGTGCCGCTTGTGCCGCGTTGCTGCCACGACGGTACTCATATTCCATAATTACTCGAATTTTTAACGTATCCATGATGACGAAAAAGATTGAAATGCGATGAAAATGTAACACTAATCAATAAAGAAATGACTACTTTTAGAAAAAAAAATCCATGTTTTTAAAATAAAATTAATTTGAAATTAGAATTCTTAGCCAAACAAAAATTATTTTGATTTGAAATGGCCAGTACTGCAGAACGGCAATTTCATAGGTAAAGACCTAATATATATTTTAATTTTTAACTCCATTTGCAAAATCCTGGTAGTGTTCCATATTAAAAAGATGGTGCCTCCTTTTATGTCACAGTTTATGTACTTATTATTTTATCTAACAAACCATGCAAGAAACTAACTTGTTCAAGATATGAACCAAGGGCGTGTGTCGTCCGGAAGTGTCTGTGTGGGTACGCAGTAGTGCGTGTAAAAAATACGGCAAAACAAAAAGATCTAGGTACATACCTATATGTTATGCTTGAAACACATGATTAAATTCAACCCGGCAGCCGATCTTTATTGTATTATTTACCTACTTAGTGCTCATATACACGAGAGGACGGAAAGGAGATCGGGCAAAGTGTTATTGGGTTTTTCCAATAGGCATTTCTTAGTAACAGCCAACATACCGTTGGTTGCATTGGTCTCTCCGGTTGTGTTGGATTGCCATCCCATCGGACTATTAAAGTGAGGGAAGAGAGTGCACCTGTGTCTGCGCACACATTTATGAACTACAATCTCCCGCACCAAAGGCTAGTTTCCGTTGAGATTGGCCGCCATGGCCGAAATACGATCTGGAGGATTATATACACGACTGGCACGTTGCCTACGGCAGACATGGTTTAAAAAAACAAGGTCTGGCTTTCCGGGAGTGGAGTGACACATGCTTGCGTCACAATCCAGTTGCCACTTTATCGCAACAAAACAAGAATTATGGAAATAAAGCAGTTGTTACTATTCTGTTAAAAAATACCTATATACCTACAATAAAGTATTTAAAATTGTCGTTTCGTTTTTCTAATCAAACGAAACAATTTTATTTAAACATATACCAACGTAATTCCTCATTGTTTTATCGGATTCGCACAGGTAATAAAGGCGGTTGGGGAGTTATTATTACACGGTTATTACACAGCGGTGATGACGTAGGCTTGTGTCTCCCACGTGACCACTGTGTCTCGGAATGCTATACCTGGCGAAGTATATTATTATACCATGGGCAGTGGCAACTGCAGCCATTTACACTCGTCGATTGTCGCGGCAACGTGCCGCTCGTGTATTTGAGCACGTACTCATTTATACGAGCGGCACGTTTTAGTTGACGCGTCGGCTGCTGCCGCCGATGAGTCGACAGCTGCAGTTGCCTCTGCCATTGGCAAAGTGCCGCTCGTGTATATGCGCACTTAAATGTATTTTAAGTTTGAGGGGATTTAAAAGAATTGTTAAACCTATTACAGTGTCCAACTAGTTGAAACATTCTTGGTTATTATACTGTATTAACTAGATGGATAAGTAGTAAAATCTTCTATCATTCAGAATATATTCCACCCATTGTGTTGCTAACTTTTATTGGTTCACGCTGGCTAAAATACCCTACACTTGAAAACGCCCTTCAAGATCTTTATAACCTTAACTCATCCATTATTACTCAGAAAACCATTAAGGAAAAATTATCATACAAATCCTTTTCAACGTTTTGATCGCCAATATTCCTTAGCGACCGATTAACCGCGATCAATCGTCGCACATGATGAACTGTTAACGCTTACGTCAAAACATTTAGCGTTAACGTTGCTTTGACTTTGTGGTTGGCTTACAAGCAGACGTTTTAGCGATTGACAGATGTTTCGACACTGTCAGCAACACAGTGTATGTCCCATTTGGTATGACTAATGAACCGAGACATTGGGCAGACGATTTATTTATCTAACTAAGCATCAAAACTGTATACAAATCGCACTGATATTACTCGTATAATACTGTTGTAATTCAAAATGTGACTTTTTTCAGAATCGACGAAAAAATTTTTTTTTACTTCCTGTTAAAGATTATACAAAAAAATATACTTTGTTAGGTTTATTAACAAAGTTAAGGCATTTATCTATGTACCGATTATTAAAAAAGAATACAGATACTAAATTAATTTTTGAATTACGACTGTATTGCCTTGAATAAAGATTTTTCAAAAAGATGAATTATTTTTAGTTGTGTAGTTATTAGGTGACTTTTTCTTTATGGTTTTGAATAACAGTTTTAATTTAGAACTATTATAAATTAGGTTTAACTTTTGTAGTTACCTCCAACACAATCATTTTCACTCTAAGGTTAGGAAATTGATAAATAAAACCAGATAATCAAGAAAAATCAGTCAGATAATCAGGTTTTATTCATAAAAAATATACCTGGTTAAAATACCTACAACCCGACGAGCCTACAACGTCCTGCGCGTACAATACAACAATGCTTTCAGGAAGCTGTTGCAGTTACTGCAGCTTGCACGGATGGCTTTCACGCCATCATGCGTAAGAAAGCGGCTTCCTTACTACGGCTCTTACGTAAAATTCGTAACGGTATACTGAAAATGATTGCTGGCAGACCGGACTACCCCATCCATTTATTCAACACAAAAACGATAATCACGCAAAAAATATCGGGCATATTTTCATGAAATCTGCACCATCTAAAAGAAAATTTAATTACCCAAATTATTGTATACGGCTTTTATTTGTATTGTGTTTGATAAATCAAGGTGGGTTGTTTTTGCGAATAAACTTGATGCGCGTTGAAGCGGGGGCTCTTGCGGGCGACGGGCGGCAGTGCATCGCTGACCAATGTCCGAGTAGACGCTAACGCTCTGTGCAATTTTATTCGCTTAAAAGTTTCGCTTGCTCCTCCCACTCGCTCAAGGTCGCTGGCACTTATTGTCGCCTTAAGGTGACACATTGTTGTGGGACATAGATAGGCCCAGATTTAAGAAAGCGCTTTTGTGTTTTTCAATTACGCTATGCACATTTTCACGCTCGTTTTGCGAACGACCACGAATCAAACACTTACGGGTTATACTTTTAACATATTTTTTTTGAACTGCATAAGCTGTAAGGAGATACTTATTCTTTTGCTGGCCGCAGCAATTATCAGAGTAAAATATGAAATCTAGTTCTTTATTAGCCTGTGTATTTTTTCTATATAATTTTATTTAGAATGCAACTCCCAATTTCAATCGCACCTTATTTTCGCTCCGTTTTGTCCCAGAAGAAACATTCAACCTTCTTAGCATGCAAGTCACTCACAGTAAAGTTAAAACAATTAATCCTACTTTTGTAATAAAATACTGAAATTTGGCCCTTTGGCTAAAATGAACGTTTTCATTCTCCTGGTGATAGTTTGACGTTGTTTTTGTCGCCATAAAAAAAATATATTAAGTAAAACACCTTAAATATTGTATATCACCTAAAATGTAGTAACTCTAAATTATTTAAAAAAAATAGTTAATGAGAGTATTCTAATTTTTACTTTAACATGTTTCAAATGCAAGATTTTAAATGCTGTGATTAAGAAATAAGTATTTGTTTATATGTTAAGAAATTATCACAAAAAACCAGCTAATGAAAATGATTCGACAATACTGTATTATGTCTAAAATTACTTAATAAACCAACAAGAATGACGTAAGTAAAAATATTATTTTAAATCGTATTTTGTGAATCAATGATAGTGTAACAACTAGAAACACTAAGTTCATCTTTAGGTTTAAATCAAATATAATGTAATAACTCGAATTAATAGTTTAACTTTTACATAACTGATTCAGTAATATCGTTCCAATTCGAATTAATGTGGTCTAAAACGAAAAGCGGCATGTCCTTCCTAGCCGAATTTCGATCGTAACTAAAGATGATGCATTATTGGTGGCAGAGTACGACAGTCGGTCAATCATGAATAATGAATGACTGACCATCTCTTATTTGTTTTTTGCAATATTCTGACGACGGTATTATTAACGCGTAGGGAATTGAATTTTACGTTTGAATATGATGTTATCTCAAATTTTACGAACATACGGATTAATTTATATAATATATTTGTACTGGTTCATTGATTTTGTATAATGAAGTGAGTGTGGATAATGGATCGGGACGTTGACAAGTAAATGTACCTAATATTTATACATAAAACTATTTTTTTTATTCTTCTGTCATATTGAATTCTTACAATTTTGTTTAATATTTTTTAATGATTTCTGTTGCATTGTTTTGACGTATAAAATTATCCACTAATTGGTAGGGAAAAAATAAATACAGTGATGAATTAAGACCGGTCTCGTCATTTCAGACTGAAAGTTTTATTGCAGTTCAGATCATCATAAAATCTTTAATATATCCTCAAATACGTTACTTAAAACACTCCGAAAACAATTTTTTCCACACCAGCATTCATTTCACCAAACAAAAACGAAAATCCATTCAAAAATTAAAACTATACTTAAACATAATGTACTAAACACTATACTAACAGACAGTAAAAATACTTAATATTTATGGTTTTTGACCATAATCATTCATACATGGTCCAGACTGCACGTGGGATAGAAGGTCGGCCGTACATGGTTCTCGGCCTTATAGTCATGTTGAGTTTGAATAAAAACTAGTCAATGCTAATAGATACTAGACAAGTATTCACGTAGGTGGAATAGTGTGTGATTGCTAGTTATCATACAATTAAAGACTTAGATGTTTAAAGAAATCATAATAATTATTAGTTGTTTATTTTATTTACCTAATATATAAAGGCACTTTTTTCCTTATTTTTCAAATTACTGAACAGTCCAATTCTTTTAGTATTAACCTAATAATAATAGGATAAGAAAGGATTCTTTTAGTATTAACATTTGTAAAACAATCTAGAAATAAAAAATATATTATTATTAGATATTATTACTTCTTTTATATATTTTCATATCCATTAAAAACATTTTTAAATATTTTTATAAAAACATAAAAAAAACATTTAAAATTATAAAAAATTGTGGTACGCTGGTATCGGGAGCAGGTTCCAAGTTACCGGTGGTTAGGGATCCAGAGACAGGAACTTCCTAACAATGCGGGCCGTGTCCAGAAATACCGTCTCCTGAATCAAGCCCTTGATCCAGCTGAGCCTCAAATCTCAAATCTCAAATCGTATATTGCAATCCATAGTGTACATGTATCACGATGCGAGCCGTATCGAGGAGTACTGCCTTCTGAATCAGGCCCTTGACCCAAACGCCTAACGAAAGCCTCGAGAGATGTTTATCGAGGCTTTCGGCCATCAGGCCATTGGCCGATACGACACTCGGCACAGTGACAGCCGAGCTCACATTCCACATGTCAACAACCTCTTGTACTAAGTCGAGATATTTAATTATATTTTTATATTAACATATCTCGGGACCTTGGGGTCCCGGACCTTTGGAAGGCGTACGAGGGGCCGAAGCCAACTCGCAGAGGCCCCTTAGAAAATTTTAAATGGAATGAGGCACCAACCGACGATTATACCTGTATGCACTGTGCAAGTGCGCCCAAGGACAACCCCCGGTTGGTGTCGGACTATTGCAGAATATGGAAACAAAGTTATTGGACTATTGATTGGAGTGGCTTAAGTGGACTGGTTATCTAGGATTATGGGAAGACTATGGCCCCTGCCTAACTAATTATATTTATTATTACGATTTTTATTCATGAATATTATTGTGGTTTGAATGGCCCATTCATTACGCTTTCAACCAATAGAGCATTGACGAGACAAACGGCGTTTATGATATTATAAAATTTGCGTGTGATTTGTTTAGGTACACAATCGACATTTAAGAATGGAAAGTGTAAGCAATGACTGACTCATAGTGGGATCTATTGATACCCATTAGAGTCCCAAGAGATCCCACTATTGGGACCTTGATTTTATTAGTGGTAATCTCCGATTAAAATGAATACCCGGCCGTTAGGTCCCTATTGGTAAAATGGCGTAGTTTTCTTAATAAATTTTGAAATAGGTAAAATAAATAATACATAAACATAACATCACGCCTGTGATGCCCGAAGGGTTTGGCAGAGGTGTATCTATAGTACAACTACACTTCGCCAGTTATGTTTTAAGTTCTATGTAATAGGGGGCGAACATATTGCCATTAACCTTGCACAAATCCAGACTCCGGGCTGCTACTGAGAAATTTCTGATGGAAAAAACCAATAAAGGCTCATTAAATCGCGCGCGATACAAAGGCACTGCTGGTCGCGCGGCACGCGGTGTCTTTGTATCGTGTGCGATTCGCGTCGCGTGTCGCGCCTATTTGAAGGAGCCTTAACACGTTGCTCGACCTGGGGAAGATGTAATCAAGATCCTATTTAGCATTTATCGCGGTTGATATATTAAAATAAACTTCGCTAGTTTCTAAAACGCCCTTGATCTCTTTATCAAGAACAAATGACTAAAGATACACTACTACATTTATATTGTAATCGTTAACTACTTTATTACATGTATTTAAGTTAATTAAAGTATGAAAACAATGCCAAATGATACACTCCGTAAACCGGGGACACCGTTCTGTCGATGACATAATTTGATAATTACCTCCAGTTCAATTTAATTGAATGAACTGATTCAATGCATCCAAGGTTGCGCTAAATAAAATTAGCAATGGCTGAAATTACGCCATTAAGAATGCACTCTTGGAAATATAGTTGAAATATTTAGAAGAATGTGTTCATATAGGTATGTTTCATGTAGGCAATGCGAGCTTTTTTCTGATATCAGAAGCTGTTGCTGTAAGAAAACGATTTCAGAGAAACCCACAGTAAGTACCCACAGTAAAGAGTCCAGACAAGGTTTAAATAGATCTTCCTATATAAAATGCAGTGCTACTAGTTAGGTAGAAGTCTGGCAACATATTAGCTAGTATGATATTGTCACGTTACTATTGTTAGAACGTCAGTTTAAAAACGTTAATTGTGGCGCTGATGATTTTCATCCGCCAGAATAATATAAAGTTATGATTGGTTTCCCCAAATATTCTGTCATTATTGATGTGGTATGTGGTATATGTATAATTGTATATTAAATGTTCTAACAATAATTATAATCCATAATATGTAATTTTATCTGTTTGTTTGTTTCAGTCCAGTACTAACCCCACAAGATCTACATTAAGTTCATCATCGTAGATTTTTATGTTTTTTATTTATTTATAATAATACACATTTGCTTTCCAATTGACTTTAGACATTGGCAGAAAAGTCGACATCGGCTTAGCTTGCCATAATACAAAATAGAATAGAATAGAAGAACGTTAATAGTCAAAAGGCAAAATTTAAAGTGACAATAATATATCCAGCAAAAAAGTCGAAATCTATGTGGAAATGTTGGAAGAGTATGAAGAATGTTCAGTGTTTAATTTTATTCGTAAACTTACAAAAAAAAGACGAAATAAACAAGCGGACAAACAAATTCACAACACTCGTAAACATTGAAACGAACAGTTTACTATTCAAGACTATTCTGTGACTAATTCACTAATTACTCATAAACTTATTTCAAGAACTAACACTATTTTCATTTGCCATTGACCTGGGGGCCAAGTCTACTAATTTACAAATGTCACAATGGTCTCTGCATTGTGAGTTTTTGACAGATTTGCTATACAAAATCTGTCAAAATCTAACAATGCAGAGACCATTGTGACGTTTGTAAATTAGTAGACTTAGCCCCCTGACCTAAGGCTTCAAGAAATAATAAATGAACAATAAATAATTTAATAACAAACAATGTGTCATAAAGAGAGCTCTGTTTATAATTATTTTGCTCATTTATAGCCGTATTCTAATAATTGCTATAATCATTAGAAAAAATGTTTTTCTCAAAGTCAGCGCCACCGCAGGCCAAGAAAATTTATGACAATCGTTTTAAGTACATTCACTGTAAAATGTCTATTTTTGTTTAATAAGTGCAAGATAGAATCTACTTTGATGCTTTACCCACATAGTATTGTCATAATGTCAAAGTCACAGAAAGAAACTCAGTTAATAGTTAAACATGGCACACTGACAATAAAATAAAACAGATTTGATGTATTTAATTTTCATAACTGGCCCGTCCATTGAAAAGGTTTCAGATATAAGTTGATTCAACAGACTAGAATTTGTAAAAAAAAAAAAATGTGACTAAGGTCTGATTTTACCAAAGTCCGTACCGTCCGTCCGTTCGGGGTGTATCTTCTATCTGTGGAATAAAATTGACATCTGACAGTTTGGAAAAACTGTCAAAAATTCAAAATTTGTTGTCAGGATAAGAATTATTCTAGGCACCTATTATAGTTTGGTAAAACTTGCCCTCAAAGGCATTAAGTAGTCTGTTCAGTACCGTAGCTTCAAAAGTTATTTAAAGGAAATAATTTGAAAAATGACGAAGATTTTTGCAATTGTACTTTTCCTCTTTCCCGATATAGAACAGCGATGCAAAAGCATACAGTGATTATGAGTATGAGTGAGTACATTTTTTACGATGTCCGAATTCACCTTAGTCACCCTGACAGACTTTGATGGTAACTTTACATTTAATTAAACAAAATAGTAGATTTATTATGACCTTAGATAAACTTAAAGCAGATTATGATGCAATTTTTTCTACTATATGCATGCAAAACCATTTCAGTCAGTCTGCCAGAAAGATACCGAAATAAATCATTAGCATTTTTTTGCATAGCAACAGTGCAAAATGTGGCGTAATACAATTTGTTTAGCATCATCGTGTTAGCACACCACTAAATGATATGCGAGTCTAACAAGCCGTTCCTCAGACAATAGATTAAAAGGTCACAACACTATGTAAGGTTATTAACATTGAACACGCTCTATGTCCTCATCATCCCTATTACTATTTTTTCAAAATAGAATAGAATAATAAATAACTTTGATCATGAAGATACAACTCTAATAATTATAACTTGTACACGATCATCACTCATGTTCATTCATATTCTTTGAAGCATATAAAGTCACCATTTACTTTTGACATTTCATAGACAAACCATGATGCTGATCTGGATCGTAGTAATTTCTTGCGTGGGTCACGGGAATTTCTGCTCGGAAAAACTACGCTTACCATAAATTACTATGTTTAGGTATCTGTCATATTTCGGCGCGAGATAGTCTGACGACAAACTGTTGTATCGTACACATGTGATTGTGTTTTGTTTTGTGTCTCATCTCATGTTGAATAATGAAAAACAAAATTCTACAACTGGCTGTATACAACGAAATCGTTTGACAACATTACCAAAATCCCAGAATCCAAAGAGTTTGCACAAAATCGTTCCAACCTTCCACTATGTAAAAATAAAAATAGGTATTTCGTATTTAGAAAAGTTGTCTGTTGTGTTTGTTTTCAGTTTTATAAATAATCAATATTATTTTACAAATTAAAGGTTTTCTTACTTGTAATCTTTACTCTGTTCGTCGTAATATTTCACCAAAAACACTCCCGTACTATCTTTTTTCACATATCTTCTGAACGAAATTTTGATAAAATAGAATTGTCTGTTAAGCGCATAGTACATCTTCATTGGCTCCTTCAAATAAATGTTTAATTTACTTGTTAAACCATTAAATTCAAACGGCTTTGCAGTATTGATAATATCCCGGGTTCCATCGAAAACGTGCATTAAATTGCTTTCCAATTCCAAATCTTTTGCATACAAGCTTATCACATTCACATTAGGCGCGTTCGCTATTACAGTTATTGTTAATTCACAGTCATAATAAGAATGGTCCGCGTGTACATAAGGATAAATATTCAGCTCGTACTGCACTGGATACACTGTGTAATTCAAACATTCTTCGTCCACCACAATATTCCCCCTTGTCAACGAAAACAAACAGAAAATGAAAACCGCGGGAAATAATTTTACACCCGTCATTTTACTTTTTTAGGCACCGGCATCAAATACTTTCAACCTTTCAACTCTCGTGTTAAAATTAAAATTTGTATAACTTTATATTATTCACAATTTTCATCGTTCGTTTTTCGAATTTCGCGCCAAAGAGAGCGTTCCAATACGTCTGAACGCGACGCGCGCGTAAATGCTTGTAGTGTGTTGTTCCTCTCTATAGATCGAAACTTGGCGCCAGTCTTGCCAAACCAGCAATACTTGAGCTACTGCGTCCCCTGACTTTCTTGTATCACCCACACCTTTGAGGGGACTTTAATATAATGTCACAGACCATGCTATATTGGACGGTATTATATTTTTGTTTGTGCATATGCCTCACCTTCAAGTGTTTATTCGGTACGGTTTCTTTGAAGTAGGTAAAAGTATTTTGGAGTAGTTATGATAACATTGATTACTTTGCAAAATTGATATTCGAGTAAAAAGCGTCATGTACATCAGAACTCTCAGTTACATGTTGTAATGTATTGTATAGTATTTCTCAGATATTGACCAAGATAGTATATAACTTACTACGAACCATTTTCTTTCAGGAAATGTGGTGTGTTTTTAGTTATACCATACTTTATACAAAGTTCAGCTCCTAACCCAAAATACACTATCCCTAATTCGGTCGACGATGATGCTCGCTTGCCTTACACTTCAATGGGTAATTTTTCATGCAGACCCCAATTGCGTAACATACAATTACAATCCTCAGGTCTTTGAAGAATATTCATAATCCATTATTTCATAATTAATTATGTTTGAAATGAATTTAAATGAAATTGTTTATACTATAAAATTTATAGTATAAACAATTTCATTTAATTTCGTTTTTATTCCTATTTAATAGGATATTGGAATCAGTGTCATATAAAAAAAAAAACGACTTCATCTATATGAAGTCGTTTTTTTTTTTAATCGTTTCCCCACTCTTGGAATTTCTCCTGTATTGTGGGTGCGATTACAAACATTCAAACTCATATACACAAACAAACTATATTTCCTATCTGACTACCCCTGAGAAAAAATGGCGAAACAAACACAGTCGTGAAAAAATCGTTGCGTCGGAACAAATCTCCATACATCAACATAAATCAATACATCAAGAATGTCAACATAAATCAACATCCAATTTACCAAGCAACAAGTTACAAAATAAATCAAAATCCCGCATCCCGATATGCCCAACCCACATCCCAATTCATGCAACACCTAACAATGGTCTAACGGTAACACGAGACAATTGATCTGGAAGACTGGAAGCGACACGTGGGCGGCGCACTAAGCAACTATTCCATACAGACAGATTACCGGCCCACGGTTACTTCGTGTGTTACGCCAACTAATGCTGTGTTTGTTAGAAAAAAAACTGTTTGTTTATTGTTCGATTACTTGGAGATTTTATCCTTGACCTCAAAAGCCACGACAAAACTGTAGAATTGATTTTTTCAACTGTATTTGACTGGTCAGATATGAATTGATGCCTGCCCAATTTACAATCTACTTTCTTTAAAAACAAATGTTGTATTTCATTACTCCTATGTTCTAATTACCTGTTACGCAAACTATCGCCCAGTCTCACAAATATTAGCGTCCTTAGCTTTAAACAACTATTTTGTGCTCACAAATACATTTTTAGATTTAATTTTGCATGCAATATCAAACTTGAAACCGCAGTAAACTAAGCGAATAGCCGTTGCAGCAATCAGCTCGTTATAAAAAAAGATTAATTCGAAAAACTAAAAATAAAGTAAAATTTATTTCAAGATTTTGTTATAAAAATCCTATTTTATAATCCCGGTTACATACGCCCATCACTATTACTATATTTAGGCACATAAGTTACGTAAAGAGGTCACGATTTAAGATTTATTACTTGACATTCCTTGACCACTTCTAAATCTATTAAGGATTAAATAGAAGCTAATTTTGGTAAGAAGAAATAAACTTAGAAGTTAATGTGGCTCATTTACGACCATGTTGACGTGTATTCTCTAATAAAAAACGGAATAGATTTTAGGAGTTTGAGGATTATAAAGAACTACGTATGCTGAAAAAACTGAGATGTTTCTTGTGGCAAGTGTGCAAGCATAGTACTTAAGCATAATATAATTATAGATTATTTATGGTAGATTAGAATTTGTTACAGAAACGTGGAAACTATGAAGACAATATGCCAAAACTTACAGATAAAAATTATCGTCGGCATCATCTTCGATATCGTCGTGTGTTCCTTGGAATGCCAAAAAAGTCAGTATATGAGCAGGTGTATATTACCGCAGTTCATAATTTTTATCACCACTCACCATCAGGTAAAACAAGGTGACCGAAAACAATTGAAAAGCTTTGATAAAAGGTATACGTAGTAGATTTTTATTTAACATTATTTTGCAAAATATGTACATATAATTCTATAGTTAAGTACTTATTTCCATAATTAATACATATTTTATTGTACGTTTTAATGGAGAAGAATCTCTTCTTTGGACTTAAAACTAGTTATAGTAAGTACATTTACAAAATACTGAACAATTAATATTATTCTAAATACATACTGAATAATAAGTCATTTTACGACAAGTCACATTCATATACGAAAATTTTAAGTATGAAAATAAAGTAACTAAAAATAAACAAATATATAATCATTACTAACTAGCCTCATCAGTAGTTTACAAATATACTACTGCATTAAAAATAAAAATATCCACAAAATCAAAACTCTGTAAAAAGCAGAACCGCAAAACCAAGCATAATCATAATAATAGATGGCACGGTTGAAGCTGAATGTGAATCTGAAGTCTTAATAGACTTCAAAATGTCCGCCTTGTGGCTATTAGCCCAGGACGTGGAGGCTCTGGATTGTACCAGCGAACTCCTGGCAGCAGTCTTCGAAGCCTCGGTACACTCGGTGCAGGATGATAGGAACGATTCAAACTGAAGAAAAAGTGAGAGCATTAAAATATGGATCTTAATATTTCAAAGTTTTGAATAATCGAGTAAAAATTAGTTTGTGGGTACCTAAGAGTAGGTCCCATGGTAGATCATAGGACCACTAACACTCCTCTGGTCAAAAATAAGCAAGAAACTCCATTAATATCAAATTTTATAATATATTAGTTTTGTAAAGTGATGAGAGCCAACCAAAGTAATCGTTAAAAAAATCCAGGGAAGGCAAAAATTTCTGTCGATGGGTGAAGACAAATCTTAGTGTAGATACCATTGCGTACAATATTTGAACACTTAGATATATATGCCATCTGGCGCATAATAGTGTTATATATCCTAACATTGTGTTATGCCAGTTAAATTAGCAAGGTTGAACCAATTATCTTGTGCTAAAACAACAAAATGAAGTCTAATTGCAGTCATAAAATTTAATATTGTTAGTCATGTTTACTCCAAGACTATTTCCACATTATAATTAGATAATGCATCAGTTAATATTTTTATCTATGTAGCAATTGTTACTGATACAAACTACAACTCTTACATGGTCAACATAACATCACGCCCTTGTTTCCCCAAAGGGTTGAGCAAATATGGGTGTACCTATAGTACACCCACATTTCGCCAGTTATGTTTAAGTCCCATGTAATAGGGGGCGAGTTTATTGCCATCAACCGGGCACAAATCCAAACACCGGGCTGCTACTGAGAAATTCCAGACATATCTATATGTATGTATCTGTCATTAAAATAGTGCAGTTACCATGGTACAGCAGGGTTGTGGTAACGCTTTTATGTCTTATACCAAAAGTGAATTTCTTTGTTTCAATCATCAGACGTTACCTACCATCAATGACTAAATCGACTGGATTGAATGAAGAGGAAGCGGACGAAAGCCATGAAACCATTTCCATCGCAGTAGCTGATCTTATATTTTTAAAGCAGGTAATTATAAAATCGCGATATTACGTCATCAAGACTATCAGTGTTTCCTCCTTGGCTGACTGCCAAATACAATGGGATAAATATGAAAACTTTCACTCACAATACATCCATCGGAACGATATCGTATTTAGGTCAGAACATTCATTTATAATGGGAAGCCCATTATAATGAATGTTGTGACTGATATTCAAAGTACGGACTTACGTTTATACAAATGTGGGAACAGATGTGAAGCATTTTGTATAGATATATACGATATCCTTAATGCAAATGCATTAGGTATGTAAGTGCTGTGGGAAAATTGATTTCGTTGAAAAAAGATCACGAAAAGGTGTATGGTAAATGACAAAGTATGTTACTATTAACGTCTGAACAATGCATGGTGATCTTTTTGAATCGATCAGATCCATGGAAGATGTATTGGAGATCGTTTATTGTTATTAGCTGACTGGAGGAGTTACGAGTACGACCGACTCTTGACTGTTTTAATTGGTCGGCAAAATTTTACTCCATACGGGAAATCCCGATTTCTCACCATTTTAAAACAAAGACGCTATTTCTTGTCCTCTTATTACGACAACTCTAAGTTGATCCTCATCATGGTGAAATTTTCCAACAGGTTGTTGCAAATTCTCAGCCAGGCAATAACCAAACAACACCAGCAAACCATTCAGGATAATTTAGTGAACACAAACGATCATTGGCAAGTACCAATTGAGTGAAATTGACACATCCCTCTGCCAACATGACGGCGTCAGGTAATGAGTGTGTATAGCCCTCAAATGTAGTGTTTGATAAACAGTCATTTGGGTCACCGGGCTCTCAATTAGGGACGGATAGACTAAAAGGTTAGTTTTGTGTTTACATTGCAAAGCGATTCGGCGATTAGGGGCTTGCGGAATATTTTTGCAGGTTACAGGGGATCGGATTTACTGTGTAATTTTAACAACCGAACAACAAAATCCAGTATTCAGTAACATAGTCACATATTGGAGCAAAGTTCCTATGATGACGTTATCCTTTATATTCAGGTGAGTGACATCGCCTGGCGATTTAATCCGTCATTGATGATTTCGTGCTACACATTGTTATCAACATGTTCGTAGGATACCTACAACGGCATTGTGAAAGATTGTATCAATATCTAGAAGACTCTAGTTTCCATTTTCAGGTAACATTAAGTATGGAGCTTTCTATTAGATTTTTATGTAAAAGTTGATAGATATTTGATTTTTTAACTGACTTTTATAGTGTTTTACGAGTATTCATTTAATAGTTAGAGGTTCATCCCGTATTCTGTGGAGGTGAATGGCGTCATTGGAATGAGTAGGCAAATCACTCTAAATGAACACTAGGTACTACCGTTTTTTCTAAGAAATAGTGGCAGCATTCATTAAGGTAAATCCTTAGCTGTAGCCCGCCAAATTCAAATTTTCTTTGGTTTTTTGCAAATTGCAGCTCCGTTTTACGTCGTATGTTGATCAAAATGCGATTCTCGACCGTAAGAATGATATATTTACTATTGTTGATAATTTGTTCCACCTAAGAATTTTTATATGAAATATTCCGAAAAATTCTTAGGTGGATATGAAATTGATGATTATTATTCAATAAATAAATCATGCTTACAGTCACGAAACGCATTTTGAGCAACATACGACGTAAAACAGAGCTGCAATTTGCATAAAACCAAAGAAAATTTGAATTTGATGGGCTACAAATTCAAATTCAAATTCAAAATCATTTATTTCAATCCAATTAGAAGATCATATGTTAATTATGTTGAACATTCAAATAAAATTAAAATTTTATTCATAATAAATAATCGTATATAAAAATAATTAATGAAATAATACAAATAGAATTAAAGTTATAAACTCAAATAAAATAAAATAAAAAAAAACACCTTAACTTGAAATATAGTTACCTCAGTGAAGTCATTTTCTGTGTGAAGGACTGATGTGACTGTACTTAAAATTGTGTCCATTGATGGGTATCTGCGAAATGAACATAATTCTATGAAAACAGAGTTAAACGGTAAAGGAGCGCTATCAATTAGTATAGTCATAACAAAATAGTAAGAACAACAAACTAAGATTTCAATTGTTTCAACAGAGAAACTAGAACACCGATTACTTTGATTGTTGTCTGTCAAAATACACCCTACACAAACATTAAGGGCCCGTTGTTTGATGAGTAGTCAAACATATTAATAGTTATAATGTGTTAGTTAAACTAACAATTTGTTAAAAATCACATATATGTATGTTGTTTGACAAATGGTTAAGCTAACTAGACTGCCTCGTTGGTCTAGTGGTTGCAAGCGCTACTGCTGAGCATGAGGTCCTGGGTTCGATTCCCGGGTCGGGCAAAGTGTTATCGGGCTTTTCCATCTGGAATTTCTCGGTAGCAGCCCGGATTCTGGATTTGTGCCCGGTGGATGGCAATAGGCTCGCCCCCTATTACATGGGACTTAAACATAACTGGCGAAATGTGGGTGTGCTATAGGTACACCTCTGCCTAACCCTTCGGGGAATACAGGCGTGATGTTATTTATGTATGTAACTATAGCAAAAAAAAATACAATTTGCTATGAAAGTTAACCATGCGCAGACAGAGTAGTTAAACTTTAACTATTGTCAAGTGACTAAATTGTTAAATTGACCATTGATTATTTTTAACTATGTATCAAACAACGGGCCTTAAGTTGCGCCACTTTTGAAAAAACAGCGTGTTTGACTAAACGCGTTCATTTGTTGCTTGGCGAATTCAGAACCGCAAATCGAGTTTCTACATTCCTTTGTTATTTTTTTATCAAAGTTCTATTTTGATTTGTTCCGCATTTACCTCACAGAAGATAGTCCTTGTTCGCCTCATAGTTATTTTATTGTTAAAAAATAATACTCACATAGTATTCCATAGTGTGTAATTAGATTTCAGGGCATCCATAACGATGTGTAGATTGCCGTATGTCCTCAGGACACTTGTCAACGGTACCGTCAGGTCCTGGGTCCTGATCGGAGTATCAGCCATTGCAACTGCTGCCAGATACCTGAAAAATAGGTACGTGAGGAACTGTGATGATCTGCTTTTGAACCTTAGCTCAAAATAAAACAAAATCGTTGAAATAATAAGAAATTGTCATGTTTTTTTTTAAGCCATCATTACCAAACTAAATGGATATTAGAGTCGCAATCAAACCAAAACTACAAATGCTTGAATAAGTTTTCGAGGATAATATATTTTCATAATCACTCCTAAATAATCGCCACTTGCGGAATTTCTTTCCTGATTATTTTGTTAAATTGAAGTCCCAATATTTGCTAACTACTTTTTTACCTCCACTCAATATTCAGTTCACTTAGAAACACTTTCCAGTACGACGTTCATACCTCTTCAACATCTGCTCATTTGAAGTGCAACCCAGGGCGTCTTCAATGACCCAGACTTCGTTGGCCACGTTGGTGCTCAGCATGCGGTTCCACAAGAAGTCGTAGTCCTCCTCATTCCCATGATACAGTCCAGTGCAGTATACCACAGGACGCAAGCTTGGTGTTACCCTGGTAAGGAAGTCAAGGGTTTTGAAAAGAAGTATTTTTAACGTTCACTCACAATAATGTGAATTATGAAACCAGCAGCCAAAGGAAACTGCCAACCATTGATGGCATAGCTGCCGCAGGAGCTATCTGATTGCCTTCTACGTGTTACGGGCCCCATACCCACATAGAGTAACGATGGGTCGTCGGCATTCTCACGGGACCATTGATACTTTACATTACATGTCTTATCAGATCTAAAAGGTATCTTTACATATTTGTTGACTATGGATATAAATGATAGATCAGGATTATTACCCTGATCTATCATTAAGATCCACAGTAGTGTTCACCACTGGCATAGTTTCATACAACTTAGGCCAGGTTCCCACTACGCCGGACCGGTAGATTTACCGCCATGGCAAAAGTTCCGGAAGAGCTAGTGGCTAAAGGATTTAAATGAAGCTGATAACATTTTGCTGGATCCGGCAAAAACACCGAGCTCGGCATTTTAACCGAGCGTTTTGTCGCTGCGATGTGCCGGTAGAACACCCGGACCGGAGTAATGTGAACGAGTTTGCACCGGTATCCATGTCCCCTGCTCGCCCCGCCCGTGCTCCCCTCGCGTCATTTTGGAATTTGGCGTTGGCATTCTGTAGGTCAGACGCATGCACGCGCAGCGTGGAAATAAAAGATAGGATATTATACAATATTTTCTTTTTACTCACTCTATTACGTCTTCTAAAATGGCACCAAAACACAACAATTTCGTTGTCCATCGTGCACTCAGGTCTGACCTCAATTGATGAGGACTTGATCCGGTATAGTGTGAACACCTAGGTCCAGGTGGCGGAAACCGGAAAAACCGCCGGTCCGGCGTAGTGGGAAACCGTTCTTAAACACTTAATCATGACATGACATGAATCACTATTAAAATGTTTACTCACTCAGTGCCATTCTGTCTTAAAGCCTTAAAAAGTGCAACTGTCTTCTCAACGCATCCACTGTGTCCTAGCTTGCACGCAAACTCCAAGAGCTGCATGCGGTTCCTCAAATCTTCGAAACTGTCTGTGGCTCTTACTTCATATCCCAGGCTAGAAATTCCATAGTCTAAGTGACGCAGTATGAAGTCCTAAAATTATAATAATGGTTTGTTATTTCATGTAGGCTGTTTCGTTGAGAAGGGTTAGTTTGGGTGAATCTGGAATAATTAGAGGTACAGTCACTAATATATAGATACATAACAAAATTTAAAAGCGATATTCTCGTGGGACATTGATTGCAACTTTGATATCAGACCTATTTCATAACAGTATAGGTTCCAAAATACTATATTCGTAACAGCTTAAAACTACATTCAATACAGTAGGAGAAAAACACATTTAGAAGTTGCTAAGTGTATACATATTAGTGCTCGTGACTGTACAAATATTTTTTCTAAGGAAACATGTTGTCGATTAAAGAATGAAAAAAAAACTGTATTATAAGTAGCATTTTGGTTTTTAAGGCCTCGCTTCTCAAGCACGAACTAAACCATTTGAGTTAGTTTAGTGTATAAAAATAGTGAATGAATAATGTGTAAACAAAGTGTTTTATTAATTATCGGACTCTAAGAAAGTACTACGGAATTGTGTGAAAGTGAAAAATATTGACACAATTCTTAGATGTAACGTAAACTATCACGTAAAATAATAAGTTAAAGTTAAGGTGCATATTAGTCTATTAGGCTAGATTGTAATAAATTATAATATATATATATATATATTATATTATATTTTAATTAATAAAAGAAACAAAAAATGCACGATTTTGTGGATTCAAATCCGGGCAAGTTTATGTGTACATTTTTCAATTTATATGTTCTTTCTTAGTTTATCTTGGACATCACTGACAGCGGTGAAGGTAAATATCAGGAGGAAACGTGAACTTATAATTAAAATAAGTCTGAAATCGCAAATCCGCATTTAGTTAACGCGGTGATCAATGCTCATGTCTTCTCTGTAGGAGAAGAGGCCTCTGTCCTACAGTTGGACTATAATAGGCTGGTATTATTATTATTAAATTAAAGATATTTCTTTAACAAGACATGTAACAGACGAACAAACACTACTTCAAAAATAACTTTCAACTCTTACCTCAACGGAAGGCAAAGCTTCGGTGTCTCCGAGATACATGTGCCACAATTTACTGAAGCCCCGTAGTGCTGCGTACCACACGGAGTACTCAGTCTCTCCTTGTAGGAAGTCTAAAGCGCTGTAGAGAGTGGCGAATGGTACTTCATCTGAGTACACGAACGCAAAGAGATCGTTTATAATCTGAAAAGAAAAGTACAATGATCTGAGTGCCAATCGCCTTTTAATTGCAGTATAAGGACAATAAATGTATAAAACAAGTAATCGGGAAAAATAAAATAAGTACAATGCCAAAAGATATAGCTTCCCATCAAAATTTACCCAATCCACAAGATTACACTGGCCACTGCTTTCGCAGAAAATCAGCGACTATTCTTACAGACACTGGTGCCGATTTAACCACAATAAAACATCACGGTGGTTGGAAATAATCCTCTGTTGCAGAAGGTTATATCGAGAATTCAGTTGAAAACAAAATACAAATAAATAACCAAACAGCAAAATCGATTACTTTGTAGTTTATTCGTTTTTTTTTTACTAATAGAATACAAATAAAAGCTGAAAGCTTTAGTCTCCTTATTAATTAACGTAGAGTAAAGCTACCTGTCCCATCGCCGGCAATAACGTGCAGCGAGTAGAGCTAGCAACGAAAAACGAGTTGGCGAGCAAAGAACAGCGAGTGCATGACGGCGACGAGCGATCACTCGCTGGTATGCTGATGGACCTACCTAGCGTGAGTCTCACGGCGAGTGTTCTGCCTGCCAAGCGAGCGTCGCTGAGCGTGTACTCTCTTTGATAGCTTTTGTCACTGCGACAAACGAGTACTTGTATGTACTACAAGAGTACGTGTATGTTGTACTCTAGTAATAAATATACAGGTTGTAAGGGACAGCCCTCCGCAGACTGATGGGGTGAATTCAGTATATCATACTACATAAGATGACCGGTACATTAAATTTGAAAAAAAGCTCCGAAACCTGACTTATGAGGAAACAGAGAGCTTCTTACAAACTTAATGTACATTAATATCACTTTCTCCGCATACACATACACGCACCCTTCCCACACACACACAGACGCATGCACTTCCAAACTCTCCCTCACTCACACACTCACACACACCCACTTCTACTGCTACAACTATTTTTAATAAATGTTTTTTTTTTTTTGTTCTAGTTTTATTATTAAATGTTTATGTCTAGTTTCTTCCTATAAATAACCAAAACTGTTGCTATGGAACTCAATTGTCTTTCGCCCCTGGGATGGGCGCTAATAACTGCGACACAGTTATTAAACTAACGCTGTATTAACGTACACAAAAATTGTAATATGTTTTTGTTCCAATAAAATATTTGTATTTGTATTTGTATGAAATAAGTTCAGGAACGTCATGGGAATCGAATAAACCTGATTCGTTTTATTACCTCACACGCAATGTATCGATACTGTAGCAAAACGCACGTAGCGAACGGCCGGCAGCGCGCTCACGCCACGTTATTTATTTCAACATCTAATGCTCATCTTTTTATTTCACCTGTTTTATTTACATAAATGGAGTGCTTCGTACAGAGAATATAATTTTTCATTGAATTATAGAAACAGTAACTCATAAAACGAATATGATTCAAAATAAGGAGCTGAATGCACCCTGGTTTACGGAGGGTTGTCCTTTACACCATGTATGTATTATTTTTATTTACACGTGACCTGCAATCGTTTGTCGTGTCTTGAGCGAGGAAATCGTTGATAGCTAGTCGCTTCCTCGTTGGCGGTGGAATAGGTGTGTGAACTTTAGATTAACCATACATTTTTCGAGGTTTGAGTTTATCATTACTTTACTCCGCGTTTATTAAGGCGCTTCCCTGACCAAACGACCTTGAGCGTTCGGTCCTTCTCTGTCCCGTCGCTGAGTCTCGCTCTGTCTCGCTCCCTCCACATGCTCATTTATCATAAAATTCACAAAAATAATGAAATTATTTGAATAAAAAAAGACAAGTGAAGTTTTAAAATAAAATAAACCGTGTATTATTTAGATTTTTAAATTATCTATCCATTAGTGTAATCCTCAAATGAATAGAACGTCACCTTTAGCAAAAGATGCATGCAATCAATAATTTTAGTCACTTTTTTACAAGGAGATTTTAGATGTATTTATAACACATAAAAACAAAATAAGAACGTGCAATGTGATGATAGGATATCGAACATTAATAATGTGCTTTTAGATTTAGTTTATTACCCATAGTGAATGAGTTAATAGGCTCTGAATAACGCACTATGACAAGGTTTTGGTCGGGGTACCGCCTTAATAAGGAGGCAGACGGTCATCGGTCGGTCGGCGCTTTGTCAAGATTTGTAGAATACTTGCAAAATGTAGCCAACAGATGGCAGTAGACGTTATTAGCAGATAAATTGTTCTCTAAGCGCGTTTTAAAATGTTTTATAGTTTAGTTACTTTAGTTGAATGTTTTATACGAAAGATTTATTTAATAAGTTGAATTATGCATTGTGAGCTTGACGGAAAATAAACCAGCTGTAGTTTCATTTTTCAATATACAAAAGTCTAGCGACTGGTTCAAATCCAGGGATCTCTTTAGGGATATGAGAATCTCTCACGTTTTGGTATACCTCTAAAATATTACAGAACACCAATTTGACGCATACCCAAGCCTTGCCCGACAATATTACTGTAAACAACTAAGTATTATGTTTTAAATAATGCAGTACTTATACAAATACCTTGGCACGATTCAAAGGATGAATGACTTTACTGTTGTTTCCTTTCAGAGCGGATATAATCATGGTCCATAAGTGGTCATCATAGTTTACTCTGTATAACCCTGTCAAAAATATACATTATGAATTTGATGAAAAAAAATACCGTAATACCTGCTAGGCGGCAAAATAGACCTAATGAAAAGTTTAAGAAAGCAATTTTATAGATAAAACATATTTTTTAAGCAAATGTACAGTTAGGTGTAAGGCCGCGTCCTAACCAACGTCATCACGTTCATTTTGTTCAGCGAACCCGAACGCGTTGTCGCGTGCTACAGAGGGCGCCTTCCGGTTTTCCGAACAAATTAGTGACATATGAACGCTATGATCGCGTATTCGCGTCAGCGATCTTTTTGGTTAGGACGCAGGGTAATAATATGTTCTAGCTTCACCAGTCGGAAACCTCAATTACAAAATGGCATATTATAAGGTGAAGTTTGTTTTTAAAAAGACACTCCCTTCTGGAGACTTACCCGTTTCCTGTACGTTGAAAATTGCCCAGCTTTGGTCTTGGCTGATATTAGCGATTTTGAATTGGAATACTTTTTCATCCATGATGAACACTGGCTTGGTGTTCTCAAAGTCTGGGGAGGCTTGTGTGGTATATGTTATCGGTATCTTGTACGTTTCATTTGATGAGTGAGAGCCATTCACGTAATATCGTTTCTGCAAAAATAAACAAAATACAGGGTTATTGGTTATATGTCGGCAATCCATTAAGGGGATGTAGGAGAGGTCATTTGCAGCAAAATTACATCTGATGACCCCTATGCAAATGTCAATCATTTTCGAGTAATTTGACATTTTATATTTATTTGCGGTACATAACTTTGAAAATTTATTGAAAAAAAAACAACGCATGATGATTTTTTAAATTATTATTATCTGCTTCTACTTCAATACATAATAATCAACCATAAAATGACAATCATCTTTAATAGTTTTACAAATCGTTACAATTTTCTATCATTTTGAGCAGGTTATTTGACTAAAATAGTCGATTTCTGCAAAAAAACATGGAAGTACTTTGTCGGCAGAACATTCTAAAAAAATGTACAACTTCTCAGCTATCCAATGACATACAATAAGATACCTACCAAATATCTTAAAAAAAAGGTCAAATTACTCGAAAATTGTTGACATTTACATAGGGGTTAACAGGGGTCATTCGGTTGAAAATGACCTCTCTTATATCGCCTTAACGGATTGCCGACATATAACCAATTGCCCTGTATAAGAAAAATAAACACAGCCTTTTGCCTATCCAGTGGGATAAGTAAACTATGAGGGAGACTTTACCCAGCACTAGCTCTCCCTCATAGTTTCCCGGTTTACAGTTTTAATGATGATCTTTGTGCTCAACTATAACCTGAATTCCATTAACTTGCTTCCGACTGCCAGTCTAATAGTTTTACCATAGCAAGAGATGGCACAGTTATGAGAAGAGAAGACGAAGAACGAAGTTATGAAAATTATAAGTATAATATACGTATATATTTTGGTCAATATTAACTGCTAAGTAGCCGCATTACATACGAATAGTATGCACGCCTTTTTACAACATAAACATTAAATTACTTCATTAAGAGTCTAGTATGATTCTTAAAAAGATTTAAAAAAAAGTCTGCTGTGAAACAAAAATAAACGCAATAGATATTGTTGAACTAGAATAGAATAGTACTTGATGGATTGGTGAGGAATGATATGAAGAGATGGGAGTGAATGATAGCGTGAAGATTGACAGGGGAGAATGGAAGTAGAAACGTGTTGCGTCTACCACAAGTAATAGAACAGTACTTACTTGTGTCAAAGTAACAACATCAGTCTCATAATCAATATACACTGTCAATACAGGATGGCCAGCCTGTGTGATCCATGAGCCCATGATGTCATCGATAGTAGAAGAAGGGTAGGATGAGAGTGAATTGTAAGTGCGAACTCCTTCGTTAAGACCATGGTACAGCTTTTCTGGGTAGCCGGAACTGAATGAGCTGTAAAAGATAGTAAAATAAATCGGTAATTATATCACTGTTCAATTAATTTTACATGAGCAATTTAATTAAAAACGGTGATCATTTTTGTATCCCTCAAGTACAATATGAAACAAGTCTTTTACACTCATCTTCGGGTTTAATTAACAAAAAGTATTTTTTTTTATTCAAAAGAATTAAAAAAAAAAAAAATTTAAGAAAGCAAACAAAAAAAAATAAGATTAAGAATTAAAATTAGAACGTGAAAATCATCTTCTACCTAGAAGGCTAGCATTTGTAAGGTAACACGATGCAATAAACTATTAACACCTTCCTCTACTCGTGGTTAAAGACCACATTATTATTTTATTAACTTGTACCACAAATAAACACACACACAAATAAATTCGACACACAAAATAACTAGAAAACTTACTTATTCGTCAAATAGAAGTTCAATCCATATTTAAACGCGTCATCCTGAATCAAATGATGCATCATTCTGATCACGGAACCAGCTTTCTGATATGTTATGGTTCCAAAATGGCCACTGATTTCGGCGGGCGAGTTGACGTCGTTGTTCGTGATTGGTGGAGATGTCGGAGCGTTGTCGGCATCGTAGGCACTGTATACTGATCCAATAACCAGCTGGTTATCTGAACCCACTTCTGGATCAACCTGTTGGTAATATTTGCTGGGGTTAGTGACATGTCATAGATTTTTTTTCTTATTTTGATTTCGATATCCACGAAGTATAGAAAACAATTTATCATTATTTTAAGTGATGATTTACAAAATGTGGTTCATCTGTTTTAATAGAACAACCGACACCAATCATAAAAGATAACAAAAGTTATAGACGAGAAGATGCTTAGAAACGGAAGGACTACTCCACTATTCATTGATTTCAATGATGAATTGGTCTCAAAATATAACAAGGAACCAAAGGTACTTAATACATACAAAGGCAGTGATGTAATCCTGGAAGTAGTTAGCAAAGCCTTCATTCAACCAGGTGTTGCTCCACCAATGGCAGGTCACGAGGTTTCCGAACCACATGTGTGTGGTCTCATGGGCCACAATCTGTGCAACCCTGTATTTGAAGTAAGGTGTGGACTCCTCAGGGACGTACAGCAATAAAGCCTCCCTGCAAGATTTTTGAATGAAGACTATTTGTCTTGCAACAAACTGAAGAGCAAGAGACTTCTTAGCTAATTGCTTACTGAGAAGACAGAAAGAATCGGTTACGCCGATCATCAGCACAAGAGATATTTCATTAACTGTTGCCGTAAGACCTGCATCAGACTCGGATTTTTTAGATATAAATGTAAGTGCTAAGATTATAAGTATATTTTTTTTTCTCTTACATCGTGATAAAATGACAACGACGGGTTACATTTAAGTTCATAATGACTCAGCAATGCTCTAGAAAACTTTACGTACCTGTATTTAATAAGGCCCCAGTTCTCCATAGCTCCGGCTTTAAAATCAGGCAACGCGACATGATCCAACCTCAAATGGGTATTAGTTGAGTAGTAGTTGATACCAAAGTATGTGCCTAAAGCATCTACAACCTTCATGCCAAATTGGAAGGCATATTCACTCTGATTCTTCGCGTCTGGTCGCGTGTAGACCCCAAACTCTTGGGTCCCATTTTGGCTGGAGGCTGCAGCTTCGAACTCCGAGACCAGGAATGCAACTAGGTAGGTTGCCATCCTCGGCGTTTGGAAGAAGATCTCTCTGATGTAGCCATTGGTCCTAGAATAATAATAACATTGAAAAGCTACATGCTGTCATTCCTTTGCAAGATTTGAAACTGTCTCCAACTTAAAAAACTTAAGATATTTTTCTGTATTTACTTTAGCACGTAACTGTTTTTTTGTCCCTAATGAATAAAATCAAATGAATAAAAAAGGAAACCATCCCCTGGTTATTTGTAAGTAAAGCAAAGCAAATACGTTTTAGTATCGAGGATAATTTCAATGGATATACTCGATACTGACCAAAATTGCAAATTTCAGGCATGTGACATCCATCTCGACACAGAATGCTTTGGAACAAAGGGAAGTAATTTATTTGTCTAGGAACTCACAAAGTTTCTGTCCGTTCTACTTCAGTATTGGATAATGATGGCTGATAGTCAGCAGGGCGATCAATTCCAATTACGAACGTCGCTTTCAGTTCAGGCTCGTCGAAGCAAGGGAACACCTTTCTTGCATGAGTCGGTTCCATTTGAGTAGCACCCAGCCATCTGGAATATTAAGACTTGGTATAACGTGAACTTTAACAAATTGCAATTAAACTTAAGACTTGTTGGGGATTTGTGTTACCGAAATAAAAAACAAAGGATTTCGTAGATTTCAGAAAAAGTTGAACAGTACATAATCGCAATTAATGTTTTAAGACCCATGTACGTAATATCGATGGGTTTTTACATAATTTGCAATACTTAATTAATTTCAAAACATTTATTTAAATTAAACCATTTACAGGCACTTTTGTATTGTCAAAGAGTTGGTCAGTTATTAAAATTGAATCCCATTCCAAAACGTAAATCTCAGTGATGGGCTGCGGGTCATGGGTAGCCACTGGTGGCCCAGTGGTTATGTCCCCGAATTACGAGTTGTAGGTCGTGGATTTGAACCCAGGCAGGCGCCCTGCTTTATGTCATTAATTTCATCACCACTGCTCTCAAAGGTGAAGGAAAAGATCATGAGGAAACTGGCTTGTCCTAGAGCCAAAAATTCGAAGACATGTGACATCTACCAACTGCATGGTGGATTACGGCCCGCGTGGTGGATTACGGCCCACTCTCTCTCCCAGATAGGACGCCTGTGTTTCAGCAGTGAGAACGTTATAGTATGATTATGCTAAGCTTATGCTACTGGTTATAGGCGATACCCTTTAGACGCAAATTCAGGCTACGATATACAAGGCGTAAGAATTTACTTATTGAAACCCTATAATACTGCATGACCGGGGAATCGAACCCGAAGAAGGAGTCCATGCAGTCGGGGAAGTACTACTAGCTACACCAATGAGTCAGTCATTTAATTTACATAATAACATGAAACACACAGTATGAAAGTAAACTAAAATGCATTAATTTTATGAACTGAAATGGTGAATCCACAACTTTCTAATCTAATAAATTCTGCAAAATTAAATATGTTTAGTATACACCTTTATCTTCAGACGTTTAATACCAGCTTATTTTTATCGTCACTGCAATTGCCTATCCTTGCAGAAGATGTGTCATTATGATAAGAGATCTCAGCATTATCAAATATGTTTGCTTTGGCATAGATGTGGTAACGCTACCTACTGTGATATTTTTTCATACTTCTGTTTTTATTTCATAATGAACATAGGTGGTATTTTTTTATAAAACCTAACGGAGCCTGAGGCTTTGTTTCAACATGAATCGTAATGAAGAATATGTAATAAAATCGAAAGTAATCGTTTTCAGTTAATGCCTATTCATAAGCATTCAAAAGGAATTTAACTATTAAATTAAAGACTGCACTTTCTTTCACCTTTCTGTTTAGCTAAGGCCCATTGACCACGATGCTCCTCATACTTAACATGTCACAAACAATCACTAATTACTAGTCAGAATGTCACACCACTAGTATTTCGGCGTCTATATACGACGCGTTTTACCAACGCGTTATTAACTAGTAACCACGAGACCAACGGGGTAGTTGCCCCGACTGCTGAGCGTGGGGTCATGGGTTCGATTCCCAGGTCGGGCAAAGTGTTATTGGGTTTTTCCAATTGGAATTTCTTAGTAACAGCACGGACTTGGGAAGTTGGTGGTTTGTGAATTGTGATACCCCCCGTGCCTCGGAAATCACGTTAAGCCGTTGGTCCTGCGCCAGATCTCTCTCCGTTCGTGTCGGATTTCCGTACCATGGGACTATAAGTGTGAGGGAATATAGAGTGCACCTGTGTTTGCGCACACACTTCTGCACTATAATATCTCTCGCGCCGAAGGCTAGTCTCCGTTGAGATTGGCACCCATGGCCGAAATATGGTCTGGAGGACTATATTTATATTAACTAGTAAGTGATTGGTTTCGTCGTGTATGGACCGCCAATACTAGTTAGTGCTGTAACATTCTGGCTACTCATTGACAAGTTGAGTTTGTAACACGTTAATATCTATTAGCGTCGGGGACGATAGGCATTAATCTTTTTTTTATTTGATATTAACCCAACTGTTCTATAACTTTAAATTAATTTATTGTCCTCATGATAATGTTCAAGTGTTTTACAACAGAACTACCTGCACGTGCCAACTTTACCAAGTATGTACTTCTAAGTAGATTTATAAGATGATTTAATATTTGCTTTGTATTACAAGCTTATAGAGTATTTACTTCATACTCGTAGTTTAGTGTCTTTTCTTTTTGGAAGTAAAATTTTATTCATCGCTCAAATAGGTACATAGCAAACTAGTTTTGTATAATTTAGAAGCATTTTTTCAGTTTTCATGGTGTGAGTACTGTAGAGGTTGTCTGCATGTGTCAACCTTATGTTGACTGGCTGGACATATATTATCGTTGGTTTGCCTCGAACAGTCAAGCGAGTTTAAAATAAGATTTATAGAAAAAGTGATGGTAGTTTGTTCTAATGGGTAGACAGGCAGAGCTAGGGCCCGCCAGTGTATAATTTCTTGATAAAATATATTTACGTTCTAAGGAGTGCTGCGTTATTTATTAAATACACGTAGCAATACCACAATTGGTGGAGGCGCCGAAGCGCAAAAGTACGCAAGCTCCCATTATTTTTAAGGCGTGTGCAGAGCCAAATAAAATATTGCACAAGTTCGTTTCTCGTGTTGCGTGCACAAAGCGTTATATTGTGCGAAGTTTATAATAATATGAAAAGGTGAAACAAAAGTGAAGTCACTGGAATTTAAAAGCTAAGTGGTTTTATCAATTTTATAATTTAAAAAGCGAGATGGCTCAAGATTTTTTCACGGGCTCAAGCCACGATTGCATAGACATTTTTTTAGACGCTTTCGAGGATTTTGCCACCAGCTACGGATGGCGAGAAAGCGATTGGGCGCTAATAGTGAGCGCATATTTTCAGGGTGCTGCCCTAGCTTTTCACAAATTTATATACCGGGAAGGTATGAGTTTTGTAGCGATCTGTGACCAGTTTAAAGCTGAGTTCCCATGCAGATGCATTTCCAAAATAGGGCATAGAGTGCAAGAAGAGGAATTTGCACATGATATGACCAATGAAGACGAGCAAGAAAGTTGTTTTAATTTAGATAATGATACTGTTATATTTTCTAGCAAAAAACATAATAAACCATTATTTGATGAGCAAAGCTGCCAAGCAGGCAGTGATGACCATGATGTTGATGACGAGCGCAGCTGCCAAGAGTGCAGACCTGCGAATGATGAGGAACGACCAGTCGAAGTGTTCGAGAATGAACACGAGGACGAATTTGATGAATCGGGTCAGACTAATCCTTATATTAAATTGTATAGCCATGTTTCAGAACAGCAGAATGTGTCCTTATTAAACGAAGATATTGATCACGTCGAAGAATCACACAAATATAACGACGGTGTTGATCAATCTAACGAGGATAATTTTATTTTACTTTCAAATATAAAGGAAATCGGTAATATGTCGTTGATAACCACAGTAAATGAGAATATGCAGTTATCTGTGACTCCAGACCAAATTTGTAAATTAAAGTTTAGTTCAGAGTTAGATGGTGACAATGAGATAGTCGAGGATGACGCGGTGTCACATATTGTCGGAAATAATGATAATAAAATAAAAATAGTGGTTGATCTGGTCAAAAATACATTGACTCGTAAAATAGTCAAATCTGTAGGTGGTCATTTTATAATTCATTCTTACCACAGCAAAAGAAGATTTCGTAATGTCCCATCATATCATCAGCGTATTGTTAACAATACAATAAGAAAAGTTCTGGTAAAGAAAAAGGTCTCATATGTTAGAAAAACTAAAATAAAAGACTTCTTTCCAAAAGTGAACAAATTCAAAAGAAAGTCTAGAGCAATGAATAATTATTTTATAAAGACTTTTTCCTTTTTAAAATATAAGTTTAAAAAATTAAATCATAGGAAATTCAGGGATATTGTATATGTATGTAGATTAAAACCTTTTCATGTCAGTTTATAATAATTTATTGTCTTTTTGTATTGTCATTTATTGTCATATAGATGTCAATTAGATGTAAACATCATTTAGATTAATTCATTATTTTAGTTTGGATAATATGATACAATGTATTAATGCCTTTTCATTTATGTTTTTCATATATGGGGAGCAATCTTTGGACGCAGCTGGGTGCGTGTGAGGTGTCACACCTCACCACACCAAGAAGTCTGAGGGAGAAGGCATCTTCGTCTTCAATAATAGTTGGATTTCACTAGGCTGTGATAGCATAGCCATACTCCAGATCATAGTTATGCGAGTCAAGAGATATTTTTTATTTTTTTTGGAAACTGTGGTTCTTTTAGAGGGGAGGGTGATACGCAGTCTAAACTCGAACCAACTTTGCTTACGGAGCATAGCTCTTGCAAAGGGTGTTGTGTTGACACCATCAGTTCGAATTTGGATTGAATACTCTCTGAGTTGTAACCAACTTTGCTAAAGGAGCGTAGCTCTTGCAAAGGATGTTGAGTGAACATCAATGGTTAAACTGAATGTTGTTGAGAACCCACAGTTTAATCAGCACTGGCTGATGGTTAATGAAGTTTGAAATGGTGAGATCGAATAGGCTTTTGAGATTTTTCCTCTGGAGTATGTGCTTGAAAAAGGTTTGTTGATGAGCTCCAACTTCTTAGCCTTTTCTCCCTCCGACTCATACCGTCCGATGGGGTCGAAGTTTACGATGTTAAGTTTCATTCTTTTCATTAAACTCCTTCAGGGTTGTTGTGAATTTGTCACTTCAATTTATTTGTTTTTAGGAAGCCACGTCGCATCTTTTTGCCAGTTTTGGCGCGACGAGGTTTAAGCATGGCGAATGTTAATTTATTCATGTATGTGGTAACATATAGTAATGTTTTTCTTACCTGACACATATCTTAGTCAGATACGCAAATCGTTCGTCCTGTCCTTAAGCCTTCTCTTGTAAGAGTTGGACTTCATATTGTATAATATATTTCTGGCGTTAGGTAATTATTCTTATAGGTATAGGCAGGAAGTGTCTGATTGTTCGAGGTGGTAAATAAAAGTCTTGTTTGAAAACACGACTGCGTCGATCCTTTTATTTAAGGGTGGGCGTAGCTCATGTAGAGGTTGTCTGCATGTGTCAACCTTATGTTGACTGGCTGGACATATATTATCGTTGGTTTGCCTCGAACAGTCAAGCGAGTTTAAAATAAGATTTATAGAAAAAGTGATGGTAGTTTGTTCTAATGGGTAGACAGGCAGAGCTAGGGCCCGCCAGTGTATAATTTCTTGATAAAATATATTTACGTTCTAAGGAGTGCTGCGTTATTTATTAAATACACGTAGCAACACAACAGTACCATGGATTCGCTTATTATATGATTATTATGTATGTTGACTTTAAAACATGGCAGTTGAGACTATGTCATGCTCACTTAAATGTCTCACCGTTGGCGGCGCGTGTGTTGGATCATTCGGTTCCCTACAAAATGGTTGAGCTGGATGGTACTGATCCACGCGTCATGTTCGTAAACGGGCGCCGTCGGTTGAGACTGGTCATCTCTTAACTGCCACGGTTTATTTTTATTATTCTTATATTTTGATTTCTTTCTTAATATACTTTTTTTTTTACATTGTCCTCACATATAGAAGCAACAAGAATAATGTACCAAGGATTTTGTAATATCTTGATTTAAAAAGAGTGTCCTTGGAGTTTCTTGTCCGTTCTTCTCCATAGAGATCTACGTTTTGGAACGGGCAACTAGCTTCAACTTTCTGTCTAACTGACCGACTCTTTGGCAATTCAAAAGTGCCTGTATATGGTTTAATTGAAATAAATGCTTTGAGTTTAAGTTTACTTATAAATAGCCGTAATTCCCAGAAAACGATTATAATACATAGTTTCTAATGTAGAATATTTAAATTCAGGTATTAATCTGTTTTGCCTTTTCCTAACGATGCTGGACTCGGTCAATTACAGTCTTACCGGATGCAGCTGAATACTAGTGTTTTATATGGAGCAACTACCTATCTGACCTCCACAACCCAGTTATTGGATGACACGATACCCTTGGTAAGACTAGTTGCCAGACTTATGGGCTTATGACTGTAACGACTGTCAAAGATCTACGAATGACAGCTGGGACGGCGAGGCACGGAGGCGTCTCGAAATGTAATGGATGGTCACCCATCTATGAACAGACCGCGGCAAGCATACGACCCGTGCGGGTGTTATTATTTAGCCCCTCATTTTCATTATGGTATGTGGTTACTATATTTACGTACCTGTTCATATAAAAAAAAACATTTATGTCTAACTCAAAACATAAGCAAAAATAAAGAACCAGCAGATATAAAAATATTAGCTAAGCTAAGTTATATCCAACAAAAGAAGGATTATTTTCATCTTGAACTGTAAAACATTCTTCATTGGCATCATTCCAAAGGTTCAGGCGCGAAACAAATGCATGTAGTGTAACAATAGTACTTACTTTTTAACTCCATTCTGGAAATAGTGATTCCTGTAGAATCCATTCAGATCAGTTCTTATCGGTCCTTTGTATCTGATCTGCAAAACATACTCCGAGCCGGTTTCCAAATTGCTTACTAAATTGATATAAGCAAACGTATAGTTGGTGTTAAATTCTAGACCATTTGTAGCATTGAGAGCTATAGTCGCCCCTGTGTTGTAGACTGCCACTACTATATTATCAGAACTGAAGGTAAGATCTTCCGAGTGAAGTTTGATCTGATTTGTGCTAGCAGTAGTCGTAAATTGGATGCTGACAGTCCCATCAAAAGTGAACTGGTTTGCATCACCAGTGTCGAAGTATGGTGTTATCAATATCTGGTACTCTGATGGAACTATTGGTGTGTTCAGTCGATAGTTGGTGTCAGTAGCGAAAGCATTGTTTGATAGACTTAAGCATGTTATTGCTAAAATTATCAGATTCCGATACATGTCTGCAAAAAAATAATTTGTGATAATTTACTTTAGGACCAGCAATGCAGGAGTAATAATAATATTTCTTCTATAAGGTAGAGGTAAGCACATAATGGGTAGACATAACACCACGGCTATATAGCCATGATGTTATGTCTACTGTCCTATACTCAATCTTGTTATACACCAAGATGGAGTATAGGAAAGGTGTATAGTCCCACATTTCACGACCTATGACTAACATTGTAAATATGTATGTACGTATTTTTCTGTTCCTTTCTTACTGTCTGTTTGTATGTGTGTACATAAATGGTTAAATAAAAATAAAAAAACGAATGGAAAACCCAATGACAGTTTCTTTAACCCGAGGATCGAACCCAGGGCTAGAATTTCTTGCGACCACTACACTAAAGAGACTATCAAACCTCAAGAATGTTTAACCCGTCAGTCACTTACTACTTGAGCAGAGATATAGATAAAAATAGAAGTACTAATCACTCTTAAAAGGACAGGATATGACTCGAGAAACTAGTGACTAAAGCAATCAATGATGACTAACAGGAAAAATAATCACATTTTTAAGAAAAAATGATTCCAGTTTCCCAAGTAAGTGATAATAAATGTTAAATTAATAAGTGTTCTCGACAGTATACGGGTAAAAAGCACCAGTTTTAAAAAGATTCAACGGTTAGGCGGCGGTGTAACTTCTACAAGTAATAAATGCCAGTGTCATAAACCTGCATTCAATGGTCTCAAATCGCAGACACTGAGTGCAAATTGGTATTTGTCCTACTAAAGGACATTACTACACGAGCATATATTGTAACAATAAGTTAGTTATTTTTATTTAACTACCAAAATATTCACTAGAAATAATTAATATGGCAAAACAACGTTTGCCGGGTCAGCTAGTATTATTATAATTATACATAATTATACTTATTATAAGAGTAGGCAGGAGGCTGATAATGTACTTATTATAATTATAATTATAATTATAATAAGTACATTATCAGCCTCCTGCCCTCATTATTTGGGGTCGGAGCAGCTTGTCTTCTCCTTCCATACATTTCTATAGAACGTCATCTCAGTAATCATCTTATTTCTAACCGTATCATCTTTCACAGAATCCATGCATCATTTCTTTGGTAATTTTCTACTCTTATAATAAGTATAATTATGTATAATTATAATAATACTAGCTGACCCGACAAACGTTATTTTGCCATATTAATTATTTCTAGTGAATATTTTGGTAGTTAAATAAAAATAACTAACTTATTGTAAGTATTTGGGGATGGGGTCTATGGTTGAAAGAGGAATGGAGTGCTGTGGACGATGACACAAACGATGATGATTAATGGATTGTTTCGGCCAGCGCAGCCAGATCGCGGACGAAAAGTTCTCCCTCTTGATTATTAAAACGTATTGTGCCATATTTTAGTGCTCAAGAGGTTGAAATTTTCGTCCGCGATCTGGCTGCACTGGTTTTAGCTTAATATATAATATATATATATAATATATATATAATTTTTATAATTAATTTTATTATAATTATATAACTATATAGTTATATAATTATAATAAAAATAATTATAAAATTTATATATTAAGATATAAATAAAATGAACTAACCTGCCATGTTCACTAGTATCAACTACTGTGTAAACTGTGCAGAATATCACTATAGCATCAGATATTTGTGAGTCGTTACTCCGCGACTGATAAGCGACATCTTAAGTGCGGTGTTATCATTCATGATAATGCACCACTCGTCTTTTGTACTAGTCATGTTCTATGGGTTTTACTGTTCAATAGGGTAGAACAAATAATTTGAAAAAATATGTATGCGTAGCCATATTATTAGTTATGATAGTTATCTTCTACAGAGATAAGTCCCTGTTCCACAGAAGCGAGTGCAAAACTCTTTTGATTTCTCTTTTGCTGATATTCTTGTGCTATTTCAGCTGGCGAACTAGTTAATTATTTTTTGTAGCATATCTACAGGATTTATCCCATGTTTTTGTAAAATTAATAACGAATATTAGTGAATCAGGATACTAGTAAAAAAATATCGTATCCCAAATAGCTTGGTTTTTTCCTTTAAGATAAATCATCAGCTGTAGCCCGCCAAATTCAAATTTTCTTTGTTTTTTTTTTGCAAATTGTAGCTCTGTTTTAAGTCGTATGTTCATGAAAATGCGATTCGCGACTGTAGAAATGATATATTTACTGAATAATAATCATAAATTTCATATCAATCGTCAAACTTTGGTAATTTGTTCCACCTAAGAATTTTCATGAATCATGGACGATATAAGATGACGAACAAACATTATCTGCAATTTTCACTATAACTAGACCATTACTCTCTCTCAATTGAATCGACAGAAACATCTTGACATGAGATTAGATCGATAACATTGTACGAAGCGTTTATTTATACTGATAATATTTAACGGTGAATATCTATATATCGAGAGTAGATATTGAAAACTATCCAAAATAGGTGAAGGTTTGTACTTACACCGTAATATTTGATTAGACACAATCGATTGCATGCATTCTGTAAATTATTTTCATGCCAATAGCTTATAGTAGTCCCTAGTGGGATTTATAGATGTCTGTAGGTGTGTCCATGGCATCACAGCGGGCCCAATCAGAATACCAGCGCTGAGGTACTTATTTTTTTTTAAGTATCGCAGCATTATGCTGATGCTTTTTGTCCTCGCATAGGTCTTTTATTTTTTTACTTGTTCAATGTTGTATTTATTGTTCATTTTTGTTAGCTTTAAATGCACCTTTTTCTTACTCTTTGTATTTCGTGTGCGTGTCCCAAACAAAATATTTTTCTTTTCTTTCTTTCTTTCTTTCAAAGTACTTTGAATAAAGTGATTCTCGAAGTGCCAATAATCAAAGAAAAAAGCCAGTGCATGTATAGCAGACAGAAATGTAGATACTATAAAGAAATCCTTCTAGGCTTTTTAAAATAATATCAGCCTGTTATTGTCTCACTGCATGGCAAAGGCATCTTCACATACAGAGAACGCACGAGCATTATTCACCACACTTGCTCAAGTCGCGTTGGCAATTTCAGACTTATATTAACTATACGTCTAGGTTTCCTCGCGAAGTTCTCCTTTACCGATGTCAGTAAAGTCCATGAAAACCTTAGAGAAAACATATAAATTGCAAAAGTCACATTGGTACTCGCCCGTATTTGAACTTACAACCTCATGCATGAGAGACTAGAGCATAACCACTGGGCCATCACGACACTAGGCTTATTGGCAATACTACATCATTCCATAAATACAAAAGATTTTAAAACAAAAACAAACATTAATAACTTAGCGGAAATTTAATTTAATAATTTTTACTCATATATACAAAATTCATTACCATTTTACTTATCTCTAAATGACATCACTATAAAAAATAGTTCATGCCAAAGCGGTGACAGAGCACCCGAGAGAATAACTTCCTTAAATTACGCACGGTTTCAAATACCCAGGTCACTTTATTACAGTTCATATTAATTTTCTAATCACATTATTTCAACAGCATAGCGAGTGCTGTCCACAGCAAAAGCATGGTTGTTGGCATGAAAATTGCTGATGAATTAGGATCCACTGTAGTAGATACTTCTGTAGTCACTTCTGAAGTCGATTCTGAAGTCGATTCTGAAGTAGATTCTGTGGTAGGTTCTGTTGTAATATCGTCCTGATCATCAGCGGCGGTTATGATTAGTTCAGCATTATCGGTACCCCACTGCATAGAAGCCCTCGAAGATTGTATGGCACTGAGACCAACCGAGAATTCAGGAATAGAGTTCTGGTTAGCGTTCAGCCATGACTCCATCTAGAAATAGAGACGATCTTAAGTTAACACTTTTTGTAAATAAATTAAGATACATAGGCAAAATTACATTGTCATTATTTTAAATATTATTTTTGATTTGTGGGGCATTCAAATTCAGCATTTGCCTGTCTAAATGCAGGAAAATCGAATGTCTGACAGTAGATGTCAACTGTCCATGTAACTGGAGAAACCTCGACCCCGGTCATATAGGATGTCCTAGTTCAGGGATCGAGACCTCATTGATGTAACGTGTACTGATGTTTTGGAAATAGAATGACTAGGTATTACTATTACTAACTTGCTACGACATTTAATCATCGGTCAGGCAACAATTTTCCAAAATTTGTCGAGCTGCTCTACTACAGGGTAAGAGCCTCTTCTCCTACAGAGAAGGCATGAGCACTGATCACCAAGCTTGCTCAAGGCGGATTGGTGAATTCAGACTTATATTACTATAAAGGATCCTACAAACACGCGCGACACGTGACGCGTCACAAAGGCACCGCCTGTCGCGCGACAAGCGGTGTCTTTTTGTCGTGTGCGATTTGGGTCGCGTGTGGCGCCTGTTTGAAGGAGCCTTAATGAAGTTCCTGTTTTATCACGATTTTTCCTTCATTATGCATTTATGAGATTTCAATGCATTCTAATAATAATCTATAACTAACTAATTAGGAAGAAGTTGTTATTTATGTACAGGTCATTTTAATTCTATTTTAAATTAATAAAATCTACTTTTAACAAACGCATGTACGTTCATTACGTAGTTTTCGTGTTTGTTCGTATTTCAAATTTATAATTTGTTACTTACTTCCGTCAGGCCTTCTGCGTCCAAATAAGCCGCTATGTTGGAGAGAACGCTGGTGAACCAGGTTGGAAGAACGACACTGCAAACATTAAATAAATATATAATAGTAAAAACACCAAGTCATATGGGCAAAATTATGGGCATTGTACTTTATCCGCTGAGATGCTTTTGGCCACGTTGTGAAGTCACCGTATTATGCCCATGGTATGGCACACCAACCAAATGTTTTTCCACTTGTTATGCCCCTGGTGTGAAAGTCACACCAAATTTTAAAGATTGATTGAAAAACTGTGAATGGATTCTGACTAAATCCTGATTGCAGTAAGTAGGTATCATCGTTTTTCTAGGTATACTTATGTCATATTTTACTATAATTGTTAGCCTGCAGCATCCCACTGCTGACCAAAGGCCTCTTCCCGTGACTTCTAGCTCTTTCGCTCCAGGGCTAATGTGGACCATTGGGCGTTTGTTTTGTCCAGCTCGTCCCGCCATCTTCTACGGGGTCTGCCGCGACACCTTCTTTGTGTGTCAGGGCTGCATACACAGTGGTTACGTTAGCCCACAGCTCATAACGTATACGGCAGACATGGTCAACCCAGTCCCACTTCAGCTTGACGGCTTTTTGAGCAACGTTAATAATCTGCGTTTTAGAGCGCAGTGTGGTGTTGTTAATTTAATGAATAATTAATAAAAATGAAAGTATCTTACGCAGTTCTGATGGCGGCTATGTTATCCCTGAGGAACGGCAGAGCGAACCTAGCGTTGGAACGGTCTCCCATGTAGAAGAAGGTGAAAGCATTCACTCGGTCTTGAGCCATCACGAACTCGCTATTCAAGATGTTCTCCAGGTACCTGATAAGCAAAAAGATGAAATTATAAAGTACAGATTTACAGGTCAAGAAGACATCGACAAGAAGATATTTGGTTTAAGTAGGCTTTTATTTCTATAGAGATTCTTCCATATTTTGTAAATGTGAGAACGTTGTAGGCCTAACTTGTAGACTAGATTTGTAGACCTTTTTATATTTTGTTGAGTACCTGTTACTTATTGACAGGCCTACACTGTGCTCCCATATCTATCAACACTGTAATTTGAAACATTGTAAAAGCCCTTTATTTTTAAAAGAGTAGCCGTGGAGTTTTCTGCCGGCTCTTCGCCGTAGGAAACAACCAATTGGAACCGTGCAACTAGCTTCTGACGTTTCATAAGTGCCCATGTTGGTTTATGTGAAATAAAATAATTTGATTTGATTTGATGGACCATTGTGAAGCGTTTGCAGATGATGATCCCATCAGACCCTTAGGTATCCCTGAGGCCAAGATTTTTCTTTCAATGAAGCTATACTCTCATTTTGACCGCGTAGGTATTACACTTATACAGGGTGGCAGTGATATCGCCGCGCAACCTGTTACCATGGAGTCAGTACATCATTCTGGACACCCTACATGTACATTTAACGTCGGTTTAAAAAAATCGCAGTTCCATTCATTTTGACCGCGTAGGTATTGCACTTTTGTAGGACCCAACAGATTTTTTTAAATATCCGACGAATCTATGGTAACAGGTTGTTCGTCGATGTCCCTGCCATCCTGTATATGAAACCGGTGATAATTTTTTTAAACCGACGAAAAATTACAACGCTGGCGGTTCTCGAAGCATGTTCTACATCCATGATAAAAGTTAGTCACGATATCCTTTCCACCGTGTATTCAAAGGCTTCTCATTTTCGTAAAGCATGTGGGCCTTTTAAACCTGAAGATATTTTTCAATTCCATTTAACATCGTCATCATTTAACTGCTACAAGGATCTTTTGGTGTTGGAATGACGTTGACAGAGGAACGCTGTTGGTAAACATTTGTGCATTTGTTATGTGAAATGTCACTTGAAATGTATTCAAAAACAAAATGGCAGCGTTAGTTCCAATCTTGGCCACGCGTCAAAAACACTTTGTACACTCTATTTACGTCAAAATCACATAGAAGACACTCACTGTTGCCTAGCTACATCGTTGGTGGTGCATCCCAAGGCTCTGAGCATAGCAACCTCATCTGCCTGATTATTGGAACTCTGACGACGACTGTTAAGGAAGTTCCATTCTTCAAGACCACCGGCAAGGAGACCCTGGCAGAATACGTGACGTCTCAAATTGGGGTTGACGCTGAAAAAGGGACAATTATTGATTAGAGTAAATTCTGTGAATGGCAGAAAATGCAGTGAAATTCGGAAGATACTGATATTTTGCACTGCTGTGTTGCACTGCAAAAGGAGAGACGCAGTAGCACACAGTGGCAGGTAACATGAACGTGAATGGTGAAACCATAAAGTCATTACTACAGGTTCTATAAGTAATAGAAGAACTAATGAAGGAAGGAAACAGGATGGTAACGAAATACAACGGTATCATGCTATTGATTTCATAGTCCCTCCAAAACAATCACTCGTAAAGAAGCCAACAGTTAAGCCGAATAAGCACTACGAAACTAGTTGCGCAAGTTAGTTATTCATTGATAGTTTCACGCGTAAATAATAGTATCGATTTACACGTGAATCTATCTATGAACTATGTTTGCGCGAGTAGTTTCGTAGTGTAAATCCGTCTTAGTAGCTCAAAAGCTTGGCCCAGGGGCCTGATACAATTAAAGATTGCTTGGGACTGAAACTAATAAGATTTTCAATAGTTTCTTTTTATGATTAATTAAAAAGCTTAGTCTTATATACAGCTTGGCGCTATAAAGGCGACATTAATTTAATACATGGGTAGGGCTAGTGGCCAGTAACATTAAAAAATATTCGTGAAACACAAAACACAAATAACAAAAAGAAAAGTGTTAACTAAAACATTGTGTGCCTCACGGCTGCGCCAAAAATGTTCATTTCAGCATTAATCAAATTAAATATCAAATCAAATAATTTTTATTTCAGGAATACATCCATATTGAAATTAATCCAAATAACAAATATTTTTTTATTTTTATTAAATTATTACAAAAACTTTCTTATTATATTTTTTATTGTTACTGGCCACTCACATTGTGTTAAATTAATGTCGCCATTGTAGCTACGCTGTATACTAACCTTATTAATTGTCAAGAAAATGTAACACTTTTGAAACTACATACCTACATACATATACATGAACCCTTTAAGAAATACGGTGAGATTTTATTTCAAGATTTATAAAATTTGTACAACAAATTGATGTTCGTTATGGGCCTGGCCAATTTCCTCTCGACTTTATTAAGCCGTTACTCTACATGATTAGACTTTTATCATTATAGCGATTTACACATTCTAAATAGCGGTCAGGCACGCGATATATCCTCATACGTGCTTATGTACTGTATTTTTATCGTCTTCGCAATCCATTATCCATTCGTAAAAATCTTAATTGATGCTTACCTTTCTTGTTATAAAATCAATTTAAATAATCTGTGTGTTTATATAAGTCTTTCTTAAAACCTTTGGAATGTCTCAAAGTTTTTGAGAAAAACATTATTTTAATGGAATTCTAATCCATCATCTTTTGGCAGCTCTGTTCCAACCACCCAAAAAAATCCACCAATACTCTTAAGTCTAAAATTATGCTTAAAAATTATCCTAAAATTAATTCTTACGTATTGGCGCTGTTGGTGATAAAAGCTTGGAACTTAGCTACGGCATTGTCCACACATCCTCTGTGCCCGATGTTGCAAGCGAAGGAGAGTAGGTAAAATCTGTTTAAAGTCCTAGTGACAGGCTCATTCTCTACCACGTCGTAACCAACGTCAGCGATCACAGCCTCGAGGTACTCGTAGAGTATTGCCTAGAAAATTAATAAAATTGTTGAAGCAACAGAATCTGTGGACGTAACGTTTTTTGTTTAATGTTGGCTTTTTTTTAAACCATGTCTTTAATTATGACTTCGACAACGACCCTTGCCGTTGTCCAAGTCACAATTTTCAATTCAATTTCAATATTCAGTTATTTTTATTTTTTTATTTTTTATCTCACATAAAATTATAAATTATTAGAATAGAAATTTCAAACTCATACTTAGATTATTGTGGTCGATATGATTCCAATTCAGCATGAAAATAGAACGGGGAATTAATTTCTTGATATTATTGATTTCCCTGATAGTACATAGTACAGTCAGGGAAATTAATTGTAGCATAAAGTGACCATCGACCTACATAATTATATCAATTTGCCGTGTTACAGCTGTTTGAGATAACTGTCAAAGAATGGCAGTTTTGGTTTGAATATCCGGACAACTTAAGATGGTAGTCAATTTGCTTGGCAATTAATTTCGCTGACTTTACCTAATAATGTTACTCATACACTTTTTTCCGCTCACAATTTGTTTTAGGTGCCGAAGATACAAGCGCTCTATTTTCTTCTATACTCTGTAGTCTACTCACGTCAAAGACAGCCAATCTTTCTGGAAGGTGCAGGAATCTGTTCCTGAGCCAGTTGAAACCAGTTATGGCTGGGTACCAGGAATAGAAGCTTGTATCCTTCTTCAAGAATTCAAGAACACGGAATCCGAGTGCATACGTCATCTGCTCAGAACGCATGAGAGCGAACACGTCGTCGACAATCTACATTCAAAATAATAATTTGTTTGGTTATAATAAAATTAAAATATTTACAAAAGAAAATAAAAACCACCTTCAAAGCGAACCAAGGCCAGGGTATGAACGCGCGACGTAAATGTGACGTTCATACGATAGATTTTTGAATCGAAAATATAACTATGCTAATGCATTTTTTTTTTTGCGACAAGCACAATTAGTATCATCCATGTATACATAATCAGCCTATAATGTTCCCACTGCTGGGACACAGGCCTCCTCTCTTCGAGAGGGAATGGGCTGTAATCTACCACGCGGGCCCAGTGCGGGTTGGTAGATGTCACATGTCTTTCGAATTTTTGATTCTAGGACATGCCGGTTTCCTCACGATGTTTCCCTTCACCGTTTTGAGAGCAGTGGTAATGAATTTTTTTACACAAAGTAAAGCACCTGCCTGGGTGCGAACCCACGACCAACAACTCGTAAGTCGGGGCCGATACCACTGGGCCACCACTGCTCTCCATGTATAAAGTCTTAAAAATAATTTAATATTATGTGGGGAAAAAGTTTTTTTTTTTTTTTATCGTTCGAATTTAACTCCGCGCTTTCAGCTTGGCCAACACACCTTATGAAGCAAAGTGCCTTTGATTTTGTTATTGTTAAGTATTTTTTTTTTGACATAGACATCTGAAACTGTGACCAAGTTTAGTACTCCTATAAAAAATAATGTCGTTTCATACCTGTGCTCTGTTCAAATGATGGATGGCGGTATGATCTGTATTAAGAGCATTCGCGAGCAGCCGCCAGTTATTTTCATCGTAGTTCACACGGTAAATACCTAGAAAAGAAAACACGAATTAATATCAGATCATATCACGCTAGTATTTCGCGAAGGGTAAGACAGAGTTGTATACCTACTATCCCCATTATGTACTTAGTCTCATGTAATACAAGGCTAGCCTATTGCCACTAACTTTTCGGCCTGCTATTTGTGAATTTTCTAATGGAAAAACCGGGTGCGTCCGGGGATATAAAGTTATTTGGTAAATTTTCATTTCAATAACGTTCACAAGATGTAATAAACGTGAGGTATGCCAACTGTTGATATAATTTCTTTACATATAACATTTATATACTCTAAAACTTATTTCGTATAACGGTATTGGATATAACGTTTATTTAATCGAAAATCATTAGGTCTATCGTTTAAAATATATATTGATACCATTATTATAGTTAACACCCCGATTCAGAGCAATCTGACTCCGATAGGTTTATTTAGAAGCCAGTTTCCCTCTACTGTTGGTTAGGTAAAAACAGTGACTATTAACGCAAGATCCCCTCTATTATTAGACTAAATAGGTTTTATGGCTATTGAAATGTATATCTAATGATTTTATATTTAATGTATGTTATGCTTAAAAAATATTTATTTTAAAATTATATCAATCGTTTATTATATTAACTGATCATTATATTAAATAAAATTATAAATTCAGTTATTATGTCTTGTAAATATTAGAGATTTTGTAATTATATAATATATTACTTACCCGGCAAAACCAATAGCACCGGATACTCAAGTGACACCTTATTATCATTTCAAGTTGTTTAATTTTATAGTTTAATACTCAAGTTGTTTGCCGGCCATTTTAATAATGATAGTCCTCCTGACCGCTTTCGGTCGTGGCGGCCAATCTCAGCGGAGACTAGCCATCAATGCAGGAAAAATTATAGAGCATAATCAACGCAAGAAAATATTATAGTGCATAATCGACGCAAGAAAATATTATAGTGCATAATCGACGCAAGAAAATATTATAGTGCATAATCAACGCAAGAAAATATTATAGTGCATAATCGACGCAAGAAAATATTATAGTGCATAATCAACGCAAAAAAATATTATAGTGCATAATCGACGCAAGAAAATATTATAGTGCATAATCGATGCAGGAAAATATTATAGTTCACCAGTATGTGCGCAAACACAGGTGCACTCTTTCTTCCCTCACTGGCATAGTCCGATGGGACTGCAATCTGACACGACCTGCCATTGTACCACTATACCAACGAGGCAGTGTATTACTATAAAAGTTCTTACCTTTCTGTTGAACATTAAATATGACCCATCCATTTCCTGCTGCGTTATCGATAAAGTCAGTCTTCGTGGTCATCACTCTGGAAGGCAGTAGGTTTTCCCAGTTAGGGTTGCTTTGAGTTGTGAAGGTCAGGGGCAGAGGCCAAACTTGTGTGGTCGGCGTGGCGGTTGCGCTGATGAAGAACCGGTTCTAATAGTAAAATAACATCAAGTAAGTACGCATGATCAAGCACAATAAAATATGTAATATATAAAACTGTTTATTTGTTTCCTATTATGAAGAAGTCAGTATAATTATGTTTAAAAAAAATTGATACTGCACTGCTTTCAGCATTCTCAAGCCAATAGCTTTTTTTTTATTCGTCTGTTGCAATTAGATTTGGCGTTCAGTAATTATTTTTTTAAACGGAACTGAACGTCACTTGCTGAGTGAACACCTAAACCAAATGATTACCTGTTCAAGATCAATGCGACCGGTTTCTGAGTTGACGGTAACTTTGAGGACTGGGTATCCTTGCTCTTCTACCCAGTATTTCATGAGGTTGGTAATATCGAAGGTGGTGGAAGGTACTCCATCTTCCGACACTGCTTTGGCAAAGGCACTGTAGAGGTCTGCTGGGAACGCATGCTGGTAAGACCTGAAAATAGAAATTATTTTTTAAAACTACAGTTTACCCGGTAATGTTCCATTTTAAATCTCAAAATAAATTTAAACATGGTGAATGGTACGAGCGAGTTAATAAAAGTGTTAATGACCATGTCGATTCTAAAGTTATTTTGTGACACTTCTTCGCACTACAAGTGACGAAAAGTGTACGTTTCGGGGACTATATTTTATTTATTTATTAATTTAGAATAAGCACACCAACCGCACAGTCGCTTACAATTCAAATGGAATAACAACTAAAATTGGCATTTCAGTAACCATACTGTATATATGTATGTTTTGTCGTAAAAGTGATGATAATCTGATTAATGTAAAACATTTGAACATTGTTTGTTTTTATGTTAATGAATTGGTATTTGGTAAAAATCACTTTCTTTCTTTTCTTTATTAAAATCAAAATTAATTACTTTTCCACCAAGAAGTAGTTCAAAGCTTTCTTGAATGTATTTTCAGTGACGAAATGCTTCAGCATGAGAAGTAGCGAAGCTCCCTTGGAATAGCTGATGCCACTGAAGTGCCCAGTGACTTCGGCGGGGCTGTTGACAGAGTGCTGAAGAGCTCTGGTGGCCGTTCCAGAGTCAGCAGCTAAGGCACTCTGTAGGTACATAATATTGAACTGATCTGCCAACTCTAATTCTGGGTACACCTGGGAAGAAAAATATTAAATGATTAGCAAAAGTAAAATAGTTGTTTTTTTTTAACTACACATCGTCAATGCTGAAGTTATCACATGTAAAAAGGCAAGGTGGAAGATCAGTGTAATAAACCGGTTTCAATTTTCACATTATTGTGGCCAGTATGATTTCCGACAAAAACTTATTAAAAATCTTTGTGCACATCTGCCGGAAGATTCGTCAGGCGTAACTTCGGCAGCGTCTATTTATTCGGTAGACGCACTAACGCATCATCGGTTGAATGTGTAAGGTTGAATGTTTTATTATCTACTCGTCCGTTCTGGCATTACGCGACCGACGATACGCGACAAATATTTCGTCAGATATGTGACCATCCATAGTTCAAGATCGATTCGAATACATTTTGGTAAATATACTTACACCATCCATAGCGAAATATTCGAAGTAGCTAGCGAAACCCTCGTTGATCCAGATATTGTCCCACCATCTGCAGGTGATCAGGTTACCGAACCACATGTGAGCGAGCTCATGAGCAGTTATCGTGCCAATGTATAACTTGTCCACAGCATTGGTTTCACCCTCTTGGTACAAGAGGCGGAGCTCCCTAAAATAAAAGAAAATTTGTAAGTACTACTTTAATGTTTTAAGGCGCTGCCCAAACATAGAATACCATAAAACGCTTAGTTTTTTGTCGCACAGTTAGGCATATTGGTACATAACACAAGCCAGAAAAAAATTCTAGTATCTTGATAAAACAATCGTAAAACAGAACTCAAAACTATTTTTTTGTCGCAACAATCTCTAACTTTTTAATCTTTCATATTTTATGTAATGGGATAAATAAAGGGAATTCAATCAACTAAAGAAATACCAAAAAATATTCCACTGAGCTGTGCGTGTGAGATTTTTTAATTTCATTAAAACTACAAAATTACTTTTATTTCGTCGGTCATTCGATTCAACTAATATCAAACGCATCGCTATTTTGAACCTTATATTACTTGTAGCCGCGATGCGCTATTCAATTACCCAAAAATCAGCTTCTTACCACGCCTTTACCCACATCTCAGCAGTATATTATTTATAGTATTATAGTTATACCTCTGCCAAACCCTTCGGGGACAACAGGCGATGTTATTTTTTATGTTACTCTAAGGTACCAAAAACACTTGAATAGAAAAAAAACATGAAACTGAAGGTTGCATTATTAAAATTTTGAATAGCGCCACCTAGTAGTAGTCTGGCACAACCAGTATTACATATCAACACAAAACTTCACGAAAGATCTAGATAAGACTAAAATAAAAAAATACCTGTAAGTCACTAATCCCCAGTTCTCAGTGGCACCTGAAGCCCAGTAAGGTGACGCGATCTGATCGTTCTTGATATTCTCCTCCATCTCATAGTATTCGATGCCGAAGTACTGACTAAGCCAGTCTGTTAGAGGAGGTCCAACTTGTAAAGCATATTCTCCTTGACCACGTGCGTTGGGTCTGGCCAAAATTCTATAGGGTTTTAGTACATCGTTGTTATCAGCAATCACTTCGAAGCCTTCGCTGATGTGGAAGGTGACCAAGTAAGCTGACATTCTCGGGGTAACCTGGAAGGTCTCCTTGTAGCGACCATTATCGGTACTGAAATAATAATTGTAATTTTTTTAACCTTGTTTAGTTCATAGTGCCTCTTTCTCTCGGATGATTTATTATTAGGCTTTCTGTGTTGACGTTTATAACCGTAAATAATTATTCTTATCCATTATCTTCCACATTGCTTACCACTTTCATTATCTTTTGAATATTACTTTTTAATCTGATATTCGGATAGTCATGGCTGTAGTTCTTTATCCAACCGAGGGATTAATCTATTGACTGCTATTAAATTGGAACTAATTCTAGGAACAGTGGCAGTATGTTATGTAGTAAAGCAATATGATGGTGCGATAAACAAAACGTCTGTTGTTATAATGGCCGCGCCATATTGTAAAATATCACCAACATCACTATAGTACAACTATTTTCTTAATGTCCCTCGGCATACTTCGTGTATCGTCAGTCATCGGATTTCTATCAGTTGCTCTTTGCACTTGGTGCAGACCGGACGCTCTCAATCGACTTGAAATATACTTCCATTAAGAAAATAGTTGTAATGTACGTACATTTGGTATGGACTATCGTAAACTACAAGCGGGCTGTAATGCACTTTGCAGTGCACTACGGCATGATGCGGCTGGAATTTGCGCTTAGTTAAACATTTATTTGAATTAAATACAAGACCGACAGACAGTCAGAGTTACTTTCGCATTTGTATTAATAGTATGAATTAATATCCATCCTAATAATACAAATAATGGAATGTATGGATGGATGGATATAAAATAGATATATATTCAGTAAAACAATGCTCACATAGTTCTCTCAGCCAACGGCATGTTAGAGTAAGTTTCTGTAAAGTTCACTGGTCTGTTGATGATAACTCTGAAGGTAGACTTGAAGCCAGGCTCATCAAAGCTGGGGAATGCCTGCCTCGAGTTAGTGGGCTGCAGATGAGTGGCCGCGTACCAGCTGCAAAAACAACAATAATACAAATCATGTCTGATAAAAACTCAAATATGATTGCAAATTGGCAACTTCATGACACTACTTTCAGTTTATCGCTGTTTTGAATTCATGTGACTCAACAAAAAACAACAACGAACGAGTAAAATTTCAGCGGTTTTTTTTTTGGCTTTTCTCCACTTTTCCGACAAGAAAGTGTAGTTTTGTAACTATATTTATGTTCATACATTCAGTCTCGTTTCGCCGAAGATTAAAGTTGAGTATGAGGATCAAAATAGTTACTAAACGACACTTTTGTTTAGGTATTATATTGTAGTGGCGAAACGTCCCACTAGGCATTTTTTTATATGTCATGCGGTGAGATAAAGAACAAAAGATTGTCCTCACCGCAATTGACCGCTATCGTCCCTGTAGCTCCCTCGGAACACACCTCTGGAAAGAGGCGTCTCATTGATGTTACCAACATAGTTCACAGTCAGTATATACTGAGCCCCATTAACCAAGGTTGCTCCAACAGGCAAGTTGACTTTCAGGAAGTGGTACTCTCTAATGCGTTCGAACGGAGTTGTGTCATGCAATAAAACAGGTTCGCCAGCTAGGGTCGTAAGAGTTACCCCTGCAATGCTTCTCACGTTTTCCTGAATGATGAGCGCATTCAGGTCAGCTGTCTTTACCTGTGAAATAAATTATATGAAATATTAATTTTGATCCTAATGACTACAGTTATGTTACTTCAAATTGGTATTTATTTATTTTCAATCACAAAGCTTGGCATGACTTTAGACCGATTAGTATAAAAAAGTTTAGTAAAAAAAATATTGGTACTAATCTGTGTAATGTTTTTGATCGGAAGTGGTAGAATCGTAATAAAAAAATCCTGGTAAGACTGTTTACTTACCTCAACAGTAATTTTGACAATACCATCAAAAGTAAATACTGCGTTGTTATCACTAGCTGTGAAGTAAGGTGTGATTTCTACGTCATAGTGTATGGGGTCCAGGTCTTCGGGGAGTCGGTAGGCATCAGATGCAGTATTACGGGACTCTGCTTCTTCAAAATCCAATGGTAAAGGAATGTCAGCCTTAATGGCAGCGACAAGCACCAGGAGTATGAGGCTGATGTAACGCATGGTGCTGAAATTTATTGGTTGGTTAATAATAATAATAAATGCATGTATGAAAACAATTTACACTGCTGGATAAAATGCTGTGGGATACAATTCCAAGGACAAGCATAGTTATATAACATCTAACTTACAATGTCTCGATGCAATTAGGCCACCAAAATACACAAGATGAAAGAATTTAAATAATATAAATGGCCTGTGTCACCACCTCCACTTCCTCCACGGTTAACTTATGTGGCACATATTTTTTTTATATAAAATTGCTATATTTTTTTAAATTTGTTTGTTTTATTTGTTTTTCTGAACACTTTGTATTTCTAGTATTTAGTAGACTTAATATTGTTTGGCTGAAAAAATAGGCATTATAGAATTTTTTTCGGGAAAACGTACCTGCTCAACAGTTACACCATGCGAAATGAATTCAAAGTCGGTAATTTTTGTTATAATAATTATATTATTTAGTCATCATAAGCACTCATAATTATATTATTTTTATTGTAAATTTTATCAGGATTATGGTACCAATATCAGTCCAAAGCCTTGATAAACATTTTAATCCAATAAAATTTTATCTTTCGATAAATAATTAGATAAAACTATAGCAAAACAACTGAAAACTTGTCCCTCACGATCTGTTTGAAAATCTTTAAATCAAAAGAAATGAATAACAGTACACATAATTCCATACAAACATCTCAAACCAATGGTACTCATCCGACTGAAGATTAGCGACATAAAATTAGGTATATCAGATATTGTGGCTTAGGATTTAGTCAAGCAGTTACTTTAGTATTTGTTTATTTCAGTTATCGACAGTAACTTACAGCAAGTAGGTATAAAATATCAACTAGTGAAATAATAAGGCCCAAACAAGGATCATGCGAGGGCTAGGTGCCAAGTTGTCATGTTATAGCAGGTATTTAGAAGGGAAACCTTTCGATAATACTATATCCTAGTACTATATTAATTGATGATTTACTGAAACTGTTATCTATATGTTACTCATAGGCTTTATCACGTAGATGCATAGAATTTAGGACTTTTGTTTTGTTTTCATGTTTAGATTTGTGCATTGTGCAATGTTGAAATGAAATTCTACCTCACGAGGAAACGCGGTCATGTTTTCGTTGGCGTTAATTCCATATCAACGTATTCCTCTGTTTTCGCCCTGGTTAATATTGGGTACTAGTCCAAATATCGGCGTCGGCTTACTTACCATCTCCAATAACATTTAATTTTTTTAAATTATGATAGCCAGACCTATTCCTGCTGCCACGCAGCTATGCTCTGTCTCGACGGTGTGATAGCCGGTGTGATAAAAAAGAAACATGTATTTTCAGACTAATTATTATTTGGGCATAATTGTTAGTTATAAAGGCCTTAAAACTATGTTAGTAGTAAAATTAAAAATTCAAAAAATGAAATCGCTCATGTCTAAAATCACAGTTTCATGTCGTCTCCAGAGGCTGGATGAATCTCCCCAGTACTGCAGACTCTGTAATAACAGCCATGAAACATTTCAGGGTTTGTAACTTATGATGCCTCTGATTGCATTCTTTATATGCATTTATACAAAACCATACTTCCCACATCTTATGGCAAAAAAAAATCAGCAAAGCTAACAGAACAGTATTTTTGTTGTAGGTCTAAACCTACAGCAAAAAGGCTACTATGGGACCTATCACATAGTACCCAAAGTCGTTAATAATGATTTATATATATGTATATTTATTTATATGTGAACATTTTATTACCTTAAGTATACTGTTGAAATTACAATATAATATATAAAAAAAAACATTTATGTCAGACATAATTAAAAAATGTCCATATAGGCTTAGTAACAAAGGTCTTAAAAAACAATGTTAGTATTGTAGCATTCTCGCATAAATTCACATAAACATAAAAAAAAAAAAAAAAATATGAGAACAAATTAAAAACATTGCGTCATCTCGTCACGTGAAGCCGAATAAGCCTCCCCAGCACTGCAGACTCTGGCCTTTCTGATATCATCTTTAGAATTCCGTTGGTGCTCCCCCGGATCCTACTCATCAGAGATGCTGTTTTTTTACGAATTATGGCATAAAAATCGTCGACCCTTGCGTCAGCGAACATGCCTGAAGCGCTGCAGAAACGTAGGAGCCCCACCAGAATCCTGAAAGCGTTGTTATATTGTACGCGAAGAGCGTTGTAAACCCATCGCGTGTGGCTGGCCCATAGAGCGCTCTGGTATAAAAGCTCTGGCAGTAGGCCCTGAAAAGTGTCACTTTTACGTCTACTTTATACCTTGAAAATGTATGTACCAACATATTAGCACGCATCGACAACACCCTTCGCTCCTGCTCAATATCTGTATCATCATTAAGTGTCTCAGTCACTATGTGTCCTAGGTATTGAAACTGAGAGACACGTTCTAGTAGTACTCCGTTTAAATAGACTGGGGGTACACATGCTCCGGTGACTTATTCTTACCTCTAATAACCATAAACTCACTTTTCTTCTCGTTGTACTTCAGACCATGAGCTTCTTATAATATAAGGCCGTCAGTAACAGTCACAATACCCCCCTACTAGTTGATACACAGTGGGGTATTATTCCTCATTGCTGTGACCCGTAAAGTAACAAACGAGTGAGAACTTAAGATATAGGCTCCTCAGGAAAAGAAAATGAAAATATGATATACTTACAATAATTTAACAATGTAATTGCTACACTTAACACTATTTTTGGCTTATCTGTGATTGTGAGTTTGTGAGTATGTTTGCTAAATGTCTGTATGTATGTATGGAGTTTGCTATTTCAGAATCTTAAATGTGTCTTCAGTATTATTATAATTTAAGCAGAGTGTTTTCGTACAATTTTTCTAAATATGTGTGAATTATGTTTCCGAAGACCTAGAGTTACATTAAATTTATTATATACAAGCTGACCCGACAGACGTTGTCCTGTCTTAACTATGAATGTCATATTTCATTTAGTTTTACTTTTGACTATTGACTAAAACTAAAACTATCGACTCATTTATCAACCGATCCATCTGTGTTAAACGATATTTGCAGCGCGCATTCTGTCAATCGCTGATAGTTATTTCAAACAACTGACAGTTATGTAAAATTAATATTGCCGTTAAGTTGTCTTAAATTTTGTAACGTTCCGATCAACTTCCTTATTTTTTTATTTAATAAGATCCTTCTCCTGACAATAACGAACACAACAAAAAAAAATAGTGAAATCGGTCCAGCCGTTCACGCGTGATGGCGTGACCAAGGGAAATAGGGATTCATTTTTATATATATAGATATACGGAGTTAGGAAAAAAAGAAATCGCTGGGCAATTTTTTTTCTATATATTGGCTGTTTGTAGACTTTGTAAGCTCTTCGTACAGCGTCTGGAAAATCCGGTGGTTTATTGTATTGAATACGTAAGATCTTCTCAATGTATAGTTGCCGAATGCTAATTACAGCACTTAGCGTATATAGTTCATCGCCCGAAAATCTATATTGTTTAAACAGCATAGTTTTTAAAATGGCCCTTTGTGCTCTTTCTGCTTTGATAAGCTTTGTCTTAGCACATCCTCCCCAGATGAATATGCCATATGTAAATAACTGATTGGTATAACGCGTAGTAGGTTGTGGTAAGCAGCTAAAGGTCACAGAAATATCGTAGGTTTCTGAATACATACAATAATTTTCGTATACGCTTTGATAGGATTGAGATTTGGTTGTTCCAGTTTAGTTCTTCATCTATTTGGGGCCCCAAAATACCTGACACAATACATCATATCACATCGAGACGATAGGAATCGCAATTTTGAGTGGTGGGCAAGTTACATATGTGGACGCGTTCAGTTATCATTTCGGGAGATAGCTTAGAAATTCTGTTTATATAGTAAGAAATTATATTTGTTTTTGATTGATTGAGTATCATAAGATTGTTATCTAGCTACTTAGTAACGAGACTAAACGCCTTTTCGGCGTTATCGTTAACCTCTTTCCAGTCCCTGCCCGTAAAAGTAATGACCGTGCCTTCTGCAAAGGTAATTATTGCTCCGTTGTTTAGTATCAAACTTGATAAGTCGTCAATGTATATAAGAAATAGGGTAGGGCCCTAAATACTGCCCCTGTGGTACACCATATTCAATAGACTCTTCCGTACTTAGGTAACTATCAAGCCTAACGACTTGTTTTCTATTGGACAGGTACTCAGCGATCAATTTCAGAGGCAGTCCCCTAATACCCTTGCATTCTGCCTTTTTAAGCAGTAAGTGAACAGAGACAGTATCAAAGGCTTTAGCCAAGTCTAGAAATATACTCCAACATTTTTTGTTTTTGATGTTACTGTTCACTACTTCTGCCATAAGTTGTTGCATAGCGTCATCAGTAGATTTATTTTGTCTTAACGCAAATTGATTCCATGACAGTAGATTATACTTTCTAAATATTTTTTAAGTCTAATATTTAAAGCTTTTCAATCATTTTTTAAGAGAAGGCAGCTAGGATATTGGTCTACAGTTTGACACTATGTCTCTGTTCCCTGACATATGTAAAGATACTATTATTGATGACTTTAACGACCCTTTTGAGGTTAAGGGTAAGCAAAAACTAAGGCTTAATATAAAATGTTAGCAAAGTGTACCGTATACTTGGCAGTTTTAATTATAGCTGTAACTTGAAGTCACTAATGATAAACCAGGACCTTCGAAGTAAAGTAAATTAACAGTTAATTACTAATAACAATAAAAATGTCAGCAAGAGTACCTGTCACTACAAGCAGTACCCGTTCACGAGCATAACGCAAAGATCAGCCACTACCCTCCTCGCCATATTTTAGGGAAGGAGGCAACCCGACATCCGACGCTACCGCAAGCAGTGACATCTAAGGGAACATAACGAACTTGCTGCTGGTTTCTCAGGCACGAATAATATGATCAATTGTCGAGGTCACTAGTTAACCACAAATTGAAACAACAATGAAAAACGGGGTGAACGTTCAATTTTAATTTAACCGGTAAAATTGTATAATAAAAAAAAATTATAAAACATCGTATAATTTTAATTTTAACAAGAAATATTTTAACAACGTAGCTTAAGGGCCAGTTTCACCATATTGTGTTTATGCCAATTGTCCCGTTATGCCATTTGACGGATTGTCTCATTATGAAAAATAGGCCGTCTAAATGCTTAACATGGCATTTAGTAACAGCAGAGATTGGTGAAATTGGTGCTAAATCTAAAACAATCAAACAACCTGTAAGATGAGAGCCATAGTAACTATCATGGTAAATGAAATCACGGCCATGGACGCGCTTCCCCTGGCTGCCTCAATGAGTTGTTCGGAGTTTGCCGTGCCCCAAGCCATGTTATTACGAGCAGTGGTGATAGCGCTGAGTGCAGAAGTGTATTGAGGTATGCCCGTTTGTGATGAGCGAAGCCAATCCTCGAACTGTAAGAAAGAACGAAAGAAAATGTATTTATTACACAAACTTAATATTAGATACTAATAACAAAAACATAGAAAAAAAATTAAAAAAAACAATAAGGTATAAAAAAAAAATTAAAACACAAGGAAACAAGTCAAGAAGTAATTAATATTAGTACAGTTAGTTCTGGAAATGAAAACAACATAATTTAGCGCATGTTTCGCGGAAGAATTAAGCTGAGGTGTACATGACTAAAGTACACCCAGTCGCGTGTAGTAGAGGGCGAGCCTATTGCCATCAACTTGAAATTGAAATTTCCCATGGAAAAAGCCAATAACACTATGCCCGACCTGGATATTAAACCCAGGACCTCATGCTAAGCAGCAGCCCTTAAGAAAAATATTCCTTCATCGTCCTTCTTCAAAAGAATCTAGTTTAGAATGCGGATTTTTTGTCTGGTCAAAGTATAATGGAAATGGATATGTAGAGACCCTAATTTATATGTCAAATGTCTTGACCTCGGCTTCATTTTTTCATTCAACAGGTCATATCTTGACTAAATGAAGTATAGTTTGCAAATTGTAATAGACCTCTGTCTTAACAAAATAAGTATTGTAGCAGACTCATAATATGGAGTCACTTACACTCATAAGCTTACTGACCTTATGACAGTTTAGTATACATATCCTGATTGCCTTTCTAGGTAAGGATAATAAAGGAGCAATTCATTGATGACATAAATGTACCTACTATTGTATTTAGTGAATAATAAAAATATTATCTTTAGAATACCAATAGATCATTATTATTTATCTATTGAGAATCTTATCTAAAGTATTTGTCCACCAAATCTATGAATAATTTAATACAATATACACACATGAAAAGTGTCTAGGGATCAAGCACGTCTTTTTATTTTTAAATAGGCCAAAATAAAACAAAAACAAAATATTTTATTTCACATAAACCAACATGGGCACTTATGAAACGTCAGAAGATAGGTGCACGGTTCCAATTGGTTGTTTCTACAAGTTAGGCCTTCAAAGTTCTCACATTCACAAAATATAAAAGAATCTATATAAAAATAAAAGCCTATTTAGACTAAATGACAAGATTGCCATGAACATTTACCATTAAAATCCCACCCACACACAGAGACCCATTGCTAGATACAAAGACAGCGCACCTAAGATGACTGCCCAAAATTGCCTGCTTGCACCCCCCTTTTAGCACCCCCCTGCTAGTAATATTTTCGCATTATGAGGTATTTTTGTATAGTTTAAAATAAAAGAAACACCTATCTGCCGCCATGCTGCGTTGCTTTGCTTTTCTATTTGATGAGCGCCGGTGTAATAACAGGTACATGATGCATTCCAGCTTTATTTCTGGAATGGCAACGCATCTTCTATGCCTCTGGTATTGCAGATGGGCATAAGTGGTGGTGAGCTTTTACCATTAAGCCGTAGGCTTTTCTCTCCATTCAGTAACATAAAGATGGGGACATTCGCTTTGTCGAGACCTTCGCCCAGCCAATGGACGTCTTACGGCTGAAATGATGATGATGAATTTAAACCATTATACTTACTTCAACCAATCCAGGCTCGTCCGAGTAGGCAGCTACGTTAGCCAGTGCGCTGTGCACTGGTCGTGCAGGCGAGTCTTCAACATACCTGAATTAAAAGTAAAAATAACATTTAATATAAGAAATAGGAATCAACATGTACAGTATTTTATCTCACGAAGCGACGCGCGCTTTACTTGTGGTTACCAAGTGTACAAACACGCTGTGAATGTGTGTGTGCAGACGTGTAGTGTCAGCAATTATAATGCACACTTTTAACTTCGCCATTGTCTCAGACGGTATTGAGAACTTGTGCGCTTACACACACATGGTAACCAAAAGTAAAGCAGGCGTCACATCGTGAGATAAAAATACTGTACCATAAAATCTCGCCGGTATTTCCCAAATTGTCAGAAGTGTACCCATAGTACACTCTTTGTACTAGTAGACTTAAATCTACTTTGTATTTATAATAGGGATCGAATCTATTGCCATCAACCTGGTACAATTTTTTATATTACACATTGTCGTATTTTTGCATAATTTCAGAATACATCCATATTTTAATACTTACTCTTCTCTGATTTCATCGATGTGGGTTTTGACAAACTCCAGGACGGTTTTAACGTTCTCTTGGTTGCCGAGCAGAGCATAGTTGAAAGCGTTGAGTTTGTCGTGGGACCTCACTTCTTTGGTTAGAGTCAGCTGCAAGTATCTGGAATAAAATATTACACAATGTTAATTACCTGTAGAAAAAATAATCAATATCCATTTTTAAAAGAGCTGGTAGTTATGGGGAGAGGCCTTTGCCCAGCAGGGGGATGATGCAGGCTGACCATATCTAGTAACCATTTTTATCATTGTAAAGTCGCGTTCGCACCAAATGACAGTCTGTTGGCGGCGGATGCTGTTTTCTCATATTTTGAACTCGACGCTCACAGTCGGCAGCTGATTAAACGTTTGGTGTGAATGAGACCAATCCTGGGTTTGTTACTAGTTCCCGTTGTGAGCCATTTTGTGCCACACCTTCTTAAAAGCATCCGGTAAATTACATCATCTTTCGCGTGGTATACCTCGTTGTGTGTACACTTAGTCGCTATAATCAAGTTTGCGATCTAGACATACATGATCTACAAATGTTAACAAATTACCTGGTCAACAATACGGGATCTTTTGTAGCGCCCATTCCTCGTAACATCTCAAGTTGGTCATTGGCGTAGTTCGACTGCCTGAATCGGTTGAGCAAATAGTCAAAGTCATTCACGTCACCCTCTCTCATTGCTGTTACGTAGACGTTGCGACGCACGCGGGCATTGACCCTGTAATAAATAGAGTTGTTCAAAATGTTATACTTGTTTAGCTAGATTTATTTTTTATTTGTTCAATATACTCATTACTCACAGAAAATGAGAAACTTAAAAAAAATAGATAAACCTTAGCACGGTCGACTTATGAAAACCTTAACCATACTACGAAACTACTAATAGAGCTGAAGAGTTTATGTTTTTGTTTGGACGCGCTAATCGCTGGAACTACCAGTCAGATTTGAAAAAATATTTTTGTATAGCTCAATTCTTGAGGAAGGTTATAGACTAACATCACGTAACAAGAATAAGGAGCCGAGCCTGTTCCAGCGGTGCAAATCGGCGCTGTGGGTCGGGAGCCGAGAGAGTATTTTATAATTGTGGCTGTTATTTTAGTACATTGTATATATTACGCCTTCCACGCGAACGATGTCGTGCGCAGAAGTTAGTTATGAATATAACGACGCCAAAAATGTGACGGGGCAACAAACTAGTCTCAAAAAAAAAAAACGAAATTCAAAGAACCCGACTGCATCAGAAATGTTTAAAGCTAGCTCTCTTTTCAAGCAGTCTGATATAGTTGGTGGCAGTTATTTTAGTTCAACTTCAGTATTGATGCCACGAACTACTCTAAATGACTTTAAAAGTGACCTTCTTTTGAACTGTCAGTTTGTATAACCTTTTATTGTCCTATTTCTTTAGTAGCCCTTTATTTTTATAGCACCTAAAGTCATGGTAATTTTGACATTTCTTATTAACTTATAAATCAATCAATCGTTTTGGTTTCAAAAAACAAAACCTAGACGAATCGAAGGACACCTCATGTATTAAAATCTACCCAGCCGTTAGGATGCTTCGAGGTTTTAAAAAAAACAGGTTTAGAGATACGTAGATACGCGTGAAAAACATAAATAAAACAACCCTGTCTTTACTGTTGCACAGTCAGGTAAAAAGCGACCAGCGTTTTCGTAAGGTTACCGTAAATAATTTGTTGAAAACACTCACGGCACTTGATTGTCTCTCAAGTCAACGAAACGGTCCCAGGAATCCTGGTTACACTTCTGATGGCCAAGAGTGCAGGCGAAGTGTAGAATGGCCTGCCTGGCCATGCTAATGGTAGGGGTCTCATCGGCAATAGGCTCGAAATCTAGGGTAGTGATGGCGTGCTCCATCAAACCTAAAATGATTTCCTGGAATCGATGCGTATTATTTAAAAGTTTTATTTGGAAAAAAAACAAGCGAATGAATGAATAAAAATAAAATTATTTGGATTTCATGTAATGGATGTAAAAGTACTCCAAGTTATGAATCACATGACCCCAAACAAGTACAGTTGCGCAGAATGAATTAACAATGCCGTCAACTTCAACAACTTGTATTGTAACTTGCTGACTCGCAATTTTTTTTACCACGGCATGGTCAATTTTTGAATAAGTTGTGCCTATACCAGAGAACAGAACCAAGAAAATTAGCAAATGTAAAGTCAGGGAAATAAAATTGACACCTAGCTTCTGATATTTCATAAGCGCCCATGTAGGTTTATATGAAGAAAAAAAAAATGATTTGACTTGATTTGATTTGACACACTCCGTCAATTTTCCGTATTACAGCCATTTCATACAACTGTCCAAGAACGACAGTTGTAATTTTAATATACGGACAATTTAAATCCCACCAAAAACATTCTGTAAAAAACTAGCCAAGTCTCGATGGAGCTGCTTGTTTATCTCTAAAAAGTAATGAAATCTAGACAAAATCGTGCCAAGTCTAAGGTTCCTTGCTGCGATTTCTTTATTATTATAGTTAATGTTGTGTGACTTGGCCGTTGAACATACTTTATACGTTAGGGGGTGTACCCACTAACGTATAAAGAATGTGAAGACGGACTTCTATCAATGATTAGAAGTCCGTCTGTACTGGAAATATTTTTTTATACTGTTTGTTTCAGGCTCGCCTATACATAAGTATTATTGAAATACGCAGCTTTATCAAGCCTACAATTGACTGGTTATTGAATCAACGTTTTCCAAGTGGCAATTTTCCATCGTCAATGGGTAGCGGTTCTGGCGACAGATTGGTGCAATAGTGTCATTGAGTACCTGGTTTTGTACCCTTGTGTACCCTTCAACGGCCAAGTCACACAACATTAACTATAATTATAAAGAAATCGCAGTAAGGAACCTTAGACTTGGCACGATTTTGTCTAGATTTCATTACTTTTTAGAGATAAACAAGCAGCTCCATCGAGACTTGGCTAGTTTTTTACAGAATGTTTTTGGTGGGATTTCACTTCTTTTTGTAGAAACGTGGGCATATTGATTTATTTTATTAGATTACGTTATCAAATAATCCATCCTAATCCCTAGCAAACGTTTTCAAGCGCAGTGAAAGAATGTCGTAAACGACTGTAACGCAGCCGGTTGCCACTTCGCCATATAAGGTTATCGGAAAAACAAACGTAAGCGGGTTTTAAAATACAGTCAGCGCCATCTAGCGACGTGTGCAGGTATCACCGCCACTCTTAGTCCAATGCATTATATTTTGACAAAATTTTGAGCGAAATTAATATTTAGTGTAATTTGTTTATTTAATTTGTGTAATGTTCGACTAGAATAAAGTTAATCGTTCGACTATTTCTTCTTGTAAACTTGTAAGTATAAGTATAAAAGCCAGTCTAGTCTTATCCAGAGTTTTCCTTTAATTTTATTTATATGCGTATTAAAAGCAGAAGGGGAGGCATTCGCCCAGCAGTGGGACGCTATAGGCTAGATTAAATTAGAAGATGTGTCCCACAACGCTGGATTTTTGCAATGACAGTCGATTTTTTTATGTAACAATAGTAGAAGGGGGCATTACCATATCTCTTATACAGCTGAGACCAGCTGAGGGTTCTTCATCAGATACTTCAGACCTTCGATTTTTGACATCAAATGAAGCGGCCCACCAAGTTGAATATTTTTTGTAAAGGCGGTATGTCAATCTGTAATAGTTTGGTTAGACTCTTGTGTTTTCTAATCAGGGTCACCAGGTACTCCAGATTTTCGATTATCCTAGTTTTTATAGTTTTCCCTTTATGTGGCCATTAAACCCTAACTCTGTACCAAATTTCAGCTCTCTGAGTTTATGGGAAGTACTAGTTCTATTCTGATGATCATAAGTGAGTGAGTGAGTGTCATAAATGCGAAACTTTGCTTTCGCTTAACTTCGGAAATAAATGACCTACAAACTTTAAATTTTGGATTTTTAGTATGTGATTATAGCTTACTGGATGACGAAAATTTCTGCGTTCTGGTCTTATCCAGAGGTACTCAAATAGGGGCCTGAAAATGCGGCGAAATGGTTCCAGTAAAGGATGGTACAGCAGTGTTTGCTTCGCGCTCGACTTGGCGGGGGCACTACCGTGCCCCCAGATTGATAGTCAATTTGATAACCAATTTCCCCGACGTTACAGCCAATTGGCTTCAAAACGTGACAGTAAAATTTTACTCACATCAAACTCAGCTTGGTGCTCAGGCAAATGCCTCAATCTGTTCCTGTACCAGGTGAAGCCAGTGATAGCTGGGTCCCAAACGTGGAAGTTGGTATCTTTGGCCAGGAACCTCAGGATGTTGAATCCGAAGACGAAGTCCATTCTTTCAGACCTCATCAGAGCAAACACGTCGTCGACGATCTACAACCATTTGACAAAATTTCAATTTTTTATTTAACATTTCTAAATTTTTCTATCCTGAGTTCGAATATACTTTGCTTTTTTTAGTTTCGTAGTAAAATTATAAAAAGAATCATCAAAATCGGACTACTCTGTAAAAAGTTATGCGTGGTCATACATAAAAAATTAAAAATTAAAAAAATATTGTATAGACGGGTCGACTTGAGAACCTCCTCCTTTTTTTTTCGTCTGTTAAAAAACCATAACAATATTAATTATTAGGAATGTCAACATAGAGACACATACATGCATACATACATGTAAAGTTTACAGGGTGGCAGGGCCATCGATGAGCAACCTGAAAACATGAATTCAGCACATGATTTTAGACCATCTAGCATAGAAATATTTCGTCGGTAATTATAAAAAAAACAGCTGTTTCATAGAAAACTGCAATACCTACGCGGTTAAAATGTATGGAATAGCTAGTTTCTTTATTAATAACCGACGAAAATTTTCAACGTGGGGTTCAGAATCATGTACTGAAGCCAGTTGCGCGTCGTTGTCCCTGGCACCCTGTATTCTCATATTATTTGTTTTATTTTATTGTTTAGTGAATTCTTTTTGATTGTATGTATGTTACTTTCTCTCTTTTTCTTTCGTCCTTTTGTTGTTTTTTCTCTTTCTTTGTCTTACACACGTTGTCTACTTTCCTATCGCAAGTATGCTGGAAAAGATTTCTTTAAAAATAAGCATCACCTTTGTACGTATTTTTCTGTTATTTTCTTCTTGTCTGTTTATTATATATGTGTTCGTAAATGGTTAAATAAACAAATAATATCTGCATTAGGTAGGTACTTACCTGTGCTCTGTTTAAATGATGAATTGATTCTGGATCATTGTGTAGGGCTTCACTAATCAAAGTCCAACTTTTAGAATCGTAATTTACTCTGTAGTGTCCTGAAACAAATATTATCATTTTAAATTAATTTATTAACAATCATTCATTGATATATGACATCATCCTCCTGCCATTGTGCTGGCCTAAAGTAGTAGAGAGTTCCAATTCTCCTCACAGAATGGCCCACCTTCCATCTTGCGCCGTATGCCCTGTTACCTTGGTGACCTTATGACTGCGTCAGTGAATGCAGTTCGCGTAGCTAAGTTTTGGGCCCTACATGTTATATGAACTTTTTGCTATCGATACGCTAAGAAGAGGAATAGAATAAGAGGCTAGCTTATACTGGGTTTGTTAGCACTGGTGTTCAGCCTACCGTACCACAAATAAAATATTTTTGTAGTGTGCTTACACGCTAGCAAAATTGTGCGCTATTGGGTGAGTATTATAAAGAAGTTAGAACAATTTGTACCAACCTGAAATACAATTACAAATGATCAAAATCTAATATCAAAAACGTATTTTTCGATATTTAGCTTAGATCTGAACTAGATTTTGGACATTTTTAAAGACGAAAATACAATTGGTATTGAGGTTTACAGAAATTCTATGCCAATATCAGTATTAGAGGCATCGTAAATGCGTTGCCAAGCTGAAGTGTCTCATGTATCAAACTAAAACATAGCAATTCCACTTGGTGGCAGAAATAGGTATAGATCTCCCAGCAAAAGTAAGCGCTTCGGCAATCATCGTCTATCTTCGGAAATATGAACACACGAATATGAGACCCAATATAGAGCTATTACAACCATGAAAGTACTTAACTTACTAATTCGGAAACAGGATAATTACCGAAGCACATAACTTTTCCGGGTTACCCGTATGGTTGTAGTACTTACTTCGCCAGAAGAGTACCTTCGCAAAGAAATCTATGTAAGTACTAAGAAATACTTATAAACCACTTACCCTGCTGTAGGTTGTTGAATATCACCCACTCTTCCCCGGAATTCTTTGTGATTGTCTCACTCGGCTGAGTCATCATACGAACGGGTTTCAAGTTGCTAAAGTTAGGGTTACTCCTCGTCGAGAATGTAATGGGGATGGGGTATATCGTTGAATCGGGGTTGCTGTTGGGGTTCAGGAAGAAACGTTCCTAAAAGTTGTAGAAATTATTAGAATAACCTTGATTGAGTTTAATGACAGCTATGTACATCTTGGCCTCTGAATGGGCGACGTAAACGTAACGTTCATTCAAATGAGTTTAAATCGATTTTACAACCATTCTTTATAGGGTAACCGGGTCTTCTACGCACAAACTGTAACCATTAATTCAGCACATGATCCTAGACTGTAGCGCTGAAATATGTCGTCGGTTAACAAATAAAAAAATCTACTGTTTCATAGAAAAGTGACCTACGCCGTTAAAATGTATGGAACAGCAAATATTAATATAGACATTTTAAATTCTCTGATAGACAAGGCCTAGCCTTAACCGCTGGCTTTAGGAAGTTTGAAATTTTGTTCAGAGTTTCTTATAGCACGGAGGTGTGGACAAACGAAGGGGGGTAAAATACTGGTTAAATAGGGGATGAAAGTGTGTATAAAAGTTAGTTATTTTAACTGGTGGGAATCCCATAAAACACAAGCATAAGCATAATCAGCCTATAATGTTCCCACTGCTGGGACTCACACACGGCTTGTTATCAAATAAAACAAATGGAAAAAAATAGTCATAGCCAACTGTTGCTAAGTACAAACCTGCGTAAGCGTCATTTCTCCAGTAGAATGAGAGATTGTAACACTCAAAATAGGATATCCTGGATCATTGACCCAAACACTGTAGTATTCCGCAAAACTGAAATTAGGGTAATCAGCCAAGCTTCCGTCTTCTTCAATAGCTCTAGTCATGGCTTCCAATAGGTCGTATTGGTCGGTAGGCTCGTAGAGACTGCCAAAAAATTGTATTTTGTAAGTAAATAAACTAAATAGTAAATAGTCTTCTTCTTTTTGTGTCAATGGTACTTTTTTATTTTAGTGTGTTTAATAGGTGGCCACGTTCATAGAAGCGTCAGTGGCGTTCATTAGATTCTTAAAATTGCAGGTGTACTTATGACACTATGGTTTAGTAATCTATAGATTGGAAATTATTTACTATCAAAACCAATACGACGTATCCGCAAAACCGATCTCTCATATTTTTTTACATCGGAGATTATATATTTTTTATAATTTATTTACATTATACAGAATTCAATCTGTAACCATGAATTCAGCACATAATCTAGACTCACCAGCGTCTTTTACAACCTGTATATAAATTATTAATTATATTATATATTAATAATACATACCTATACCTAGTCTACCCATAGAAGTTAAATATTATGAAACAATTTCAATTTGAAAGTTACTGATGATAAATCATACTCACTTGTTCATAAGGAAGTATTTACAAGACTTTTGGAAGGTGTCCAATCCAATAATGTTAGCAGTCATTCTGAGGAATGAAGCGGCTTTCGAGTAACTGATAGTTCCAAAGTGGCCAGTAACTTGAGCTGGGGTGTTGACGTCGTAGTTCATAGGTACCGTGCTGGCACCAGAGTCGAAAGCTAAGGACGTTTGTAAGTAGCGGCTGTTGAAGTGGTCGGGTAATTCGTACTCAGGGAACATCTAGAAGTCAAAAAAGGTGAGTGGGTGAGTAAAATACTTCGAGAAAGTTCTTATAAAACAAGTTATTAATTTTGTGGTTCTACAAAATGTAGTTCTCCACCATTTCCTGTTGAATGTTCTCGAAATTTTTCAAATTAACACTCCTAACCTAAGACAATTTACATTTCATTGACACTTAGGTACTCAACAATCTACTATAGCTTTATGTAGGCTTAATTGATTTTTGTATGACCATATGCAGGAAAACGTCCTAAAAAGATTTTAGTCGCAATGCTATTTGAACTTTATCATGTATATGACATTGAGTTTGTGGTTCTAAAACTTTAGGGAGTATATGATAGCTTACTGCATTAGTTGCAATATAACCAAAGTAGCTGGCATATCCTTCATTGATCCAGGTGTTACTCCACCAGTAGCAGGTTATCAGGTTGCCAAACCACTTGTGTGCAAGCTCGTGAGAAACCAGGGTGGCTGCATAGTGTTCGACGGACATGATCGTCTCGTTTTTATTAATGATCAGGTAAAGCTCCCTGAAAATGAAAACAAAAACAAGATTTTAATTTAACATTTTTATGTAGTGCACATTTTGTTTTAGAAAAAGTTTGTAGATTATCGTCTCCTCTATCATTTACATCAGTGTAACCACCACCTTCTTCGATTTGAGGTGTCATATTATTAACGGTGGCCATTGCTCTAATTAATTACAGTGAAATTGTTATGTTAAAGTCAAATTGAAAACCTGCTTGTTGCACTTTCATCCTTATTGTGTTTCTACTATGCATTGGTTTAGCCTGATTCTTTTTAGTGGTCATACACACGGGCAACACGCGTCAACTGCAAAGGCAACTGCAGCTGTCGACAACTTGCTGCTCGTGTATTTGAGCACCGTACTCAAATACACGAGCGGCACGTCGACTGCAGCCGTCGACGCATCGATGGCTGCAGTTGCCTCTGCCGTTGACGCGTGTCGCTCGTGTGTATGCACACTTACTGAGCTTTATAAAAATATAATTAATAGATATGAACATTAAAATAAATAAAAGTTATTAACTAACCTGTAGCTAACCATGCCCCAATTCTCAGTACCAGCCGAAGCCCAGTCAGGAGACGAAATGTGATCGTTCAACAAATTAGGATGCAAAGACGCGTAGGGAATTTCAAAGTAATTATCGAAGAACTCTGTCATCTTGACCGCGAGTTCCAAAGCGTGGTCGGCGAGACCAACCGTGTTGGATCTGCCAATGATCCTGATCGGAGGGTTGAAGGTCGTATCTTGGGCAAGCACAGTGAATGTCTCACTGACGAGGAACGTTACGAGGTATGATGACATTCTGGGGGTGGCTGCAAAGTCAGTGCGGATGCGATTGTTGAGCAACCTGAAAAATAAACTTGCTTTAAAAGAAGAATAAAACAGACAGTTTTATGTCACCTCCAAATATTTTGAAAAATGAAATAATATTTATTTGAATTTATCTGTTAAGTAATTTAGCTTGGTTTTATCTGGATACGGTGAAACAGACCCTTGTAATAGAGGTTCTTTCATAAAGACAATTCAACAACCGAATACGTACAGCCCTTCAAAATCAACGACAGTGTTCGAGAATGTTCCAGTGTACGCAGCTGGCTTGCTTATGTGCAACTTGAACACAGCCTTGAAGAGGGGCTCGTCCCAGCAAGGGAACGCTTGTCTGGCATTGTAAGGTTGGAAGTGGGTTGTGGCGTAGATCCTGTAAACAATAAAAAAGCATTAGTGTCAAAATTGTAGAAAGGGTTCCAAAGTTTTATTTATCTCGTGATTATACCGGATTAAGGTTATTTTATTAATTAAGACAGGAGTTCTCTAACTATGCGTGGCGACGCCCCAAAGCGTCGCGGCGTTGTCCCATGGGCGTCGCGAAACGGTCTTACGTCACCGGCATGCGACGTAATGAGAGTCAGTTCTACAGCTTTAAAGATTCTATTACCTGTTGCAACGTCGAAAACTGGCTTTTCTGCAGTTGCAGTATTTAAATCGAAATACAGATCACAAAAAAATTTGGAAAACAAATTAGGGTAGCTATTTCAAAACTACAGCCCCGATTTGAGAAGTTATGCTCAGAAAAGCAAACTCATCCGTCTCATTAATATCAATTGTACCTACTGTTTTTCCTAGCCTAGCAAGTATTTTTTTTGTAAGTAAATAAAAGTTAGTAAGATTCTATATTCTTTGGAGTTTTCTTTGTAAAAAATAATGTAGCTAGAGTCTATCTGGATTATATTAATGAGTCTAGCTGCTAGACTCATTAATTTCTAGAGCTACACGTAGGTATCTTCTTTTGCAAGGGAGTTGCAAAAGAAATAGAACATGTGAAGGGAATCGCAGTATAAAAAAGATTGGGAACCCGTGGATTAAGGTATCACTACGACTAAGATTAATAAACAAATATGCAGAGAATTATTTAGCCGTTTAAAAGAGAATGTGTGGTATAATTATAAAACGCGTATAAATATTAGGTCTTTACCTATGAAATTGCCGTTCTGCAGTACTGGCCATTTCAAATCAAAATAATTTTTGTTTGGCTAAGAATTCTAATTTCAAATTAATTTTATTTTAAAAACATGGATTTTTTTTTCTAAAAGTAGTCATTTCTTTATTGATTAGTGTTACATTTTCATCGCATTTCAATCTTTTTCGTCATCATGGATACGTTAAAAATTCGAGTAATTATGTAATATGAGTACCGTCGTGGCAGCAACGCGGCACAAGCGGCACGCAACATCAACGACGTTTACGGAGCTAACACTACAAACCAACGCACCACCTGTTATTGGTTTGCTCGCTTCCGTTCTGGAAATTTCGACCTGAAAAATGAACCTCGCGGTCGTCCGAAGACTTTGGTCGACAATGACGAATTAAAGGCGATTGTGGAAGCTGATGATACACAATCTACGGCTGAATTAGCAGCAGCTTTCGACGTTAGCGTCAAAACAATATTGGTCCATTTGCGTCAAATTGGCAAGGTAAAAAAGCTTGACAAATGGGTGCCCCACGAACTCAATGATCGCCAGCGCGAAGTACGCGTCGAGACGTGCCTTGCACTGCTCAACAGACACACAAATGAAGGAATTTTGAACCGCATTGTTATCTGCGATGAAAAATGGATTCTGTTTGATAACCGTAAGCGCTCAGCAAGTTGGTTGGATCCTGGTTCAGCACCTAAACAATGCCCTAAACGAAAACTTACCCCTAGAAAAGTGATGGTCACTGTTTGGTGGTCTAGCGCCGGTGTGATTCATCACAGCTTCTTACCAAACGGGGTGAGCATTACTGCAGATGTGTACTGTGAAGAACTGAACACAATGATGGAGAAGCTGGCGCATCTCCAACCAGCATTGGTCAATCGCTCGTCTCCGCTGCTCCTGCACGACAACGCGCGACCTCATACTGCACAGCAGACGGTCTCCAAGTTGCAAGAACTGGGGTTGGAAGCTCTCCGTCATCCGCCCTACTCACCAGACCTTGCGCCTACAGACTACTACTTTTTCCAGAATTTGGATAACTTCTTGGCGGGAAAAAAATTTAATACCCGAGAGGCAGTACAAAATGCCTTTGAAGAATTTGTTGCCTCCCGTCCAGCTGATTTCTTTAAGAAGGGCATCAATAAACTGCCACTGCGATGGCAAAGATGCATTGATTGCATGGGTGATTACTTCGATTAATACAAATAAAAAATTCATGAAAAAAATTCGTTTAAATTTTTTCATACAAAACGGCAATTTCATAGGTAAAGACCTATTAATTATCACTATGGAAGTTGAGCTTCCAAATGTATATAAACAAATAAGTTAGTTCTAACAACCCGTTCACATTGATATTGATTATTAATCTAACCTCAAAAATCTAGTATAATAAAACAGTTAAAAAAAAAACAAGCACGTACCTATCTTTGCCATCGTCATCGGTGTACAACCCTCGCCAAATTCCTCTCTTCATGGGACCTTCATTCATGGTGCTCGAGTATTCAATATTCAGCGTATAATTAACATTAACTGTCAATGCGTCTACAAGATTGACTCTCAAGAAATGGTACAACTCTTCAATTTCATGTGGCTTCTCGTTATCTAGTGAAACCAAAGCCCCTGTGCCATCTACCACAGTAATTGATTTTATTTCATCCACATTCGAGTGGAGGACTATTTTTTGTACGTTGTTTTCTGTAGCCTGTAAATAAACAATATCATTAGGGTGCCCACTCTCTAACTCCGTCAACGAAGGTACGGTACGAAGAGACGATACCCGTCCGAAAATAGTTCGAAAATTCGAAGTGAACTATACTCGTGAAGAATTAACTTTTTCGGACGGGCAATAACACATTGGTAGTAGGGACAACACTGTCAAACCATTTTGTCATTCATTCTTAGTTCGAGCCCTAAACTAATCGTTTTTCCGAATCAACATTTACGAGTGTCCAACACCGTTATTTGTTAAATGTTTTGAATCTCAAAGATAATTTAATGTATAATTTAATTAAAATATATTTGGCTATGTATGATAATATGATGTCACAAATACAAATTAGTTGGTACAGTCAACCACACATCACTGGTAACAATTGCACTACAAAAATCACCCTTATGACTATGACATAAAGTCACTGTCTATATCGTTACACTGATATGCGATTGGCTGTACTAATGTGTATGTAGATCTTATCAGTTATCACGTACCTGAATAATAATGCTGACCCTGCCATCGTAACTGAAGGGTCTTTCAGTATTCTCATCGAAGTAGAGATCGAGATAAATATCGTAATCCAAAGGGACCACGTTTGTGGGCAATCTGTAAAGTTGCTCCGCATTCGCATCCCTCGTCATGGGAACGTCATCCGTGGCAAAATCCTGGAATTCTTTGTACCAGGATATAGGGTGGTCGGCTGCAGTGTAAGCCAGAAGCGCTAGGCTTGAGGCTACTAATAATATTTTAGACATTTCTGCAAAACGAAACAGGCAATTAATAAAGGCAAGAATGTCACTGGCAAGAATGACAAATTAGACAATGAATCTTCCGCTAATAAATAAGTAAGAAATAAATATAATGAAAACTAAATATATTCAAACTAACCTGATATCAAGAATGTCCTTTATACAATGCCGATTGCGATTAAATGATTGGTCCGCCGAAATTGATGAAGTCAATAAAAGAGGTAATGATATCCTCAATCATTGATAATGATATAATCCGCATATCGGTAAAATGTAATTGCAGGTTGATAAGTTGGTAAAAAATTTGGCTATAACCTAAGCACTACAATAAATTCTTCATGATAGCTCGTAGTATTAGCAGGATTATTTTGTGCACTTCATTTGGCCGAAAATAATTGGTGTGATCTATTTGTGAACGTAAACGAGGCAAAAGAAGTATGTAAGGATCGGAGCAGGAGGCGTTCTGTAATTTCTGCCTATCCCCATGGGAATAGGGTGTGAGTTTATGTATGTTTAGGCTTGAACTACAATCTAATTAGAATTTAATAAATTTTGATTTTTTCCCGAGCTGAAACTAAAACGTGTAAATGGTTACGTCATGAAATAATCAACTCTTCTTATTCTCTATTATTTGAATAAATTATACTTTTGACGTTTTTATTTCCAAAAAGTTGTTAAAGTCTTATCGCTATAACAGTCAAAACCCCCGTTGGTGGGATATATTTTCTGATAAACACTTTTCTGGTTTATCTTAATCACGTTTATATATTTTGTTATATTATCTTATATTGTACCCAAAGGCTTAAATACTTGTAATACTATTATTACTATTTTAAGACTGTTAGCTTTTAAAGTAAGGCTAATAATTTTTTAAAGAGTAACCATGAAGTCACTTTTCCATAGGAAACAACAAATCAGAATCGTGCATCAGGTTCTGACGTTTCATAAGTGCCAATGTAGGTTTATGTATGTGAATTAAAATATTTTGAATATAAGAAGATAATTATGGACAATCGACCTTGTCACATGTTTGTCCGTTTTCGGCGTCCCGTGTCGTCGCCTTTGTATAATATGCTTGGACAAGCATTCGTGCCTCGTCTTCTTATCCGCTGTTTTTGTTTTGTGTTTGTGAAACAAAATAAATAATATTTCTTGTCAAAACCTCACTGTAGAGAATTTCTAATATTTGGATGTTAGTTTCTCTGTTACTATATAAGCGAGACAAAAGAATGCATAAATGGTTTAGTGTATAGGTGAAAAAGTGTTATTATTAATTACATGTTTGTATTAGAAAGAAGCTACGTCTGCCAAAAAATTGCTTTGCAGTTTGACACAGCTAATATGTATTGTTAAAGTTTTACGTCTGTAAATAAACACTTTTTCATATATTTTTATAATGTAAGTATCTATCAAAATATGCGATGGGACGCAAAAGTGCTTTCGGAAACCTATCTCATAAGTGCTTTTATCTAAAACCTTTTAATGGTTGTCTTTTAAAATCCTTTCACAATTATTTCACCACTGACAGCCACCCGACAGCAACCTAGCAATGTAACGAAAATAAAGATCAATATTGTGTTTTGACCCAAAGCAACCTTATTGGAAATACTATACAGGATCACTGTGATTTTGACAGACTTGTCAGAAGCAGCAACCCAACAGCAACGTTATTGGAAAGACTATAATCGATCACTGTAATTTTGACAGTGATGCAATATCTGAAGAACGGTGAAAGGACAGCAAGCACTTTCTCCGTTTCCATATTCTGTAATTACCTACACTAGGTTCAGTTGTACTTTATAACATTTTTTTTTTTTGTAAATCTTAGTCCAACGTGGAAAAGTGGAAAGAGGGAAGGGAGACGTTTACCGAGCAGTGGGATACCACAAACTTATAATAAGTTTATTAAATCGCAGTCAGCCTACATAACATTTTTATCTGGCTTCTGACTAGCCTTAACGTATATTAATTACTTAACACCAAAGTAATTACATTAATTGCGGGTGAACAAACAATCCATCATCACTTAATCAACCAGTGCTACCAGCATTGTGTAAAATCTATGAAAAAATCATGCTAGACCAGATGTTGTCACATTTTACCTCAAACGGAATTTTATATAATCGCCAGCTTGGTTTCACGAAAGGAAGTTCGATGACTGACGCGGGAGTAAAACTCATCAGTCACATTTTAGAATCCTGGGAGAAGTCCCAGGGTGCAATTGGCATTTTCTGAGACCTCTCAAAAGCGTTGGTCTGCGTTGACCACTACGGGATTCGTGAACAAGCTGCTGATTTTCTCCGTTCCTATCTATCAAACAGGTAGCAAACGAACTTAGCAATGGAAAGTTCAAAACCAACATCAAACGTGTCCTTATACATGTTTTTTTTTGTTGCTTGTCTTCAACGTAGTCTTTAAATACTACGTTGAAGACAAGGAAGTTTAGCAATAATTACTTCTCGACATGTGGCTTCCCGGGTACTTCATAAACGGCATCAGTATGTAAATGTCTATTATTTGCTCCCAAATTACGATGTCGAACCTATAAAACATAGAAATCGGTTGTGTTTATTTTTGCCCCCAAATTAGATTTAAAGAGATTTTTCTATAATAGCTGGTTTTTAGTATCATTTTTTTGGTTCTTTTTTCACTGATTCCTAAAGTTGATCGCTTAAAGCTCTATCTTTTCATCACTTTTCTGAAGAAACAAAAATGTGGCAGCATGGAGATAATAGTTATTAAAAGTGTGTTACTGACTGCTCATCAAGACATAATGGACCCTTCAGAATTTGATTAGGAATATTGTTATCAATGCACAATAGTGCGTGGCTTGTGATTTGGCTAGCAAAGGACGTAATCCCAGGACATAGTTCCAGAACACAATATGTTTCAGAATACGTAATTAAATGTGATCCACTTCTCGTACTAGTCTGTATTGTGTGGTGATGAATTATTTTGTTATTATTTTAATCCATCAGTACTGAACATTAACTATCCCGTTGGTCTCGTGGTTGCAAGCTCGAATGCTGAGCGTGGGGTCCTGGGTTCGATGCCCAGGTCGAGCTAAGTGTTATTGGGTTTTTCCATTAGGAATTTCTTAGTAACAGCCCGGAGTTTGGAAGTTGGCGGTGTGATACCCCCGTGCCTCGGAAAGCACGTTAAGCCGTTGGTCCTGCGCTTGATCTCTCTCCGGTCGTGTCGGATTGCTATCCCATCGGACTACGAAAGTGAGGGAAGAGAGAGTGCGCTTGCGTCTGCGCCACACCTGTACACTGTAATATCTCCCGCACTGAAGGCCAGAAGGCCGAGAAAGTGAGGGAAGAGAGAGTGCGCCTGCGTCTGCGCCACACCTGTACACTGTAATATCTCCCGCACTGAAGGCCAGAAGGCCGAGAAAGTGAGGGAAGAGAGAGTGCGCCTGCGTCTGCGCCACACCTGAACACTGTAATATCTCCCGCACTGAAGGCCAGAAGGCCGAGAAAGTGAGGGAAGAGAGAGTGCGCCTGCGTCTGCGCCACACCTGTACACTGTAATATCTCCCGCACTGAAGGCCAGAAGGCCGAGAAAGTGAGGGAAGAGAGAGTGCGCCTGCGTCTGCGCCACACCTGTACACTGTAATATCTCCCGCACTGAAGGCCAGAAGGCCGAGAAAGGCCAAGAAAAAAAGGCATGAAGGCTGAGATTGGTCGCCATGGCCACAATACAGTCTAAACCATCAGAACAATATCTTCCATCAAGCTAACCAATTATTTACAGATTTTTCCCACAATGAAAGCAATTATTGTTTTCTCCGTCATAGGTTTATTGGTACTTATGAATAAATCACAAAAAAAGGTTTTTTTATTTTTATTTACAAAATTTATACATATAAATATAATATTACAATCATACACATAAAGAATCGTGGAAAACTATTTTCTAGATTGTACGTCAAGACACTTGTTTTCTTAAAATTAAATAAGATTAAATTATTTAATTTCTAATTAAAATTAAATAAATTAACGGAACATTTGTAGAATCATCGCTGCAATGAGGAGGACTGAAGAAGCCAGGATGGTGGAGGAAGCACCCCTAGTAACAACGAAGTTGAAGATTTCAACAGCGGCTTCGTTACCCCAGTTCAAGTTAGCCACGGCTGTGTCTACTACTGCCTGACCAGTAGCGAAAGAAGAACTTGGCAACTGCGCTTGGGCACCATACAGCCAGGTGCGGAACTAAAAATAGAAAACAATTCACAATAAATTAAAACTATGAAGCTACTAAAGAAATAAAGTCTTTTAACACAATACACACAATGTTAATTTTCCAGTGTCTGTGTTAAGTGTTGAAAATTTACAAAAGAAAGCAGACCTAATACAAAACACTTACCGTAGCGATGTTCTGGAAGTCAGTCAAATGTGCAGCGAGTGCGCCGATGCAAAGGTTGAGGCGATCTTCACCACCGTATCTGTCACAAACAATTATTTAAATAAATCTCATCATCATGCCATTTAAATCAAGCTATTAAACTTTTAGGGCGACGCACAAGAACGCTGTCAGTTGTCAAATTTGTTCTGGAATATTGGCACTGACAGCCTTTGAACGCGGTTTAGAAATATTGATTGCGTTCAGTTATATTGGAGAAACCCACACTTAAACAGTAGTTTTTAAGATTACGTGGCAATGGCATCCGTGCAAAATCTAAATCCGAGAAAACGTAAAAAGGAAATATAAGGTCATAGCACACATATCAACTCGGAAAGGGATCGTCACCGTATCGCATTTCGCCTCGCCGTCAAACAGGCATCAACCTAACGTAAGCACGTAACCAAAGCGGATCAGCAGCTCCGATACGTCGACTCGGCTACGGATAGGCGACGCCGCGCTTACGGCTCGCCGACCCCGGGCGAGGCGGTTACGTTACGATTTCGATTAGTGTGCGTTGCAGTAGAGAATTTCATACAAAGAATAGTGAATGGCTCGAGTTGATACGGTGTCGATCCCTTTCCGATTTGATGTGTGCTATTTCCTTAATGGTTAAAATACTTACGTAGATGTAAGCGCTTGTAAGTTAGTACTAAGGAAGCTAAGGACGACTGGTATGTTCTCTGGGTTGCCTTGCAGGGCAAAGGAGAATGCATTGGTACGGTCATGGATACGGATTCTATCATTGTACATGGTCTGCTGCAGGTAGCTGTAATGAATAAACATTATTATTAATAGCTGTTTTACGTAAACTAGAAGTTTGAATATCAGATAAAAGTCGCAAAGTACAAATTCCATTGCAACCAAAACTTTTAAGGACCTTTTTATTACAAATCATCTTTATTTTATTAATTTTGGATCGACTGTCTAATTGACTTGTGCGTCGGAAAAAATAACCCGTCGTGCGTCGTCTACTGGTAAACCTTTGGGTAATTAATAACGATCTACAATTTAATCGAATTTGTTAAAGTCAAAACATATCTTGGTCCACTGCATAAATGAAATGGGCATTATACTATGTCACCCTTTTAAATCTATTTTGACCATGGAAAAAATCAACAATAAGCTACTTGTTTAAAAAAAAATAACTTTTTTATTTTGACGTAACGATGAAGTCTGGGGTTCAATGGAGTCGAAATGAAAATCCAAGATGGCGGCTGCGAAAATTTGTTTGACACGTAATTAAATATTTCCCTTTTGAATTGAAGTTTAAATCCTGTCACATTATAAACTAATAATATTATGAACCAATAAACTTACTGCTGAAGAGAGGCCTGGTCTCTGGTGCAAGCGAGGGCGCGGAGCATGACCACCATATCAGCGGTGTTCTCCGAGGCATTGTATCTTGCGAACAAGAATTCATAGTCGGTGGCGTTGCCCTCACGAAGTCCCACGCAGTAAACGTGACGACGGAGATTAACTGGGACCCTGACGAAAATCATAATATTAAAATATGTACGGACAAGTATTTTAATAAAGCACACGTACATCGCTTGTAATTCCCAAAGGGTTAGGCAGAGGTGTACCTTTAGAACTTGTACAGCCACATTTCGCCAGCCCATGTAATAGGGCCTATTACCATCAACCGGGCACGAATCCAGACACCGGGCTGCCACTGAGAAATCACTGATGGAAAAACCCAATAACACTTTGCCCGACTTGGGAATCGAACCTGTGACCTCATGCTCAGCAGCACTTGCGACCAAACCAAAGAGGCAGTCATATAAATGTTGATTAGACAAGTATAGTACCTTATCAAAATCAAACTTCATTTATTCAAACTATATATCATCACCTTTCGGACATCACAATAAAAGAATACCATCAAATAAAGTTATTACGTTCAAATTCGTCGTATTTTACGCCGGTCACTAATATTCGCACAAATATGCGAACTTGCAAGTGTAGGAAGACATTCGCAAATGAATAATGCACAGATTGTACCACATTCACGGTTTTCCAAGCCGTGTCGGTTTTTGAAGCACACCAAAGTGCGCGAACCTTGAACAAATGTTTGCGCGCATGTAAGTGACCGGCGGTAGAAACCTAATGCTTGTGTTAGAATAACAATTTTAAATGTATTAAGATGTAATATGTCTTGAATAACCGGGTAATCTATATATTTAAAAATGAATCCCTATTTGCCTTGGTCACGCCATCATCCGTGAACGGCTGGACCGACTCCACTTTTTTTTTTGTTGTTGTGTTCGTTATTGTCTGGAGAAGGATCTTATGAAATAAAAAAATAAGGAAGTTGATCGGAACGTTACAAAATTTAAGACAACTTAACGGCAATATTAATTTTACATAACTGTCAGTTGTTTGAAATAACTGTCAGCGATTGACAGAATACGCGCTGCAAATATCGTTTAACACAGATGAATCGGTTGATAAATGAGTCGATCGTTTTAGTTTTAGTCAATAGTCAAAACTAAAACTAAACGACATATGACATTCATAGTTAAGACAGGACAACGTTTGTCGGGTCAGCTTGTTCATTATAAATATAGTCGACCGTCCATTGCTATGCAGCATGTGCATAAAGTGGTCTTTCACGTGAGCTGCGTGGTTCATTTGTTTGATGGCACACATTCGTACGTAGTTTAGCCATCATGGGTCGCAGTAGGCGAAAATATAGGTGGATCTACATTTGAATACCAAGCGAAGGTAAGTAAACGTGTGTAGCTAAGCCGTGAGCTGCTGAGGAGAGACGCCTTCAAATGGAAAAAGAACACCATCACTTACGCAATAGATGTATTTTCTTTGTGCGCTGTCCATTTCGCCAAGCTGTCGTCAATACAGTCGGTGTGGCCGAGGTTGCAGGCGGCGTTCATGATCTGCATTCTGTTGAGGATTGTGGAAGTGGAGTCGGTGGCGCGTTCATTGTAGCCGAGGTCGTTGATGACGTTATTGAGGAGTCCACGCATGTAACTCTGCAAAACATTTAAAACAGTTTTATTTTGTACTTGTTCTTGGCGTTTCAATTGGTACCAGTTTTAGAGTCATGAGAAACAGGGTGGAAAGTTTCTCAATCTCCATTGAAAAGGGAGGATCCTCCGACCAGACAGGTGTCGTGTCTGGTAGGTTACTTGCTCAATGATTGTTGTTGGGCTGCTGTATACGCTGATTTCGCGGTAAACTTTGCTTGCGAGATGCAGGATTTGTGGGACGTCAAATATCATGCGTAGTTCGTATATGGCGGTATAACTGTATAAACAGTTTTATAATTATTTTTTCTTTTTGTTAGACTTGGTTGTATCCCACTGCTGGGCAAAGGTATCTCCTTCCATACTTCTCTTTTTTGTGCGACCTCTAGCCATGTTGGCCCCGCAAACATGATTAGATCATCACACCACCTTCGCCGCGGTCTACCTCGACTATGTTATTATATATTAAAATAACCATATTTGTGCTACAAAACATATTAATAATGGGATACGTACAGAGAAGGCTTCGTGAGCTCTAGGTATGTGTTCCAGACGGCGCAGGATCCAGTCGAGCTGGGTAAGAGCACCGTTCCAGACGTAGTAGTCAGTCTCGCTCCTCAGGAAGTCAAGTACTTCAAATGCGATGGTCCTGTTAAGGGAGTTGGAACGCACGAAGTACAAGACATCATTGACGATCTAGCAACAGATGAAAAACATATTTTAGAAGTCATGCGAGGTAAAACAGAACTTAGTTATTGGTAACGAAATGTGACCTAATGTATACTCAAACGAGCTATATGGTATACAGGCAGGTAGCTTAGCGTAAGCATAATCAGCTTATAATGTTCCCACTGCTGGGACACAAGCCTTCTCTCTGTAAGAGGGAGTGGGCCATAATCCACCACGCGGGCCCAGGGCGGATTAGCGGGTGTCACATGTCTTCGAATTTTTGGCTCTAGGACATGCCCGTGTCATCACGGTGTTTTCCTACACCATTTTGAGAGCAGTGGTGATAAAATAATTATCCTACGACCTACAATTCTTAAGTCGCAATCGTTACAATATATTAGGTCGGAAAAAAAGTTCTTTCGTGTATTATATATAAATTCAAGAATAAGAGCTAGTGTGGCACCCAAATATCAAGCTTTTCTATTTATCTAGACTTTTTGAAATGGGTCATAACTGTTTTATGGTCAACCCCTAACTCTTCAGCTATGTCATAACTTTTTCAAACAGTTTATTAATATTTTCCACTTTTCAAAAATGGCATCGACTATATCTGTAACAGGGCGGCCAGAGCGAGTTGCATCTTTGGCATCAAAATTCCCGAACTGAAAACGCTTGAACCAACTTTGTGCTACTCTTACTAAAACTGTGTTAATTCCATAAACGTCACACATTTTTGTCGCGGCTTGTGACGCATTTTTTTTTTTTTTTTGTAATAAAACTTCAAAATGTATCGAATTTCTTCGTTAGTTTGACTCATTTTGGCGGAGAGAAAAACAATTGAAAAAGGGCGGGAAATCGATATAACTTATTATTTTTCTTTTTATAAGTGTCATCTATTCAATGGTATCAAAACCAGCTAGATGCAAACAGTAAAACCAAGGAGATTTTACTACAACTTTATACTTATAAAATAGGTACGTAAAAACTTTTTCCCCGACCTATATACCATGTGAACCACTGGGCCACTTATGCTCACAGGTTAAAAAAATGTTGCAAGTTACCTACTTGCAACATTTTTTTACATTGTTATGAGTATGCTAAGTAATCATTTCTTTACAACACTCTCTTAGTATGCCATAAGCTTACAACGTTACATAATGACGAACACAATAAAAATTAAAATTGGGAATGTAGTGTAAAGATGAATATGTTTACCTGTATACCAAATAGCTTGATCGACTGTACACTAGAACGTAAAGTTCGAGAAGTAGTGCGCTGATTATTTTTACCCGACTACAACAGTAAGGAATTAATGTTTTACAGATTGTAGAAATAAATACCTGAGCCCTGTTCAGCTTGTGAATGTTCTGCCTGTTGTTACTCTGCAGGTATGTTGAAATTAGCCCCCAGTTATTGGTATCGTAATTGACACGGTACAAACCTAGAATAAAAATAATGTTTATTTTAATCGTACATATAACCTACACTAAAGCTTGACTAGCGGACATATTGTAAAAATTCAACAGAACTATCACATTATGTTTGCTTCAATCATGTTTTTTTGTCAAAAGTATCTCTAGTCCTATGTAATTATCGTGTTTCATGTTAGTTTTTAATATTGTTAAAATGTTAATTTTTTTAACTTTGTTGTGCCAAATAAAATTTCTTCTTTTTAACAATACGTTGAAACGAATTTTAATACATTGAAATTCTGAATAACGTCTTAACGGCTCATACATACCAGACTGAGCAACGTTGAAAATAACAAAGTTGTCTCCTGGAGTGCTGGTTAGGGTGGTAGACTGTACAGTGAGAACATGTCTAGGTCTGGTGTTGTGGAAGTCAAGCTGACCCGCTTGGGTCCAAGTAAGAGGAATCTGCCACGTCTGGACGGCCGGAGTACCAGAGAGCAGATAACGACTCTGTAACCAGAATAATTATTTAACAGAATAAATGTCAAAATACTTTAGTATTTTAACTTTGTTCTATATCGAATAACAAGAAATACCTATTAAGATATTATTTATTTTGGCAATAAGACCCCTAGTTCTCTTTTAGGTGAGGGAAAATACGGAATTCTGTCAAAATCATGCCAAAATGCACTATCTTGTCAGATCGAAGCGTAAGTTTTCACAAAATTTTGTCTCTGTATCTTACCCTAGCACTTGATATCACAATACAATAGCACTATCCAAAAGAACTAAAACGGCTTAACAATTTAAAACTATAAATGAAACTAACCTGAGTGACGGTCATAGCACCGGTTTCGGCGTTTCTGATGACAGACACGACAGGAGAGCCCGCGTTCTGGACCCAGCTGTCGAACAGTGCTTCGATATCGACGTCGGAGAAATCACGGCTGTACGTGAAATCCTCAGAAACCGCCAGTTTGAAGGCTTCATACATGTCTTTAGGAGTACCGAGGCCGTAAGCACTAAAGTAGATGAGAGAAACCAAATTATTGAACATTGTTATTGCTCGTAAATACAATTAACCTTTTGGTGCACTAATTAAGGAGAATCAATTGTTAAAAAAAAGGATATTAAAGTTTAAAAAGTAATAGTAGCGGTTATCTGAATATTAAGGCATAACATACATTTACAGTAATTTATCGCATCAGCTATTAAAAATCTGTGGCACTAATAAATCATAATTTAATTGATTAGATTATTCAAGAATGTAAACGTCACTGGCTAGACAAAACTGACGCACATCTGCCTCTTCATGTATACGTTGCCGTAGGTTTAAAGTACTTAAACTTACTTGTCTCTCAAGTAATATCTGAGGGCATTCCTGAAGGTCCTAGGGCCGACGAAGTGCTCCAACATTTTAAGGACGGAAGCTCCTTTGGCATAGCTGGTGGTACTGAAATGGGCACTGATGGAGGGGTTGCTTGAGACTCCGGTCCAGTTCATGGGCTGAGCGCCCGCGCCAGAGTCATGGTTGAGCGCGCTGTGTACGTAGTCAACCACGAATTGGTCATCTAATTCTAAGCTGGGATCAGCCTGTATTCAAATAAAGTGTGTCAAAGCCAAATCATTAATTTCAATGAGATCATTTGAAAGTCGCTTCGAAAAATCGCTTTTGAAAGTCAAAAAAGAAAAAACACTTAAATTAATTGCCGACCCAAAAGTTAGATGTGACATTGAATTATCTTTGGATGGTAAAAATATACAAGACAATTTTAAAACTTACCCAGTGAGCACCGAAATATTCGAAGAAGCTGGCGAAGGACTCATTAAGCCAGAGGTTACTCCACCAGAAGCAAGTGACTAGGTTACCGAACCATTTGTGTCCAAGCTCGTGGGCCATGATAGTAGCAATAAAGATCTTGTTATTCAAATTGGTGTTTTCTGGGTCATACAAGAGGTACGCCTCCCTAAAATGAAACGGCGATAAACATTTTGTGATATTTTAGCGAAAATGAGACAAATAAGTAAATATTTATATCGTTGCATCTAGAGTAGCATGCAACATAAAATGATTTTTCACACATTGCAATTAATCCGTTGTATAATTTGTCTTAAACATACCTGTAGTTAACCATTCCCCAGTTTTCCATAGCACCGGAGGGGAAGTCAGGAAGAGCAATATGATCGTTCTTCATCAAGTTACCCTGTCCCATCTCGTGATACTGGATACCGAAGTAATCGTCCAATTCGTTGGTGACCTTGAGACCGATTTCAGCAGCGTATTGGTGCTGGGAGGTGACTCCTTCGCGGGAGATGATCTTGAAGGGTTTGGCAGCGGTGCTGGTTAATTCGGTAGCGACGAAGTCACTCACGTGGAAAGCGACCAGGTAAGCAGAGATGATTGGAGTAGGGTAGAAAGTTTCGCGAACACGGTCGCCCAGTCTGTTGAAATTTATAAAATCATATTAAAAATATGCCGCAATTTCATGCAGAATTTTTCTGAAAATAATTTATAATATACAAGGGCGTGTGATGTGAACAAAATCTACCTGGTAGGAATGCCATAAGTATTAAGTACGCCATTGTACATTTTTGTTAACTTGTGCATAATACTAATATAATACTGCTGCTTTTCATTAATTAGCTGCACAATATTATTAGGTAAACTTTTCATGTTTTTTGGAATCTTTTCATATCCTTATACCGCTCGTGTACACGAGTGCTATAAGTTTTTTATTACTTAACTATCAACAGCTACCTACTCTATTTAGCTTCAAATGGAAAACGTTTCAATTTTCATTACGGTGTTATGAATTGTATACATAAAGCATCTAATATTTTTAATTAACATATCATACCAAAATAATCATCCCACAAGATTTGAGTGAGTCACCTTTAAACGTAAAACTACGAAATACAGAATAAGCTCACTCACGTTTCAACGCTGCTGAGGTCCATGTTGGAGTATGACTGACCGAGGCCGCGGTCACGAGTGATAGAGATTGTGAAGCGGGACTTGAATTGGGGCTCATCGAAGCATGGGAAGGCTTTCCTGGCGTGGTATGGCTGGAACTGAGTGGTGGCGTACAGCCTGCAAAAAAAATCAAAAGTAAAGTCAACCAATCAGTCAATATGGTGCAGATGTATTATTCGTGGCTGCTTTCTCCTCTATTTCAAAATTAGAGATTCATATGACTTTTTTGTACTTTTACCAACAACTAGCACTTTGCCAGTGACTTCATCCGTCCATGAATTCACTACACCTTGTGAATTTCGAAAAATCCGTGAACCTCTGTGCGAAATTTCAGCTTTCTTTGTCCAAAGATTCAGGCTGGGCGTTGATGAATCAGTCAGTGATTTAATGAGTGAGTCAGGACGTTTCTTTTTATAAGTATTGATTGATTTAACGGATAACTTAATGCAGGACAATTGCTTGGTATCATGGAATAAGAAAACATGCTACGCCGACCCGAAACAAATTGGGATAACGGCAGGGGAATGATGCCTTTTTTTTTTGTTCCGTGGGTTATCATCAAATAACGTCTCCCGCTCTGGGCAGAGCGGGAGGGCGTGTCAAACTTGTATTGACTAAAACCCACCTATGTTCCTTCAGTTGCCTGTGTGCCAGGGTCACGGTACCCCTTTCGGACAAACCCGCGACCTCGGCAGGCATCGGCCCTAACGGACCCCATCAATGTGTGCTGACATCTCTTTGAGGCGCGCGTGAAGCACAACGCGCCGTCGACCCGGGCCTGGTACTTATCGGACGGCGAGCTGCCTATTGCTCGCCGTCCGCAAGCCCACGCCTACGGTGGCGGGGAATCAGCTATTGAATCTTGACGCCCAGGGCGTCTCCTGCGGCGACTAGGGGCGTGAAGGCGCAATGATTGCGCCTCCCTCACGCGTTCCGTCTCCTCCTCTGAGAGCATTACTGCTTCGCAGAAGGAGGTGAAGAGAATTATGACTTGTTCGATAATTTTTAAATATTATGATATCAAATCTCACCTCAGTTGATTGTTCGAGTAGTAGTAACCCCTGTAGAAGCCTCGGTCGAGTGGGTTGGTGTTAATCCTTCCGTTGTAACGGACGGTGATGGTGTAGTTGCCAATACTAATGGGTGCAGCGAAGTTGATATGTATGAGCTCTAAGTAGGAGTCGGTGGTGAAAGGATCGGGGAATTGAAGGTTCACATGCTGATTGTTGGCGTTGTTGATAACATTTACACCTGTGATTGCTACAACATTTTGGTGGAAAACAATCTGCTGGAGGTTGTCTTCTTGTACCTGAAGAGAAAGTATAATTGTAATTTAATCAATTCATTCGTTTCTATTTTCTTGTTTTTTAATTATCAGCTCTGATCTTGGCCCTGACAGGTGGAAAACAATGGATGAGGTCTCAGATGGAATAAGCGCATACAACCTTAGTTTTTGTGTACCCTAAAACTCTTAAGTGGTCATTGTTCTCATCATTATGTGTAAGTCTATTGATGTATTTAATCCATATACCTACCTATCATTTCTCATACCAAGATGTGAAGATGGGGACTCAATATCGAGCAAATAAAAGTATAGTTTCAGGTACATTAGGTACGTACAAAATCCGGTTTAAAGTAATCAATTAAATTATAAAATACTAATGCATCACGGATTTAGATATTAACGCCATCTTAAGTTATAAAAAATATTACTTAGTCACGAATAATTTGTGTCTGTGTTAGTTTCAATACGACAATAATCGATAATTACTACGAAGGGACTCGTTTATCTTCGGATAACGATAATCGGCATAGCTTTGTAAATTTTGATAAAGAAACATATTGAAATCATTTTTCTGATCCATAGAGAAATATTACATTTAGTTGCAGTAAATGCTTTAGATGGATGAACGTTGTCATCCATTTACGCCGCATTTTTTTTATAATCTTGAATCAATGTAAAACTTAACCTTTATATAATCTATCATTAGAACAAACTATAACACCCTCAAAAAATTTCATGAATCGAGTTACTTTTAACCGAGTAGAATATTAGGTATACGAGTATCTTCATCACCAACATTTCGTGCAATTAAAATAATACATTTCTGCAATTTATATGTAAAACAAATATAACAACATGCCTTAGTCCCTGCAAGGGTAGGCTGAGATGTTACCTATATCCACATGTCACCAGTTACGTAATTAGTCTCATCTAAAGACAACCTATAGCACAAAACGGAATTTCGGGCATGCTAAGTAAGTTTTACTTAATGGAGAAACCCAACAACACGTTGCTCAACCTGAGGATCAATGGAAGACCCAGACACTAACACACTTGAGTTCGCAAGTGCAACCACTAAAGACTAAAAAGGCAGACACTTATATTTTTATTATATATTCAATTCATCATCATTATAACCGACAGACTCCTCTGTTGGACACAGGGCCCTCCCGAGCCTCGTCAATAGTGACTCATGCATAATAAATAAAACTAGGTCTTCTTCCCTCAACAATCAAAGTTCTTTTCGAGTATACAGGGTATCAAGTGGGTGATTCTTATAATAGTCATTATATAAGCCTTTTAATTCTGAACATTTTAGCGTTATGGTATTTTTTTTTGTAGTACATAGTTAACTTAGTTCAGTGTGCCTGTCGGCAAAGCCTCCTCTAACAACATGCACTGATTCCCATATCTCTATGAATTAAAGCTCACAGCGGGTCCAAATTGGAGAAGAGTTGTGGTACAAACTATTTTGGCCGAAGACAAACCAAGCATACTAGTAAATTCAAAATATACTTACATAAACGTTCATCTGAACAATTCCAGTGAATAGAGCCGTGTTGAGGTCCACGTCAAGATCGACATCTATGTCAGTAGGCTGCACAACGTCAGTCAGACGATATTTTTCTAAGTCTATCTCGGAGTCGGTGTCAAGAAACTCTAAGTTAGACCTGAAGTCCTCCTGAGGGATGGTGGTGACCGACCCCAGGAGAAAACAGAGGACGGTCGGAAGCAACATGTTGGTGCCTACGAGAAAAAAATAGTTATATACAGGCTGGTCGAAGATGATGAAATAATTTTAAAAGAAAGAGTATTGTAAGTGACGCTCTTGTTTATAATATAACCACACCTGTTGATTGAAAACACTCATATACTCATAATTATGTAAAACATAAATGTATCCAAATCCTTTAACAATAAAATTCTAAATTTTGAATTTGGTACTAGAGAAAAAAACACAAATTTTATTATATCAATGCATCACAATTGATTTGCATATCATGCTTAATGAGTAAGGCTGGGCTAAGTACTTTATCAATTATTGTATTAAAATACGGCTTACCCATAGCTGCCCCGGACGGTACCAAACGAGCGACTAGAGAGGCATAGTTAAAATATTATATATTTATCAATAATTATTTACTTATCTTTATGTACCTACCATTAATATTTTCGATGAACACAGTTTAATCAAAAGCATGTCTGAAATCCACAGTTATCGTGTAATCAAGAGATAAGATACTTTTTGTTTTTCGTGTATAACTTTAAATGTAATTGTTCGCTGCTGGTTACTCATTTGAGGAATTGAGTAGTATTTTATGTATATCCGTAAGCATGATATGTGCTTTCGAAAAACCTTAAACACCACATCAGTTCAACCAATTACCACTATTAGTTATAAGCTTATTAGATAACTTAACTAGGATAGATTCTCATCCTATTACAATCAGACCTCATAATTTCCATATTTTCGGTGACAAGTGCGAAAACCCACCAAAACTAACTAGTAACCTTTAAACTTTTTCAACAAGATTGAAAAAAAATAATGGTGAATTCCTACAACAGTTCTGCAGACTTACTGAATTAATTCAGGAACATGCCTTCAGCAGTGACACTAATTCCATTTTCCATATTATTGTCATCATCTAAATGCTAGACATTCGCTCCATGTAAAATACTTTACGTTAGACTGCAAGCCGACCCCAACATACTCGTAGTTGGGAATAGGCTAGGCAGAATTGAATTGTCATCATCTATAAAAGCCATATCATAAAAAGCCATCATTGGCATTTCAGCGACAAGACGTCCACTGCTGCATAAAGGCCGCCGTCTATTAAGCATCGTGACATTTGAAATTCCAAAAGAATCACCACAATCTTCACCAAGTGTCTGTCTTCAATTTGTCGACTCTATACTCATGGCCATCTGCACCTACAAAGTCATCATTAGTTTCATTCAATGTTATCATTTTATGTTTATTCTGTATCTCTATTAGCTTTGATTGGATTCATTATTGATATAACATTCTTAATATTGATATCAAGTTCAAGAGCATATTTGGCCTTAAACATATGAGAAAAAGAAAGAAAATACATTTATTTAGCAAGACTACAAGGCACACAACACAATATAAACAAGTAATAAAGGAATATAAAAAAAGAAAAACAAATCAAAAGTGTAAAGTGCATTATGAGAAATTAGCAGGAAAGTGTTCCTCACGGCTGCGCCAAATAGGCCCAGTTTAGCAAAAATGCCAGACAACTAGACCCAAACTGCCTGCAGCTGGTTTTCAACCAGACCTGAATGTAATATGAATATACGTATATTAATATTCATATATGTGAATATTAACATTTTGAAAGAGAGCGATTTATTTGGTGCTCTCAAAAATGTTGTAAAATTGCCTATACTAATAAGTTGTTGTCTTCGCTTTCAATTCGCAAAAATATCTTTCTATTGCTGCCCAATCTTACGCTGTTTAACTTGTTCCTCGGTCATTCTCAACCAGCTACTACTAGCCACCCTACGAAAATCGATGTCCACTATTTTATTTCTCCGTCGGATCTCCTGATTCCGGATTCGATACCTCAGAAAGACGAGCAAGCATATTATCATTTTTAAACTATTTGTACGTGCATGAATTTAAAAAACTTCAGCAGTTTCTTTTTAGTTTTATTTTTATTGCAAAATCAATTGCATTGCAAAAATTACAATTTCAGAAAATGTTCCTAATATTGCTATAATTTACTGCCCCAATCAAACTGCAATAATGTCAACAGTAATTCATGCATGTGATGTACAGTTTAATTAACAAAATTCGTAGAAAGTCTTGTCTGTATTTGTTTCATGACTTTGGACCGAAGTAGAAAGTGCTTTAAACCCCACACACTTTTACTATCAGTGTCCAGCCTTTTAGTCGTTTGTCAAGTGAATCAAAGCTATTTAGATGACGGGATAGCATCTACAGAACACGGCAAGCATCGCTGATCGCCGAGGTTATAAAAGTCGCCAGAAAGAGATGCAGCATTGATGAAGTGGAAAATCGATCAATAATGTTATTAAAACTATCGTGTCTTCTGTGGCCTTAAACATTAAAGATTTTGCTAGTTATCTTAACATGGTTCATTTATAAAAGCTGCTAAAAGTTAAGATAATGATTAACGTCTGTTTAACCATGCATTTAATCATGCTGAGCATGAAGTCGTGGGTTCGATTCCCAAGTTGGACAATGTGTTATTGCGTTTTACCATCCGGAATATCTCAGTAGCAGCCCGGAGTTTGGATTTGTGCTCAGTCGAAGGCAAAGTTTGAAAGAAAAGACGATAATGACAACTTAGGGCTAAACTCGTGGAATAAATTTGACTTCTGACAATTTTTGAATGGAAAAACTAGGTATAAAACTTTCTTTGAATTCGCCCTTAGATAATGACTTATACTCAAGAATGTATGTCGGTACCTATCAATAATAACTAAACAAGTACAAACTGCTAAAGAAGATAATAACCCAAATTTCACAATCAGTTAGACAACCGTAACTGTGTGCACATTATCATGAAGGTATAATTGCTTAATTATCGACACTACCTACTACGACACTAATAGCCTTAAAATTATCTTAATCGTCTTCATGTTGATACGTTTATCGCAAGATTGACGCAAAAGTTCCTACTCAGTTTCGTCATTAGTTTTTTTAACTTATAACCAATTAAATGTAATGACGTCATTCATTATCTTCCCAACGCGTTTGTTATCGGTCCCAGGGTTGTTTTTCCAAAAGGAAATTACCAAAAAATATATATCAGGTGTACTCATTTAATCCAGATCTTTGAATAATCGAACACCAAAGAATCAACTCAAATAAATAGCTTTATTAAAACATATAAATAATATTATCTTTATTTAACAAATATTCTTACAAAAATACACTATATTACTCATATTATTAAAAATAGTTTATTAAATTAGGCCATATTGATGACAAGTGTCACTATTAAGGTGACGAAGCTAAGAGTAGCAATGTTTGCTGAATCAGGTTCGGGAGTTGTTGTTGGCTCGGCTGTTGTCGGAGCAGCTGTTGAAGTAGTGGTAGGAGCTTCTGTAGTAGGAGTAGTGGTTTCTGGTATTGTTGTAGGAGCAGCTGTTGTTGGGGTTGTAGGCTCTGTCGTTGGTGTCGTTTCAGCCACTGTTGGTGTGGTCTCAGGTGCGGGTGTAGTAGGATTTAATATATCCTCGAATCCCGAATCGAAATACGCATTGAATTCGCTCACCCTCTGCCTATAAAACTCGATGTTAAGATTTGAACTCGCGAGACCATTTGTACCGGCAGCGAAAGCTGAAGCACCGATGGTTTCTTGGTTTGCAGTCAGCCAACCTCGCACCTAGAAATTAAGGAGAATTGATATTGTGAAACGTAGGTCATAAAAAAATGTTACGGAGCTACATAAAGGTCAACATAAAAATCAGTATTATAAACAGCTTATTTGTCTAAGAATCCACATTTAGTAGAAAAAAAGTTTACCGCAGTGATGTCTGCCTCAGTCAGTAGGCGGCTTGTGATCGAGGTCACCATGGTGTTGAGAACGCCGGGTCTGTAATTTCAAATAATTGCAATCAATAAGTATAATAGTAATATTAAATAATTATATATAGTCCTCGAGACCGTATTTCGGCCATGGCGGCCAATATCAACGGAGATTAATTAGCCTTTGGCGATTAGATATTGTAGTACACAAGTGTGGGCGCAGACACAGCCAGATTCTCTCTTCCCTCAGTTTCAATAAATAATAAGAAAATATATACATAGTATTTATATATATATATGACGATCAAAATATTAATGTCAATAGATAGAATATGCTTTATTGTTCACGAAACTTGAAGCAAAGCTTTTAAAAATATTTCTTAATTTTAAGGTATACTATCAACCTTGTTCTTGATGGTGTTATCGACCAGATAAAACCACTAGAAATTCCGAAATATGATCAACACGTAATAAAACTTTTGCTGTAGCCTATCTAGGTGCTTTTTGTTAAGATTATAATAACTGATATAATAAAATATTGGAAGAAGAAGAGATTAGATGAGTGCAGTTTTAGAGGCAAACAATTTTCCAAATTTAACAACTTCTTAGCAGTTAAATTAAAAAGTAGTAACAGAGCATTTTACTTACGTCGCAATGACCCTCTGGAGATTACCCTGCAGCCATTGGAAAACCCTCATAGTATTGTATTCGTTGCTAGTGACAGCTGAACTAATAGCACTGGCATAGTCTTGAAGTCTAACAATAGTGTTATCATCAGATCCAGAAGCAATACTAGCGAGGAATCTGTTCAAGCTGGGCTGGTCTTGAGTGCAGCCTGCCGCTGTAATCATCACGACCTGCTCGTTAGCTAAGTTTGTTCCGAGGTATTGGTTCCAGAAGAAGTCGAAATCTTGAGAGGTTCCGTAGCGGAGACCATTGCAGTATACCCAAGGACGCATATTAGGTGGAATGCTATTGTTAAAGAAAAGCGGACATTAGGTTTCAAGATATAACACATAGCAAGTATATTATTATTTAAATCGATTACCACTGCTACTTTTACACTTAATCTAAATTGACTCTATTGTTTTCGAAATATTTTCTTTCAGCATTTCATAAAAAATCTAAGAGTTCTTTTAATAATACCTATTTAGCTCAATAATGAAGATGTTACCCTTCCGCGTGTTTATGATGCACACGTGTGCATCATGCCATCACCTTTCGCGTGCATCATAAACACGCGAAAGGTTAAAAACTGTATACGAATTGTTAATTGACTTGCGTCGCGGACTGTAGGTACTTTTTCGTGATTTCTCCGTTTCATTGTGTAAAAAACCTGTCGCGCTTACCGTCCACCATTCCTCCAGTTCTGGAAGCTTGTTCTGGCTGCAGTGATGCAACCCTGGTGTCCAACGTTGCAGAGGAAAGTCATCACATGCATGCGCAGGAGATCATCCATGAAAGTACCGCCATTTTCTGGCTCATTGTAGCCCAGGCGGGCAACAACCGCCGTGCTCAAATCAATGATCTCAGTCTAAAAATAAATTTTATTAGACATACATTCATGAATTCGTAAAATATCAATGAGAAAAAACTAGATTTTAAAATCATATAAGAATTTTGTATTTAAATGCTACGTCACAAATAAAATGTGTTTACCCTTAGTCTGCTTAGAGCAAAATTGTCGTGAGCCAATCTTCTAAGAGCAAAGTTGAATCCAGCTATGGCAGCATGCCAAGGAGCGAACTGGTCTTCGAATTTCAGGAAAGATAGAATGTTGAACGCTCTGTTGTAGGTCAAGCTCGCAGATCTGGCTAGCAGGAATACGTCATCGACAATCTAGGAATAAAGAAAAGAATATCCATAAACCCGTATAAATTTACATAACGAAAAATTATAGTCGACATCGCATCGTCAACACGTGTCCGGGTCCTTAGGTCACCCCTAAATATTAATATCCTATCCTTAATATTACTAGTGGAGTTGAGTTGTAGACCTCGCGAGGTCCGTAAAACTGAATAAGTATTCACCGCGCACCTTAAAAAAATCTTAAAACAAAAAAGCGCGCGAGTTAACTGTGGTAGCTCTACTACAATTAGCTTTGTCAGCAGTGCAGCTTCTTCCAAATCTTGTGAGTAAGAAATTATAATGTAGGACATTGTCGTCAACTGTCATATTAGCATAATTTAGCTATAAGTATTTTGTATCTTTAGGTTTAAGATTATTATTATCTGTCACTCTGTCAGTTAAATAAAATTATTTTTATAAACCCTCCGATTATCGTTTACTTAATTCGCGCAAAGGGCGCGAAATGGCTGAAATATGTTTCTTTTACATTTTCAACCTCTTTAACTTCGCCATTCTGAAAAAAATCGTAAACCTGAATCGACATAAAAAAACCATATAATTAACCAACCTGCTCACAAAATTTCATGAGAATCGGTTGAGAAATGCGACCTGTAGAGGAGAACAGCCAGACATGCGGACATAAGAAAGCATTTTTGCCCAAGCTGAAACGGAGACGCTTCGCTCGCGATTCGCGCTCGCTGGGTCAATATTAGCCACTCCGGGCTGCTATTGATAAATTCTATATATAAGCTGAATTTATCAACGCCAAATTTCTTTATACGAGGAAAAATTTGAATTTTTAACAGGTTTGTTAGACGTCAATTTTATTCCCCGAATAAAAGTCATCTGACGTTAGATAAGTCAGCCCGAATAGTAGTAATTTACGTACCTGCGCGCGATTGTATTCGTGTATTGCCTCCCTGTCGTCACCCCTAAGAGCCTGAGTGATAAGAGCCCAAGTGATGTCATCGTAGTTCACCCTGTAGAAACCTAAAAATATTCACCAGTATAAAAACAGAACTTTTAAATCATTGAAATATTTTCATTTAGTCTCTTAGTTTATCAATAAATATGAATTATTACTGCTTATATAAAAAGAAATTACCAGACTGTTGTTTGTTGAAAATAACCCATTCCCTTCCAAGGCTTGCTCTGTTGATGGTCACTTCTCCAGTTCTCATGATCTGAGAAGGCTTCAGGTTCTCGAAGTCAGGAGATCCGCCCCTAGTCCAAGTGATGGGAATGTCCCATAGATCAGTGGTCGCCGGCTGACCAGCTTCGCGGAAGAAACGGGACTAAAAAGTAAAAATTATTTTGTAAGCAGTTTATAAATTAAACCAATACAATTCTAGACACATAATAGATCAAGTCAATTGCTGTGATTGGTTGACTGAATTCACTTGACTTCCGTTTAATTTTGACGCATCGTTGATTTTCGTTCCAGAAACCAGGTGTTAAACTATCAAATATTGACTTATGAGATATGTACAATTGCCATATGTCAACCCTTGGTTGTCTGATATATAAAGAAGTATAAGGCACTAAGCCCACCTGTGTACTTGTTTGTGGCATAAAGTTTAAATAAATTATAACTAGTGGCTCTCTTGGAAGTCGGCGAGTCTCGTAAAACCTACTTGTTGAACAGTCATGACTCCAGTGTCATGATTTACGGTGACGGTCAAAACAGGATGTCCAGGTTTCTCGGACCAGGTACTGAAGTACTGGTTGATGGTGATACCACCATAATCAGCCAGAGCGGCATCTGCGGCGGCAGCAGCGTCCAAAGCAGTGAACAAATCTGAAGGCTCAGCAGTAGAATATTGACTGGAGAAAAAAAAACAATTATAAACGTTTGTAACTAAAGCAAAAGTTTCATTGAAGCAAAAGTTTAAAATGAGAAAGCCTTTTTTTTTTTTTTTTTTTTTTTTTTTTTTTTTTTTTTTTTTTTTTTTTTTTTTTTTTTTTTTTTTTTTTGGATGGGAAATCATCAAATGACCTCTCCCGCTCTGGGCGGAGCGGAAGGGCGTGTCAGACTCTTACTGACTAAAACCCACCCGTGTTCCTTCAGTTGCCTGTGCGCCAGGGCCACGGTAACTCTTTCGAACAATCCGCGACCCCGGCAGGCATCGGCCCTATCGGACCCCGTCAATTATGCTGACAACTCTTTGAGGCGCGCGTGGAACACAACGCGCCGTCGACCCGGGCCTGGTCCTTACCGGACGGCGAGCTGCCCATTGCTCGCCGTCCGCAGGCCCGCGCCTACGGTGGCCGGGAGTCGGCTATGGACTCCCGACGCCCAGGGTGTCTCCTCCTGCGGCGACTAGGGGCGTGAGGGCGCAATGATTGCCTCTCCCTCACGCGCTCCGCCTCCTCCTTCGCGAGCATTACTGCTTCGCAGAAGGAGGTGACTGCTTCCCATTCTCTCTCGCTCCGTAAAATGAGAAAGCCTATGGATTTGTTTAGAATCTCAAAAGCAATCGATAAAAATTCAATCAAAGAATAAAAATGTCAGTAAATGTATATTATTACTTGGTGGTCAGATAGCTCCTAAGGCCGTTCACATAAGTGCTGTTGCCGAGCAAGTGCTGTGTCATTCTGAGGACGCTGGCTCCTTTCCCGTAGGTGATTTGTGAAAAGTGAGCACTGACCCTATCAGGGTCCTCCACGCTGGGGTCAGTGAGTGGATGAGCAGAGGTAGCGGCGTCCGAGAGCAAGGATACTTGCACCTGCTCGGTGATGAAACGAGTATCGAAACCCATCTCTGGTGAAACCTGGTGATTAGATATGATTTTAAGATATTTAAACAAAAAATAAAATACATATATAAAAAGAAACAAAAATGTTTATAAGCATTTATGCACCTCATATTTTATGTAACTACAAATTATTCATAGAAAATGTGAGAACCTTTCGCATTACAAAAAAAAGGATAAGCAAAACTTGGAATCCATGGAATTAACACAGCATTTTTATAATCATTACCGTGAGAAAAGATAACAAGATAAATTTAAAAAAAATCTTTCTGCGGGGTTTCTACGTTTTTTCCCAATGAAATAAAAATAAAGATTCCGTTTTCCTTTTAAGATCGGAACCCTAATAATATATCTTAATATATCTTACTATATCAGTCAAGTAGTACTGGTAAAACCTAGCGAACCCTTCGTTCAGCCAGAGGTTATCCCACCAGTCACAAGTGACGAGGTTTCCGAACCACATGTGAGCAATTTCGTGAGAAATAATATTGGCTATACGTTGTTTGTAGAAATTGTTGCTATTTTCAGGATCGTAGAGAATGAGAGCCTCCCTGCGGACAATAATTAAATGGAAATGTTATCAAAGGAATTCGGTGAAGCGAAATCAGACTAAACAGTGATTACTTTATTAGATAATCAAGTTTTCTTTAGTAAAAATATAATGGTATAGTTGGTATTCATTTTACCTGTAGGTCAACAATCCCCAGTTTTCCATAGCACCCGCTGAGAAATCTGGGATAGCGGCTTGCTTCATGTTCATGTTTGTAGCCATTGTGTAGTAAGGAATAGCGGTATACCGTTCCATAACATCCAGAAGAGGCACACCAATAGCCAAGGAGTATGCTCCAGTATTACCAATATTCTCCCGAGCGTAAATGTGGAAAGGTCTTAAGGCATCGTTGTTTGTAGCTACTTGTGTGTACCCGGACACGATGAAAGCCAGCAAGTACGTAGAAGTAGTAGGTGTTCTATAGAAATTCTCCCTTATTTTTCCGTTTCCGACTCTGAAAAGATTTCTGGTTGTTTCACTTGTGAATTGGAGATGAAAGTTCTCATTTCTCAAGGCAAATATTTTACTGTTTTTTTTTATATTGGCAACGGTAGTCACTGGCTAATGCTTACGTGTCATCCGAGCTTGCGATCGGCATGTTTGATATGGTAGGGCTGAAACCTTCAATGTCTCTAGTTATAGATATATCGAAGGTGGCCTTGTACCAAGGTTCATCGTAGCATGGGAAGGCTTGCCGAGCATGACCGGGCTGGAACTGGGTGGTAGCCATCCACCTAAAAAAATGTTTACATGTTAAATGTTGCTTAATTCTAAAAAGTCGGTTAAAAGGATTTTTTCTGGAGATATTAAGCTGATTAAAGCTTCTTTATCCAACCTAGTTCGCACCGGCAGCGCTGAGCGAAACTTGAAGAATTTTTGTCAATGATTCACTCAGGACAAATTCAAATTTTCATGATTAGATACTATTTGTTTATTCATTAAATTTTTCCTTTCTGTAAATCTGTACTAATAATATACATATATGATCAACTGACTCTTGAGAGCCGTTTAATTTATTAATATTGAAGAATCAGTCTACAGCTACCAAAATATGTTACAACGATATTAGTTTTCTCATATTTTTACACCTCAACCTATAATATGTTGTAAGTAGCAATGTTTTAAGTCCCGTACATGAAATAGTAATGAAATATATTTGAACTAAAAATGCTGGCGGCTTACCTTCTAGTACCAGCACCGTCAACATACCAACTCCTGTAAAAACCTCTCATGTTTGTTTGCAGGTTGCCTCTGAACGTAATTCTGACGATGTATTGTTGGCCCAATACCAAAAATGGGGTAGTAGTAATCAGGAAAGTGCTGTATTGCCCGCATGTGAAGGTCTGACCGGCTGTAACTATGTCGATGAGAGGGGTAGTGGAAAGAGCGACGGTCACAGTATCGATGGTTAAATCATTGCAGTGAAGTTCAATTTGGTTCACGTTGGCTACTTGTGGTGCAATCGTGATGGCCACTTCACCATCAAACGTAAATTGATTGTCGCCACTCGCCAAGTATGGTGTCAGGTGAACTTGGTAATGGATCGGGCGTGTATTACGAGACAGACGGTAACCGTCAGTCCTCAACAAGTTTCTGTATTCGATCCATTCTTCGTCCGTCTCGTCGATGGGACCGAAGGACAAAGTGCCCTGCAGTAGGGCTACCCCCAGAAGGAGGTTTAACCAGCGACTCGCCTAGAAAAATGGAAAAATATGTTAAGAAGAACGCGTCTTAGCTATAATTACGAATTTAGACATCCGAGAGTTCGGGACAAAAATAAAAGATTTGACTTAAGTATGGCATATCCTTTTAAAGAGAATGTATGTCATACTTTTTTTAGGTGCTGTATTAACAGAAAGTTATTGTCGCGCGAATGTGTGAATACGCGTCGCGCCGACAGAGGGGGGCGTTCAAGTTTCCCAAACAAATGATCACAACGATAGCGTATAAACTAGGATAACCCTTTAAAAAATATCTCTTTTTCTATTTCTTTTATTTTCGAACAAGATAATATTTACATAATAAATACGATAATAATAATAATTTCTCAGTAGCAGCCCGGAGTTTGGATTTATGCCCGGTTGATGGCAATAGGCTCGGCCTCTGTTACATGGGACTTAAACATAACTGGCGAAATGTGGGTGTACGAGTAACCCTTCGGAGAATACACACGTGATGCTATGATGTTATGTTATAATTATGCGCTAACAGACTTAAAGTAATAATAATAATATGTACATGTATACAACAAAAGAGGCAAAAGAATTTATTTTATGTTTTTTTTTAGGTCTCCCAAGCATTAGGCGTGTTCTAATAGAAGCGATTGTTACGCGAATACGCGATCGCCATGGCCGGATCGATCAGTTGTCGCCGCATCATGCTGAGATACCTTTTGGCCTCTTACAGGACTTTGTTTTCTTTATTTCAGTTTTGTTTTTATATAGGTAGAGTGGTATATATCGACGCGCAACCTGTTACCATGGATTCAATCGGCAATCTTGAAATTTTCAATCGGTTAAACAAAAAACTTTTCCATAAATTTTGACCGCGTACGTATTGCATTTTTGAAGGAAACAGCTGTTTTTTTTTAATAGCCGATGAAAAATTTCAAGTTGATTCTGGACCCCTGGTCCAGAATCCAAGTAGATGAAGAAGAAGAAGAAGAAGAAGAAGAAAGAAGAAGAAGTCCATGTACTAAATCCATGTTAATACATTGTGCGTCCATGTTCCTGCCACCTTGTATATCTACTGGTGTTTTTATTTTTCTATTTTTTTGTTTTAATGTTTAGTCCGTGTTCTTCCTGTGCGAGAATTGTTCAAAAAACTGTCCGCTGAATATGGAGGAGGTCTTATTCAGAATAAGAACTTTTTCATTTTTAGGCATGTAATCCATTGGAAAGATATGCTATAATATTTTAGTTCTATACATAATATAACACCACGCCTTTAAGCCCCGATGGGTTTTGCAGCGGACCGTACCTATAGTACACCCACGTTTTGCCAGCTATGGTTTAAGTCCCATGTAACAGGGGGCGAGACTATTTCCATCACCTGGGAACTAATCCAGACTTCGTGCTGCTACTGAAAATTTCCTGATGGAAAACCCCAATAATAGTTTGCCCGACCTGGGAATTGAACCCAGGACCAACGAGGAAGTAGTTCTCTACCTACCTACTTAACAACACAATGTGTATCGCGCCATTAGGATAACTTTGTTTTTATATTTTAAGTTCAGTCAATAACAGAAAGGGGAAGAGGTATCTATACACTATTTTTCTTTAAAAAAAATTGTCGCTTTTCAACAAAAATGGAACCGAAAACACTTTAACAAACCGATTGCGTAACAATTAAATCTAAATACAAAACTTCCTATGTAAATGATTCTAATGTCCTTAGTTTTGAAGAATATAAAATATCACTGTAAAAATTTATATTAAAATATTTTTTTTTGTTTATTAATTTGTTAATACATAAAAATACATACCATTGTCGCGCTGGTTCGAAACAGGAATAACCGTCGCTAATACTTATTTATCTATCTCTATATAAACTGGTATATCTTATCCAAAAATTACAACTTAGTTAATCATCTGATAATAATTATTTAGATAGCGAACATTATGTACCTATATGTTTCGAAAAAGCTGAAACGGATTCGATGCCAAACCATGTTTATAAGAATTTTATCTGTAGGTACGGTTTATGATAATAAACATTTTCGATTATTTGTATTACTCATATATTTAATAGAACAATAACTTATCTCATACTTACCCATTATAAACCTCTTGAACTCAAAGTGAACAAGTCTTGCAAGTTCTGTTATTTTCCTTATCGCCTTGTTGTCTTCTGCAACTTGAAACTTCATGGTCACTGTTCCAATTCAAATTCAAATATTTTATTTCAGATTTAAACATCCATAATATAATGTTAGTAGTAGTATAACTTAGCCTAATGTTAGTATGAAATTAAATTAATAATAATAAGCAACCAGTGACCCATTAAACTTTTCGTCCAACGGTACACTGGATTACTTGGATAAGTGTGTCTGAAAACTTACCCACCTTTGTAAGAGAGGAGAGTCCCACCGGTCTGAAAACACATTCAGGGTGCCATTGGTTGAGGAGCGCAAGCGCGCCATCATGGAAGCGCATCGCTTCCGCATAATCGCGGCGAACCCGTCAACACACGCTTCCGCGAACATCCCTGACGCGCTACAACGCCACGGCAGCCCCAAAAGCACCCTGAATGCGTTATTGTACTGTACGCGCAGGTCGCTTAATGCCCGCTGGGTATACTTGGTCCACAGGCTGCACGTGTAAAACGACTGGCAGAAGGCCTTAAAAAGCGTTATCTTTACACAATCAGTACAGCGTGCAAACCTGCGGGCCAGCAGTTTGCCACAGACAGCCAGCGACCTGTGCTCCCTGTCTAAGTCTAGATTGTCTTTTAAGTCATGAGTGACCTAGTGACCCAAATACTTAAACTTTGAAACCCGACCTAAAGGAGACCCAGAGAGTGACAGTTCAGGCAGCTGTTCATATGTTAAAGTATCCGATTTAAAAACCAACCATTCACTCTTAGCGGTATTGTATTTGAGCCCGTGGGCCACTGCATAACTTTCACAAATTTTAAGAAGCCTCCTCATAGCACCAATAGATGGGCTCAGCAGCACCATATCATCAGCGTAACTGATGTTGTTTACGCACACACCATCCACGTGACAACCAATTTTAGTGCTGCTGTGCTCACCCATCAGTTTGTTTATATAAAGGTTAAAAAGACGAGGGGAGCTCAGACCCCCCTGCCTCACCCCACAATCCAGCCCATACAAATCAGAATATGAGCCAGTCCACTTAACTGTATTAATTTGACTACTGTACCAATATCTAAATAGTGATATCACATCAGCCGGGACAGTAGTGTCGTGAGTGAGCTTATGCCAAAGCAGGTCATAATTGACCAGGTCGAAAGCCCTCGATAAGTCCAAGAAACATGCTATTACAGGAGTGTTTCTGTCTGTATAATATTGGACAGTCTGCTTAAGACATAAAATTGCAGTATCTGTTGACAGGTCCGGTCTAAAACCAAACTCTCTCTCTCCTTAGTTAATTTTTTCTCGTCTGTTGGGTTTCAGCGCGTTATAGCGTTTCGTAGACTGGTTGAGGACTACATCGTCAGAAAGACATGTTAGATAGCACCTGATGATCCAAGCGACGAACAGACGACCGAACCGCACCAATGATTTTCCAAATAAGTTTGTCAGAGAAAATTTTCCAAGCGTCATTCATTCGTTGGAATTCCTGAACAATTCAGCAATTTTTATTTCTGTTATAAATGCAGAGGATCTATTTAATATGATATACTAGCAAATGCTAGATTTTCTTTAGTGAAATATTGTCAAAGTTATCGTCATGAAGCAATAATTTGTAAACATCGATCGTCTGCCGGTTCCCAGGATTGTTCTTATTTTTTGGGTATGTATTCCCTTCATTGGTGCGGTATTCCTTTTTATTTAATTTGCGCCTTGTTCTTTGATCTAAGAAGGATTTATTTTATTTTATTTATTTTAGATGGGTTTGTTCTTGACTCTATTCTAGGTCAGGATGACAGAGGCAAAGTCGACGATGAAGTGAGCTTACCCAGAAGAAGCCTGTTCACTCTCACTTTGAAGACATTTGGGTTGTTCCTTCCCAATTCCTTTTCTCTTAGTTTTAAAGACCAGTTATAAGGCCAAACTTTGGCTTTACCCACCCATCTAACTGTCCGCCTGTCTTCGTCATCGTCTGCCAGCTGTCGTTGTTCCGACCGGTCCAGTCCTCACGGATTTTTTACCGTGTGAGGTCGACGGGTACGGTTCGTCACTCTGTTCGTCGTTGGAATATCAGGTACTATTTAACAAGTCATCCTGTATTCCCTAGTTTATGTACCAGTGGTTAAGGTCTCGCCTCTCATACACGAGGTTTTGGGTCCAAATCCGGGCAAATACCAATGTGACTTTTTCAATTCATTTGTACTTTCATCATTTTATCTTGGAAATGGTTGGATATCACTGATATCGGTGAAAGAAAACATCGTGAGGAAACTTGGACTTATATTCAATAAAGGTAAATCTCAAATCGCCAACCCGCCTTGAGCAAGCGTGGTGATCAATGCTTATGCCTTCTCTGTATAAGAAGAGGCCTTTGCCCTGAAATGGGACAATAATAGCCTGCTATTATTATCGAACTCATGTCTAAAATAACAACAGAACGTATCGTTTCGGGAGGTCATGTTAATGTGGATAACTTAGGTGGTCTTTATGAGATAATATTAATTTTAAAGCCTGCGTAATTTTGTGGTAACGAGCCTAACTGCAATCGTTTCCCTGGTCCTAAACCAGCGTAACAAAGATTTACCATCCAATATACTTTAATTTTTCGTATTCTCTTTACATTTTGGCCAATTTACCTGTTCTGCAACTGTGTTTTTTATAATAATTATATTTAACATTTTATACTTAATTTTGGATGCCATTAATGATAACAATAAATTATATGTACGTGTTTATGTGTGTGTTTGTGTGTGGTAAATTATCTTTATTTCGCTACAACACACATTCTATAATACCGTGCATTTTCTCATTTGTCTCATAATATCCAAACTTTTTTTTCTGTGTTCTGAAATTTTTGCATATACTTTTAATATTTTATAATAGCCCTCGTTATTATTGTCATCAAATCATCGAATATTCAAAAATACCCACTCGTAGCCATACTCATAATTCAGTGCTTTATTTAGCAGTCTAATGCAAATCGTCGTAATTGTGTGGAAGTGTGTGAATGTTTCTGAACGAGGAAGACGGACCTGCCGTGATACAGTTTTCACTAGTACGGAGGTCGGTGTGAATTAAGCTCAAACAACCACATATATACAGGTATTTATTAGACATATGTAATTATTGTTATTTTGTACTAGCAGACACAAATCACAGGATTGTTGGGACACGCCCTTACGCTCCGCCCAGAGCGGGAGAGGTCATTTGATGATTTCCCACCCAAAAAATTAAAAAAAATAAAGGATTATTGGGATTTGTGTGTAAGGTTTGTTCTTTTATATTGTCAATAATCTTTTTTACTTTTACTTTTTACTGTTATCATAATGATCGCGTACATATAGATCCGATTTATAAGTTGAAGATAATATTTTATACTCTTTATTGCACACCACAAAAAACTCGCCGAATGCATAACCTCATTCTTTTTTGAAGGTTAAAAATTCATTATCTTTTTTTATACTAAAATGTGTCACAAATAAACCGAACAAAAATATTCTATAGATGTTTAGTCACTGATTATCTCGCGGAAAAATTGGCTGAAATTATAATTATTTTTAAAAGTATTCAGATTTACTTCGTACGCAAATGATGCTATATGCACGAAGTTGTCGCTTTGGAGAGACAGGCAACATCACACCCTAACAGTACCCGAGGCACACCAAGTGCCTACCTAGCTTCGCCTGGCCTCGGGTTTCCAATGCTGAGGTATACAAATATTTTGTAACAATATAATCGTAATTTAAAAGAGTGTCCATGGAGTTTCTTGTCCGTTCTTCTCCATAGGAACCTACTACGCTTTCGATTGGGTGACTATATAGCTTCATCTTTCTGAATGACAGACTCATTTGACAATTCGAAGTGCCTGTAAATTGTTTAATTGAAATAAATGCCTTGAGTTTAAAATCTGAACCTATCGAAATCATTAAAGAATTTGCGTTAAAAAATTTATTATCGGAGTAGACTCGCTGTGAGTAAAATAAAATTTTGTGTGTCTTTTTAGTGTTTACCTTTAAATGATAAATGATTTTATTTCATTAAGACGGTTTGTACAAACACTTTTACACGTCAATCATATTTTAGAAACTAGATGAGGTCGGCGTTTCCTATCTGACTGACTACTCTGAGTAGAAAGTCCGAAACAAACTCAGAAAAATAAATATGAAACCTATCCTCAGGTGGGTCGAACCAAGCCTTTTGAAAATCAAAATCCTGGGTCTGCCACTGGCGGGGCGGGTCGCGCCACTTTGCCGGAATCCCCTACATCACTTTCGTACATTTTGTATGAATCATTGCACACTACATGCAGCGAGGCGGCCGCATCTCGCTTATTTGTATCAAACGTGATTCGCTGCGACCCGATGCGGCCATAATATTATTATACGCTTGCTTTTATGCCTTTAATAAACACACCGAAAAGCGCAGTTTACCCTTTCATTGCATATAATTATTTTCTTGACAAAGAATTGCAGACGATGTGTAGGTACGAGGGCGACACTGAAAGTTTTTAGAACTGGCCACTTGTAAAAAATATAATAAAAAATAAGTTCAAATTTTGAAAATGGAACTCTTTGCCAATATTATTGTGTATGTATTGTATTCATTTGTCATTTGTTTACGATTTGGCGGCAAATTTAAAATTGTCTGTGTCACGTCAGCATAAATTTAACGCGAGAAAATTTTCGTACAATGTTTTTTTAGGACTTTCGATGTCATTTAAGTCAACAAGAAAGTCATGATAAACTTCAATTGGCCTTTCACGATGAAGCCCCATCTTGTGCCACTGTTTACAACTGGTTTAATAAGTTTAAACGTGGTCGCACTAATCTCACCGATGATCTGCGTGAGGGAAGGCCTTCTACGGCGACGACTAAAGATAACATCAGTGTTGTGCGGCATATGATAGAGACTGACAAAAGAGTGACTTATCAGCAGATTCGGACAAGTTTTGGCACCGGTATGAGTCAAGTGCACAAAATCCTCCATGAACATTTAGCGGTTAGGAAGCTTTGTGGATACCTCATAATTTGACTGAGGCCCAAAAACTCCGTCGTGTTGATTGGTGTCGTGAAATGGTTCAAAGATTTAACGGAGGTGACTCAAATGCTATGTTCGACATACTTACGGGTGACGAAAGCTAGATTTATTGTTATGATCCTGAAACTAAGAGACAGTCTGCTGTCTGGGTGTTTCCTTCCGAGGAGTTGCCAACTAATGTGAAGAGAGGTCGAAGCGTGTGAAAAAAGATGGTGGCTTTGTTCTTCGGGAGGACAGGTCATTACGCAACAGTTGTTTTAGAGGATTGAAAAACAGTTACTGCGGAGTGGTACACTAATAATTGTTTGCCACTTGTATTGGAAAAACACCGGGCGAAACGACCTCGCAGTAGGATCCTCCTTCACCACGACAACGCCTCGTCGCACACCGCCAAGCAAACAAGCGACTACTTGGCGACGTCAAACGTGGAATTACTGGGTCACCCGCCCTATAGCCCCAACCTCGCACCTTGCAATTTTTATTTATTTCCGAAAATAAAAGAAAAAATTCGACGAAAACGCTTTATGGACGCCGAGAAAGCAGTGGCTGCGTGTTTCAAAATTCCGTCGAAGAGACCCCTAAGGACGAGTGGGCAAAGTGCTTTTCTCAGTGGTTCCATCGGATGCAGCGATGTATTGATGTAAATGGACACTATTTTGAAAAGATATAATAAAACTAATAACTTGCTAGTTTGTTCAGTTTTTGATTTTCTAAGAACTTTCAGCGTCACCCTCGTATATATAGATACAATACTATTATATAAATTAATGACAAACAATTAAATCAATTAAAATTATCTTTATCAATTACAGATACGTTAATCTTTCGTGACATGAGAATTTGTTATTGATGGAGGTTGTATACCCTACATGACAGTGATTTAATATTCGAGTAGAACTGTTTACTATACGTCACTAAAAACTGTTCCGTCAAGGAGAAAAAGTCGTTGTTCATTATAATAATTGTGGTGTTAATAAATGTGTTCGATCCAAATAGCCTCTTGATTTCAATAGTTATCAACTAAAATAATGTTTATTAGTTTTTTTACTCCATTCTTCCTAATTATACAAATAATGTCTTTCTAAAATATTTTTTTATATATTTTTGCATTAGTGTGGCATTACTTAACTGTTTTGCAGTTAAAGGTTCAGAAGAAAAGTCTTATATTTAAAAATAAAACAAATTCAAATCGTCCTCATCTCAGCGGCAATCAATGATAAAAATGTAGGTTTTAAATGAAAGGTTTTTGACAACCTCAAACTCAAAGCATTTATTTCAATAAACCAATTACAGGCACTTTTGAATTGTCAAGGGGTCGGTCAGTCAGAAAGATGAAGCTAGTTACCCATTCCAAAGCGTTATAGTAGATACCTATGGAGAAGAACGGGCAAGAAACTCCACGGACAGTCTTTTAAATAAAAATATTATTCCAAAAAAAAAACTACAGATTTAGACTAAGATTAGAATGTGGACGTTCTTGAAATTATGGGAATTACCCCTACGATTATGTTAATGGCAGCAGGTGGTGTAGCAGCAGGCGTTCTGTAGTTTCTGCCTACCCCCATTGGATGAAGGCGTGAGTTAATGTATATTATGTTAATTGTCAGACTACGGTCCAATAATATCCTTCTAACTGTATTTTGGTCACAGCGGCGCCCAATCTCAGCAATGACTAGCAGTACTAGTCTAGCCTTCTGCTCTCACTCTCATTGTTCGATGAGACGGTAATCTGACAGATACATGAGAGATCAGATCAGTCGTCATCTTGCTTACTTAAGGCGACAATAAGTGCCAGCGACCTTGAGCGAGTGGGAGGAGCATGCGAAACTTTTAAGAAGCTTACAAGACCTAAAGCGCGGTCACTGTCGGATTGCATAGAAAAGAAAGAGACGCGCGATAACACAACGCTGGTAACTTATTGCAAAATATGAAGTAGAATAGAATAGAATAGAATAGAATACTCTTTATTATGTACACCATAAAAATTACAGATATAAAAGTAGAAATTTTACATAGGGTGACACAATGGGCGGTCTTATCGCTAAAAGCGATCTTTTACAGACAACCTTTGGATGGATTCAAGGTAGAAGGAGAGACAATAATGCAGGTAGTCAGTGGTGTACCATTTACATATACAACAAATACATACATACATAAAACATATACCTATCTACATAATATATTATATACAATAATAAACATGAAACAAGAGTAAGGAAACTAAATGTAATGACAATGTTTAAGGAGAGAGGAAGTGTTTTTTAACCAGAATTTTAAAAGTGGACAAAGATTGAGCACGCCTTATCGACATGGGCAAGGCATTCCATAACCGTACTGCTTGAACTGTAAAAGATTTGTCATAAAAACTGGTGGAATGCTGGATCACTATTACGTTAGTATGTTACCTGTAGAATAATCTGACAAAAAATCTGAATGTTTGCATGTATATTAGGATGGTTTTTAATCGTAAAAAAAAAGTTTTAGAGGTATCTTCTGCAGTGGATCATATATTTTTAGGCATTATAAGTTTGCCTTTAGGTCATGTAGTCCCCTTAAGCTAACAAAGTTGCACAGAGCGTTAGCGTCTACCCGGACATTGGTCAGCGATACACTGCCGCCCGTCGCCCGCAAGAGCCCCCACTTCAACCCGCATCAAGTTTATTCGCAAAAACAACCCACCTTGATTTATCAAACATAATACAAATATAATATAAGCCGTATACAAAAATTTGGGCAATTAAATTGTCTTTTAGATGGTGCAGATTTCATGAAAATACGCCCGATAGTTTTTACATGATTATCGTTTTTGTGTTCGCGTTAGACATTATTTTACAAATTAATTACACTATGTTATAAATATATAATTTCAAATATTCACATATGAAATTACGAATAAAATAGTCTAGTTTATCATATTTTTTTTTTTAACAACTATGACTATTCGTTTAGACGTTATGTTCAATTTGAAATCATTAAAAGTCGTATATCTGTGCCTTAACTAGGCTGCTACTACGAATAATAATTTTCTAATTGTAAAACCCAACAACACTTTACCCGACCTGGGAATTGAACCCAGGACCCCACAATCAGCAGTCTCGCTTGCGACCACGAGATCAACTGGGCAGTCGATACATTATACGTTTATTAATGTGTCGACTGCCCCATTGATCCGGGGTTCGATTGCCAGGTCGGACACTACTACACTCCTACAAAGTGTTGAAGAAACTTTTCAGGGCCTCACCAATTATGGTATAACCTAATATAAAGTGTGCCGAATTTTGCATACCTATGCCCTGTTTATCAAAACTTACAAGTCTACACGTACACAAGTTACACTTTACAAGGTAGTTTTACATGTTCGTGTAAATTACTTTTATCAAATAAAATCTACAGAGTGTGTAAAATTGAACGCTTGTAGACTCTACTTGTAAGTTCTAAAATCAAAAAGTTATGCCGCCATAATCTTTTCCCGCCATTTTTTGTAGGTATGTTTTTTTAATTGATGCTCTTAAAGTGTATACTTTATGTGGTGGTGTATATAGTAAATGAATGAACGCATGGCTGAATGGTATGTTGTCTGTGCCTAATATTGCATACACTGCCTTTTGTTACACTATGCATGTCAGAAACAGCATGATATTGAACCCCGGTTCTATTGGTATTAACCCAACCAATGTAGAGCAATTTGTAACATTAATTTGGTGGTCAGGGCGCAGTTTTTGTTTGTTTTTTTTTCTAAATAGCTACCCACAATGTTAATTAAATGTTCCAATTTTTCAGCTTTTAGTCGAAACCTTTCGTTAAATTCTTAGGTCATCTCCATATGACCGTAGTCAATTCTTCTTTTCCGGTTCCGTTATTCAGATATTTTCTTCATCACTTGACCAAATTAAAAAAAAGAAAATCGTATTTTAAAATTGATTGCGGTACTAAGTGCGACACTCGTAAACTTGTAAGACGGAATGGAGAGTCGGCGGACACTCTCAGTAACTTACAAAGGATTTTTGATGAACAAAATCATGAATACAAGTGTAAAAATATACTTGTGATATAAATAACGACACTTGATTTTCACCAAGTAGATTTTCTACAAAAAATTGATCGTATCGAAGCAAGTTGGTTGGAAATGCTAGTGAATTAATAGGTAGTCAATTAAATGAAGGGTCTGACTTAAATAAGCGGCGGTACCCCGCCGCGACATTATAGCGCCATTTCAACGAGTAAACCTTATCGTGCCATCCATCAATTTCTATACCTAATTAAAATATATGGTATTACTCAATCGAATTTGATGGCTCAACGATATGCATTATTTTTGACTTTTTAAATGTTCGCTTTTCTTTTTTGCGATGGGGTTTTTTTTTATTTATTTTTAATTTAAAAAAAAATAATCTTCGTTTAGTTTTGTTTTGTATATGAGTTAACAGTCGTGAGCGTTTTTCAGGGTATATTTAGACACTACATCAAATAGCTTTTCAGAATCAGCTTATCGTGTTGCCACCATTGCATTGTATGTAGAATTAAATACTGATCACAAAACGAATCCAAACACGACATATCTGCTATTATATTTTCAAGAGTGTACTAGTGTGCTGGATATCCTGGCTGCAACATCAGCTCATCATGTTGCCATCATTGCATCGTATGTAGAATTAAATACTGATCAAAACAAGTCCAAACACGACATATCTGCTATTATATTTTCAAGAGTGTACTAGTGTGCTGGATATCCTGGCTGCAGCATCAGCTCATCGTATTGCCACCATTGTATTGTATGTAGAATTAAATACTGATCAAAACAAAACCAAATACGATATATCTGCTATTATTTTTTCAAGAGTGTACTTGTGTGCTGGATATCCTGGCTGCGGCATCGGACCAAGAATTCCATAATCTTGCATATTTATATAGCGTACATGGGTGTTTCAAATTTTAGATCACGCATATGTTTGAAAGTAAAGTAAATACCCATTATTCGTCTAAGATCCTTACCGCAGCTAACAAAAGAGCTGATTACCTTGAAACGGCTGTACCGATTTTGATAAAACATGTCTAAGAACTATCGCTAGAAAACCTGCTTTCAAATAAAAAAACCGCATTCAAATCGGTTCAGCCGTTTAAGACCTACGGTGCCACAGACAGACACACAGACAGACACACAGACAGACACACAGACAGACACATAGACAGATACACAGACAGACACACACACATAGCGGTCAAACTTATAACACCCCTCTTTGCGTCGGGGGTTAATAAAATAATTTACTTGGATGCTTTTATATTGAAATTAAATCCTAAATCAATATCTTATCACAAGTGTGGTGGCGTAATCAGTAATATAATATTATCATTATGGCAGTGGTAAGCTATAATCTAAAATTCATAAAATTATCCTTATTGTTTGTTTCCCATTTTCCTGCTACAGGAATTATCGAGATAAAAATAAAATCCACGAAAAAAATATAAAAATATATTTTTAATAATTTACAAAAGCCTATTTACAATTCAGACAAAAAAAAATATAAGGCTATAACGATTACCTATCTAAGCTAAATCCATATTTATAATTTAAAAAAAAACATTTTAATTCATCACAAATAGGTGTTTAATATTATTCCTGTAATATTTCTTTGAACACGTGCAGTTATCTTGCACTTCAAATCAAACGAAATTCAAACGACTTTGTCAAACGAAATGTCTCTCACTTATTGACTATGTTCGGGATTCTACATAAAACCCTTAATCCCTAAGGCTTAAGCCCCATTTACACGATGCTAGTTACTTGTTTTTTTTTTTTATTGAAGCAACAAAAGACTTGTATCGTCTACACATTGTTTAGACGGTGCTACTTTTATTGCGCTTTTATTGTGCTTCATCTTATGGTAGGCCACGGGAAATTAAATCACACCGTGTACATCAGGCTTTAGAGATTGGTGCTCATAGAATAATGTGAGCGAAAGCAGTAAGCGCTAACATGAAGAGAGACACAAAAGTGGTGACTGCTGAATCAGGGAGTGCAGGAGTAGTTGGCTCGGACAAGCCTAGTGCAGTAACGGTTGTTGGCGCTGCCGTGGGGGCCGCGGTACTGGGGGTGGTAAGCTCCTGGTTCCCGTTCACGAAGTAATTGTTCAAATCGTCAACGATGCTCGAGGCATATCTCATGCTCTCAAGAGTATCCAAGGAATTCCGGTATACGGCGTCATAGGAAGTATTCAATTGAGCTTGTGTGTCGTTTGCCCAGGTTTGGAACTGTGGGAAAATATAAAATATGATTTAATAAAAATATATAACGCAAGTGTCTAGTGAAAACGTCCATAATATAACATTACATCACGCCTGTATTTCCCGAAGGAATAGGCAGACGTGCACAGAATACCCACATTTTTCAAATAACGTTTATTCCCCTGTAACAGGGGGCGACCCTGTTCTCATTAACCGGGCACAAATCCAGATTCCTGAGAAATACTTCATGAAAAATCTCGAAAACACTTTACCTGAACTGAGAATCGAACCCAGCAGTTGTGCTTAAAACCACTAGGTCACCGAAACGGACTAAAATAAAAACTGAATTGAAAAATATTGGTATATAGGTTGGTTTGGTGGTTGGTTGGGTTGGTGGTTAGTTGGGTTGGTGGTTGGTTGGTTCGGTTGGTTGATTGGTTAGTTGGTTGTTGGCTGGTAGGTTGGTTAAATGGTTGGTTGGTTTGTTGGTGGTTGGTATTGGTATTGTTTTTGATAGTTTATAAAAGTATCTTACAGTAAGAACGTCAGCTTCACTCCTCAGCCTAGACGAGACGTAGGACAGTGGTGTCACTGGGCTTCCAAAGCTAGAAACGAACAAATAATCCATTAATAAATCTTTATCCATACTTAGATTATAATGAGGTAATGTTGTTTGTATGTGTGTAAGACGTTATCTCTGGAAATACTAATCAATTTTAAAAACTCTTATAGTAATATAATGTTTCTGCCAGAAAATGCACGGGTCTTATGGGAACTTTAATTTGGGTACAGAAGCCTAAACTTTATCATTTTTTTTTTATTAATGTAGTCCGTATCTGCTCATTAATTTTACCCAAACGCATATTTGTAATGATACTAGTCACAATGTTGTTTTTAACTAAAAAAGTTTTCATCATTTTTTTTTTAGAAAGAAATAAAATACGTTTATTTGCGGTAAACATGACGCAAATAAAAAACACAAATACAAAAAAAAAAAGAGTTGGGGGAAAAATATGCGTCACATCCACGCAAAACTACTAAATCATAGAGTGTACTTACGCAAGGGTAACGGCGGCCAGATTCTGCTGAATGTAACTGAAAGCCTTTAGGGTATTTTCCTCATTGCCTGCAACAGCAGTGTTGAAGGCGGTGGTGTAGTCTTGACGACGAATTATGTTGTTGGGCTGGACAATCGCATCTATAAACCTGAAAACGAATAACCGAGTATAGGATACGAAAGCCAAACTGGTTCAAATTATAAACATAACATAGCATCACGCTTGTAATTCCCAAGGGCTGGGCAGAGATGTACCTATAGTACACCCACATTTCACCAGTTATGTTTAAGTTTGTGTCATATAATAGGGGGCGAGCCTATTACCATCAACTGGGTATCAATTCAGACTCCGGGCTGCTACTGAGAAATTCCTGATGGAAATATCCAATAACACTTTGCCCGACCTAGGAATCGAACCCGGGACATCATGCTCAGCAGTAAACCTTTGAACACTAGAGCAACGAGGGAACCTGCATTTAATGTCAAATTATAAAATAGTTGAATAAATAAAAAAGGATAATAACATTCCTCTTTCCTTCAAAACTTAAAATGAAATTCTTGAGTAGTTTACGGTTCACAAATAAATACCTACAACCGTCTTGACGATTTGTTGTTAATAAAATGATTGATTATTCAATGACAAATATCTGGTCACATTTAAATGGAATAATAATTTAATACGATACGTCAAAACTATTCATAATCTGCCCACACACACACACACACACACACACACATTCACACACATTTCCATCCATATGTGCATATTTTTATGTATCATGTTACACATGTTTATACAAATAAATGCATCTTTATCTTTATCTTTATCTGCCATTGACGATTTTGTATTAAATATTCCATTATTTTTGTATGGCTCTGTATTTTTTGCTCGTATTCATAAATTGTCACACTAAAGAAAAATAAGACAAGAATATAATGACGATTCATGGACTTACGTTGTAAGAGAAGCGTCATCACTGGTGCAGCCAAGAGTTTGGAGGAGCAGGATCTTTTCTGTGTAGACGTTGTGAGTCAGGAACCTGTTCCATAAGAAATTGAAGTCCTCCGCGTTGCCTCTGCGTAGAGCGTTACAGTATACCCAGTTTCGGCTGTCAACTGGTACCCTGTTTAATAAGATAATGTGATTTTAGAAAAGTAACTTTAACGCCTATACATAAAGTTCAGTTTCTTTGTTGACATCACTAATCATTCTGAAATATACTTAAGATATATGTAGTATGTAGATATGTTGTTATTTAATTGAAATTATGTTTAAACAAAGACTTCAATAATCTTCACATTTACACAATTTACAATTCGTGTCAGAAAAGTTCATTTATTTTTCCTGGGTAAAAGAAAACAATTTCTGAAAAGAAATACAATGCGTTGACAAGCACAGAAACTCATGAAACATGAATCAAAATTGTATGAATTGTTGTGCGTTATATTGTTCAATTGGTACTTTACAAGGTCAAATTAAATTAGCTAGCGAAACTCCACAGACTTTACGGGTATCCATATACAAACAGGAAAAAAAATTGGTGATCTTTTTTGATAGATTTCCGGTCCCTAAATTCATCATCATAATTTCAGCCGAATATCGTCCACTGCCGGATATAGGCCTCTCCGAAGCACCGCCACTTCGACCGGTTTTGTGCTTCACCTATCCACCGGATTCATCCGGCCTTCACCAGGTCATCGGTCTATAGTTTTGGGAGGCGTTCCAACGCTACGTCTTCTGGTACGCGGTCACCACTCCAGAACCTTTCAGCCCCATCGGCCATCGGTTCTGCGAGCAATGTTCCCTGCCTACTGCCACTTACTTAAATTACATCTTTGTAATTACGCAAAACTTTACTATGTGCTATGTAGATACTTATTAGTTTTTTTTTCGTTAACTTTAAAACACGATTAGTTTATACTCACTCTACTCCATCGGACCGCAGTTGATCGAACTGTGTGTAAGCAGAAGTGAGGCAATCTTGGACGCCCAGGTTACACAGCAACGGTGCCAGTTGGTAACGCAAGTACGAATCCATGAAAGTATCAGCAGGGCGAGGATAATAAGTGAGCTGGGTAATCGCCAACGTCGACCATTGAACAATTACATTCTGTTGAAGAAGAAACGATTTAAAAAAACAGTCACAACTAAACAGAATTATATAAAAAAATAAAGATGAAAACTTTCAAAATTATTTCAGTCAAACTCGTAGTGAGGCACAGGACAAAATAACGTTTATTCAAACTCAAACTCAAACTCAAAGCATTTATTTCAAATAAACCGATTCAAAGCGTAGTAGGTACTTAGGGAGAAGAACGGGCAAGAAACTCCATGGACACTCTTTTAAATCAAAATATGGTTACAAAATATTGGTTACATCGTTCATGTTGAAAGTATGCATGTGAGAACGATGCAGAACGTGAAAAACGTCCGTAATAAAAAGACAAAAGCAATTCAAACATTAAATTAAATTAAAATAAGCCGTGGTAGCTAAGAAATTACCAGTCCCCACTGACGGCGCGGCGCCCGTTCACGTTGATAAAACAATCTTATTTTGTTAAAATACTAACGTTAAGTGGAGCCAGGTAAGCAGTTCCTTGAAGTCTGCCCCTCAGCCAGGCGAAACCGGTTATGGCAGCAACCCACGGAGCGTACTCAGTCTCAAACTCCAGGAAAGAGAGTATATTCATGGCTCGTTCATAGCTCATGATGCCGGAGCGAGCGAATTGGAAAACATCGTTGACAATCTGGAAATAGTTCAATATAAATAAAGTTTTTGTTTGTAAACCACATTAACTCATATTGGTCCGCGGCTCGTCGCGAAATCAATGAATTTTTATTGTGATCAAAAACAAACAGCAGCTACCGCCAAATAGTAAAGCAATAACAATAGAAGCTTGTTGTCAACACTCTTTTAAATCCCCTCAAATTGTTGTAAACAGCTAAAGCTATCAAAATGCCTCAACCCTGTTTGAAATTGTTTACCTGGGCTCGGTTGTATTCATGAATGTAGGCCCTGTCATTGCCTCGGAGGGCCCTAATGATTAAGTCCCAGGTATAGTCATCGTAGTTAACTCTATAGAAACCTGTAACCAATTAAAATGACATCTTCAATACAGCATATAAAAAAAATGTATTTATAATAATAATAATAATATAACGCAATGATTGTTGACATAACGGTCCCGCATGATGGGAACCTCGTGAAAGCCGAGAAAGATAAACAAATCAAGTATCTTGACTTGGCTCGCGAGGTTGTCGACATGTGGGATGTGGACTCAGCGATCATTGTGCCGATAGTCGTAACAGCCAATGGCTTAATAGCCAAGAGCCTCAACCAACACCTGAGGAGGCTCTCGTTGGGCAGCTGGATCAAGGGCTTGATTCAGAAAGCGGTACTTCTTGACACGGCTCGCATTGTTAGGAGGTTCCTCTCTCTGGAGCCCTGACCGCCGGTAGCTTGGACCCTGTTCCCGATACCGGTGGGTTACTATTTTTTATATTTTTAAATGTTTTTATATTTTTTTATATTCTAGTATTTAAAAATGTAATTTATATGTATATAATGGAATAAAGGAAATAATAATAAAAAAGCCCCCACCAATACTAATTCTTTGGATGCTTTCATTGGAGTCTCATTTTCTAAAACTCATATATTACAATTCTGATTTCTTTATTTTCATCGTGATAAAAATCCAACAAAGTATTACTTACCAGATTGTTGAATGTTGAAGATAGTCCAGTGGTCACCATATGCGTTGCGGTCAATGACAGTCACCGCATCAGTGAGGACATGAGACGGCTTCGTGTTCGTGAAGTCGATGTAGGGTGCAGAAGTAAAGGTGATGGGGATGATGTATTTCGTGCTCTCGGAAGAAAAACCGGTATTGATGTTAAAACGACGCTGCAAGAATTAATTGAGATTAGTACTGAAAGCATTTACGATCAAAAGGAGACTAAATTATCTCATTTATAAAAATTATAATATATGTGCTACTCTTGAAGAATCTGTACCTGGTAGATGGTCATTTGTCCAGTGCTGTGGTTTATTTGGACATGAAGCACGGGGTGTCCAGGCTGTTCTGTCCAGCTATTGAAATAGTCCACGAAATTGAAGTCAGCTCCATAAGCACTGAAAGAACCGGCCGATCTACCTGCTAGGTCCAGGGCATTGAACAGGTCAATGGGTTTTGCTGTACTGAAATGCCTGCAAAAACGTTTACCATGTCTTATTTATGTTTTAAATTTTAATTATAATTTAACTATTAATCATAGCCACATCTAAATATTACTATGTTGAGCAACAACACTTGAGCTTAGCTATAATATTTCAGTCAAACTAATCAAACCGAAACCTTACTTGTCTCTCAGATAATTCCTGAGTCCTGCTCTATGAACAGTGGAGCCAAGAAGATGCTCAGTCATTCTGATGACAGCAGCGCCTTTGTTGTAAGTGATGGTCGAGAACATGGCGCTGACAGCGGCAGGGCTGCCAACACCAGGATTAGTCAGAGGTTGAGGGTTGTTGGAAGAGTCACTAAGCAGTGATGTATGCACTTGCTCGATGATGAAACGGGTAGCAAGACCCATATGTGTCTCAACCTGAAATCCAAAAGCACATTCAGAACTCTCCAAATATGCCAAATTATTTTACCAAAAAATCTAATAGAAAAACCTGAAGCGAAGTATTTTGTCTTAAATCGTAACGAGTCTTAACCAAGAACTTATGGATACATTTAATTTGTTATAAAAGGTATAAACACATTACGTACTGCGTCAGTCAAGAAGTACTGGTAGTATCTAGCAAAGCCTTCGTTCAGCCAGAGCACATCCCACCAGTCATTGGTGACAAGGTTACCGAACCACATATGTGCAATCTCGTGGGAAAGAATATAAGCGATGAGCTGCTTGAAATAACTGTTGGTCATATTTTCATCATACAACAGATAAGCTTCCCTGAAAATAAGAAAAATTACTACTAAGTACTATAATTTTTAATCGATGTTGTCAACCAGAATTACTAATCTCGTAAGCTATGTTTCATCTAAACTAAAAGATTCGATTTTTTGTATGTTTGTTAGTGACGCTTTAACGCTAAAACGGCTAAACGGATTTGGATGAAATTAGGCACATGGGTACACCATGACCTGGAGAAGGACATAGGCTACTTTTCATATTGGATCGCAGCAAAAGTCGCAGACAACAGCTAGTGTAGAATAAATGTAAAGACAGCACTCTTTCTTTTGTAAGCGTAGATAGGGCAACCCACCTATAAGTTAGTAATCCCCAGTTTTCCATAGCACCGGCTCCAAAATCGGGGATGGCAGCTTGCGTCATCTTAAGGTTGGCGTTTTGTGTATAGAAATTATATTGTGTGTGATCGTTCATCCAAGCCAGAAGATCCTGTCCGACTCTCTGGGCATAGTCTCCTTGACCAGTGGAGATTGCACCAGGCCTTGCAATAACTTCGTGCATCACAGCACCGGTTGTAGGTTCCTGAACAGCGTCATAATCAGCGACGATTAAAGCGAGCAGGTAGGTGGACATTACTGGGGTAGTATGGTAAATATCGTCATAGTAACCACTGCAGAACAAACAAAAAGTCTGTGTAAATAAAAATTGGCAAGTGTACACTTAAAATCAAAAGAAAACCATATTAGTATGTTGACTTACACGAAGTTTGTGTCTGGGGAGACTACGCTGCTCCGAACCCTAGTGTTAAACCAACTTTTGTATTCTGAGGAGCGTCTGATGGTCACATCGAAGGTAGCCTTAAAGCCGGGTTCATCATAACACGGGAATGCATAGCGAGCAGCGGTAGCTTGGAACTGTGTAGTGGCCATCCATCTGCAAATCAAATACTTATGAACTACCTTAGCAACATTCTAGATTCGATTTACAAGAAAATGATCTTTGAAAGAATAGCAATAAAAGTTTGTTTAATTATCGAACTTTTTACCTTATTGCTGTGTCAGTTCCGAGGTTCCTGTACCAACTATAATAAATACCGTACATATCATCGCGCATATTTGCGTTAAATTCAATAGTTAAAATGTAGTTAACAGGAGTCGCTGGATTGTACAACAGGACGCCATCGGTGACCGCTACATTTAAGAATTGGTATTCGGGCTGAAGGGAGTGAGTTATATTAAGATTAGTAGTTCCCTGGCTCAAGACTACATTGGTCACTGCTAAATGGTCACAGTGGATGACGATCTCTGTAACATTAGCTTGTGTTGCACGAAGAGTTATTGCGACTGAACCAGAATAACGAAGTGCTGAGAGGTCGATGTTCCAAAGCACTCTGTAGTTTGAGGGAGCGGTGGTGGTCGGTAGTCTGTACGGTGAAATAGAGTCTCTACTCAGCTCAACGTTATCGAAGGCATCGATATTCTCAAACACCTCGCCTTCGAAGCGTTCATCTCTGAAGATGGTATTTCTCGTCACTTGCACTGGTGAAATATCAGATAGTGCAGTTACGCAGACGCAAGCCAAGGATAAAACTACAAGTTTTATCGCCACCATCTGAAAGAAAATTGTAATGTTAGTTTATGAGTATTTCTGAGTGATGGTGTCGGGGCGGGGTTAAAACTTATATTAAGAGAAGTTTTTCAAGTTCAATATTAGTATGATTGGTAGCTTAACATTGAAATAACAAACAGGTATTCAAGTTAGTTATTATATACTCGTAGTACCTAGTTATACTATACACTACCCTTGAATTAGCATCAATTTTGAAGGTCAAACGATTAAAATTTACTTATTCTTGATGATTCCTGTAATTTGTATCTTCCTTTACTTTTTCTTATCTTATTTTTAAAAACTGATAATGTTCATTAATCATTATAAAAACATCGTTATCGAAATATCTTAATCTGAAGGAAATCAATAGAACGTAAAATTTCATGCTTAGGTTTGCCTTCAAACAATTTGATAAATTCTAGACCTAGATAATTAATGTGTATGATGCCTAAAGTTTTATGTATCACATATGTAAAAACGAGTACCTACATATTTTGTAGATAAATTGCCATTAAGAATCTACTCGTAAATTTAAACCAATTTTGACTCGCTTTGCTAAATTAGTTTCAATAGGCACCCTATCTTGTGATAATATGACGTCATCAACTCCAATCAATAAAAAAAATTGTGACGTAAAACTGCCATTCCGAAAGTAAACTATTTCACGAATACTTTTCTTACTGATACGTCCCCAATTAAAATTCTTGGAGAATTATACAAGTTATTGGGATTAGATTTATTCATAGAGTGCCTAAATAATGAGCCGCTTTGTACATTTGGACTGAACCAACTGATAACATTCAAATTTAAAGAATTTATACTTGCGTTAAGTTTAAAGACACATCACACTACGTAATTCGTAGCTTGTTTTTTGGTATTGATAGATCTCCAGCTAAACGTAATTATAACACTAAACACATCGAGGAAAAATGAAAGATAAGTAAAGATTTGATTAAATGTTCGAATTATTTGAAACTGGTTATTGCGTAAAATTATACTGTCACACTAACCCACGATCTAGCTCATCAAGTCACGGACTTGAACCATAAATTATTATCGTCTTTATGTGTGTTATCTTTAACCTTACCATTATCGTGTCTATTTTCATTCTAGACATTAAATATAGCAACTAATACAAATATGCGAACAAAAACAGCCCTTTTACTCAATCATTTAAGTACTGTAGTCGTATTTTTATTATATTTCACTTTCCTATAATATACCTAAAAAATTAACTTACCTTGGATACCAGCGACCACTGAAGCGGGCACTAAACCCGCAACTGGATTATTGTAATCAAATTATTGAAATATACACATCAATGCGTAATCACCAACGATATTGTATCAAGAATTATCAACAATATCATAATACGGAGATATTTTTTCGACAATTATCGGCATACTCGTATCTTTTATCTGAGCTGATTAGTGCAGTCAATCCGGTATTTAATTGAAACTATTACACAAAAGTTTGGAGTACTTATTTCATGTTATCTATAATTTCATGTGTCATATACATTCCGGAATATAATGGGGAAGGTTTTATATTGTGGGACTCATCATTCTGTTGCCCTTATCTCAATTCATTCATTCCACACTGCTCTGTTAGTCGTCATCTCGGTAATAGTGACTAACGAGAAAGATGATATGGCTAGAAATGGAGTGCCCTTTTTAGCTATCCACATTCACACTCAAAATTTTCCTCACGACATTATCCTCATTCTTCCGCATAATATGCTCATCTAGTGACAACCGTCTTTCTGGTTAGTCGTCGCATTTGTCATCATCATTATCCTACCCTTATACCATATTATGTGGAGTCAGCGCAACATGTCTGTGTCTTCCATACTTCTCTGTTAGTCGTCATCTCGGTAGTCACTCTCTTTCTAGCCATATCATCTTTAACACAATCCATCCATTGTTTCTTAGGTCTTCCTCTACTCGTATAGCCATCCACATTCACACTCAAAATTTTTCTCATGACTATAATTATCCTCATTCCTCCGCATCATAGCCCCGTACCATGACAACCGGTTTCTACATAACTTTTCAGCCATCAGTTTCACGTTATTGTTGAGTTTTTGTGGGTCTCAAAATCAAAACAATATCCTGAGCTATAAACAATACCGGTCCTGATTTACAGCCAATTGGGCTCACTAGTTAAAATTTTAATATTTGCTAGAGGTTTTCCCTTTTGCCCTTTCTTTTTTTCTGGCATTACCAACTTAACGTTTTTTTTTTGTATTTAGACAAGTTTGAGCTGATGAATACTTCAATGTGTATACAACGATTTCTTTCTTTTTGGTAGTAAAAATTTATTTATCTCTCAAATACATTGAAAACTATGTTTTTCTTTTTGAATTAAGAGGTATTTTTCAAATTTGTAAATGTGAGTACCGTGGAGTTTATTTTTATGTTATTATGAAGTGTGTTTGACTTGAAAGAGCATGGCAGCTGAGAGTATGTCATGCTCACACAAATGTCTCGTTGATGGTAACGCGAGTGTTGGATCATTCGGTTCCCTTTAAAATTTTGGATGGTGCTGATCTACGCGACATGTTCGTGAACGTGCGCCGCCCACCAATTGAGACTGGTCATCTTTTAACTGGCAGGGCTTATCTTTAATCTTTGTGTATTTGACTTGTTTTTTTACATTGGTCTCACATAAAGAAGCAACAAAATATTGTACCCAGGAGTTTGTAATGTCTTGATGTAAAAGAGTATTATTGGAGTTCTTGTCCGTTTTTCTCCATAGATATCTACGTTTTCGAATAGGCAACTAGCTTCAGCTTTCTGACTGACCGACCCTTAACAATTAAAAAGTGCCTGTAATTGGATTATTTAAAATAAATGCTTTGAGTTTGAGTTTTGAATAACTTACCAACTCTCTGACAATTCCAAAGTGCTTGTAAATGGTTTAATTGAAATAAAAGCTTTGAAGTCAGGTGCGTAATACTTACAACCGGCGTGCGTGTATGACCAGATGTATAAACGTTAACGAGGCAAAATGAGTATGTAAGGATCGTAGCAGGTGGCGTTCTGTAGTTTCTGCCTACCCCCATGAGAAGAAGGCTTGAGTTTATGTATGTATAGTATGTAAACGCTTTGAGTTTCAGTGCCTATTTTTAGAAAAAATAATAACGACAGTGCTTTTTACAAGCAGTGGTTATATGAGACTAGCCTTTGCCCGCGACTTCGTTTGCGTGCAGTTTCTCGTTTTAACATAAATAACATCCTATGGAACTCAGGGATAATGTAGTTTGCCATTAAGGGGACTACATGACCTAAACGCAAATTTATAATGCCTTAAAATATATGATCCACTGCAGTAACCAAAATCAGAAAAATATATGATATTCTTCTGGATACATGCTAGTTAGATAGAGTGTTGAAAACATAATACAATTAACTTGATACGATAGAAAAAAAACACGAAGATACCTCTAAAAAAATATTTTAACGATTAAAAACCACACTAATATACATGCAAACATTCAGATTTTTTGTCAGATTATTCTACAAGTAAAATACTAACGTAATTGTTTTAATGTTTTAGTCCAATGAATAGATTTTATGTAAATCCATAACTATTTCATATTTTGCCATAAATTACCAGGGTTGTGTCATCGCGCGTCTCTTTCTTTTCTATGCAATCCGACAGTGACCGCGCTTTAGCTCCTGTAAGCCTCTTAATGAAAGCATTTTTGGAATCGAATCGGTAGTTCCAAAGATAATATTCCTCTTTATGCTTAAAATTAGTATAGATTTTCAAATACGTCAGTGACTTACCATCGTTCAGCAGCCATATTCTAACAAAATAAAAAAAACTTCTTAGTAAAAGTTTTCGTCACTGATGAGTCTCGCTCTTTTCGGTGCATTATACTTACATAATTATGTCAACTCTCTCACTGTTGATTGGTTATGCCTTTATTTCTTTATTCAACGTGGCGACTTCCTCTTCTTTCCTATTAATTATTATAAGTTTCGAAATGCGGCTCCAGTGTACACTTCCTTTTTTTCTTCCAAAAACGATTGAATTCTTATTATATTACCTTGGTAAAAAAAGTGGCCAAGTGCGAGTCGGACTCGCACACGAAGGGTTCCGTACCACCGTAAAATATTTAGCACTATCAAACAAAAAACACCGAATGGAAACGTTTCTTCTATGGATCCCTTTAAGTTTTAACTGTATTTAAAATTTTATTATTTGTTGTCATAGCGGCCATAGTAGTGCATACTCTGTGAAAAGTGTCAACTTATTACGGTTCAAAAGATACAACCCTGTGACATACGGACGGAAAGCGGAGCCTTAGTAATAGGGCAGGTAGGCACCCTTTGGGTACAGAACCTAAAAAATGAGAGAAATGAGTCAATGAATTTATGAGAACCGTTTCTTAATCTTCTTTTTCTTTCTTTCTCTGTTTCTATTTTCATATTCTAACCTATGTCATAAGTTAGAAGAACTTTAATTAATGAAAATTACAAAACTTTATTTTGATACAAAGTAAATGAGCTTCCGTCAAAGTAACTTTAAAGATAACATTAGAAAATAATCAGTGGTTGGTCTGCTAAGTAACATATATCGCTGACTAAATTCGATAGTGGCACAAGACAAAATTCAACAATTTGCGAAAACGCACAATAATAATATTCGAAGACTAGATGATGGAATATAATATATTCCATAAAGTACAGTCAGAAAGAGCTAATTTTTGCACGCGCACTAGTCTTCGAATATTTATTGGGCGTTTTCTCAAATTGTTGAATTTTGTCTTGTGCCAGCCACTATCGAATTCAGTCAGCGATATTGTCATCAGTAATAATGATTAACGTTACGGCCAAACGAGAAACTACCGGCGCCATCTTTTATTAAAATTATAAAGTAATTGCCCACATTTACCGTTATCAATGATATTGTGTTAAAGGAGAAACTATATGATGACATTCAATTTTTTTATCACAATTTACGATCTAATGTAGACTTATTAATCTGGTTAGACAGATAGTCAGCTTTAGTATACAACACGGACATGATTAATAAATAAAGTGTGGAAGTTAAAGATCACACAGTATCTGAAAAGGCTATGACTAATTCAAAGCTTTCTGATTCTGAAATCTTTGTGACTATAAAATCGTTTTCACAGCGAGATGTCAAGAATTAGTTCCGAAGATGGGCTAAATAGACCCCTGCAGATCCGAGAACACGACAAAAGGTTTCTCTAAAAACGAAGTTTTCCATAAAGAAAGAATTCTACAGTCTAGCTAGAAGGAAGCTGTTGAGCCTGGTCGAGGTAAGAGTTGACGTATAGAAAATTAGAGACATTATCTGGAGACGAATGATGAAGAAGATACCTTAGTGCACAGCTTAGTCCAATTAAATCCCCAGCCGCATAGATGTGGAAACTGAAGGACCGTATTTATTCTCAGACCAAGTCCATAAATAGATAAAATATACTTTATTGTACACTAAAATCGTAACACAGTTCTTTTAAAATATTGCTTATTCTATAGATACAGATGCGGTCTTATTTCTAATAGCAATGTCTACCATACAATCACAGCGTTATTGAAAAATCAGGTGTCAGAAGCCGGGTTTTTAAATAGCTGCTGTGATTGGCAAGTTGGTTAGTGTTATTTAGTCACTTGTAATTGAAATAAATTTGACAGTCTGATACCTAATATAGCCGTACAAAGATCGTTTGGCACGTGCCCTAAATAGGGAATTAACGCTGTTATCTTGTATTTTAAATATTCATCGAAAAGCAATCGCACAAAATCAAAAGCTATTTATTCAAATTACATAAGACAGTCCCCCAAAACGTTCGCGCTTTTCCACTTCCTAGTACTTTAGCTGAAAAGAAGAGGCGCAACAAACTCCCCAGCAACAAACGTTTACCAACAACGCCTCCTTGTCATTGTCAGTCGAGCGCCAAAGATCCTTGAAGCAGTGTATTTGTGTTAATTAGCTTTTTAAAATCCAGGCATAATCCGTCTAGTCTAGCCTAGGTCATAATCTGGACATAATCCATCCAGTCAAGTCTAGGGCATAATCCGTCTAGTCTAGTCTAGCCTAGGGCATAATCCAGACATAATCCGTCTAGTCTAGTCTAGCCTAGGGCATAATCCAGACATAATCCGTCTAGTCTAGTCTAGCCTAGGGCATAATCCAGACATAATCCGTCTAGTCTAGTCTAGCCTAGGGCATAATCCAGACATAATCCGTCTAGTCTAGTCTAGCCTAGGGCATAATCCAGACATAATCCGTCTAGTCTAGTCTAGCCTAGGGCATAATCCGGGCATGATCCGTCTAGTCTAGGGCATAATCCGTCTAGTCTAGCCTAGGGCATAATCCAGACATAATCCGTCTAGTCTAGTCTAGCCTAGGGCATAATCCGGGCATGATCCGTCTAGTCTAGGGCATAATCCGTCTAGTCTAGCCTAGGGCATAATCCAGACATAATCCGTCTAGTCTAGTCTAGCCTAGGGCATAATCCAGACATAATCCTTCTAGTCTAGTCTAGCCTAGGGCATAATCTAGTCTAGTCTAGGGCATAATCTAGACATAATCCTTCTAGTCTAGTCTAGCCTAGGGCATAATCTAGTCTAGCCTAGGGCATAATCTAGTCTAGCCTAGGGCATAATCTAGTCTAGCCTAGGGCATAATTTAGTCTAGCCTAGGGCATAATCTAGTCTAGCCTAGGGCATAATCTAGTCTAGCCTAGGGCATAATCCGGGCATGATCCGTCTAGTCTAGGGCATAATCCGGGCATAATCCGTCTAGTCTAGTCTAGGGCATAATCCGGGCATAGTCCGTCTAGTCTAGTCTACGGCATAATGCGGGCATAATCCGTAGGTCTTAAGGAAACTGCACTCGGTAAAAAAGCCCGCGACTTGGCTGTCATTAAAATTATCAAACGTGCCTAAATTTTTATCATTTAATTTGGCTGATTACTTAGAATTTGATCTAGATAAGTATGGCTTACTAACTGATATTGTACGTAAAGATAATTTAATATCAGTTTAACGTCATTTTGAAATAAATAATTATTTAAATTGGCTATTATATCTTCTGTAGTTACATTTTTTTTTGGTGTTAAAGTGTAAAAGGCTCATAAGCAAACTGTTTACGAATGGTTGGCATGACAGTAATGAGTTTTAACTCCTATGGTGTCATTAGGTACTGGTCTTAATTAAAGGATTTGTGATTTTAAAGGTATATTGTTTTAAGAAAGAAGCAAGAGGATCTTGTAGCCGACCCTGTTAGAGTGTCAATCGAATGAAATAAAATCATTATCGGTTTGCAAACATGGGTATTTAGAACATAGATGTTTTAATATAAGAGTCCTCCGTGTTCTACCGACACATGGGCATGCAAATCATATTATTATTTAATTTACACAAATTTAAAGACATTACAATTTTAAATAACAATTACGAAAATAAAATAATACAAATAAAAAAATGTCACATTAATACAAGGATTTCATGTCAACAAGGTTACTGTAATAAAAAAACATTGAATAATAGCGTGTAAATCAGTCAGTGATTCATCATTAAGGAAGTCGTCAATTGTATAGTAACTTTTTTCAATTAATATTTCGTTTAGGTAATAATATTAGGTAGGTACTTTATTATAAATTCGTGGGAAAATACCAAAAAAACTTTTTTGCATTGCAGCGTGTCTGTACGGTTTCCAGTTGCAAACCGCTTGCTTCTAACGTTCTTCTCACGCACATATATATATTCTTCTTTTCTCGAAGGTAGGCACAGACTGTAAAAAAACTTGTCTTGACGTGACTTATATTAATAGCCATTCAGCAAAATTGTAGTGGGACTAACTTCCAAGGGTGCGAATGGAGTAACCATCTGCTTTTGAAGTGAAAACTTCTTTACACGCACTTTGCCCTCTTGTGACCGACCGTACATTGACCTTATGCATCGCTTTTGCATCTAAATACAAGCTCCTTATCGTAGACTGCCCTCAAAAAATGACACCATACCGCAAAACAGAGACAACCATTCCATGGTATGCCGTTCGTTAAAAGGGCCTGTTGATTTTCTTCGAAGTTGAATGTGCGGATTTACTCAGTTTTTACACAGTTCTTAAAGATGAGGTTTCCATGAGATTTTTTTGTCAATCACTATACCTAAGAACTTAGTTTTATATGTTTCCTCAATATCACAGCTTTGGTTGGTAATACTAACGTTTGGATTCTCGCAGCGTTGATGAAAGTGCATAACTTTTGTCTTACCTAGGTTTATTACTAAATTATCATTATGTAGCCAATTTATAATGTCACGTAAACAAGTACTGATGACATTTTCATAATTATTTTTATTTGTACACTTTATTATAGCTGTACTTTCATCTGCAAAGAGATCCATTTTGTTTGATGTTACTTTCGGGAGATATTTAACAAAGTGGCGGCCCTAGTACGCTACCCTGTGGGACGCCATATCTTATGTGCCTCAGTTTTAATACATAAATGGTTTCTAATTTAGTCTTTGGACATATTCTAGAAATTTCTCTACATTGAGGCCTATTACGTAAGTACGATACTATCACCTGCAGAATTTTCCCTCTTATACAATAACTATGTAATTTTTGTAACAGAATCTTATGATCCACATAATCAAAAGCCATCTTCATTGGTCATGTCAGTATAAATTGCACAGACAGGATTTCTCTTATCTACAGATGACATAATATTAGCTAATAGATCAAATACTGCCATATTAATCGAGGTATTCTTGCGAAATCCATCCAATCCAACATTCATGAGATATTTATTTCGTTTACGTGCTTGTTTTTTTGTTTTTTTTTTTCGGAAAACATAATCTATATAAAAGAAAAATCGTCCATAAAATATACAAAAGTTTCAATCAAACAACTCAGCCTATCATAGTCCATTGCTGGACAATCTTCTCTCAAGCTGCGTCACAAGCACCCAGTCTGTCCCAGCCACCTTTTTAAGATGGACTCCCATAGTTGGTACGAGAAAGCACTGTCACCATTCCAACTTCTGTCACCAATCAGTGTTGCTGTGTTCTGATATAAAAGATACACTGCACTGTTCCTTCATGCCCACTAAAATACAGTTACTGTGATACTCGATAAAGAAAAGTACTTGTTTATATAGGTACCACTAGTGTTAATAATTTTATCCAGAAAATCCTGAAACCTTAACACTATCATTAGAATTTACCAGTGCGCAGTGGCTAGTGATTGAACCTCGCATCGCTCACTTCAAACCGCTGAGCCGCTTATATTTTCCCTATAAAGGTTTAGATATTTATGTACTGCTATTTGCGGTTGGTCAAAGTTCTGGTCTAGTGGTTACAAACACTACTGCTGAGCCGGGTCCTGGGTTCGATACCCAGGCCGCCCAAGTGTTATTGTGTTTTTTCATCAAGAATTTCTCAGTATCAGCCCTGAGTCTGGATTTTTGCCCGGTTGACGGTAATAAGCTCGCCCCTATTACATGGGACTTAAACATAACTGGTGAAATGTGGGTGTACTATAGGTACACCTCTGCCTAACCCTTCTGGGACCCAGGCGTGGTTTTACGATATCCAAACCAACTGCGATGCCTCTGGTATCGCAGATGTCTATAAACGGTGGGGATCATTACCATCAGATGGATGGCCTCTATGTTCGCCACCCAATGATGTAAACAAAAACAAGAAGTATTATATGCATATGTGCTTACCTATACAGCGTATATCAGAAATGTGTTGTCATATTTAAGGGTACATACAGACCATCAAGGTGAACTACTTTCTCCATGGTACCAACATCGTAATCTTGAAAAAATTATCAGGTGTTCCATAAAAAACTTCAATACCTACTCTACCCAAATGTATGGGACGGTTGATTACTCTACACCCTTAAATATCACCCCACATTTCTGATACATCCTGTATATCAATGCCAGAATTAAAAGAAAATGTAACGATTTTTAATAATTTTTGATGTTAGGCACTGTAAATTAAGTTAAATAAAACACCACTTTTATAAACCACATATTTTTATAAACTTTAATTTACGTAAGTTATTATAAGAAATAGAGTTAAATAGTACAAAGTTTAGGTTTTATTTACATACAATTAACTATCTAAGATAAGTTAATAAAAATGTTTTCTTTTAAATATTAATTTAGATTACAAATTCTTGTAAAAGCTTTCGTGAAAATTATTGGAAAAGAAATAGGTTTTATTTTTGACAGTGCGCTGATTAATTGGCCAATAAATTACTGCAAACAAAAACAGAGCCAAGGCAATTAAAAGCCTATAATGGATGGATAAGTGAATTGAAACGATCGAACGATGTATAAGTCAGTTGAATTAAAACTATAAATGATGTGATTGGCCAAGCCGCTGAGTGTATTATAATATTCCTGTGAAAAAACGCTTATAAGTGTTATGCAGTTTCTTTTTTCTTGAAAAACTTAAGACTAGTTATCAGTAGACAAATACAACAACAAATACGCAGCGATTGATAAAATGTATGAATGCAGCTTTTAGATTAAATTGTTATCAGCTACAGAACGTGCTCAGCTAATCTAAGATCGCAATCAGCTTTAATAATGATTAATCAATAAAAGATCAGGAAAACAAAAAAAAAAACATGAAATAAGAGTAAATTATTTCAGTTGAAAAAAAACTGTTGTTTTTAAAGCTATTCTGAAGCAAAAAGTAAACCTAAATGCTATCGGCAGGTAACGTCAGAAAAAACACTGAAATGAGCTAGATGTAGATGGCTCAAGCTCATCTTTTAATGAGTCAAGATCTCCAAAAGATGAGCTCGTGCCATTTATATCAGGCCCTGTTGCTATGCATTGAAATATGAATGCAACACAACAAATATGCAAGAAGAAAGAATACACTTTAGGCCGCAGACATTATTCAAATTATGTCATTGAGTTTTGGGGTCCCACATATTTTTCCGTACCACCAAGGTCACTGGACATAAACGTGCTTAGTAGCCACCAAGAGTCAGCAGCACGTTGTATATCATTGTTGCACTTAAGTGTATTTTTATGCAAAATTATAAATCAATTCAATTAGGCTTTCTGACAATCCAAGATACCATTCTTTCCGATAGCCTAATCGTGGCGTCGTGTGATCTGCAAGTCACAAGTACAATAAACACAGTTTCATTGAACTGCGTTTAGAAAATTCTCGGTTCATATGTCGCAGATTCTAATCCTATATCTGACAGTCTCTCAGAGCTAAATAAACACAGATTAGATCTATTGCATCATTTTTTTCTTATAAATACCTAAAGATAAACAATTCATAATAATATTGACTTAATATTTGGCTGCAAAACAGTTTTTCATATCTAGGTGTCAGTATTGCAAAAGATCATAATTCCACTGGTTAGTGTCCACATAATATGGAGGAAGACTAGATACGAAACTCACGTTCCGTTGCAAATGCGGTGTTTTAGCATGCAATCCATTTTCCTCTAGCAATGTAAAATTATACAAAAAAAATCCTTTTGATTTGAATACAATACTTATACTTAGGTACATAGATTTGACTATCCATAACAAAATGTACTGAAATATTATTAAAAGACGGCACTTTAAAACTGTATTGCAGATGTCAGAGAAAGATAACGCTATATGTCATGTATGCGTTAGAAAGAGACCTTCCTCTGAGTTTAGTGCCATTGATAAATAATATTCCTGTCCTTTAATGCCCGATTCCTAAATCCAATAATGATTCATTTTGCTTACCAATCGTAACCTTAAAAAGAAATTCTGGAGGCAACTTTTAAACGCCTAAACCTATGAAATGTTTCCTTAGCCAACCTAAAGAAACTACGCTACGATATGGCGAAGATGCAAGTTAATTTTAACCCCCAACCAGATCATTAGGAATCAGGCATATTACTGTACATTAATGCTGTCATGATCTTGACTATTTCAATCTAGATTATTCAGAGTTTACTTTAACTAGCTGTTTGGTCTGCCGCCCTCAACCAGTCGACAATGGTGTGATAGTTTCGTTCCCTCCATTGCACGTTGGACGAGATGGTCTCCAACACTTGCTGAACCGGTCGACCCAAGTCGCTGCAGGATTCTGTGACGAATCTTTTCAGCTGTGGGCAAGAATGAAATAGTATTTGTAGAATAAATGAGTTCCTTAAGAAGAAAAACTCAACGCCTTGCACAGGCAAAATATTTTTTTTGCTCTTCTTTTTAAATAAAGAAATTAAGAAAATACATTTCTTTCGCACAGACTGAAATACACACAATACATTTTGCTAAATAAATACAAATAACTGTATTACGTTTAAAAAAAGGAGGAATGCGTGTGTTGGAATATAGGAAACATATGTCAGACCATACAGGCCAATTTCCATAAAATCTGTGTGTAATATGGCTATACCCAGATATAAATGAAATTGACCTCTAAACATACAACGACAAACATGACGTGACAATACGTGAACGCTATGTATATGGCTTACCAATATTTTTTTTTTTAAACGTTGCCCCACTCTAGGAATTTCTCCTGTATTGTGGGTGCGTTTACAAACATTTAAACTCACATAAACAAACAGCCAGACCCGGAATTGTCATGTGCAATAGTCCTATACATATGATAAATGATTTTATTTCTGTTAGTAGGTTTGTACAAACACTTCGCGACAAGCGGTGCTTTTGTGTCGTGTGCGATTCATACGTCAATCATATTTTTTATACTAGATGAGGTCGGCGTTTCCTATCTGACGTTTAATAAGAAGAAATGCCAAACAAACTCAGAGGTCACAGTCTCTTTTAAAGTCCAGACATAATCTTGGTCAGATCATGTGAAGACCATTATCATGTTAAGATTGTTTCTAGCATAATTGAATTGTGCATGAGTTCTGGCTGTGCTTTTTTATTTAAATAAACTTCATGTTGGTAAATGGTGGAAAAACCATAACAGCTATAAACATCACGCTGTATTCCAAGTTTTTATACCTTATTACCGCCTTTCACTAACACTATAGGCGACACCTAAATGAATACCTTAATAAAAGCTCCCTGTTGGATTTTCAACGCTCGGCTAAGCGCGGAGAGTTGAAAATCCACAAGTGCAAATAATATTAAGGCGGCCATTAAGATGTTTCCTGGTGTTATTTGGTGGTAAAAACGGGCATTAGTTTCCGTTTACGTTACGGAAAACCCACAATTGTTAAAAGTTATATAGGTAGCCTTTGTAATAAAGCCACGACATACCATTCATATCTCATTTGGATAACACACTTTTGCTACACAGATGGATGAAGATTAACCCTGCTCATTCCATAGTGACTTACATGACACATCGATCATAATACGATTAATTTTATTCTACTGATCTGCAATAAGATTTTTTGATGTGATTATCAAACCATGATAAAACAAATGAATCATTCTTATTGAAGTTACCGGAACAGACAAATTTATCGCTGACAAAATAAATTCTCATCGAAATTCTTTCATGATGATTAATTTGGTGTTGGGGGCTTGATACATATCACTTAATTAATATGATTAGTCTGAACGAAACAAACTCCAGTAAAAGGTAAATAAAGGTACAAGGATTCTTAAAAATAGCTATTCGGTAAATTTTGACCGAAACAACAGTTTTTTTTTTTAATAGCCCACCAAGATTTTCAGCTCTAGGGGGGTCTAGAATCAAGTGCTGAATTCATGGTTACAGTTTGCGCGTTGATGTCTCTGCCACCCTGTATAAATACTTAAGTAGAATTTATAAGCTTAATTGTACAGTAGGCCGCACATCAGTAGTAACACTGATCTTGAGCTGATCTAGAGAAGAACAGTTCTAGGCGCCAATTCCCCCTATGCGAGGTTGTGCAGGGTTGTAAATAGCTGCAGTGATCAAATCGATTTGCACTTTGAAAGCTTGGGCAAATTGAGAGCCAAGTTTCTTAAGTACCTACCTTCCTAAATAGATCAATCAGCCTTTCATTGCTTCGCTTAGAACGAGACGTGTTTAAGTACCTTATATTGTAATATTAATTATTTAGACCTTTAGATAAGTAATTTAAAACTAGATTAATGTTATAAATTTATATACAACTTCTTTATGCATGCGGAGTTTACCTGTAAGTGATTGTTGCACTGTTTCATATACATATTGCATGTTACCTTTAGGATGTATCCAGTGTAAACAATCGTTGGTGAACCAATAAATAATGGGTGCTAATTAAAGCAGCTTCTTTAAAATGTCATTCTCGTCTTCAAATATATTTAGAAAGAAAGAAAAGAAAGAAAAATAGGTTTATTTGTCACATAAACACGTGCATACAAAAAAAAAATTGTTCAGGTAACAATTTAATAAAAAGAAACAAACAAACTAGATCTTTATACCGTTACCGGTTTATTTCGTTGTCTAATCAATTAATAGCTCAGTGACGAACTTTTAGCGTCTAATAAATGGTTTTCAAGCGACCATATATTGTAAAACGAGCTACTGTTAATATAACGCAGCATGGTGATAATTCTTAAGCAACGTTATGGACCAAGTAATAAATAGGGGCATTATTCATAATGCCCGCGCATTGTGAATAATGACAAGCGTAGTCGACGGAGCCCCGCTTCGCGGGGCTCCTACTTCTGGGTGGTTTAAAAACAAATAACCACGAAGGGGATGGCGGGGTCTGAAGGACCCCGCCATTCCCTTCTAACCTAACCTGTCCGAGTCGGGGTGCCCTAAGTACTGAGCTCGCTTAGTAGCTCACTTACAACATTAGTCACGGAGTTATCAATTCAGAAGTAAATATATTTATCGGTAGGTCTGAGTCATACTAATTTACGTTCGTAAATTGACGCTGGTTTTTTGATATTCTGTTGGAATAGTAAAGATGACGAATTAATATAATTGAACCTGTTCTATTAACTCGTTGCCTACATATAAAAAAAGACGCTAGGTTGCAGGCAGGGCTTGAAATACCGTTAAAAATATGGTATCGTTACAGCCTTTTGATGCAGGTATCGTTACCTAATATATAACGTTATAATATTTAACGTTATATCTGGCACATTTTACCGTTAAATATACGTAACGTTAAAACATACACTATCGAAAATTTTACCGTTATGAGTTAGTTTTGTTACCGTCGCTCTCGTCCAACCGCAAAAGAATCTCAGACTACATCGACGCTAAGAATTGCGTGTTTAATATTATTTTTAATCGACTTCAAAAAAAGGACGAGGTTCTCAATTTGACTGTATGTTTTTACAAGCTTTTATTTAGTTTCATCTGTCCCGATGTTTGTCTGTAATAGAATCTTGCAAGTTAAATTTGATCCACTTTCCGGCTGCCGATTGAGCTGAAATTTTGCATGCATATGTGAATCGAATGACAATGCAAAATTATTATTACATGGAGCTGATCTGATGATGGAGCTGGAAGATGGCCATAGGAACTCGGTAATTAAACGACACAAACCAATCGAGTTTGGGCTCGTATGATTCGTCTTGACGAGTACTTTGGTACTAGATGGTAACCAGGGTCTGGTGATGGAGCTGGAAGATGGCCATAGGAACTCAGTAATTAAACGACATAACCCCATCGATTTAGGGCTCGTTTGATTCGTCTTGACGAGTACTATGGTGCTAGATGGTAATCAGGGTCTGATGATGGAGATGGAAGATGTCCATAGGAACTCAGTAATTAAGCGACATAACCCCATCGAGTTAGGGCTTGTTTGATTCGTCTTAACGAGTACTATGGAGCTAGATGGTAACCAGGATCTGATGATGGAGCTGGAAGATGGCCATAGGAACTCAGTAATTAAGCGACACAATCGCGTCGAGTTTGATTCGTCTTGATGGGTGGACCGTTTTTGATGGGTGGTGAGTGATGGTGGTTTGATGGAGGTGGTTATGCGACCCCATCTTTGGGAAAATAATTTCGTTCGTTCGTTCGTTCCGTTTGTAATGAATGTGGATTCTGTCTTTGATTAGATGGATTAGATGGATGACCCAGTGCCAAGGTGAGCACGTGCCGAGGGTGTATAAACATGTCATATCGCTAACGTTGCGCCTCAGAGTACCAGGGCGAACCCTGTTGTACTGAAGCCCGTAACCCCCTACGATGGACCTCAGGGGGGGATGGACCGTTTTTGTCCTATACTCGTGGGAACAAAATGATAAAATAATAAATCTTTCCGTTTTTATCACAGACCCAATTTTTTTATAATTAAAGCGTGTTATAATGTGGTTGCAAAAGAAAAATAATTAAGGTGTAATAAGCTAAATGTTCTTTAATGATCCATCAAAATGTAACACGCTTTTATTTATAAAAAATTGGGTCTGTGATAAAAACGAAAACATTTAATACAAGGTGTAAAATTTTAGGGTTAGGTTAGGGTAAAAATATATAATTATGTAGGTATGTACGATATGGGATTATTGTGACGTAGACGAAGAAGATTAATTATCGTTAAAGGTTGCAATGTAGGTACCGATACAATGGTATTTTTCATATCAAATTTAAATTATTTTTAACTTTTTAGTTCTTTTTATTAACAAGTAACAAAAGCTTGTTTTTATAAAGTTTTTGTTTTCTTTGAATTTTTTTAATATCTATTAGCTCAGACGTTTTTTATAGGTGAGCAGTCTTTGGTATATCCTGAATACTACGTATTTTTTCCACTTAGTTTATATTGATGATGTGTTAATAATTTCCTGTCACTGTACGAAAAATCGTAGAATATACATAGGGATTATTCGGATTCGTCTAGGGATAATCTATAATTAATTAAATTCATAAATTAATTAATTTAAATCTCTAAACTCATCACCCACTGCTGCAGAGTCTTTACTTAAGGAAAACGTTCCTGTATGTGATTCTGAATTTCATTTCCAATATGTCACCTGCAAAGATATAATTAAAACCTTTCACACATTAAATGTTAAAAAGACCGCAGATCTATGGGGTAATTCTGTGGACGTTGCTGAGTCCATAATAAACATTGTAGCACCTACTTTAGCTGTTATTTTTAATAATTGTATTGATCGTGGGTGAGTTTCCTGATCTTATGAAAAACAGTAAAATAATACCGTTATTTAAATCGGGTAGTACATCAGACCCTACTAATTATAGACCTATTTCAGTACTACCTACCTTTAGTAAAATTTTTGAAAAACTTATTTTGAATCAAATGCAAGGATTTTTTAATAATCACAAATTACTGTATAACAAACAGTTCGGTTTTACGAGGGGACGTTCGACTACTGATGCCGGAGTTGAACTTTTAGGACATGTTTATGATGCATGGGAGGACAAATGCGATGCTTTGGGAATCTTTTGCGATTTGCCCCAAGGCATTCGATTGCGTTCTTCATGAAACATTGATAAGGAAACTGCACCACTACGGAATCCGAAACGCCGCTCTGGATCTTCTTACTTCTTACTTAAGTGATAGGATTCAGAGAGTTGATGTTAATGGAAAAAGATCACCCGGATCGGTAGTAAGAATGGGGGTCCCCCAGGGCTCAATTCTTGGGCCATTTTTATTTCTTATTTATATAAATGACTTGCCTTACCTCATAAAGGATAAACATGATATAGTGTTATTTGCAGACGACACTTCACTTTTATTTAAACTGAAACGTCAGCAGCTGATTACTGACAATGTAAATAGCGCCCTTGCAATAGTAGTTAACTGGTTTAATGTTAATAACCTACTTCTTAACGAGAAAAAACCTATATGTATTAAGTTTACGCTACCTCATGTTAATCAAGTAGAAACTAGTGTTCTCATATAGGGTGAAGTGCTGAAACCCGAAAATACCACAGTTTTCTTAGGCATAACTTTGGATACCAAGCTTCAATGGGGCCCCCACATAGATAAATTGTCAAAAAAGCTTAGCTCTGCAGCATACGCCGTTAGAGAAATTCGTGGTTTAACTGATTTAGAGACAGCCCGTTTAGTATACTTTAGTTATTTTCATAGTGTGATGTCGTACGGTATTCTGTTGTGGGGAAATACCGCCGATATCCAGACAATTTTCGTTTTACAAAAAAGGCCAATTCGTTCTATCTATAAATTAAGTCCCAGACACTCCCTCAGAGATAAATTTAAAGAGATTAATATAATTACTGTGCCTTCTCAGTATATTTATGAAAATCTTTTGTATGCACATAAAAATATTAATCTGTTTAAAAAATACAGTGATATCCACAATATAAATACTAGAAACAAACACAAATTTATTGTTCCTACAACCAGGCTCAAGAAAATAGGTGGCTCGTTTAGATGCCAATGTATACGTTTTTATAATAAACTTCCTAGCCATATTCAAGATCTAAGCTTTAATAAATTCAAATCTTTAATAAAACGGAAACTATGCCAGAAAGCCTATTATACTGTGAAAGACTATATTGAGGACAAAAAGGCTTGGGATTGAGCTGCTCCAATAAATTTACACGGTGAATGTTAATTTTAATTTGCTAGCTATTTTAGACATGAATATTTACTGTAAAAGTATTATATTATTTTCATTATTGAGAATATTAGGACTATGTGGGTCATTGTTTCAGTTATATTCTTGATCTGGCAGTTTAAGTAGTTTATGCGGCCTACCCAAATGTCCTTTCTTTGGTATTGTTCGTCGAATCGTTGAGCTCCTTAAGTTCTGAGTTGAGCTGCACGGTTACTGACAAATGCGTGCACTGACTGGACAGGTCCACTTAATCTGTGTGGTTCTTTCCTCAAAAGACCATTTCAGACACCAATCTACATGGTTCTCAAACATTATGTCCGATTTGTTATATACACATTGGCATTGTTGAATTTTATATACACAATGACATGAGTATTTACTTGTAAAGTATTATGTTATTTTAATTATTGTGAATGTGAGGATTATGTGGGTCATTGCTTTTTTTTTCGCAGTTAATTTTGATCATGATCTGGCAGATTGAGTAATTTATGTGGCCTACCCAAATGTCCTTTCTTTGGTATTGTTCGTCGAATCGTTGAGCTCCTTAAGTTCTGACTTCCTGAGTTGAGCTGCACGATTACTGACAAATGCGTGCACTGACTGGACAGGTCCACTCAATCTGTGTGGTTCTTTCCTCAAAAGACCATTTCAGATACCAATCTACATGGTCTTCACATGATCTGACCAAGATTATGTCTGGACTTTAAAAGAGACTGTGACCTCTGAGTTTGTTTCGGCCTTTCTTCTCAGAGTAGTCAGATAGGAAACGCCGACCTCATCTATTTTAAAAATATGATTGACGTGTAAAAGTGTTTGTACAAACCTACTTACAGAAATAAAATCATTTATCATTTATCATTTATCTCTGGGCTCCAGCTGTACTATACTTTTTGGGACATATAGGTAGGCACGTATAATATAGATAGGCAGTTAGACATATCCGGATAGATATGTTTTATACCAATTGTGCATAGGTTTATGATTCAATACAAATAATTCATTTTATAGTCAGGTATTTTACATTAATAATAATAATAATAATAAGAAGTGTGAACTATAACAGTATTTACTAGTGATTATTAAAATTACGGAAAAGGTTTAGGAATAAATAAATCAAAGGCAATTTAAGTTCCAAAAAATATATATATCGGACTTCAAAGTGATACATTAATCTTTAATGTTGAATTAGTACTTAATTAAAAAATAAAACCTTAGTTGATAAAATAATTGTTTTTTTTTTATGTTCCTAAGGTAATCATTATGGTTATAAAAATACAATAAATTTACCACCTATAATGAGGGTTCGGAGTTGCTCACCAGCCCTATTTAAAAAAAACTGCTTGTATAATAACATTTTTAATCAGTAGCTCAAAGCTACTTATTAAAAATGGTTAGTATGTACCCGAACGACGGCGACAGTCGCACGAATTCAAGTGGTTGTCTGTGAAATAACATTATTTTATTATAATTAGTACGAAATGAAAAGAAAAATATAAAAGTATGTCACTATTCTAACGAAATCCTGCGTTACATCTTTATAGTTACAGTTGACTGCATGGTAATAACATTTTGACCTTGACCTGGCTTAGCGCGGGGCGTTTCATAAGAATAAGAGGCCAGGTTATAGGTAGGTATTGTTAGGTGTCATCGCCATGCAGACTATCATATAGAAAATCGGCACTGAACTACATAGGTACAGATAATAATTAATTATTTTAAAACTTACCTTTATTTTTTTTCTACACTCTGGCACTAAACAAGTTGAGGTGTTGTCATCATTTATTTCAATATATCTATAGATGAAATTTCTTTTCGTACACCTCATCTTGCACTTTTCGTAATCGTGACTTTTAAGTCACGATTACACAAGAACACAACAACACAAACAAGAACACAAGAACTAAATCAGTTGTAGTAGCTAATCCAAATTGAAGTAATAATTCGCGAGCGTATTCTGTAAGCGCGTGCGACTGCTGTGAGAGATAAGAAGACGACAAACAAAATGGCAACAGCGCCGACAGCGTGTGAGAGGGGCGTGCGCCGGCCGCCTTAGAGAAAACGGCAACGTCACATCAAATAACCAAAATAATACCGGTAACAGTTACCGCTATTTTTACAATAACATAAAAAATACCGTTACTTTTTAACGCAATTTTTAACGTTATTATTATGTTATGCTACTAAGTAACACTACCAAATCGTACCGATATCCAGGTATCTCTACGGAAATACCGTTACTTAACGTTACTTTTAATGTGAATTGGTAACGTTTTCAAGCCCTGGTTGCAGGTGCTAAAGAAAACTTTTGTTGCCGCACATATAATTTCCCATAAATAATTAATAAAATAATCTAGCATATTACGGAGTTTCTATAGAATAAGAGGCCAGCTTATACATACTGGTTTGGTTAACACTGACGTGTGACCTACGGTAGCTACACCATAAGAAAACATAGATTACTAAATTTTAAAGGTGCAATGTTGCCTTGTAGCTCGTGGCAATATTTACAAGACAACCTCTGGTATAGTATGAGTATCGAAAGTAGCGAAAAAGTTGGTAGAAGAGGGTGATATTGGCATATAACAGACTTACCTCCTCATATTCATGTTCCTGATTCAATCGTCTGGTCACGAGCTTAACGATCAAGTTGATAGTAGATAGTGATCCAACACTGAAACAATGTTATAAAAATGAAAAATAGAATCAATGTTTGCGCTACTGCCGAGCATGAGGTCCTGGGTTCGATTCCCGGGTCGGGCAAAGTGTTATCGGGTTTTTCCATCTGGAATTTCTCGGTAGCAGCCCGGAGTCTGGATTTGTGCCCGGTTGATGGCAATAGGCTCGCCCCCTATTACATGGGACTTAAACATAACTGGCGAAATGTGGGTGTGCTATAGGTACACCTCTGCCTAAACCTTCGGGGAATACAGGCGTGATTTTATGTTATATTAGAATCAATGTTTTTAAATGTTTTGAGAATAAACCTATGAAAAGTTGAAAATAAGTCCTGTTACATCAATATGTAGGGCATATAATGTAGGTACATAACAGTGTACAGCGTATAATGTTACAACTATTCCATTCCAACGACCTAACAAGGCTAGGTTAGGTTAGTCAGTAAGAGTCTGACAGACCCCCTCCACCCCCCCAGGGCGGAGGATATTAATGAGAACTTTCCACACCAGATCAAAAAAGATGCAGAAAGCAGAGAACCCGGTGTTTAGGGTTCCGTACCTCAAAGGGAAAAAAAGGAACCCTTATAGGATCACTTCGTTGTCCGTCCGTCTGTCACTCTGTTAAGATCCTCTTTCTCAGGAACGCGTGGAGGTATCAGGTTGAAATTAATATCAAATACGTAAGTCTATGGTCGCTTGGATCTTTAAAAAAAATCAAATAAAAAATACGGCCATTTATGCAACATATTTTGATACCTAAAATCATGAATTTTGGCAAGAAGCAAGGTCGCACAGCACAAGTAAAGGAAAAAGTCCGAAAATCGTTAATTAGTAGTTTTATCACTTAAAAAAATTCGATTACAAACTTACATTTGTAGTTGGAGAATTGACCGTGACGTATATCGATGTATGGGAGCACATATTTTTCAATTGCAATGTTTAGTTTGTTTTTGGGATAAAGTCATCCCAACTACTAAAAACTTAATTGTGCGACACGCACTCGGACAGTTTTTTTTTAATAAAAATCTGCGGTCTGTGGTTACATATTGAAATGAAAATATGAAATGAATTTTTTGTCAATAAATAAATGATAATAAGGGAAACCTATTATTTTTGAAATAAGATCTAACTGAGATTAACAATGTCAATTATTGTTCTACAGATGCTAAGCGCTTTGAAAGCGATGAAAATCTTGCCAGTAATAGCACGATATTAGCAAGACTAGGCGTGCAGGCTTTAAGACTACACGCCTAGTTTTGCTAAAATTCAAAGTGAAATTAAATCCACTACAAGAGCATGCATTAGTCACCAATGTTGGTGATGAGCAAGTGACAATGTTGGTGATGACGTCATTAGAAATCTGAATGCAGCTGAAGCAAAGACTATTGCTGAGGATGAAGTCTTCCAATTTCAAATCCAATACTTACAATGATCGAAGTCTCTGCCAATTGGCTCTAATGTAGTTGAACGCGATTGGTTGTCCTATTGCAGTGCCTGCAACTGCAGAGAACACTCGAACGATGTCCTGCTTTCTGATGCCGCTGTCGTTGCGCAGTGACATCTCTAAGTACCTGAGGAGTTTGGAAACAAATAAATTAATGATACGTTACAACTTAAGAAACTGTCGGTGACTTCTCAATAGTAGCGCGCGGAGTATGGATCTATTGCATGATATACATATTTTCCAACCACTTCGGAAAATACAAAATACAGCTGTTGTTATCTAAAATATTTTCATGAATTAAAGTATTAATATGATGCGGAACAGAGACCACAAACGTGTCAATAAGATCTCAATGTTCACTACATTGAGACTTCTGATCTGTTTCAGGGGATTGGTAGATGGAAGTTTAAATTCTTGCTGCTCCTGTGAGTGGTTTAGTCCTTGTTCAAGCACCACATTTTTTACTCCCGACCATGTTGAACCCCTAAATGTATAATAATGAACCTGATGTATGCATGATGTGTGTGTGTGCGTGTATGTAAGTGTATAATGTGTGTGTTGTGTGTGTAATGTATGTGGCTTTAATTTTTGAATGTCTTTAATCCACGTTCAACCCTCAATGGACAGTAAAACACAAAAGTTTTTCTCATCTACCCTAAATTTATTGCTATTAGCTACATTTTTAAAGTCTGCATATCCTCTATTTGCCTTATATTTCTGCCGTTACTTTGAAATACAAATGAGTTTATTCTATCTATAGCTGAATAGCCAAATAACTGTTTTTCTTTTACTTAGAATATTGATACTGATAGCTAAACTTGATAAGTGCCTTCTTAACCACTACATGAATGTTGCAATCAGAAGGTAAGTATCAATAAAAATGGCATCTTTCTTTTTTCGGGGCGAACTTTCAAATTTTCCCGGGCTTTGGGGATAATACCGGGGAAAGTTACATGTCCCTCATTCCAAGTCCGCGTACAGGCAGAATTCGTTTTTAATCCGTGCGAGCAGAAGTTTTAATAAACTGTCTGGTGAACATGATTTGGATTTATTCAATACCAGTGTTTCTCGGCTTAAGCATTGGTTGGTGAAAAGCTTCTTTACAGAAAAGTATTTTTTTGCATCTAAATTATTCTTAGTTTGTATTTGTCAATCGTGTAATTTCCTAATTTATGTTATAGGTATTTTGTACCAACCTTTACTCTTTTTTGGTTTTCTAATTGTAGTGTTTATCAGGGGAAACTTGTAAATGGCCTTCAATTGCATATTATTTAGGAATACAGTATAAGTTAGCTGTAAGTTTCCCGAATAAAATAAAATAAAATAAAGTGGGACTTTTATGCTACTAAAACCACCCCGGTGAGCAACATCTGCACATAGAAAGGGCACTGTTACCTTTCAAAAGACCAATTCGAAACCATGCAATACCTGTTAGGGCACATCTCTGGGGAGACTGTAAAGGTGTCTCCCCGAAAACAAAGTGTGCATGGCAACACGTGACCACTAAGCACCGTCTTCCCTGAGGTCACTTAGTGGGTGGACAGTCCCCACTCTGAGCACCCACGACCCCAAATTCCCGCCAGCCTTAAATGCTGCAGGTCGTTTTAGGCGTCGAGGCGGTTGCCTCCCCGGCGCCTTCTTCTTCGAGTGGTATCAGCTCTCTCACGATCCCGCTCCGCAGCCTCCTCCTGGACCATCATAGTCCCACAAAAGGAGGCCATTTGTCAATATACATACCTATGCAACAACGAAGGTGATCTGGTACATCCAAGCACAGAAAGCAGTCGATGTCGTTCGGAAGGTGCTGTTGCCACTCTGAACCTCTCCCATGCGAAGGTCCATTCCCTGACGCCGCCAGCACGGACTCCCACACAGTAGACTATGCCGCGGAGGTCTACGTGAATCCTGAAATGCAGGAAGTCTTATTATAACCAGCACTAGGGAGGGCCAATACTGATGCCTAACCCATTAAAATAACGACCACAGGTAACTATGATTGATTTAGATTTATAATAATTATGTATAAATACGAAACAGAATATACGCAAACTAAATTAAATGGTTTCGAGTTTTAATTTTGCCATAACTTTACTCCGGCTTTATTATTATGAAGGTGGTATTAATAAAATGTTACATAAAATTTTCTTGACCAATAAATAAATAGGTGTTATATAAGACAAATCTCAATTAGCATAATCAGCATATAATGTTCCTACTGCAGCGGGCTTAGCATGACGCTATCTATCTCTTCGAAGAATAGAGACGGCTATACCCATACAAAGTGACGTTTCGTTTCTCTATTTTTGACATCGCACCGTAAAAATCCTTCTAAAATCTGTCATTTTGTCTTCCGTTTCTGCCAATCGTTGTCTAGGTCCTTTTTAATGTAGACTATTTCAGAAGACGGTTGTCTAAGGTAGTGAAGACAATTTGATTTTTAATCGCCATGCTAAAGACGGTTCAAAACTTTTTACTCGACGGCCACAAAGTATAAAAATGGAAAGGAAAAAAGGAAATTTTCACTTTTTGTATGGAAAATGTGATAAATGATTACCTACATGTTGGGTTTTAGGGGTTTAAGGGTTTCATAAAGGGGGTCGAAATTTTCATTATTTTTGCGATAGGACACACCATTTTCGAGATATAAGCAAAATAAAAAAGAAACGTGAATAAATTACTGAATTTCGTAAAAAGTGCAGCTGACTCTTTCTACTTTGCTGCCGTCGTACTGTCTTCAAGAAACGTCATTTTTGTCTATTCTTCCGTCGACAAAACGGTGCTTGTGCTAAGCCTGCTGGGACACAGGCCTCTTCTCAGTGAGAGGGAGTGGGCCGGAATCCACCACGCGGGCCCAGTGCGTGTTGGTAGATGTCTAAGAATTTTTGGTTCTCGAACATGCCGGTTTCTTCATGATGTTTCCTTCACCGTTTTAAGAGCAGTGGTGATGAAATAATTTACACAAAGTAAAGCGCCTGTCTGGGTTCGAACCTATGACCTACAACTCGGAAGTCGCGGACGTTACCACTGGGTCACCACTGCTTTCATATCATCATATCTCAATCACAATTTTGAAAATCATGCCCTTTATATCATACTTACTCATTACTTGCATCAGGGTTCGGTGTCAGCATCCAGTTGGTGTACATCCTGACAGCATTTTCCAGGCAGTCAGGGTGTTCGAAGTGACAGGCTGACGCCAGCAGGTCTACTCGGTATTGTGACGTGATTACGCTCTCGTTCGGAGACACCTTCCATCCGACTTCCTTTACAGCATCGTTTAGAAGACGGAGGACGTAATGCTGGAAAAAGAAGTAATCCATAAAGCTCTGGAGTCATAGGTTCGATCTCCAAGTCGGGAAAAGATTTATTAGATTTTTCCAATTAGGGTTTTTTTTTTGTAGCAGCCCGCAGTCTGGGTTTGTGACCAGTTGATGGCAATAGGTTGGCGTCCTATTACATAGGATTTTAATGCCCGTTTATACTAACACAAGGTGACACCTTGACCTAAATTACCTAATGCCCAAACAAAAGCGCGCTGTGGGATTTTCAACTTTTGCCGTTGAACCTAGCGGGTATAAGCATATCTATCAGGCAAATTTTAAACAACTGCAAGAAACAAAAAAATAAAATCCTTCGACCAATACGCGCGTGGAATGACTTAAATTTCGAATCCAATATTTCAACTACGTACGATACATTATCGAATCCGATAATCCTAGCAGGCTGTCTTACTAACTCATAACCTTTGATCGATTACAACCTTACAATGACTCATTATATTTTTGTTATAATCAAAATCGGATTAAAGTTTTATCAACATATTTCTGATGATACGAATAGCACTAGTCATTCATGAATAATTTATACATTTGTGCATCCACTAGCGCCATCTATCGAGTGAAGGAATTGTTACAATAACTAAAAAGGATTAAGCAAGTTTAGGTACTTTAATGAACTTATGTAATTTAATTCAAATACTTGAATGTAAAAATAACATTTTCAAGTTACGCATTTGGCAATAAATTACATTTATTTCAAAACCTATTCAACTTTCCAATAGAGTTGACTGCTTGAAACTTGAAAACTCCATTTTATACGAGAGTGGCTATCGTTCAAGCTTTCTAAATCTTCCGACTAACAGTCAATTATGAGAACGTCATAATGGAAAAAAAAACATTAATTGGAACTTTTTCAACTGGTATGGTCAATGTGGTCAACAGGTCATACTCCACTTGAAAAACTTTTACTTTCAAAATTAAAAAGATAAAATCTACAAGCACTTCTTAATCTACAAGTACTTGGGTAGATTGCGGTGAGATAATTATCTAATAAAGGTCAGGCGAGTTTACAAGTGCTTTGGCGCGATAAGCCTCACAACAAAAAAAACTTTGTTTTTGCTACGGCCATAATTATTGAGAGCAAATATCAGGTTTTTCCAGTAACGCTGGTGCCATAATTTTACCGTGGAAATAGATTGAATATACCTACTGTACACCAAAATTGTAACAGTATGTTTGCGCGCTTTACTTGTGTTTACCAAGTGTATAAACACGCTGTGAATGTGTGTGTTAGCGCAGGAGCTCTCGTATCGTCAGAGACAATGGCGAAGTCCGAACTATGTGTGTGTTTGTTATGTGCTGACGCCACTCGTTTTCACGCACACATTCACAGTGTGTTTGTACACTTGGTTACCACAAGTAAAGCGCGCATAACTTCGTGAGATGGAAATAATGTAGGTGCCTATGATAATATGTTCACTGAAATGAGCAACATCGTAACACAACAAAAATTTAAACCTTACGTTAAAAAGTTTCCAGAAAGAACTTTGTTATTAATTAGAAAATTAAAAGCAATAAAACAGGTGTTTCTTTACGCACGAATTTACAATCAAAATAATTAATCAAAAGTTATCTCTATAATTAACCTGTATCAGAGTTAATGATCATTAAGATCAGATTGAACTATGTAGGTACGTTTAATAATGATTAAGCATTTTAATATTTTAATTCATTTAAGTTCACAAATTATTACTGTTCGATAAAAAAATATTTTGCAGTCAATAACACCTATAACATGATCATAAGTAGAAGCCCAGGGTCTAGATTTGCGCAATAAGAAATGAGGAAAGTTTTGAATATGAATATGGATGGCCATAAAGAAGGAGTATAGGAAGATCAAAGAAACGATTGATGGACTGTGTGAAAGACGATATGGCTAGAAGCTGGTAACTACTAAGAGTTTGACTAATACAGAAGTATGGAAGAAGACATGCTTCGCCAAACCCAAATAATTGATAAGGGATAAGGGCACGAGAATGATTATGTTAGTCTAGTTGGCTCTTGTGGAACAGGAACACCTGGAAGAAGAGCCAGGGCTACAGTGAGGTTTGTGTCTTGAAGTGAAAATAAAAATAATATTATTAATAGTGGCAACTGGCTTGCCTAATAATGTAACTTGCGAAATGTGAGTGTACTATTACACCTCTACCACCCGAGGCATACTCTTACAGGTGTAGGGTGTTACCACACCAATCGATATTAAATATACACATAATATATATTTTTAACATCAAATTAACTCGCATGATTTGTCGTTAATCTGTAACGTTTTAGGATAGGTGCTAATGCCCCATATGATGCATGCGCAAGGTATCATGGATACGAGATCCAGGATACCTTGTGCATGCATCATTAAGCTGCAAATACTCATGCCTGTAATGTAACTCTGAAACAAACTTTGTAACTTGCACAAGAGTAAATGCTTGTACAAGTTTCTAACAGGTGTGCTTAATTAGGTACGTGAGGCAGGTCAGAATATCGTAACAAGTCGATTTGGCGACATTATGTTATACACGATTATTTTTCCGTGTGCATTGCGCAAAATTTTCTTTGTTGTTTTATTGTTCTTAAATAATAATATTACCTTGCCTTATTTCATAGAATCCTATAACTACATGTTTTTCTTCAATATATCATAGCTAATATTTGTGTAAGTAGGCACAGTCAATCGCACATCAATGGTAACAAATTGACATTGAAAGCGCCATAAAGTCGTAGCAATAAGGGTGATTTTCATAATGCAAGTGTTACCAATGATGTGGGGTTACTCTACCTACACGTTTTGATTTCATCAGTGCAAACCCAGCATGAGTTTCGTTCAATTAATTTATTTTCATCACGTGACTCATAAATTTCCAAACTTCCGATAAAAAAACGATAATCGGTAATCATCGGAATTTACCAAATGCATAGGTACTAATTGCTACACAATAATAAAAACATGATAACAAAAATGAAAACGCATAAACAAGCCGTTAAAATTCTTTTAGCCCTAATTCTTTTATGAACTAGATATTATTAAAGATAATTTTAAGCATGGACTAGCAACATACATACCTAATATAGGTACGTATTATATAATATTGAGTTGCCATATCATGCAACGTATTTAATCAACAGATATAATCGCCGTCATTAAGTACATAGGGTTTAAGCCGTTGAATTCAACAGGCTGATAGCACCAGTTCTTATACAGCATCTACATAATCACATACCATTTTACCATACTAAGGCAAAGAAGAAGGATTATGGATTAATAAGGTAATGTTCACGAGATGGCGCTAGTAGTCTGTAACTCGACGGTGCTATTAATTATCTAGTATATATTGAATTTCCCATTTTTTTACAAATACTTTAGGAAGACCTGAAACCAAACAATATCTTATAAATATGCCTGTTACAATAACATGACATGTTAGGCTCTTCGAGATACAATTATCTCACATTGTGAGATAGTTGTACCTCGGATAGCCTTAGGTAACATTAATTATCTACAAGTACTGAACTGATTTCAACTAGCTGCCCTTGGAATGTATATAGAGTTTATTTGGCTAGTATGTATTCATTAGGTATACAAGTGAGTTGTTACAAGATATTGTTTGGTTTCAGGCCTTCCTAGAGTATTTGTAAAAAAATGGGAAATTCAATATATACCAATGAATGGCACCGTCGAATTACAGACTACTAGCGCCATCTCGTGAACGTTACCTTATTAAATTTGAAAAATAAGACGTATCGTTTGAAGTAAACGATTGTAACTAAAAAGTTGTAAGCTGAATATAAAATTAAAAGAACTATAAACACGTTTTTTTAAAAGAACAACTGTGAAGAATGATGAAGCGTTATAATCTATTACTGTATTAGAAGAAACCATAACCGTGTCTGCTGTGCCCTTGTGGCTTTCAACGTATATAAGTTAGGGCGTTACGTTAAGTTATGACTTGTCGCAAGAAAAGTTTAGAGCATTAATTTGAATGTCTTTAAAAATAGAGGAAGACCAATGAAAAGATGGATAAAATGCTTGAAAGACGATTTGGATGGTCACAAAGGGGTGAATACTGAGAAATTGGCTTGCTTGATTAAATCAGACTTGTGCATAAGGGTCATGTTTACCAAGTTTTGTGTACCTATTTGTTTATCTTTTATAACCTGAAACCTAATCATCATTAACATATTTATTATTTACCTACTATTATAATTATCAAGATATTATCTTTCATCAGCATTGTAATTCTAACCGAGTTATCCTTATCAACAACTGATATGACCTAATATCATTATTATAATATTTATTGAACACATTATAACTATCCGGTTTTCTTGTAACAGTTAGATATTAATCTAACACTAATTTGATAACGATATCAGGGGATTTGGGCATTGACGTCAGTAGATATGGGAGTCCAAGTGGAGTTGCACTGACGTTAGGCTTGCGATCTGATAGATGGATCAAGATGGATAAGTTAAAGCACATACGAACTTCTTTGTTCTGATCTTCGCGGCGGGCTGTCACTAGTGTGGCAGTCTGTCAAGATATTTGACAATGCTCTACACGGAAAAACTTTCAATAACTTTACCTACCCCCCGACCACATTCAGGCCCCAAATATCTACAGAGAAAGATCATCTATGGACAGCCGAAAGTACTCAACTAAGGTTCAGTGTAGGTGTAGCTATTCTTATCATCACACTACGTTAAACTATCAATCGTGTAAAGTAACCAAACGTTACATGTTTAACTAACAAACCAATTTAGATTCATGATAATTAGATAAGACCATTTAAAGACTGCTAGTGCCATCTGTTGACAATTATTATGTTATGTGTCTTAAGTTTCTGTTGAATTTATCAACTGCTAATGCCATCTGTTTTTTATATGCTATACTATAATCCAATCACAGTAAAAATGAAGAAAATGTTGCATTTCAAGTTTTTGAACTACTTTGAGTATGTAAACTCGAATTCAAGGCGCTTTCGAAGTTGATATACGAGTATCAGGAGTTTAATAGATTAACAAAAATCGATTTAAGTAATTTTTATGCTAGGTACTCACCCCATATTCCAAATAATGCGCTCCCTTCGATAGCATTGTGTCAATGTAGCCCAAAGCCGACAAGCCAGCTTTCCAGGGAACATAGCTTCTCTCATGCGAGAGGTAGCTTGTAACATCTAATGCAGTTCTATAATCCAGCCGACCAGTGAGGGCCAGATTCATAGCATCGTCCACCATTTGAGCTCTGTTGATGATGTGGATCTCTTGAAAACGGGACGGATCCTTGAGGATCTTGATAAGCAGTTTCCAGTTTTGTAAGTCGTAGTTGACGCGGTAGAATCCTGTAAAGGATAATTTGAGTGTGTAAGTTTTTGAAGATTATGATGGAAAAGAAAAACAATGGGATGTGGGGACATTATTATTTTATTGTAATTGGAACATTATCTGTTTTTTTTTTTGATTAACTGAAGTAAGTACCTACGCCACTGTCTAGTTTAGAATACTTTACTAGTTTACTGAGAATGTCTTCATTCTCTGTAGGTACTAATTATGATTTGTCTTTTTTGTTAAGGTGTCTTTTTAATGGGTTCTGGCTTTAAGACAGTAAAGCAATCACATTTTTTATTTTCTGCTCTAAGGTAGATGTTAATTATACATGGGACTTAAGCTTAACTGGCGAAATGATAATTTACTATAGGTGCAGCTCTGCCTATACCGGTGGGGAGTACGGGCGTGATGTTATGTAATACCTGTCTGTTGCACATTAGCAATGAACCATTCATCAGGTGCCATAGTAATATTGTTGGCTGTCAAAGACTTTTCCCCTTTCAGCCATAATTTCGGTTGGGTAGTCTCGAAGTCTTTCTCCGAAGCGGTCGTATACGACACCGGGATCCACCATATTGGCGACTTTTGAGTTTCGAAGGTGTCGTTGATTAAGACGAAGCGTTCCTGCAAGTATAAAATGTTGAACTTAGTTTTTGTTGGACTTTTAAAATCGTTATTAGTTTTAAGTTTCATATAAAATCGGGATATACAAATATATCCTAGACTATAATGATCATTAGAAGCTATATGAAAATATAATTTAATTTTTGTTTCGCCCATTTGATGAGAGCTTGGATGATTTGAAGGCATAACTTACGGATTTTTGCTAACCTCGTCTAGGATTACTGGCATGACGACTACATATTATTATGTAAAGCGTTATTAGTCAATCAAAAGTTAATGTCAACGTGTCGTTTATCTCGTGAATCTATATTGATAGTAATGGATAGTAATCATGATGAACAATAGGCATTTACCTTAGAGATAAAATTAATGACCTAAATAAATGACCTGATAAATTGATAAATTATATTTTTCATGGATGTTTCTTTGAATAATCAAACTCAATCAACTATTAACTATTGAGTAGATATGATGAGAAAGGCGTGGATAAATTAATTTAATAAAGAAGGTCAAGGTCTTATGTGCAGCTATAGATTGTGTTAGGCTGGATCTAGCGCCACTTTTATCAAATAAGAATTTAGACAAATTTCGTCAGTCAGGGAGTGGACATTTTCTACTAGCCACATTTCTATTCAAACATATCAATAGATTCGTCTTCTTTTGATGATTACGTGAAAGATCAGATACGGTTTTTCATCAAAATAAAATTCAAACGTTCATAGAATTTGCATAACATAAACGTTGTATATAAGTACATTACATATTTAATAGGAATTAATAAATCAAATTGTAGATTAGCGCCTAATGATCGCTATGAAAAGATAATCCCAGTACATGATTAGATAATTGAGTCTGTAAAATATCAGTATTTAGTATTATCGCGATTGTTAAACCCGTTTATTTGTATTGATTAATAATTATAATCGTTAGACACGAAACACGAGGACAATGTTTATAACCCAGTGTCGCGTGGCATTCATATCAGTAAAAAAGATTCCGACAAATTGAAAACCTCCTCCTTTTTTTGAAGTCGGTTAAACAAAACCGGCCAAGTGAGTGTCGGACCACGCACAATGAAGGGTTCCGTATTTGGGATGAATTTATCCCAAGAACAAACTTAAAATTGTAGTTGTAAAACATGTTCTCCCATACGTTCCAACTACAAATGTAAGTTGGTCGACTATTACTCGTTAACTTGTAAAGCCTACTTAGCTGTGATAGTTTTCCTTTAACTTCGTTATATATATTACTACCGTAATTTTTTTCACATATTATCCAAAAACAGTCATTTAACTGGCAGGAGGAAGGACACATAACTCAACAAAAATTAGCACTATTCGAAGAATTGTTTGAACAAACCCGCAATATTTTCGAAAGACCTATCCAACGATACCCCATACCACGGGGTTGACGAGAAAAAAAAATGATCTTCACTTTACGTGTAGACGAGGTACCCTAAATTATATTTTATTCAAGATTCAAAATCCATACCAAATTACAGCTTTCTAGTACTGAGAGTCTCTGAGCTAAGCTGCGGACAGTCCGACGGACGAACACACATGGTGAAACTATAAGGGTTCCTTGTTGACTATGGAACCCTAAAAAAACTGAAATCAATAGATATTCATAGTAGCGACATCTATCGGACGATGTGATATTAAAAATTATCGTTTGACACGGCGCACGAGGACAATAAAATCGTTTTATCATCCAGTGTCGCGTAGCATTCATATCAGTTACAAAAATCTGAAATCAACAGATGTTCATAGTAACGACATCTATCGAACGTTGTGATAGCAAAGTTGCCCCTTGTTGTTGAATGTTTTAAAATTAATTGCGTTCGTTGCTAGATGGCGTTAGTGGTGCTTCATTTCGGTCGGGATATTATTCAGTATTCATTGCTGTAGTAGATTTAAAATCTCGACTTTATTCATTAAAAGTACGTTTAGGTTACATAGTAGCTAAGAATTTTTTATTTTAAAATCTCTGCTCTGGAATTCGGACAATAGGTATGTACTTAACCGTTAAGAATTCGCTGTCCAGATGCCGAAATAGATGAGGCGCAACCTCTAATGACAAGCTACGCTAAATTTTATCTATTTATTTTCAAGAAGACAGGTTCACTTTTTCACGACTTGTAATAGAACAAACGCTTCTTTTGAAATTTTTAAACTTGGGCTAAATTCATTTGAGCGCCTGCAGCCTGCATGATGTGAGATTCCCTTTTGCATACAATTTTCTATTTATGTTTCTTAACATGTTGCTTCGCTATGACATGACAGATGACTATTACTCTTATTGCAAAAATCAACAAACCTGTTTAAAAGACACAGTCCCATTCTCATAATTCCTCGTCACAGTCAAGACTGGGAACCCAGTCTGCAAGGTCCAAGAGTCCATGACCACTGCCACATCAGCATCGAAGTCTCCTTTCTTCCTAGCTGCACTGGTTAGGGCACTCCATAGGTCCTTTTGTTCGGCATTTCCGTACATTTTTGAGTTCAGGTAGTCCGTTACTCCATCGTTGAAGACATCACTTTTTAGGACATGGTTCAGCATGCGGAGGAGAGCAGATCCTGGGTGGAAAATGTGTGAAATATTAGTGTCTTCCCATCCTTTGCTTTTGGTTTCCAATCCAACAAGCGTCAGAAAGCAAAACCTGACATAATTCCATTTTACATGCACTGGTAAACGCTGAACTGAACTAACTAGAGTTTTGTAAAATTTTAGGATTACATCTGTACTCGTAATATAGTGAAAAAATTATATTGTAACGGCCAATGCAAATTAACTTAGTCTTTAGGGGTTTTATGCACGCAAAACATTCGCTTGCTTTTAAATTAAAACAGGTCGAGAGTGTGGCCATGTTGTCACGAATATTTGTGTCGAGGTCTCACAGTGCTAAAACCAGCGCACACACATAACTTACGAAACTTCCTTTACCTTTTCCGTAGGAGATCTTGTCAAATATAGCATCAGCTTCTTCAGAAGCACTGACTTCGACCGACAGTTGATGAGAGGAGTTGAGGGCGTCTAGCTGAAATACGTTGTGGACTATGTCCAGAACACACAGCTCGGTTATGTTCCAAGATTTCTCCACCTTCAAAAGACATTTTTTTTTTTTAATGAATTGGTGGCAATAACAGAATTAAAGAATTTTTACTTAATTAAACAAACACTTAAATGCTTATCAATTGTCCTATATTAATGCCTACAAAGAGGCATTATCAACCAGACAACACAAAAATAAAAAATTAGTCAGAGTTTTCCTGGGACTCTGCCGACCAATAAAATATGGATGGCTAACCGTCGCGCTTTTTGGTGAAGAAATTTTTATAACCGAAGCAACTCAGCTCGCTTTAGTCCGTAATCACTAAAGCTATTTTCCTGCTCTGAATCATACAATACATTTTGAAAGCAAGACTTACTCGTATACCCGATACATCAAACATAGTATACTCACAGCATTAACAGCAACATACTCCACGTACGTAGCAAATCCCTCATTGAGCCACAGATCCCTCCACCAGATAGGAGTCACAAGGTTGCCGAACCATTGGTGTGCAATCTCATGGGCCACTACAGTTGCTACGTGAACTTTATCAGTGCTGGCTGATACGCCTTCTTCGTACAACATTGATATTTCCCTGGAAAATTTAGTTAAAGATGTAAAAAAAACTCTAAAAACAGACACACCTGCAATTCGCAGAACAGCTACTCAAAAACTGAAGAGATTACCAGACGCATTTTGTATCCAATTATTTGATCGACAAAATTCTATATAAGGACAGTTCAGACCAAAATATAAATATAAACGCTGGTTTAGCCGGGTATAATTTGTACTTAAGAGGGCGCACACCAGTCCACTAGCGCCACTCGTTTATATTTTCGTGATTGAGAAGGAAATTTGAATAACGGCTGAATAAGCACCTTCGGTAAGTGTGTCTAGAATTTTCTAATACCTTTTATAATCTTTCATATTGAGTCACGAAGCAACAAAACACGATCTAGTTAAAGGATGTGGCGGTTTTTTTTTTGATCGAATTTTCTTGCTTCGTGTCTCAGCCGTTATTCAAAATTCCTTCTCAGTCACGAGATGATATTATTTTAAAGGAGTGGCGCTAGTGGACTCGTGTGCGCCCTCTTAAAACGCTGTAAAAATAATCTGCTGTTCCATACATTTTGACAGTGTAGGTATTGCATGAAACAGCAGTTTTTTTTTTAATAACCGACCTAATGTTTCTGTTTTGGGGAGGTGGTGTGAGGTGTCATGTGCTAAATTTATGGTAACGGTTTGCGCGTTGACGTTCCTTACACGCCCTTGTAGCGATATCAAAATCGCCACATGCGAGCTACACGTCATACTGACGTCACGCAAATCCTGCATCGCACAAGCAGAGTTTACCGCGTGACTAGCATATATACAACGTCCCGACAACACCCGTCTGGTCGGAGGATCCTCCCTTTTCCATAGAGTATGAGTGAACTATACTTTAACCCTATTCCTCATACCTATATACCCTTATCTTGATATTATTATATATTACTTAAATAAAAACATACGTAGCTAACATTTGGAAATCATCCCACGCAATTGAATAAACATTCATGTTTCGTTATTTTACCACCAAACCGTCCCCAAATTAGTCCATTCATTTAACAAGAATAAAAGGAAACAAATTCGCCAACACTCACAACCAGTATTGTGCCAAAATCTACGGTCGCCAACACAATAAGTGCGAACACCCTGCGACCCTCTCCCCAAATCAAAGGGATGATAGATGGTCGGTCCCCAGCCGATAATGAAGTGTAGCGATTCATTCATCCATCAAAAGACTCACCCCTGTACCAGATTTAACGGAGCTGATGTTATTTACCGGTTTGGGTTTAGTTGCATTACTATTATTGGGGAGCTTGTCTTTTGGATGTATCGATTTGGTTAGTGCTGTATCCTTACTTTAAGTCTAGTATAAAGCGTATTAATGCTTTAAGCACACAAGTGTACAGAGGCGGACATAGGCATTTTCCACCAGTCAACCTTTGGGTGGTGCAGAGACAAACAGTCAAGTGGTAGGTGCAATTTATAATGAAAATTGATGAATAAATATAAAGATACGAATAAACCTATTAAAACTATAAATATATTATGTATACCTAATTATATATTATAAATATCAGCATAAATAAATATACATAAATACATGAATATACTAAAAACAAATAAGACTAACAATGAGGAAACATTACTGTTGTGATGATACTACCAGCTTCTATCTATCTACCTAAATTACCACTTACTTCAGTTTGTTATTTTCTTTACAAAATATATCACAATTTGGTTAAGTCTACTTTCTATTTTCCGATAATTGACACACGGAAAAACATCAAACGAATTCATTATTGGCAAACAGAAAAATATCAGACGAATATTAGTTGAAGTTCCTTAACAACTTTCAAAATTGGCTTCTTACTAATTATTGTCAATTAACGTTCAAAGTTCACAAATATAGAACTTCTTTATTCATCTTATAATAAGAACTCAGGCGTTTAAATAAATTTCTTACCTAAAAGTAAGTAATCCCCAGTTCTCCATTGCGCCATTCTTAAAATCTGGCAACGCAATCATATCTATCTTCGGCAAAGGAAACTTTATCTTATAATACTCCTCCAAATACTTCAGTATCTTCGGACCTATCTCTAGAGCGAAGGCAGCTGACTTGACAGCCTCACTTCTGGCCCAGACAGAGAATTTGTCGTTCGTTATGTTCTTGAAGTCTGTCACCGTGAATGCCACTAAGTATGTTGACATCGGTAGGGACTCTGCATAGTGATCCCAAGTGTATTCTTGTATGGATTCGCTGTAAAGAAAACGTTTGATAAAAACGTGACAACGAAATGATGCTAAACAACATTTTAACAATGAAGTTACTAATAAGTTTAGATAATATGGAAAAGGAATCGTGAAGGAAAACATGTGGAAACCTACACTGAAATCGCTAACCCGTCTTGAGCAAGCATGGTGATTAATACTCATGCCTTCTCTGTATGAGGACAGGTCTTTGCCATGCAGTGGGGCAATAATAGTAAGGTATTATTATCAAATATGAAAAACTTCAATGAAATTCTCCCTCCTCATAAAGACTCCTTCAAACAGGTGCGACACGCGACGCGACACAAAGGAACCGCCTCAGCGCCTCGCACGACCAGCGGTGCCTTAGTGTCGCGTCGCGTGTCGCGCCTGTTTGAAGGAGTCCTTAAACGACATCAGTGCCATTTAAATTATATCTACAGATTTCAAAACAACAAACTTCAAAAAACATCGTTTTTCTTTGATCTGTACTTACTGGTTACTCTTGCTAACAATGTTCATGTTAGAAAGAGACGACATGTTGTTTGGTCTTGCGATGCTGATGGTGAACTTCGCCTTCAAAGCTGGTTCGTCCCAGCAAGGGAACGCACGGCGGGCGTCCATAGCCTGAAACTGGGTGACTGCTATCCATCTGCCGATCAACCAATCAAAGATGTCTTTGACATACAGGCTATTTGAAAGCACTTGGGAATGTTCTAGAACTTAAAGCACGCTGTTGGATTTTCCACTTTTGGTGCTAAGCCGAGCATTGAAAATTCAACAGCATGCTTTTATTTAGGCGTTCGTTTAAGATTCGCCAAGTGTTAGTGCAACGGGCATAAAAAATCGAAACTGTAGACTGACTAGGAATTGTTTTGTTGTAATCAAATAATCAAAGTATAGTAGGCATAACAGACAATATTATTATGCACAAGTCATGTTGCAGAAAATACTACCAGGCTGAAAGACATACATAACACTTTATGGCCATGCTTGACAAACATAATTATTATTATTACAGCAATTATTTCAGGCTACGCCCATAATGTTACTAACAATAGTCTTAATAAAAAACTAGTGTTAGTAGACATACACGTTTTATATAGTGTGGAGTTTCATCCAATGTCGCAGCATTGGAGACTCCCATCTATCATTGACATTATATACCTCTAATTCTTATTTCAACTCTTTACTTATGGCTTTTGTAGAAAGGGTTTTAATTCAGATTTGTTACAGTTGTAATGGCAATCATGTCATTTGGTTTAAATAGGCTTTAATTTTCATATAAGTAGATTCTTCTACATTCTGTGAATGTGACAAGCTTGTAGGCCTAACTTGTAGACTGTAGATTTGTAGACCGTTTTATATTTTGTTGAGTACCTGTTACTTGTTGAAAGGCCTACACTGTGATCCCATATCTATCAACACTGTAATTTGAAACATTATAAAAGCCCCTTGTTATTAAAAGAGTAACCGTGGAGTTTCTTGCCGGCTCTTTTCCATAGGAAACAACCAATTGGAACCGTGCACCTAGCTTCTGACGTTTCATAAGTGCCCATGTTGGTTTAAATGTGAAATAAAATATTTTGATTTGATTTTGATTTATCTGTGAATAAACTCAAGATAGTGTAGGTACCGCCACGAAAACGAGCAAGCAGGGACGCGCTTCTTTTACGTATGATGGCCGCAAAACCATCTATATGCTTTCCGCCAACAGGTTTGACGCGTTACATCACCATGGCAGCCTCAACAGTATCCTGAGTGTGTTATTATACTGGAGACATAGATCGCTATATGCACGCAAACTATAACTATTCCACAGGCTGCACGTGTAAAATGACGAGCAAAAAGATTTAAACAAAGTAATCTTGACCACCTCTGTACATCGCGTAAACACCTGCAGGCCAGCATGTTGCAGCGTACCGACAGCGATCTACGGTATAATAATAAAATAATACATCAACATCATCTACATTTCGTGCCAAATTAGGCCTGTAACTAAGCCCACCTGAAGTATTACTTCCATCATCCGTTGTCACGCACGAAAATAAAGGTCAGTTTCCTTCGCCTTGAATCTACTGATCCAGAATACCTCTGGGACATTGCCCGTCTATTATTACCAGGCACGAGCGGAAGGGAATATCGCATATGTAGGATACATGATATTATCCTCCTTATGACCGCCCTTGAGAATTCACTTCTACTCTTCCATAGCGCGAAACGTTTTAATATTCCGGAATGAAAATTTAGTATTAACTTTCAAAGTACAGTGGGGCTAGCAGGAACGCGCGGAGTATACGTAATGTAAATTCGAACAATTTCAAATATTAAAATACTCGTTCCGCACATAACATTTATTTAGTTTTGAGACCTGCGCTAACAGTAGGAATGGCTCTCATTTTGACAGTTCAACAACATTCATTGCGTTATTTACGTTGTTGGGCAGACAAATGTTTCGAACATATGAAGCAATGGATGATTCAGATTGTGATTGATAGTGTGTTACGCAATTATGGTGTTAATTAATTTTTATGAGTGATAATAATTGTGCTTATCGCAAAAAAAAATAACCAAAATTTTACAGGAAAGTTGTATTTTCGATTAAAGAATCTTTCGAATTCACGTTACGTTTACGTCACACAGTCGTGGTAGAGTCTCAGAATCTCGTTACCTAACCCTAAGTTAAATGATTCAAATCGGTTCGTTTGTTAACTATACAAATTACGCATTTATTAGACTTGGTTAATGAGCAAATTATCACCCACACACGAAAAATACGGCCCTCCTTAGTCGATTACAAATTAATAATCCCGCAATAAACACCAATGACCATGCCATTCAAAATTCGCTAACAATACGCAAGGAAAGCAATTAAGACCTCCATTGTACCAGAGGAACATATTAAAGTATATTTTTATAGCTGCTAATCCATCGTTCGTATTCAATACAGCGCGTGTGTTCATGTGACCAGTCGAGATGTCTCGAAGAACGTGCCTCCAACTTAATAGACGACTGTTTTACATTATAGGATATTATTTTGTTAGGAGGAATATTTTTAGAGCAGTTTCTGGGAGGTTTTGTGAAATAATTTCGACTTCACACGGTGTCGGTAAAGGCTACGCCTACGTATTGATTAATTATAAAATTGAACAGTTTTTTTTTCAAATTACCTACCAGAATTTTTCAAGGGAAACCATCTAGAAATTGTAATAAAGATAAAGATTAATTATTTATTTAATTTGTAAAACTAATTAAGCATGGAGTATGTTATAGAAGTATTAAGTAGGTACATGTTTTGTCTAACACAGCAATATAAACAAAAAAGGCAACATAAAACAAAGACATATAATTATAATTTGTAATTATACAGTATTAACAAATTTCAGAGGTATTTTACAAAGTATGCATAAAAATCACCCTAGGGACTGGTAATGCATTACTGACGTTAAAGACACATTTAGTATTTTCTAGAATAATTTAAGTCTGTCCTATCATAGAGTTATTAGGTATGAATGATTAAATATCTTTATCTAAGGATTGTTTAATGTCTACCCGTCTACCGATAATAAAAAATGCTTATCACTCTTAGCAAATGCATGCCATTATAATAAATTGTTATGCATTAAAATCTCAATAACTAGAGTAGGTAATATACGTACCCACTTACCTAACTCGTTTTCTAAAGTGGTTGTAGGACTGAACTTGACAGTTGGACCTACAACAGCTTTATTAACTAGACATATGCCATGACGCAAATAAATTAACATATCCATACCAAGGTTGTAGAAAACTAACTTATAATTCTGGTTTAAGAAAAATAAAACCTAATTACTAGAAAGCACTCTTTATTTTTATTCTACATCACTAAAATATAAGTGGTAATTAAGCCTTCAAAACCATAATTTGGGGATTAAGAGAAACTGTTATTTAATATTTTTTTAGATCCTTAAAGCAACCTTGGTCAGGTAGTAAGATATTATGTAGATCAGTTTTACTGTCGATATTTCAAGCTAAATTTGAGGCATCGTTTTATATTGGAATCTTTAAATTCGATATTTTGACATTGAAAGCTCTCTGTAAAATTAACCCACACGGAGTACCCATACATAAAAATGTTACATATCTACATTCGTATCATGATTCAATCAACTGGAAGGGACATAAATATAAGGTAACAAGTACCTACGTATAAAAATATATCCATCACCGTTGCCAGGCACTTTGCCAATACAAATAAATACCTTTAGTAACCTTGTGCTCTAATAATCATGATAATTTATATTCTTCACTCGTTCCATATGGTTCAAAGAATAAAGCGAAAACATGGTAGAAACATCAATATTTTTGCTAGTATATGAATGTGTTATGCGATATATCGAATGCCTATGTTTGTGTTATTTATGTAATCGTTAATATTGCTTCATCATTAGCCAGTAACGTTCCTAAAGGAAATCTTGGTTAAAGACTATTATTCAAATGTGCCAGTAGGTACTTACTTTTTTACGCCTTTCTCTTCATAGGAACTTCTGTAGAATCCATGTAGATTATCGTTCAACAATCCAGTGTATTTGATGGTCAGAATATACTGTTTTCCAACCAATAACGTGGACCCTAAAGTTATAACGTGGAAATTTCTCGGCGCGTCTTCCAGCATTCTGATAATGTATATCAAATGATCATCGTCTTTCTCATGTATTTTAACATCGTGTATCGTAAGTTCTACACCATGAAAGGTAACTTCTTTCGTTTCCTCTCGCACTGCTAGAAATATAGTGACTTCTCCATCAAAGGTGAAATTACCTTCATAAATGTATGGCGTAATATTAAGGAAGTATCTTTCTGGTTTCACTTGACTTGGTAACCAGAGGTTTGTCACATTTGGGACTGAGGAGTGAGTCGTAGTTTCTAAAGGTATGACTGATCTACTGCTTTCTGTCGTCAACGGTAACACTAAGAGTTTTGATTGGTCACAGTGGCAAAGTTCATATTTCGTGACGTTCGCTAATTGGTCTATTTTTGGGCATGCTGCGTAGTTGTAGACTAGGAGGGAGGCTGTGACGAGCGCTAGGGCGAAGACCACGAGGATGATGATGGCGAGACACTTGGAGAGGTACACGCCTCGCTTGGTCTTGGTGGAGTAGTCAGCTGGTGTGCCGTCCATTATATTGAGAGGCTCGTGGGCTTGGGTCATAACGTCACCGTTTACTCGACCTGTAATAAATAAGACTTCGTTATTTGATGCTACAAAACAAAATTAGGAGACGAAGTATTGGAAGTGTAATGAAGGATTTTATAAACTGAGCGATTTTGTTTAAGATGATAATTGACATACGATTGATGACCACAGAAAAGGTCCAAAAGCAAGTCGATCCTTCAATGCAATGAAACATTGTGAGATTTCTAACTTCAAACTCATGACATTAGTTATCATCATAACATAAACATAACATAACATCACGCCTGTATCCCCCGAAGGGTTAGGCAGAGGTGTACCAATAGCACACCCACATTTCGCCAGTTATGTTTAAGTCCCATGTAATAGGGGGCGAGCCTATTGCCATCAACCGGGCACAAATCCAGACTCCGGGCTGCTACCGAGAAATTCCAGATGGAAAAACCCGATAACACTTTGCCCGACCCGGGAATCGAACCCGAGACCTCATGCTCAGCAGTAGCGCTTGCGACCACTAGACCAACGAAGCAGTCAGTCAGTTATCATCATCTTTGTTCTTTTTGAGGTTTCATTACTCAGAGACATGGACCTAATATACAAACTGGACTGAGCTCTCCAAAAATCGTATCATACAAAAATTAACCACAACTGCTACATACATTTTAGGTTTACTTTTGTTATGCTATCTTAGCCGAGGCAAAACGAGCCGAGAGAGATAGTCAGAGCAGAGGCTGTTTGTCCCTTTTTCTCAATTGTCAGAAAATAAAAATGTTATAGATGGTAGAAAATATTTCACCAACTGCAAGTAAAATAAGTGACGTATAAATATTTTTGCTTTTAGATTAGTTTTAAATAATTTTATATAAAGGTTTACAATCTGTACATAGTAGTAAATAATTTAATGTAAATAAAATAATCAAAATAATAATTGTTTGGTAGTTATCATAAAATTACTCTTGTAACTATAACCTGACATGCGAATGACTTTTTCTGTTATTTTGTGAAGACGCATCGCATTTAAACTTTTAGCTACGGTTCTTTTGTAATTTTTATGGTGGAAATGGTGGAAAAGTGTTGTATCAAAGCATTTCATATATATATTTTTCATTTCATTTCACATATCATAACATTTCATTCATTGGTAAGGAATTACAAAGATTTTGCTCAATAACAATATGTAGTATGACTATGCTCTAGAAGTTTCGTAGACGGAAGAAACCAACGCCTTAGTGTATTTCTGATTAAAACGATTAATATAATGCGTATAATAAATACAATTTGCACCTATGTATCGCATGATTGAAATAGCATTATTTTTATGTTGGTTACAGGTTTCCATCATAAGGAGAAATGAAGCAAAAATGGTTGGATGTAATTCCCGAATCACAAACAATTACCAAAAATTCTGTTGTGTGCAACCTTCATTTCAAGCCGGCAGATTTTTATATTGGTTTATTGGTAATTGGTTTACTTATTTGAAATAAATGCTTCTAGTTTGAATTTGAAAAAATGTTTGACACACACACTTAGTTTTATTTCCCTTTACTTCATTTAAATAGCTTGCCTACTTCATCATAAACCACGTATACGTGATCATATTTGATGATTTAACACAAGACATATGTCTCCTCAAAAATATTGTCGTCTAGGTATCTTATCTTCTTTTTTAAAACATGGGTACATGCACGATTCAACACCGACATAGTATACAACAGGCACACGCTAGGAAATAATAATTTCAAAGGGTCGCCGTTTTCGAAATCGATAAGGAGGACTATATAATTATATAGTATACAACAATGTCAGTTTCAAATAATCAACTTTCGAGAAAAAGTCTTTTCCGATATGTATAGTTTTAAAAGGTTTAATTTTCTTTTTTTTCATAATTTATCGTTTGACTATTTGAACATCAAATAGTGAATTAATAATTTATTACACAAAAAAATTATTAAATGAAGTTACTTACAATGAAATTAAGTAAGTAACAAACTATAGAGGTATGAGGAACAGGGTGTAAAGCTCACTCATACCTCCATAGAAAAGGGAGGATCCTCCGACCAGACGGGTGTTGTGCCTGGTGGGCAACTGCCCGACGGTTGATGTCGGGACTTTGTCTAAATGCTAGTCGCGCGGTAAACTCTGCTTGCGCGATGCAGGATTTACGTGACGTCAGTGTGACGTGTAGCTCGCATGTGGCGGTGTAGATACCGCTACAAAATAATAATTTGAAATCACTTAGTATCAACCGGACACAAATTATCTCTTTCAAAACGAACTTTCCTGTCTGTTAAAAAAATGTTTGGTCACCCTATTAGAAAGAGATGAAAGCCTCGGTATGCATTATCTCTCTCTGCTCGTTATTTTGGTACGAGAGCTCAGTCCAGTTTGTATATTAGGTCCATTCTCAGAGACTCATCCACGTCAGAAATTGCATAAAAACAAAAATACACTGCAAAACCTAAAATAAAATATTGCAAACAAAAAGTATTTCAAAACTATAAATTGGACCATTGATATGGAGCCACAGAATAGCCGCACACAACTCCAATGAACGTTTGCGGAGAGCGCGGCTAAAAGCAATTTCGACGAAAACAAACTCATCAAAATGTCGGTTTGTTTGTTTCTGAACTAAGCCACATGTGACCGAGTGTAGTTGTTTACCTAGGCCTACAGGCAGATGATTAGGGAGGGCATAAACAAGGTCTTTTTAGAGTTCATTTGTTGATTAGATGATGGGGAAATTGGGTTTATATAGCTTCCACAATGCTAAGCATATTATTCTATACAATACAGTGTTAGGTTCAACGGAAGACAATTATCAATTTTTACAATCAAATATGATGATGATTGATTGATATTTTCAAATCAATTTTCTCGTTCTTTTTTTCAATTTACTTGTACGAATGGAGCAGTAGATTTTTTCTTCGCGAAGTCAGTGTTTTTCCCATAGTAAAAGCTGTATGAACCTTGGCTCATAAAGGCTCCTTCAAACGGGTGCGACAAGCGACACGAAACGTCCGCGTACCGCGGTGCCTTTGTGTCGCACTCGATTCGTGTCGCGTGTCACATCTATTTGAAGAAGCCTTACGTCTCTAAAGAGTACAATGCATTAAGCTGTAAAACGACAAACAGATTGGTTACGTCATTTAACACAGAAAAGTAATAAAATTTAAAACGATATCCTAAAGAAATTGTGTCTGAGAATCCATCAAAGGCGATTATATTCTGACCACCGGTTCACAACGTCAGCCTGAGTTATTGACGCACGTGCATTTCTCTGCCTATCAATTATTATGCCTGCATGGCTACTACTACAGTGACACGTGCTTCACATTCACGTGGTCTTCTCCTCAGAGATCGAAATTATCTTCACGTTGTCAATTTACTCGCCGATCCCACAAAGGTCTGTTCATTGTTGAGGATCGTAACCAATTTGCAGCGGGACTAGTATAATGTTGTACACCACGTTAGTAGCGTATAGCGACAAAAAAAGTAGTAAAAAAGTGACTATGAATGAGACAAACTATTGTATGTTTATCAAAAGGACTGGACCTCCTTGCCAGACTCTATGCTGCACTGGGTGTATTTGGCGCAGACATGGAGCAAACAATAGTGTCATATTAACTATGTTTATCTGTTTTTTTTTTTTGTGTGCCTTTAACCTGCGGGGTAATTACGTAACACACTAACAGTAGGAATGGGTTTCATTTTGACAGTTTAACAACATTCATTGCGTTATTTAAGTTGCTGTGCAGCCTAAGTTTTCGAACATACGAAGCAATGGATTAGCAATAAGCTTCAAAATTATTCAGATTGTGATAGATAGTGTTTCGTAATTAGGGTGCTGGTTCAAATCTTCTTTCTTTACGCTTTGCTTTCACGATATCTATAACATACATTCCTCAAAAGTCGAGTGAAGGCACATTGCTGTCAGAATCATAGCTTATTATCAGATGAAATAAAGTACGAAAGCGAGCCTACGAAACTTATAGTCACAGTATCTAGGCGGCAAACCGCCGTCAGTGAAAAAGTATTTAAATTGCAGCTAAATTACCTTCAAGAAATCTATTGAACTTGTGCCTTAGCAACTTTAATACATTTCTGCTAAAGACCGTTTGAAGTTGGTAAAAGTCGCGAGTCCACTTGGCTTAACTTTTTAAACGAGACAAGTTGGTTGCGGAAATCGACTTGTGCTATTAAACTTACTTACTTATTGCATTTACTGCCTCATTGATCTAGTGGTCGCAAACGCCACCGCTAAGCATGAGGTCCTGGTTTCGATTCCCGGGTCAAGCAAAGTGTTATTGGCTTTTTCCAGCAGGAATTTCTTAGTAGCAGCCCGAGTCTGGCTTTGTGCCCGGTTGATGGCAATAGGCTCGCCCCCTATTACATGGGACTTAAACTTTACTGGCAAAAAGTGGATGTACTATAGGTACACCGCTGCCTAACCCTTCGGGGAATACAAGAGTCGTTATGTTATGTTATTGAATTTAGCGCTTTTGAAAATTGTACAATTTTTTTTACAGAATATTATAGAATACTCTTTATTATGTACACCATAAGTACCTATAAGGATTTATTTGATTAAACAGAAGTCAATTCTAAGCACCGCCAAACGGGGTGAAATAGGAATGCAGGGATGAATCGGGACGAAACTTTAAAAGGGATTTTATCATTGAAATAATATAGTTTGTTACCAAAAAGGACTTTAATGTGTTTAGTGTATCATAATTAACGATTAAGTACCCTTGTTGGCAACAAACTATATTAATAGGTTGGGGGAAAAGTTTCTACGCATTTTTTAAGAGAATTCAAAACATTTTTTAATATAGTTTATTTACATTTAACTAAAGTATGTAGGTACCATTTTGTTCGATATTTTTATGCCATCTTGTAGGTAGGGACATGATCCCATTGCTATAGAAATTTTGGCACTTCTGATCAAAATACCGCGACAAGTGGTTTTGGTAGTCCTCTCGTGATGTTAACCTGACACTGCCTAAAGAATTCTGAAGAGACCGAAACAGGTGGAAATCTGAAGGTGCAAGGTGAGGACTATACGGCGGATGCATTAACACCTCCCAGCCAAACTCTCTTAATTTTTGCTGAGTGGCTAAAGATGTGTGAGGTCTAGCATTATCATGATGAAAAACCACACCCCTTCTGTTGATTAATTCCGGCCGCTTTCTCTCAACTTCTTGCTTTAATCTCATCAGTTGTTCGCAGTAGAGTTCAGAATCGATGGGCCTGCCTGGTGGTAACAGCTCATAATGAATAATGCCCTTCCAATCCCACCACACACACAGCATCACCTTGTTGCGAGTTAACCCGGGTTTCGCCACAGTCTGTGAAGCCTGACCGGCCTTTGACCACGACCTTTCTCGCACGTTCTTGTCGTACGTGATCCACATTTCATCACCAGTTATCAGCTTCTTCAAAAATGGTTCGGTTTCATTACGTCATAATAAAGAATCACAAATGAGTACACGGTTCATTAGGTTTCTTTCAGTGAGCTCGTGAGGTACCCAAATATCGAGCTTTTTTGTGTACCCAGTTTTTTTCAAATGTGCCAAAACTGTTTTGTGGTCAATTCCCAGTTCTTCAGCTACGTCGTAACTACTGATATCTTGCTCCACTTTTTCAAAAATGGCATCCATTTTATCCGTAATAGGGCGACCAGAGCGACGTGCATCTTTGACATCAAAATTTCCGGATTGAAAACGCTTAAACCAAATTTGTGCTACTCTCACAGACACTGCACTAGGTCCACAAACATTGCAAATCTTTTTCGCGGCTTGCGTTGCATTTTTACCTTTTTTGTAGATTTTTTTTAAAATGTATCGAATTTCTTCATTAGATTCACTCATCTTGACAGTACGAAAAACAAATGAAAATCAGATTACAGAAGAGAGAAAAAGAGATTACAGAAGTTACATTCTAAAAATCTATGAGACAATAAATTTCCTCAAATAGGCAATAGTGATAGGATCTCTTAATTATTATTTTTTGCTATACTAACGACACACCGAAGAAAATAATTTTTAAAACTTTATAAAAATTTGAACAACATATTATTAAGTTCTACTTAGATTGTGTATCAAAAGTGGATTCATTTGGTATGTTAAAACTTTTCTTAGCGAGATTGAGAAAGGACTACATCAATTCATTTCATTCGTGGATGTCTTAGAGAGATATTATTATATTACACTATCATATTTCTAAAATCATTGTTATAGGCTTATTTTAATTATATTTAATATTTGATTTGCTTTTTGTCTTTTATTACGGACACTTTTAACGTTCTGTATCGTTCTCATTATGCATAATTACAACATGAATGATGTTACCAATATTTTGTAACCATGTTTGATTTAAAAACGTGTCCATGGAGTTTCTTGCCCGTTCTTCTCCATAGGGTACCGACTACGCTTTGGAATGGGCAACTAGCTTCATCTTTCTGACTGACCGAACCCTTGACAATTCAAAAGTGCCTGTAATTGGTTTATTTGGAATAAATGCTTTGAGTTTGAGTTTGAGATTACAGCAGCTGTCCCATACAAAACTTTAATACTACCTACTGACTACAAATGTATGGGATAGTTAATTACTTTTACGTGATTATGATGATGATCCCATAGAGAAAGTTGTTTAGATTGATGGTCTGGACCACACCTTTAAATATGACCACATATTTCTGATACACGCTGTATGATCATATATGTTTTATTCTATTAAATGAAAAATAAGAAAATATATGATACCGAAGCTCACAAAAGATTCATAGGTCTATATTACACTGTCATATACAGCGTGGCTCTATAATAGCGACATTAATTTAACACATGGGTAGGTCTAGTGGCCAGTAACAATAAAAAATATTCGTGAAACACAAAAAACAAATAAAAAAAACAAAAAAGTGTTAACAACAACAGTGTGTGCCTCACGGCTACGCCAAAAAGGTTCATTTCAGCATTAATTAAATCAAATCAAATCATTTTTATTTCAGGAATACACCTATATTGAAATTAAACCAAATTACAAAATAATTATTGCAAATTATTTAAAAATAAATTATTAAATGAATACAAAAACTTTCTTATTATATTTTTTATTGTTACTGGCTACTAGCCCTACCCATGTGTTAAATTAATGTCGCCATTGTAGCGCCACGCTGTATATGTATATGACTTATAGATATATGACAGTTTAAGGTTTTAAACAGGTTCTTATGATGATCAGGCGTGATGTTATGATATGTTATAATGATGATTAAATACTTCACGAATGATTGGGTCTTCTGTTCTATATCTGTTTATTGACCAGCACCACTCCTTCACGCATAAAAGCTCCTGCAGACAGGCGCGACGCAACGGTTCGACGCGATTCTTGTAGAACAATTTCCATGATGTTTCGATAGAAATTGGTCTACGAAAGTTACGTCGTGCCTGTCTGCGCGAGCCATTATAATGTGCCATGAACAGATGAGGCTACGTTTATAAACACTAATTTATAAGCTGTTGACATAAATTTAATATGGCCATCGTCCTTATGCTATAGGTAATTACGTATTCAAAGGGCAACGGTTTGTTAGTCAGTAAGTATACTTGGTGATTCATTGAGGTGGGTCAGAATGGACAAATCTGAAACTAAAGCAGAGAAGTTAGGTATTATATAGGAATCTATTATAAATTAAAGTCCTTTTTCATGTCTGTCTGTGACCGCGTTGGTTTTCTAAACTACGCAACGGATCAACAACATTTAGAGAATTTATTCCGGAAGGTATATTAAACTTACAAGTTTTTATAACTAGTTTAATATACCTTCCGGAATAAATTAGCGATGTATTTTCAAGTCGTAAAAACCGTGTGAGGCAGGGGCGGGCGGGTCGCTAGTTGCTTTCAAAGAAGTTGTTTGTATCTACTTTCAAATCATAGGAACTTCTGAGAAGGACTGCAACTTAAAAGACCATTTCAGACACTAATCTACATGGTCTTCACATGATCTGACCAAGATTATGTCTGGACTTTAAAAGAGACTGTGACCTCTGATTTTTTTTCGGCCTTTCCTCTCAGAGTAGTCAGATAGGAAACGCCGACCTCATCTAGTTAAAAAAATATGATTGACGTATAAAAAGTGTTTATACAAAACTACTTACAGAAATAAAATCATTTATCATTTAACTGTTTTCCTTCATTTGTTTTACAAAATGTTGCAGAGCATGGTAATTTCCGTTGATGCCTTAACACACCTCCGCCGCAAAAATAATGATGGGAATTCCGTTAATAAATATTACTACAATATATCGCAATCCGAGTAGCGGAATGTCAGGAGAGTCGGTTGAATTGTAACAATCGGAGCAAAATTTCGTCGCTTTCGACTTAGTGAAGATAGTATAACTCTACTTCGGACCTCTTAGATTGGTTTTTCCGTAAAATCAAAATACATTTTACAACTTGGCGACTGCCACAGATAGGTCCGTGCGAAACAAACGCAAGACCGCAACGAAATAGCGGACTAGGCCGGAGGTGTATCTCGCTTCCGAGCAGATCGGCGAAATCACGCGAGAAATAGATAGAATCATAATCAAATCTGTGCGTTGGAACAGGCAGTTTCGCTTCTTTTTCGCTTGTCGTACTTACAACGGAAAAATCATGGCGGGACTACTGCGGATTCGCTGCTATGGTTTTGCGGCGGAGATATGATAACCGCTTAAGGATAAAAAGGACACCAAAGATTTTCAAAAAATGTCATTATTCATAATATTTCTATCACAATATTCACAACAATGGTCAAAGATCACCATGTTCCACATAGAACTCGCGTAACACAAATAAATATCTTTTAAGACCCTTCTTCACTGTAAAACGAACCCCTAACACAAAAATAAATACGCGGCTAAAAGGACCATTTTGTAAAGAGCTCTAGCGGCAAGCACCATGCCATGTTTTCCTAGATTAAGATAGAGCACGTCTAGTCGACACGATTTTTCAATGAAGAGCTAACTAAAAGAACGAAATACAGAAATAAATTAATACAGCTTTTTTCATTTCATGTGACACAAAGGCACAAAGGAACATTTCTATACTAATATTATGAATGCAAAAGTAACTCTGTCTGTCTGTTTGTTACCTTTCCACGCCTAAACCACTGAACCGATCATTATGAAATTTACCAAATAGCCTATTCATGCTGCATCCACGGACTAGAAAAACGAAGGACTCCGCGCCACGCGTATGAAAAATGAAGCAGTATTAGTATACAAACAGGCCTCACGCACACATTTACATCATAAGGTGCCGACCGGCCGCAATTACGCGGCACTACGGCGTCATTGTAGGTACTGTATACGTCAAGTAATAAAACAAAATAATGCTTTCTTGTGTTGTGAATTGGTGTAAAAATAATTCTACATCCCAGAAAAAGTGTCAAGGAATAACATATCGCAAGTAAGACATTTATTTACACACAAACACACACACATAATCGTAGATCGGTACGGTGCTTCCCTTTCGATATGCGTGGTGCGGAGTCCTTCTTTTTTTCTAGACCGTGATTAGATAAAAAAAAAAAAAAAAAAAATACACGCAGACAAAGTCGCAGGTCACAACTAGTTCAAAATAAAACTGAAAAACAATAGACAGTATAGTTACACAATACCACATTTCAAAGTCGGTTAAACATTACAATACATTATGCGTATATACCTACTACTGAATAATATTTATTGACCAAGCGTGTATTATAAGTTTAAATCTCAGCAGTTTAGGAACGGATTTCTTTATAATCCTCTTATTCACAACTAAAGCCAGAATAAATAACAGGATCAGGATTACCCACCCCTCTTTTCTCGCTTAAATGTTGACACTTCATAAATCATTTCAACTGCAACGGTTGGTAGACAAGCCAGAGCCGGTCCTTCTGGTTTTCATTCAATTATATGAATAAATGTAACAATTATATACACATCTCCATTTAAGTATTATAATTAATAAATAAATTTTAAATTAAATTCTTTTAATTCAGGCAACATTTATATAGGTATGAGGAACAGGTTGTAAAGTTCACTCATACTCTATAGAAAAGGGAGGATCCTCCGACCAGACGGGTGTTGTGTCTGGTGGGCAACTGCCCGACGACGGTTGGTTGATGTCGGGACGTTGTATATATGCTAGTCGCGCGGTAAACTCTGCTTGCGCGATGCAGGATTTGCGTGACGTCAGTATGACGTGTAGCTCGCATGTGGCGATGTTTGACACCGCTACAAACCCATCCATACTAATTATTATAAATCCGAAAGTATCGTTGTCTGTATGTTACCTTTTCACAACTATTGAACGGATTTCGATAAAATTTGGCAAGGAGATAGATGGTATCCTGGGAAAGGACATAGGCTTCTCTTTTACCTGGTTAGCACGTTCCTGTTGGATAGTTTCCAACATCTACGCGGGCGAAGCCGTGGGCAGATGCTATTACATTATAGTTAGAGAGGGCCTAGACAAGTGGCAATCACTATCAAAGCGTTTCGTATTTCTACAACAACTTTAAACAGGATTAGGAAAAGCTTTTCGGTAGCAAAAGTAATTATGTTTATCCAATACGTTTTTGACTTTTCCACCATCGTTACCGCTGATAGAATGTCTCTGTGTCCTGAGGGCCTAGACAAAGTAACATTCGATTAGCGATGACGCTAGTAGAAAAGTTAAAATGTATGGGGTTGACATAAGCTATCGAAATGTCACGTGATCATAGGTCAACGAATAAAAATTAGCTAGACAATGTTAACAACATTCGATTATGAAATGAATCGACAGCGTCGAAAGATTAGGTACTTCCACAGAGATGCATAGCCAAGGGACAATTTTTGACGAGCGTTATCGCTAGTTTTTGGAATCATTAGCGAAAGCGATAGCGATTGTAGAAATAGAATCGCTCCGAAGCGAATGCCATTTGTCTAGGCCCTCAGATCCGGTTTTCTATTAGTCGAAGATATTAAAATAACAATAGCTATTTCAGTAGATTTCTAAATATACTTCGTCGAGACTGAGAATATTAAGTTGGCGAATGATGATAGGTACCTTTATAGGCCACATCATAATTATATACATTTATTAGTAAGTAGTTATCTTAATAATAACACTCTGTGCTCGTCCTACAACTACTGATATATGTTCAAACTATAGACGAGGACGCTGGCACCCTAAACACAAGTTAAATCTTACTTTGGGTGCCAGAGTTCATCGAAAACACTCTTTCCCTTAGTTGTAATGCCGCATAATGTTTTAGTTAAGTGTTTTTGTACAACAGCTGAAGGTATTTTTTTATTTTTATGATTTGGTTTCTTCCAGATATATACTAATTACTCATAGACCGGCTTGTCACGCTCATTAATTTTCAATCAAAAGCGCTGAGCTAGTCAAAAGTATCGTTACAACTTGGATTAGTTCAAAAAAGCAGTTTTTTTTAAACCGCCCTCTCTTAAGAGTTACAACATTTTTTTTATCCTGCTGGCTCTGTAGGTATAGTGAAACGGAGAGACTTAAGAAAATCAAAAAGTAAAAAAAAAAAAAGTTTCGTTTGCCAAACGAGGTTTGTATACTTAGCTATGTTGCGGACTTTAGATGCTACCTAACTCTACCGATAGACATTACACAGAGAAACTGAGACGACAATCTATCAAAAAAAAAAAAAAAACGACTTCCAAAAATACACTACAAAGTGAAAAAATTACCTTATTGGTCATGTTCTTTAGAAAGGTCAGGTTGCGTAGTACTCGCAACCGGCGTGCGTGTATGACCAGATGTATGAACGTAAACGAGGCAAAAGGAGTATGTAAGGATCGTAGCAGGTGACGTTCTGTAGTTTCTGCCTACCCGCATGGGAAGAAGGCGTGAGTTTATATATGTATGTATGAAAAGTGAAAAATAACTTTAATTTCGGAAGTCGGTGTTTGGTTTTATATTTTCGCTTTTTGCCACCGACTTCCGAAATTAAAGTTATTTTTAACTTTGTAGTGTTTTTTTTTTTAAAATGTTTTTATTTGTGGTACCTACCGCACACAAATTCGTTTACCACTATTTTCTATGTGAATAACAGTGACAGGAAGTTATTATAAGATCATCAATATACACTAAGTGAAAAATAACGTATTATTGAATCTAACTGGAAAACTACTGAAGCAAAGTTAATACAGTTTATATGGGACCACGCCTGAGGCATACCCTATCCAATAAAAAAAAAGAATTTTCGAAATGTCCTCAATTGCCGAACATATCGCGTAACAAACATATAAAAAAAAACATACAGACGAATTGAGAACCTCCTCCTTTTTGAAGTCGGTTAAAAACAAAACCATATCAAGTAACTGGCACACTGAAACTCATAGCCATATAACAAAAAAGTATTTAAACATCAATGCGATAATAAAGGGGGACTCATACTAGTAACACTAAGCGGTCGTAAAATGAAGAAGCGGCTCAATCGGGCGCCCTCATTTCCAGAGATACACAATCTACATTGTTCGGGCTCTGATTGAAATCTGTACAAGTAATCAGTATTAACTTGTTGTGGGGTGCAAGTGGATAGAAGGACCAGTTTCAGAAGAGTTTATTTGTTAAATGCAAGTGAAATCTCAACGGGTTTATGACAGTACAACAAGAAATCATGGAAGCAGGCAAACATTGTAACAGAAACAAGAATATTATTTATGGTCACGACACCGTTAAACTAAAGACACTAAACTGAGCTTTTCGCAATACTTAGCGGTAAACCGAACTCTAGTAATAACCCAAACATACCAGCACCTTTATTTCGTAACACATTATCAATCACAATCTGAATCATTTTGAAGCACATTGCTAATCCATTGCTTCATATGTTCGAAAAATTTGTCTGCTCAACAACATAAATAACGCAATGAATGTTGTTGAACTGTCAAAATGAAAGCCATTCCTACTGTGTTACGCAATTACCCCGTAGTTTGTTATACTTTCTAAAGGATCGATTAGTTCATCGATTGTTTCGTGCTGATCGTGGAAGAACAAAAAATGTCGGACGGAACTCCGCTAAGACAAAACTGAGTCCCATTTATCTGTGAATATTTATGTGTGAGTGTTGCCGTTTGTGCGCGTAATAGCCGACCGGCACGTCGCGCGTCGTGTCATCGGCCGACTAATGTGTGAATGTGTGCGTACGTACTGTACGTACAGCGAGCTGGTCGACTTGAGTGACACAGTTTTTTGCACGCGAGAATCTGTCTGACATTTTTTGTTCGTCCAGGGCGACGGCTGAAAAACTATGCTGTTCAAACTATCCCAAAGAAATATATAGGTAATGACTTTATAAGCAAAGGCGAATTAATATAACATTAAAGTTATGGTTAAGTCAAGTTTTTATGATTCTGTGCTGTTATTAATATAGAATAGAATAGAATCTTATGATTACACAAGGGTGACACGATGGGTGGTCTTATCGCTACAAGCAACAACCTTACATCCTCCCTTCTTTTTAATCGCTTTCAAAAAAAGGAGGAGATTCTCAATTCGAATGTATTTTTTTTATGTTTGAGAGGTCATCACTTTTTTCTAGGTAAACCGATTTGAAAGATTTTTTATTTAATTTAAAGGTAGTGATTTTCATGTGGCCCCATATAAATTTGATCAAGTTCTGACCAGTAGTTTTTGAGTTATCCTTAATACTGCGTATTTTTTCCACTTAGTTAATATTGATGATGTTTTAATAATTTGCTATCACTGTTATTTACATATCAAGTAGTGGTATACGAAGTTGTATAGGTAGGTACCACAAATAAAAAGGGAAAAATAAAAACTTTTTACAAAAAACATAACAGCTTCCAAAAAAAACACAAAAAAAGTGAAAAATAACTTTAATTTCGAAAGTCGGTGTCTTTGATTTTGTATTTTCGTTTTTTGCCACCGACTTCCGAAATTAAAGTTATTTTTCACTTTTTTTGTGTTTTTGGAAGTAACCTGATTTTTTTGTAAAAACGTTTTTCATCCTTCCTTTTAAAGATACCTACCTACTTACCTGCTGACTACAAACTAATAATAGTTACACGCAAGGAACGCTTTACGAACTCCATCTTCACCTTTCACTTCAGCATCGCTCTTCGCTCGTACAATCAACCAAACATCCAAGATAACCGTACCAGCAGCGTCGCATAGATGCAACTTAATACCGCCGCGCAGTGATGAAACTAACAGATCCCATAATTGAACCAACGCGAACGGGTTAAAGTTTAACTGAAAGTTTTAACTGAACGAGTTTTAACTGACGTAATATTTGTATTAATTAAAGTTAGTTGAATAGCTCTGGGGTCCGGGATTTATGAAGAGTCGTTTTGTGATAGGAATGTTTATCTTTAGTCGCCCAAACGATTTGATATTGAGATTTTACTGTATGTTATTTATTACAGAGATATTATCAACAAAAGATTCTTCCATTACGATTGCAACCGTAAAGAATAATTAGTAACACTAACCATGAAAATAAAACTTGGATTATCATAATTAGTAGCCGAAGAAATAATTGTCAGAATTATCATGTTTAGCAGATACGTTGATGACCCCTGTAAGTTGTTGATTTAAGTTGTTGTTGTTGTTGTTGATAAATGATTTTATTTCTGTAAATAGGTTTGTACAAACACTTTTACACGTCAATCATATTTTAAAAACTAGATGAGATCGGCGTTTCCTGATTGACTACTCTGAGAAGAAAGGCCGAAACAAACTCAGAGGTCACAGTCTCTTTTAAAGTCCAGACATAATCTTGGTCAGATCATGTGAAGACCATGTAGATTTGTGTCTGAAATGGTTTTTGAGGAAAAACCACACAGATTGAGTGCACCTGTCCAGTCAGTGCACGCATTTGTCGGTAATCGTGCAGCTCACGATTAACAAACGAAATGACGATTCCCATTCTCTGAATATAATTCAACAGTTTCTTTTTTGTATACAGGATTGTAGGGACATGGACGCAGAACCTGATTCAGTACCTACATGATTGTGAACCGTCCTGCGCTGAAATTTTTCATAAGATATTAAAAAAAAATGCTGTTCCATAAATTTTGACCGCGTAGGTATTGCACTGTTCTATAAAACAGCTGTTTTTTTTTTTAAACCGACGAATATTTTTCTGCGCTGATCATGTGCTGAACTCATGGTTGCAGTTTGCGGGTCGATATCCCTGCCACCGTGTACAAAGAGTAGCCTAACTGTTCTAGTAACCAAACGCAAAAATACATTTACTAACTAAATTATAAGTATAACATATTTTTTTTTTTTTTAATGTTAAAATTATACTGGTAATGTATGGCACCACATTTCCCGAGCATTTTCCATCATAATATCAATTTGTCTGTGATCCATCAATTGAGACATATTGATGCTAATGGAAAAAGAAAAGCTATGTATGTATATTATAACGGTACATATAGTATATTCTGTTTATAATGTACATTACTCGATTACATGAACAAACAGCATGATTGTACCGATCTACACTTTAAAACTCATTAGGTGTTCGAAACCTCATCTATAATACAAAAAAAAAGGATCCTATTTTAATTACTGTAACCATATGGGTAGCTGCAGATTTGAGCCGTTTGGGGTCGAAACGCTCGGATAATGGGGCCCGAGTGTTCGTCTCCATTTTAAGGAAATTTATCGCCAACTAGTCGATACTTGACGTGACCAGAGGGTTGGCTCGTTCTTAGGCCAAAGAATTAGCATTGCCATTCACAGGCAGGTTTCCGGATGACAGCCGTTCGGTCGAGTACTTCGACGCCTAAGCGTCCTTTTGTTTTTGTATTTATTTGTATTAGTCATTTGAATTGCGTTATACAGGGTGGAATTTTGAGATGGGGCAGTAAGGGCATGTACCTTAACCGTTGTACCTACAGGAAAACGATCGTAGGAGACTGTCACAATTTTTTTTTAAAATTTTAGTCCCCCTTCTCAGATTTTGCAAAAAATGTACAGACATCAATAAAAAGAGCCATTTTCACAAAAACTTTTTTCAATACCAATCGATGCTTTTTCTTAAAAGGATCCAAAAACCTCGACTTAGATTAGACATAATTTTCTTATTAATTAGACATAAACTAATAAAGTTGCATTCTGGGTTTATGAATACCATTTCTATTTTTATAAATATTTAGTTTTTATGTTCTCCTATAAACATGTCCTCAATGCACTTAGGAGGTATTGGCAGCATACGCCCGATATGTAAGTTTTATATAAATGTATTATACACATAAACCTTCCGTAATCAATTCTCTCAATGATAGTAAACCCCGCATCAAAATCCATTGCGTAGTTTAGAAGAACAACGGGGTCACACAACAAATAAATAAATAAACAAACAGACAGACGAAAAACAGTTACCTAAAGTTACGAAAAGCGACTTCAATTTATAATATGTATGAAAAGAATATCATTGTCATTCTATATATTTCACAATATATTAAAAAAAAAGCAGGTTGAGTCATTCACCACAGGCACTCTGCTACAAGTATACAAAGTTGGCCCGCATATAGGGTTACCATATGGAAAATTAAAAAGTCCTGACAAAAGGCCTGATTTCTATAGAAAAGTTCTGAGATTTTGTCGCAAACGTAATCAACGACGAGGCATTTTTTTCACATGATGTTTTGTTTTGTTTTTTAAAATACTATGTTGATGTTAATCACGTTGATTTGTTATTTTTGCTGTGATACTATCCAAAGAAGATTTTTTTTTTTATATTGATTGCAACTTACTCACCAATCAAAAAAAATATACTGAAAAATCTAGATAGAGATACTTTCTTTATATTATAAAAAAATCGCAAAATCCGAATTAATAAAATTAATTAATAATTATCAAAATCAAAATTCCCGAGATTTCCCTCAATCCGGCCGCAATCCGGTCAGGAGCCTAAAAATCCTGAGACCTCAGGACAAATCCTGAGATATGGTAACCCTACCCATACATACATATTATCTCCTTTGCTCACAGTACCAAGTAATCTTCCAAAACACGTACGAGCTTCCCCCACTGAAAACTTAATGAGCATGTAGTGTAGCTGTGACGCCTTTGTACAATCTAAAGCTTGAATACAGCCTGAATTTACTGAAGAAAGCGGGGTTTTGTGTCAAAGGACTGGACTGACCTAGAAAGCTTGGCAATGTGTGTTTGTTTGGCCAAGTGGATGGTACAGCAAGTGAGTGGTGATGGTGGTTGGTCTTAAGGGGGATGCGTTAAGGTGGCCTGCTAAATTCAAATTTACTTACGTTTTTTGTAATTTTCAGGTCAGAGTCAGGTTGTATGTTGATTAAAATATGATTCGCGAATTGGCCTCAAATGTCATGATTTCATGAAAGAGTCATTCAATAGGGTAATATGAACTTGGAGAATTGTATTGATGATTTTTATGATTATAATTCTTTATTTAAATATTTGATAAAGCCGCGAATCATATTTAGATAAACATACAACCTGACACTGACCTGTAAATTGCAAAAAACGTTAGAAAATTTGAATTTCGAGAGCTGACCTGACACTTTAATAGTTTGTGGTATTTAATAAGAAGTAACTTTTGCCCGCGGCTTCGTCCGCGTGGAGGTCGGAAATAGTCCCATAGTGGGTCATGATCTATCCGTGTGCCAAATATCATCCCAATCCGTTCAGCCGAAAAGGTAACAGACAGACAGACAGAGTTACTTTCGCATTTACAATTTAAAAATTATAAGTATGGCTGATATTTTGAACGGTTTCCAAATAAAAAGGCAGTGAATATTTTAGACCAACAATAATTGTCCATTCTATTCTGTTTTCCTATTTATTTTGACGATATTGCACTGTCAAGACTGGATCCTACCCAGCCTAGATAAAGTTAGGTAATTGTATTGCTTATCAAATTGACTGCCAACTTAAATTGTCCTTGTCCTTTGACAGTTGTAGTTCATAGTTAGTATAAAACGGTAAATTGACGTAGTGTGTCAATTTGATAAACAATTAATTTCCCTGACTGGACCTAGTCCACTGTTCAGAATATTGTGTTCTTTCGACACCGTACAAACTGCGACTTAATTAAAATATTGAATAGCAAAAAAGTTCTTAACTCCATATAAAAGTGAGGCTTTCTGAAGGCAATTATTTCTTTTCATCGCTACTAGAGATTTTCTTTTAATTCATTCTTCCTCTTTATGGCACGCGCTGGGAATTATTTCCGTTGCCAGGATATTAAGAAAAAAACGACGGCTACATACATCGACAGGTTTTTAATTAAATTCTTAGATTGTTTTTCGTTTCAAATTGATTTAATACCCGGCGGAAATGAAAAAGAATTTTTCATTTCACGAAATATTTTTTCTCAGAAATCATCATTTGTAGGAGAAAGCCGCTGGAGCTATGGCAAACCTCAAAGGACTTACACAAATATCCAATGGAATATCAAACAAAAATGAAAAATGACCAATTATGCACATTTGCATCTTCACAATGCCATATATATAATATTGGCAAACATCTTTAACAATACACATAATAAAATAGTACCGAAGTCAAAACAGTACATTGATATTTTTGAAAAAAGTAAATGCTACGAGATGTGGGAACGAGTCAGATGCTGATTGAAATTTTTACTTCCATACATGTTGACCGCGTAGGCACTTGCACTTTTCAATGAAACAGCTTTTTTTTTTTATCAGAAACATCTGTAGCCACGGATAAAACCGATTGTTGGCGAGGCGACGCATGCCGTGGCGACGCGTCGCTACGCTATACGATGGTATGTTTCACATCTGCCAGGCGTCCCGTGACGGCTCAATTTTTTTTTTATAACTGACGGTAAATTTCAACGCAGTGCGGTTCAGAATCATGTACTTAATTCATGGTAACAGTTCGCGCGACGATGTGTCTGCCTTCCTATATATACATTTATTTTTCTTTCTAAAATAATATAATTATTTAATTTTATGTTTAGTTATAATGTGTTGTAATTATATAAGTGAATGTGAAGACTATGTGGTTGCTTTTTTTCCTCTCAGCTAGTTTTAATCATAATATGGCAGTTTGAGTAATTTTTGTTGCCTACCCAAATGTCCTTTCTTTGGTATTGTTCGTCGAATCGTTGAGCTCCTTAAGTTCTGAGTTGAGCTGCACGATTACTGACAAATGTGTGCACTGACTGGACAGGTCCACTCAATCTGTGTGGTTTTTCCTCAAAAGACCATTTCAGACACAAATCTACATGGTCTTCACTTGATCTGACCAAGATTATGTCTGGACTTTAAGAGACTGTGACCTCTGAGTGTGTTTCGGCTTTTCTTCTCAAAGTAGTCAGATAGGAAACGTCAACCTCATCTAGTTTTTAAAATATGATTTTAAAAGTGTTTGTATAAACCTACTTACAGAAATAAAATCGTTTATCATTTATTAAAAAAATATTTAGACTAGTATCGTCAACTAGGGAGACACGTTAGTAGGGAATAAATGCCAACGACCACGTGACCGCTTTTCCTCTTACGCGTCTTTCTACACTCGTTATTTTCATCAAACCTCTTTGTCAACTCTCCATAGTCGAAGGTTAAAATAATTGCGAAGAGATGACGCTAAACCAGCGACAATCTGAACCGTGACAATATCAAAGATTACCTTATTTATCTACTCAAACATTTATTCTCAATATCATGTATGAGAAAAGAAAATATTGAAACAGTACTAACATGCTCAGTATTTGATTATTCAAGTGACACATTATAAATTGTATGTTAGGGACTAGTTTAGATCGGTGTGAAGCTTAGATAAATATTTAACTTAGGATTCATAATTTATGTAATGTAGATGTTGTGCCTGCGACTTCACTGTCATCAAAACTTCGGAATTTTCCGTGCTCCGTTGTAAGTAACAAATAATAGTTATAAATAACTAATTATCCAAGTTCTATCAAATTGTTTTGTAAACTGATATTTCAAGTAACAACACAAAACTGCGGTCGATGACCCCACGAAAAACTTCGTCAAATTAATTCCTTTTTCACGTCACACATCACGTCTGCGGAGTTTCGCTAGCTAATTTAATTTGACCCTGTATACCGTTCATAAGATACAATTTCCCAATACTGCGTACCTTTACCCCATTTACCTTCACCGAGAACTAACAGGTTATGGCCGGCCCTAAACTAACTTATTTAATTTTATCTAGGTTTTATCGTCTAGGTTTTATTAGCACACTATCTAGGAATATCACTCATGACCTCCTTTTTATCTAGATCGTTTTGGTACCCTATATTATGTGTTGTGATTCTAGATAGTTATGGCACAGCACGGGCAATAAGCTTTTCCTTTATTATCAGAATAGTGAGGAAAATAATCATATTGGCAATTTGTTGTATGTAGGGTATTTAGCAACAGTAAAGACTCGTGCACACTGGCGCGACGCGACAGCGCGACCCTAAGGGACCGCGTATCGTGCGACGAGCGGTGCCTTTGTGTCGCGTTGACTCGTTGAGCCTTAACTCCGTAACTAGAGTAATGCGTACCTTTTGGGTAGCCGTGTAGATAGACTAATGCAGGCATTTCAATATAATAATGTAGATATATTCGAATGGCTATCTATAACACACCACGACCACATAATATGTGATCGCTTAGGTGTAAGTCATTAGCAAATAGACCCGACATAATAATATTATTATTATACTTTTAAAACTACGTACTAACGCAATTAACTGTAACTTAACTTTCTAGACATCACTTCCATTTTGAGACCCCGTTTTTCCATTTTTAACCCCGAATATATGAAGAAAGTAAGTAAAGTGATTATTGTAAGGTAGAGTTACTCCGACCACTTGGTTCAGAAATTGCTGCTATTGGATCATTGGACATGCACAAACTTGAGCCTTTATCCAAGATGATAGACTAAGAGGGAAAGGTAGGCAATGAATTAATTAATGAACGAATATTATTATAATTACTACAGAATGCCACACGTTACAATCGATTTTTACATACTCTTTTTGCTTCATTCATGTTCATAAATGATCCTTGCGAATACTACACACCAAACCCTTTTGAAGGACATCGCCATAAAGAACAGTGTTATGTTAGACTCTTCAAGATATAATAGAGTCACAAAACAAATTCAACTGCCAGGATCTTTTCTATACAAAACCGGACGTAACATCCGAGCTTATGCAAAACAGCAATCTTGTCAATTGGTGTCCACTGTCCAGGAGAGAGGACAGGACAGGTCAGAGTGCCAGACAACTCATTGAATCGCAAATGACTAGCGAGGATAGATCGGGGACAACCTGTGGAGTTGCCTTTAGAGGATATAGTGGACTTGGTGATGAAAATTGCATGTATTGGCATATTAATTCAGAGTGGACAGATGAGGGAGTGTGGGGCTTTCGATTATTTGAATGTGAAGTTACATCGTTTCTTATTTGAATTATATTGTGTAACTCGCATATGTGTGCCAGCATTATGCTGAGCGATGGCCTTTTTGCGCGGATGTGATGTCTATTTGCCCCATTTGTATGATTTTTTTGTACTTTATTTTACGCCTCATATTAGAACAAAAATAACAGTTTTTACTTTTTTCTTTGAAATTACCAAAACGATAGAGCTCTAAAGAAAAAAAAAATGATTTGGGTTTACTTTCAGGCGTTAAGGCTAGTACACACAGGCGCGACGCGACAGAGCTACACAAAGGCACCGCTCGTCGCACGACAGATGGCGTCTTTGTGTCGCGCCTGTTTGTAAAAGCCTTTAATCTGATGTTGTGAACACTTAAATAAATAAATAGTAATTTAAAAACCTTCGAATTTACAATGCAATTGCAGCGTAATGAATGACGGTCCGCAGATAAATGGCAATATATTATTAAAACCAGATTTTAATGGTAGAGCTACATACACACCCAGATACACGAATATACCTATTGCATAAATTTCATTAAGCTTCGACCTTAGCCAGTGACTCACTCGCTACATTGGTTTCTTATAAACAAACACACAACTAACATATGAATAACATCCGACCAATAAAAGAAAACGTATTCAATTGATTGATTTATTTTAAACATAATTACGAAACTTCCTTTTCGTCGGTGCTAAAAAAGTTTACTGAAAAAAACGCGTTATTCGAACTGTAAATATTGGACCTTGTGTTTCTGTTGCTAATTTTATCGGTGGACTGATAGTGAAAACTTCGAGTACCTAAACATTAGACCTATCACGAACGTATCATTTTTGAATTGGTAAATACTCATTTCACACAAAATATTTATTAAGTCTCCCTCGACTAAGACTTAAGACTGCCTCGTTGGTCTAGTGGTCGCAAGCGCTACTGCTGAGCATGAGATTCTGGGTTCGATTCCCGGGTCGGGCAAAGTGTTTATCGGGTCTTTCCATCTGGAATTTCTCGGTAGCAGCCCGGAGTCTGGATTTGTGCCCGGTTGATGGCAATAGGCTCGCCCCCTATTACATGGGACTTAAACATTACTGGCGAAATGTGGGTGTGCTATATTTACACTTCTGCCTAACCCTTCGGGGAATACAGGCGTGATGTTATGTTATGTATTTATTAAGTTTGAAAACTTTCTTCATATCTAAGGGTAATACTAATACTGCATGTCGTTTAAAAAAACAAAATGCTTATAGGAAAATTGTATTTTTAATAATAAAAAAATCGAGTGTAAATCAAGTAGTGCGTTTGTACAAGGCCTACGGGTAAAAACATTATTATGCTACCTACCTACCTACGGGTACCTAACCTAGTATTCAATGCAACCCATATTACTAAAATCACAATGACTCATTAAAAAAAAATGCTGATTTTAACACACATTCATGATTCACACACATGATTTAACATTCTACACCAGTCGTTTACTAATTTACTATTATGTCATAATAATTACAAATAATAAACCAGATAAATGATCTCAAAATGAGATAATCATGTATTAAGAATACAATCGAACATTAATCATGGTCACATCTACTAGAGATGTTATGGATATGATATTCGGATCTGGATACGGATATGGATATAGGAATAAAATTATATCGGTTTTAGATACGGTTACGGATATGTAATTATTTCGGATTATCCGTTAGTTTCGGATAGTTTCGGTTATGGATATTAGATTGAAGTAAAATATAAACAAAAATAGTAGGTAATAATTTGGTTTTATTTATAGGTTTTATCTAATCTAGGTTATCATTTGGTAGAAATGTTATAATAATTAGTAAAGTAAACCTCTGTTTCAGTGTTTCTAACGTGTTTTTAATAATTGGGTATTATTATATATCTACTTACCTACTACCCTTATACGAAACTATCCGAAACTTGTGAAACGGATATGGTTACGGTTACGGATATATTTATATTTCGGATATCCGATAGTTTCGGTTACGGTTATGGAGCTCCATAACATCCCTGACATCTACCTATTGATGGAAGTAAATAAAATAAAGGTACCATTTTTAACCCCAAGCGGCTTACGTATCCATCACTACGAATTTACCTTGAACAACCAAAATTTCTTTTGTAAATGAAATAACATCAATCGTATAAAAAACCCGAGTTCCCTCAGGCTTATAAAACCTGGAACGCATTTTTTTTCTGTCGAGACAAAATACCATAAGGGAAAATTCTTAAGAATCAAAGTCGCAGAAATTGTATCAAATCAAATCAAATGTCATTTATTCAAACTAGGCTAAGAATCAGCACTTTTTGAAGGTCGAAATTACATAATACAGTCCCTCAAAACGCCCGCCCTACACCACTTCCTAGTGCTTTAGCTGGGAAGAAGATCTGGCACAACAAACTGCCCAGCAGCACAGCTGTCTGTTCACTTAGAAGAACTGGATTCTATACAACAGTAAGTACTTAATTAACATTACGAAGAACAAAACATTAAATTAATTTATTTGCCGTATGAAATGCTTTAAGAAAATAATACGGGTACAACTTATATTCTGTCCCTAGCGTGATATTCAAAATAAGAACTATTGATCCATAGATATGAGGAATATTTCACGTTTGATCCCAAGGGTAACGCGGTTAGTGATGGGCTAAATGAAACGTTTTGTTCCATTTTCAACCCCCGACGCAAAAAGAGGGGTGTTATAAGTTGGACCGCTATGTGCGTGTGTGTCTGTCTGTGGCACCGTAGCTCTTAAACGGATGAACCGATTTGGATGCGGTTTTCTTTATTTGAAAGAATGTTTTCTAGCGGTGGTTCTTAGATATGTTTTATCAAAAACTTTTTTACAAAAAAACAACCGACTTCCAAAAAAAACACTAAAAGACGTGAAAAATAACTTTAATTTCGGAAGTCGGTGCCTTTGGTTTTGTATTTTCGTGTTTGGCCACCGACTTCCGAAATTAAAGTTATTTTTCACGTCTTTTAGTGTTTTTTTTGGAAGTCGGTTGTTTTTTTGTAAAAAAGTTTTTATTTTTCACTTTTTAGTTGCGGTACCTACCCCACACAAATTCGTATACCACTACTTGGTGTGTAAATAACAGTGACAGGAAATTATTAACACATCATCCATATAAACTAAGTGGAAAAAATCTGTAGTATTAAGGATAACTCAAAAACTACTGGTCAGACCTTGATCAAATTTAAATGGGACCACATGTGAAGCACCACCTATCAAATAAAAAAAGAATCATCCAAATCGGTTCACCCAGAAAAAAGTTATGAGCTAACACACATAAAAAAAAAAAAAAAAAAAAAAAAAAAAAAAAAACATACAGACGAATTGAGAACCTCCTCCTTTTTGTGAAGTCGGTTAAAAACCGGTTCAGCCATTTCAAAGCCATCAGCTCTTTTCTGTGTCGAGGGCTTTTAATTTTACCTATTATTGTTATTGAAGAGTTCGGTGGACTGATATTGTAAAATAATGGAAACATGATGGAACGCTGTTGATAAAAAATATCCAAAATATTTATGGCATTTCAGTCAAGGTTGGTATTTTATTTGACAAAGTGGTTCTTTTGTGATCTATTGATACGACATGCTGAAAAATACAGTTCTATTTGAGTAAAAAAATAGCGAACTTCAATAATGATCATCGGGTAACCACAGGCATACTGAAAAATATTCAATTGCGATCATTTCATTCGAATTTTCATTCGAAATACTGACAGATTATTCGAAAGCTTCCCAAATGAGTGTTCGAATAAATCTTCTATTATTTTGAGGCAATTGCCCAAAGCTACACGTGAAATAGAATCATAATGTTCTCACCTTGACGCAAGATTCATCTTAGATACCGCTTCATCGATATTCCGTTGTTCTTGTTAAATGTTCAGGAGATACAAACAAAATAAGACCTTGTGATCCTCCAAGGATTAGGCGAACGCGTACCAAAGTGTTTTGAATACAGATCAATGATAATTTAAGCAAGGTCTTTGAAAATAATGGGCGGGCTTATCCTTGTTTATATGCCAGTGTTGTTGGAACATTTTGTTTTATTTTGGGCTTTCTTAGAAATTTAAATGGGCCTTGATTATTCAGAATTGCCTCCAAAATAAATATTAGACAATAATTACATTACATATATTTTGTTCAAGCTGGGTATTTTTCAGCAAAATAATAGAAGCTTGTAGCCAAGCTTGTGTAGCTCCCTTGGGGTGTAATTATTTTTGCAATTTAGTATTTGATTTTACGAAACGCGATGGGATGAGTTTCTTTTTTGTTTTATTTTTTCTATAGTACGGGCGCTTTTAACGTGCACGTCTTTCTGCATCGTTTTCACATGTATAATTTCAACATGAATGATGTAACCAATTATTTTGTAACTATATGTTGATTTAAAAGTATGTCCGTGGAGTTTCTTGCTCGTTCTTCTCCATAGGTACTTCCTACGCTTTGGAATGGGCAACTAGCTTCATCTTTCTGACAGACCGACCCCTTGAAAATTCAAAAGTGCCTGTAATTGGTTTATTTGAAATAAGCACTTTGAGTTTGAGTTTGGGATTTATCATCGATAAAAAATACGAACTTCCATACAAAAATTTCATCCTCTACTACACGCAGCGATTGGACTCTACATTGTCTGTCAGTAAATGAATTTAAGATCGTTATTGAGTAGAAGATGTCTATCACACAGGCAATTTTAGATGGAAAACCATAAAGATACTATAGTATATAGTAGTAGTGTGTAGTAGTAGTAGTAGTGTATAGTGTATAGGGATTATAATCCCTAGTTGTTTTAAAATCTACCATCTGCCCAAGCAAAACAAAAAACAAACAAAATGCGTCACACAAATTTTCTACTCACTCTAATAACCAGATACGATAAAACATCGCCCATATATTAGGCATCGATAAGATAAACCCTGAATAAAGCTAATAAAGTTCGGAGGGGTGCATCCCCTTGCATTCCCATCCCTATTGTAACCCAAACGTGATTGTAACAATGGGTACATCTCTATGGGTAACAAAAAGGGCCGTTACACACAGAGGGTTCAATTGAAACGTACGCTTTTTTGACTGTATGGCCCGATAATACGGCAGACATATTGGGGTATTATAAAATTATTTTGAAGTTTTTAATGGGTAATGGATTTTGTCGATGGATTGAATAAATTTTGAATTGTTATTGAATAGTGTAATGCATTAAATATGCATGTATTTTTAAACAACAACAGAATTTTTACCTGCTTGAATTTCAATATCATCAAATACCTAGTTGATTCCATAGTCAACTTGAATTGTATTGAATGAAGTTATAGGTTTTATAATATGGAATAGTAACAACAGTATCCACAGTTATTAATACATTGTGTAGTATTAATCATAATAGTTAAAAAATCAACTTATAGCGACAGGCGACTATTCCACAACCCTTTTACGCTAGGTACCCCTACCCTATTCGACATTTTATAATACACTAGAGGACAACCAGCTGCTTCACTTCGCGGTACTCATTCCGCAAACCAGAATAAACTATACTCAATAACAACGATAGTACGATAAATATAATAAAACAAAAGAAGACGTACGCTAAAGAAAACAAACATTACATTTTATAACCGCAGGCAAAACTTTGGAATAAGCTTCACCGCAAACTCTCAAACTTTCTTGGCAGGCTTAAGCTGTTCTTATATATACTTTGTTATCGTAAGCGCTAATGTGAATGTTTGAAGAATTGTACAAAGTGACGTGCCTTTAGTTTGTAAGCTCAAAGTATCGTACTATTGTTTCATTGATTGTCAAACTCAAAGAATTTATTAGAATTAAACCATTTACAGACACTTTTGAATTGTCAAAGGGTCGGTCAGTTAGTCAGAATGTTTAAGCTAGTTGCCCATTCCAAAACGTAGATCTCTATGGTGATGAACGGGCAAGAAATTATTACATATATCATTATTGATGTCGACTTAGAGGGGATCCTCTAAGTCGACATCAATAATGACCGACCCTTTGACAATTCAAAAGTGTCTGTAAATGGTTTAATTCTAATAAATTCTTTGAGTTTGACAATCAATGAAACAATAGTACGATGAACATAATAAAACAAATCAAGACGTAGGTACGCTAAAACAAAAACGTTATATTTATAACCGTAGGGAAAACTTAGGCGTAAGCTTCACTGCAAACTGTCAAACTTTCCTGACAGAAGGATGGAGGCATAAGTTGTTCTTATAAACTTTGTAAGTAGGCGCTGTTGCGAATGTCTGATTGAACAGTGATGTGTCCTTGGTTTGTAAGGCTCCCCACGTCAACCGCTAAATTGACTTTAGTTTAAGAGCAAAGTTGCGTTGCTACAGTCTAAACTAAACTTTATAGTCCATAAGAGACCAGCAGCGGAGTAATTGCGTAACACACTAACAGTAGAAATGGCTTTAATTTGACAGTTCAACAACATCCATTGCGTTATTTACGTTGTTGAGCAGACATTTTTTTCGAACATATGAAGTAACTTCTCTCGCTCTGGGCGAAGCGGGAGGGCGTGTCAGACTTTTACTGACTAAAACCCACCCTTATTCCTTCAGTTGCATATGCGCCAGGGCCACAGTAACTCTTTCGAACAATCCCCGAACCTGGCAGGCATCGGCCATATCGGACCCCATCAATTGATGCTGACATCTGTATGAGGCGTGCGTGGAACACAATGCGCCGTCGAACCAGCTCTGGTCTTTACCGGACGGCGAGCTGCCCATTGCTCACCGTCCGCAAGTCCGCGCCTGCGGTGGCCGGCAGTCGGCTATCGACTCCCGATACCCAGGGTGTCTCCTCCTGCGACAACTATGCGCGTGAGGGCGCAACGATTGCCTCACCCTCACGTGCTCCACCTCCTCCTGCGAGCATTACTGCTTCGTAGAAGGAGGTGACGGCTTCCCATGCCCTCTCGCTCCATACCATGGCTTGGACCAGGGCCGGACGTGAGAGATCGCCACTGCCGATCGCTTCCGCGAGGACACGGCAGGGCTCCGCCCATGCCGGGCAGACCTCCACCGTATGCTCCACCGTTTCTTCCGGGCGATCTACACAATGGTAACACCCGGGCGCTTCCTCCCGCCTTATCCGGTAGAAGAACCTCCCGAAACAGCTATGTCCGGTGAGGACCTGCGTCGGGCGGAAGGTGAGGATGCCGTGGCGCCTCTCAATCCACTCCTCTAAGAGGGGACTTACCGCCGCAATTGTGGCGTGCCCAACATATGAAGCACTGGATTAGGAATAGGCTTCAAAGTGATAGATAGTATGTTACACAATTAGGGTCCTGTTTCACTCTCATATTAAAGTTTGCCTTATTTTACAAATCTAACCGACATGAATTTAATCTACCTATCTCTAAAGCTATATTGCTTTATCTAAGAGGAATCCTTATGATATAGGATATCTTAAGTATCTATCTTTCTATACGTCGATCAACTATCGCACACATAATAAAGCAATAAAGTAAGTTTAATGTATTCGCCCCCAAAAAGTTAAGGGTTAACCCTGACCCTCATCAAATAAGTAATAGTTTGAAAAAGGGTACAGAATTTCTGCCGACCAGAAAATTCCATTATATCTTTTCCTATTTACTATCGTAACTAATATTATAAATGCGAAAGTAAGTTTGTTTGTTTGTTACGCTTTCACGCTAAAACGGTTGTACGGATTTGAATGAAATTTGGCACACATACCTGAGTAAGACATAAGCTATTTTTCATCCTGTATGGCAGACGAAGTCGCGAGCAACAGCTAGTAAAATCAATAACATAAACTATTTATTTATCCTTAGGTACAGTTAGAGAATATAATTGTTTATTTGCCGTGTTATAGCCATTTCATACAAATTTCAAAAAATTACAGCTGTATTTTGAATATACGGATGATTTGAATGTGTACCTAGTCAATTTGATAAACAATCTCGGTGACTTTACTACGACTCTACAAGACCCTTTATTTTTTATTGGTACGTAGTTATCGATTGAGACATGCACGTTTTCAAAGTATATTGCTTCTGTTTACCATACAAAGTACTAAACAAACGCAGGTGCGAGAACTGTGGGAAAATTGCTTCGTATCAAACTAAATGTAGAAAGTTATATTGCGTTGAGAGCAAACTATAAACTGTCAAACTTTCTTGATGATGATAATAAAACAACCACAGACGTATCGTGGAATGTTGCAGGACTGCTTTAATTTTAACCGACTTCAAAATGGGAGGTTATTTAGAGATTGACGTGAAAACATTACTTAGGTTTTTATGTAGTTACTAGCTACGCCCCGCGGTTTTACCCGGAACGGTATGAAATATACTTTACGACCTACCAAATATACACAAGAAAAATCATAAAAATCGGTCAAGCCGTTTCGGAAGAGTTCGATAACAAACACTGTGACACGAGATTTTTGCATGACGTATGCCTTTTAAGGACTTATTTATGTACTAGCTTTTGCTCGCGGCTTCGCCCGCGTTAGAGTCGGTAAGAAGTACCTACTCTATTACCTAAAAGAGGTCATGGTCTAATTATGTGCCAAATTTCAACCAAATTCGTTCAGCCGTTTTTGAGTGATTGAGTAACAAACATGCAAACGTTTACATTGATAATATGAATATACATAATAAGTAGGATCTTCTATAATATGTTGTCCCACTACAATAAAGGTTTTATCTATATTGCTTCTAATATATTTTCCACAGTTTTCCCTCAAACGAGTTGATAATAAAACATCATAAATATTTGTATGTAAGAGTTTAATAATAGTTATTATAAATGCATAAATGCTAAACAAAAGCAGTACCTACGTTTTCCTTATACAATATTGCGTCTACCTTGTACCTAAATAATACGATGTAGCTAGAATAATACAGTGACGAAACGATCTTTGGAGACCATCATGCATTTGAATGTTATCTCAAAAGGCGAGTGTGTATTAAAATGCTGGACAAAAAATAAAATACAGGATGGCAGAGACAGAAAAAATTTAACGCTAGGGGGGTCTAGAATCATATGATTCTAGACCCCCCTAGCGTAAAATTTTTTCAACAGTTATAAAAAGAAAATTGCTGTTGTATACATTTTGACCGTGTAGGTATTTCATCTTTCTATGAAACAGCCGTTTCCTACAAAAAAATCTACGCTAGGGGGTCTAGAATCATGTACTGTTTTTTTTTTTGTTTTTGTGTGGGAAATCATCAAATGACCTCTCCCGCTCTGGGCGGAGCGGAAGGGCGTGTCAGACTCTTACTGACTAAAACCCACCCGTGTTCCTTCAGTTGCCTGTGCGCCAGGGCCACGGTAACTCTTTCGAACAATCCGCGACCCCGACAGGTAGAATCATGTGCTGAACTCATGGTTGCAGTTTGCGCGTTAATGTCCCTGCCACCCTTTTTTTCTTTTTTTTTTTGGGTGTGAAATCATCAAATGACCTCTCCCGCTCTGGGCGGAGCGGAAGGGCGTGTCAGACTCTTACTGACTAAAACCCACCCGTGTTCCTTCAGTTGCCTGTGCGCCAGGGCCACGGTAACTCTTTCGAACAATCCGCGACCCCGACAGGTAGAATCATGTGCTGAACTCATGGTTGCAGTTTGCGCGTTGATGTCCCTGCCACCCTGTATTATTCCCTTGGGAATATTTTAGTATAAATGTAGGTAGGTATAGAGAAGGCCGATGGCTGTAGATATACAGTGTCAAAATCCGCAATGGAATAAACTACCTAAATGATAAATGATTTTATTTCTGTAAGTAGGTTTGTACAAACACTTTTACACGTCAATCATATTTTTTAAACTAGATGAGGTCGGCGTTTCCTATCTGACTACTCTGAGAAAAAAGGCCGAAACAAACTCAGAGGTCTCTCTTTTAAAGTCCAGACATAATCTTGGTCAGATCATGTGAAGACCATGTAGATTGGTATCTGAAATGGTCTTTTGAGGAAATAAACACACAGATCGAGTAGACCTGTCCAGTCAGTGCACGCATTTGTCAGTAATCGTACAGCTCAACTCAGGAAGTCGGGACTTAAGGAGCTCAACGATTCGACGAACAATACCAAAGAAAGGACATTTGGGTAGGCCGCATAAATTACTCAAACTGCCAGATCATGATTAAAATTAACTGACAAAAAAAGCAATGACCCACGTAGTCCTCACATTCACAATAATTAAAATAACATAATACTTTACAAGTAAATATTCAATAATACCCGGGGTTCAGTCGTATTCGAGGAACCCACTTCTTATACGTCTGCCTGCCCGTATTATGATCTCCAACCTGTATTATTACCCCGAACATAGTATATTCTGCGTTGTATAACCAAATATGTTTAGTCTTTTTTGAGTGTTTGAGTTACGAACAATTTTACAATCCTGAACATTTATAGAGTAGAGAAGAAGTAGAGTAGAGAACAAAAGTAACCGACATAGCCCGAAGACTAAGCAAGCTGAAGTGGCAATGGGCTGGTCACATCTCTCGCAGAATCGACAATCGTTGGGGAAAACGAGTTCTAGAGTGGAGACTGCGTTTGGGGAAACGTAATGTAGGACGCCCGCCGGCCAGATGGAGTGACGACTTGCGAAAGGCGGCTGGCAGAGACTGGATGAGGAGAGCCGATGATCGGGCTCAGTGGCGTTCACTAGGAGAGGCCTACATCCAGCAGTGGACGAATATAGGCTGATGATGATGATGATGATGAACATTTATAATTAGTAAGATTTTCGTTATTACTACCTATGATTGTCTTTAATCTATATTAAGATAATCATGTTAGATATTCATTGTTAGTAAATACCGCCGTTTGAAGTCTATTCATTTATCGCGTTTTTCTTCTATATCTAAACTCCTATTGCTTTGTATATCCAATAAAAAACCTCATAAATCAGTGTCAATGTTACAACCGTGAAATGTACACAAATATACACAATGTCTATGAACACGCAACAGATGAACAAATTTACAAAATAATGGAAAATTATGAGTTTTAAAAACAATCTCATGATCTGCCAGGATATTTGGAACACTTAAGAACGTTATTATGGCAAAAAATAAAACGTTAAAGATCATGTTGAAGATAATAAAAAGAAAAAAAAAACTTATTGCTCAAGTATTTTTTTTTAAATTATCCTTCAACAAACAAACAAACACACATTCATCTCTTTACATCTTTTTAACTGAGCCACATTCATCAAAGAAAAATAAATCACACTTACCATCTCCTAATTTTGTTTACAACACACATCAAACGACCATCTTGCAACAGAACAATTGTATAATAAAAAAATATCCTTTACCTAGCTGTGACGTATATTCCATTGTGTCGGTTTAATTGGTCGTCAGTCCGTCCATGGCGACGTTTCGTAAGGCGGGAAGGCTGGTCGGTAGTGACACACGCGTGGTGACGCTACGGCGGTCGCACCGAGACTGCGGGCCCGCCCAGCCTCCTTGCGGGATGGGGCTTGGAGCAGATATTTGCCCTTATGTGTAGAGTGACCATAGTGTTGTAGAATTTTGGATTGAGTAGGGCTGATTAATTTGTTGGAGTTCGGTTAGTATTGTTTCTTGTTATTGTGGCTACCTCATCTGACCAAATTGCTATGCCAACTCACCCAAAATTAGGTGTAGGGTTAGACTCCAAGATTTAATTAATGTATTGCTGATTTTTGAATAAGTTATCCCTAGCGATCAAGATCATCTCTTCCAAATCTAAAGTCATCATCTTACAATTTGTTATTCAGATGACAGTGAAATTATATTTAATCATTTAAACACAGATAGTTTTATCACTTGTCATCTCAAAAGTGACGAATTGCCTTTTATTACTTCTTAAGAGGTTTACAAGAGCTAAAGCGCGGTCACTGTCGGATTGCTTATATAAGAAAAAGCCGCGCGATGACACAACGCTGGTAATTTATTGCAAAATATGAAGCAATTATGGATTTACAAAAAATCTATTCATTGGACTAAAAAATTAAAACACTATTACGTTAGTATGTTACTTGTAGAATAAACTAACAAAAAATCTCAATGTTTGCATGTATGGTTTTTAATCGTTAAAATATTTTTTAGAGGTATCTTTGTGTTTTTTTTCTATCATATCAAGTTAATTATATTATGTTTTCAACACACTATCTAACTAGCATATATCCAGAAGAATATCAAATATTTTTCTGATTTTGGTTACTGCAGTGGATCATATATTTTTAGTCATTATAAATTTGCGTTTAGGTCATGTAGTCCCCTTAAGGAAAACCAATGTCATGTTAATTAAAGAGTCATAGTTTTAACAGTAAAACATAGCCTCCACTAGTAGCAATATACAGGGTGGCAGGGACACGGGGCACCGGTGTGGGCGCGTTCATTGAGGCTCCGACCAGCACGCCGGTTGAACGCGTCCCAAAGGGTCATGGCCATCCGGCTGGTCCGAGGATACCGCACGGTCTCCTGCGAGGCGGCGAGCCTCCTTGCCGGATTGCCGCCATGGGATCTGGAGGCAAAAGTCCTCGCGCACATTTGGGAGTGGCGCGAGGAGGCGAAACGCCGGGGCGTTACTTCGCTGCCGCGAGAAATCGCGGTACAGCGGACAGAGCTCCGGCGGGATCTCATGGCGGCATGGAGAGTGCGACTGTCGCAACCCAGCGCTGGGCACGCCACAATTGCGGCGGTAAGTCCCCTCTTTGAGGAGTTGCTTGAGAGGCGCCACGGCGTCCTCGCCTTCCGCCTGACGCAGGTCCTCACCGGACATGGCTGTTTCGGGAGGTTCCTGTTTCGGATAAGGCGGGAGGAAACGCCCGGGTGTTGGCATTGTGTGGATCGACTGGAGGACATGGTGGAGCATACGGTGGAGGTCTGCCCAGCTTGGGTGGAGCACCGCCGTGTCCTCGTGGCGGCGATCGGCGGCGGCGATCTCTCGCGTCCGGCCCTGGTACAGGCCATGGTACGGAGCGAGAGGAAATGGGAAGCCGTCACCTCCTTCTGTGAAGCAGTAATGCTCGCGAAGGAGGAGGCGGAGCGCGTGAGGGTGCGGCAATCGTTGCTCTCTCACGCTCCTAGTCGCCGCAGGAGGAGACACCCTGGGCGTCGGGAGTCAATTGCCGACTCCCGGCCACCGTAGGCGCGGGCTTGCGGACGGCGAGCAATGGGCAGCTCGCCGTCCGGTAAGAACCAGGCCCGGGTCGATGGCGCGTCGTGTTGTGTTCCACGCGCGCCTCAAAGAGATGTCAGCATCATTGAAGGGGTCCCATAGGGCCGATGCCTGCCGGGGTCGCGGATTGTTCGAAAGATTTACCGTGGCCCTGGCGCACAGGCAACTGAAGGAACACGGGTGGGTTTTAGTCAGTAAGAGTCTGACACGCCCTTCCGCTCCGCCCAGAGCGGGAGAGGTCATTTGATGATTTCACACCCAAAAAAAAAAGAAAAAAAGGGTGGCAGGGACACCGACGCGCAAACTGAAACCATGTATTCAGCACATGATTCTAGATCCCCTAGCGCCAAAATGTTTCGTCGGTTATCAAAAGAAAACAAGCTGTTTAATAAAAAAAAACAACCGGCTTTCAAAAAAACACTAAAAACCTGAAAAATAACTTTAATTTCGGAAGTCGGTGTCTTTAGTTTTGTATTTTCGTTTTTGGCCACCGACTTCCAAAATTAAAGTTATTTTTCAGGTATTTTTGTTTTTTTGAAAGTTGGTTGTTTTTTTTGTAAAAAAGTTTTTATTTTTCAGTTTTTAGCTGCGGTACCTACCACACACAAATTCGTAAAAAAAAATATGCAGTATTAAGGATAACTAAATACTTCTACTGAGAACTTGATCAAATTTAAATGGGACTACATGTGAAGTACCAGCTATCAAATAAGAAAAGAATCATCCAAATCGGTTTACCCAGAAAAAAGTTCTCTACGAACAAAAAAAAAAAACATACAGTCTAATTGAGAACATTCTCCTTTTTTGAAGTCGGTTAAAAAGTGCAATGCCTACGCAGTCAAAATGTATGGAAAAGCTATTTTTTTTTTAAAGAACCGCTTGTTCCTTCTAGCTAATATTTTTACCACAGCATGAAGTATTCTTATATTATAAAAAATTGAGAATAAAGAGAATGCACTAAAGTTTACTAAACTAACGAAAATCCAGCAACCCTGTAGGTCAAGCGACGCACAATAAAGACCGTCCGGAAAATCACACAACGCACAGAGCCCCTACTCATAATGTAATCAACTGTCAGTTTTGCGTTTCCACAAATTGGTGCTGTTTCCCGCGAGTCCGTCGGAGCTTTCCAATTGCTCATTAAGGTTCCCTTTGGAGTTGATGTAAATGGTTTTTGTTAAATTGACTGTTTTGCTGGTAATATTCTGTCTCGATGTTTTAACACTTGGCTGTAATTGTGTCGATATATGTCGCAAAAAAAAGAACAAAGAGTACTCCTTTTTTATTCTTTGTATTTCCTGTGCGTGTCCCAAATAAAATATTTTTCTTTCTTTCTTTGTTTCAAAGGGCAGTGTTGCATTTGGCATGAATTCAGGAGACTTTTAATTTCTTTATTTGTTGATGTGAATTAGAGTATGTGTATTGTGTTTTTAATTGGACGTTTTAATAAAAACAATAGTTTTGTCTGTTATTTCGAGGGGAATTATCTATACATTATTTGCCTACTTCTTTCTAATATACTCACATATCGCGTTTTCAGTGATGGGGATGAAAAGTAAAGTACACCTAAGACTCATATCGACGGCGTAGTATCAATATCTAATAACTACAAAACCATGATTTTACAAGAGGCAAAAATAATCGTTTCATTTCTATAGTTTTTAATATTTGCATCAAAACGTTACTCATATTTAATAAATATTAGGAAACGCTTCTGATGGTGATAATTATTTTGACTTTTAACTGACGACAGACCACACCACGTGGTACAGTAATATTTTTTCAGCGTCGCTAGCCTATGGAAGTTCTACAGCCTTTAGTTTTAGACCTTATGTCTTTGCAAATACGAGGTCTTTCATGTTTTACCTACGAATATGCAATAAAGTGAAATACGCAAAAAAAAATAATTAGATATTTATACTTCACCGTCGATATGGAGATAACATGTTAGGGCCCATTCAGACGTACCACAACCACAACACGTGGTTGGGCGCTAATTTGTATGAAAATTCACACGTAACCACAGCTTGACCACATTTTGTAGCTGCGATGTGGTGTGGTTGTGGTACGTGTGAATGGGCCCTTAGTCTTGCCTGTAACTTCACCGACACCCATATCTCTCGCACTAACAGATCAATGCTGCTTTATGATCATCATAATCAGCGGGGTAATTACGTAACACATTATCAGTAGGAATGGCTGTCATTTTGACAGTTCAACAACATCCATTGCGTTATTTACGTTGTTATGCAGACTCATTTTTCGAACATATGAAGCAATGGATTAGGAATATCCTTCAAAATGATTCAGATTCTGATTGATGGTGTGGTACGCAATTAGGGTGAAGCTCAATATCACCCATTGTTGGCTATAGGCCTCCTTTCTTTTCTGCCATATTTCTCGGTTTTACTGGCTCGTTGGTTAGTGTTCGCCAGTGCTCCTGCTGAGCATGAGGTGCTGGGTAAGATTCCCGGGTCGGGTAAAGGGTTATTGGGTTTTCCATAGTTCCATAGTCCATAGTTCCCATCCGTGCCGGTGATGACAATAGGCTCACCTTCTATTACATGGGACTTAAGGCGCTTCCCTGGCCAAACGACCTTGAGCGTTCGGTCCTTCTCTGTCCCGTCGCTGAGTCTCGCTCAGTCTCGCTCCCTGCGCACGGTCATTTATCATAAAATTCACAAAAAAAAAAAAAAAATTGAATAAAAAAAGACAAACGATGTTTTGAAATAAAATAAAACGTGAATTATTTAGATTCTTAAATTATCTATCCATTAGTGTAATCCTCAAATTAATAGAACGTCACCTTTAGCAAAAGATGCATGAAATGAATAATTTTAGTCATTTTTTTACAAGGAGATTTTAAATGTATTTATAACAATTATAACACATAAAAACAAATAAGAACGTGCAATGTGATGATAGGATATCGAACATTAATAATATGCTTTTAGATGTAGTTTATTACCCATGGTGAATAAGTTAATAGCCTCTGAATAACGCACTATGGCAAGGTTTTGTTCGGGGTACCGCCTTAAACATAACTGGTGGAATGTGGGTGTACCTTCTATAGGTATTATGTTATGTTCTCGGTTCCGTGTATTCCTCGTCCAGGTGTTGCCTATGCTCAATGCTGCTTGCCAGCAGGTTAAGCTTATGTTTATCTTTCCCTAGACCATCTCTTACACCTTTTGTCCACCCGCCACCGTCAACGGGACGTCAACAAGAAACTAGATTAGTCACATCGAACGTGACGTCCCGGTGACGGCGTGTGATGGACACGTGGCCATAGTAAATTTATGTAACCCACTTCGGCACCGTCATCTCGATCTCGTTGACGTCCAGTTGACGTGGCGGTGGACAAACAGTCTTTATCAAGTAGTTAGACTATGCTACCTATAGGTATTTTATTCTCTAAGCAAAACACAACAGCAACATTAATTATACCTACGTAGTAAATGTATTACTATATTGTATAGTGTAACCGTTCAACGCGTGTGAAGACGCTGACAACTGGCAGCTGCTAGATAGGTCCAATTAATTAACACTTAATAGTAAGATAAAATTGAATCCTCGCTGGATAATAATACAACGTGAAAAAAGTATTAACAGAATCATGTAATAGAAAGGATTTCCTTACTTAGTTAATTAATATTATATTTGATTATATTAGGCTGGCCTATTTTTTGGCCAAAGAATTAGCATCGCCATACAACGTGGCAATGCTGACAGCCTTTTGGGCACTTTTCCTGTCGACAGCGATGCGGACGAATTTTTTGATGCCCTATGATTCTTTTCATTTTTTCTTTTTTATTTTATTTATTTGTATTTAGATGTACATACTATTAATATTAAGTTTAATTGTATGGTCCAAAGTTGATTGAAATAAAAACAGTTTCTATATTATATTTTGATTTTTGTTTTGTCTTATTGCGGTTTTACAGTTTTAATTTTTTCTCTCTATATTAAGAACATTGTTTACATAAGCATCTATTAACTTCTAAGAATCTTAATCCTCGTTTTCATTGGGAAACAAAGTCGAGTAACAGTAGGGAAAAATCAAAAGTTCTGGAAACAAATATGGCTCAGCTTTTGTTTCCATAAGAAATAATTAGGTGTGTAACGTTTGAAATAATAATAAAAGTTCTAAAGATCATAATTATGACCAATTTTTTTTATATTTTTTATAACGATGAAATTATATACATAATCAGCCTATAATGTTCCTACTGCTGGGACACAGGCCTCCTCTCTTCGAGAGGGAGTGGGCTGTAATCTACCACGCGGGCCCAGTGCGGGTTGGTAGATGTCACATGTCTTCGAATTTTTGGTTCTAGGACATGCCGGTTTCCTCACGATGTTTTCCTTCACCGTTTTGAGAGTAGTGGTGATGAAATTATTTACACAAAGTAAAGCGCCTGCCAGGGTTTGAACCCACGACATACAACTCGTAAGTCGCGGCCGATACTACCGGGCCACCACTGCTCTTAACGATGAAATTATATAATTTCATTTTATATGGTTTAATGAATATTTCCTATAATGCACATTTGGTTTAATAGGTATTCATTTAGTATTATATTCAGTTAATTACTGTTATTGAATCATTTGGGTTAGGTTATGTTAAAACAGTGACCGAAACGCGCGAAAGCGAGCGTGTCGCGGTAGCGGCGGCCGAGCGCAAGATCCCCTCTAAATTAAACATTATATGAAATGAACGTTATACTAAATGATATTAGAGCACAAGAAGGTTATATGAAATATAAAATTGGATCACATGCAATTATGTTCTTTGTTCTTGTAGCTTAGGAAAATGATATCGTGTGAACGTTATTTCAAGTGATATTATACTATATGTTATTATGCCATTTATTTCACACCCGAAATTATTACCGCAATACAAAAACTAGTACCTAGCTGACACAGTGATGCGCAACTTGTGTTTCCCCAATCATGTCTTTGAACCCCGAATGAGGCTTTACAAATCAAGTTCAGGTAAAATGCTATTGATCAGCGGGGTAATTACGTAACACACTAACAGTTGGAATGGGTTTCATTTTGACAGTTCAACACATTCATTGCGTTATTTACGTTGTTGAGCAGACAAATTTTTCGAACATATGAAGCAATGGATTAGCAATAGGCTTCAAAATGATTCAGATTGTGATAGATAGTGTGTTACGTAATTAGGGTGCAGGTTTACTTTAGGTGACCTGCTTCGTACTCTGAAATATTTCAGCCATTAATTACGGTAGCAAGAGCCTCAAGTGCTTTTTCAAGTCTAAGTGCCCTTTCTTCCAGCCGGCTGCCGAGAATCTGACGGTGAAGTGTGAAAGCTTTCACACGTACCGGTGCTATTAACCCGGCTTATACCGTCCGGCTGTACCCTTCACCACCGGAGGCCTTAGTACGAACGCACGACGTAAACTTAAGGGGACCACATGACCTAAACGCAAATTTATAATGCCTAAAAATATATGATCCACTGCAGTAACCGAAATCAGAAAAATATATGATATTCTTCTGGATATATGCTAGTTAGATAGTGTGTTGAAAACATAATACAATTAACTTGATATGATAGAAAAATATCACGAAGATAATTCTAAAAAAATATTTTAACGATTAAAAATCATACTAATATACATGCAAACATTGAGATTTTTTGTCAGATTATTCTACAAGTAACATACTAAAGTAATAGTGTTTTAATTGTTTAGTCCAATGAATAGATTTTTTGTAAATCCATAAATGCTTCATATTTTGCAATAAATTACCAGCGTTGTGTCATCCCGCGTCTCTTTCTTTTCTATGCAATCCGACAGTGACCGCGCTTTAGCTCTCGTAAGCCTCTTAAAGTAAATTCGAACGGTTTTTTAATCTTAAATACAACTATCCTACGGACGTTTGTCCACAGCCACCGTCAATGGGACGTCAACGACAACGAGATGACGATGACGGCGCCGACGTAGCGATACATAAATTTACTATGGCCGCATGTCCACCGCACGTCCGTCACCCGAACGCCGGGATCCCGGCCCCCGATTTTCGAATAGTTCGGCGCGATAGCTAGAACTTGGCCTGAGATTATGACGGACCGATGTGCCGGCAATACAAAACACGTTTGATCTTGTCAACACATGCCCTCGCACTGGAGCCGTTCGCCCAACTTTTAATTTGTCTATCATATCATAACATACTGAACCGCCGAGTTCGGTCGCGGTGGACAAACGATGGACGTCACCGGGACGTCACGTTCGGTTCGAATAATCCCGTTTCTTGTCGACGTCCCGGTGACGGTGGCGATGGACAAACGATGTATATGTACTTGTCGCACAAGCACAATAAGAGCCATAAGCACGACAAATGACTAAATGTATTTAAGGCTTAAAACATCTCCGTCTCTGTCATCTTCAATCGATTAACAGAAATAGAACGATATTTTAAAATCGTTTAGCGCTAAATGTATTTAGTGATTTGAGGAGCAAGTGGGCCAAAATACCAAACATCCATAGATATCAATAAATTACTCAATATTAGGTAAGTGCGAAATGAGTATTCTCAATTTTTTTATCGTTCGAATTTACGTTACGTTTGCTTCGCGCGTTCATGCTAGGCCCACAGGTAGCGTATATGGCTCTCCGTATTCGTCCCTAAGGATAGACGAGTAAGGTACGCTTTTCTTAGCGCCTAACCAACTGGAATACCGCATTCTGTACCTTCCCGCGAGGGGAAAATAAATTTTGCATACGTTTTTTTGAATACCGTTAAGTTCAAGCCATTTTTAATACATCTCCTGTACAGGATGACGAATTACTGGACCAATTGAGGTTAGAGTAGGTACTAGAAAAGTCACATTTTGCAAAAACAAAACTACACATTTAAAGTCACCACCATAACAAGTAATTTATGGTATGGTACCAGGCGCAGACTACCCGACAATCTGAGCGCCAGAAAATGTACTAAAAGCACAGAATTAATTGGTGCGGAGTTGTTTTTGAATTGTTTTTTTTTTGTTTTTATCTTTTCTTATGACGGACGCTTTTAACGTGCACGTCTTTCTACATAGTTCTAACATGTATAATTTCAACATGAATGATGTAACCAATTTTTTTTGTAACTATAGGTTGATTTAAAAGAGTGTCCATGGAGTTTCGTGCCCGTTCTTCTCCATGTACCTAGTACGCTTTGGAATCGGCAACTAGCTTCGTTTTTCTGGCTGACCGACCCCTTGACAATTCAAAAGTGCCTGTAATTGATTTATTTGAAACAAATGCTTTGAGTTTGAGTTGCGGACTGAGAGCGAGGTACCGTGAGTTCGACCACCAGCCTTTGCAGTTTTTACATAGGTACATACATACATAAACTCACGCCATTTTCTCATAGAGGTAGGCAGAAATGCCACCTGCTACGGTCTTCATACATCTGGTCATCCACGCACGGCGAGCGGTGGCTAGTACTACGCACCTGACCTTTCTAAAGAACATCACCTTTAAGGTCACTATAGTATAGTTTGCAATATTGACGATAACCCACTCCTAGCATGGACGGTGTAAAATATGTAATGCTAAAATAAAATAGATAAGAACTTAAATATGTATCTACCTAGTTTTTAGGGTTGTGTAGCATAAAGAGGCGTCATTATAATTATGTGTACATTGCTAATCTCGAGGACGAGGCTAGAGTATAATGTATAGTTAGTTAGTTAGCCTACCCAAAGGATACCAACAAAAAATTATTACGACGCCTCCACTGGAAAAAAACAGGGGGTTGTATCTCATGAACCGTAATAGGTAGACAGTTGAAATTTTCACAGTGTGTATTTCTATTGCTGCTATAACAACTAAATAATTGAAATAAATTTAAGTTAAAAATTAAAGGGGTGTTTGGGGTCTCCATACAAGAAACGTGTTTTTTGCCATGTGGTAGGAAACCATTCATGTGCGGGTCCGACTGGCAATTGGCCGGTTTTTGTTTTTTGTTTTAATCGCTCTCCTTCAAAAGTCATTGATTTTCGCATGTCTCAGACAATTTTGTCACCTACTTTACAAATTATTTGCTAAGCCGAGTCTTTGGCTAATTATATCACTGGCACGGTGTGGTAATGTTAGAACAATATTTATGTCCATAATTTACTAATATTTACTAGTCTAAATATTAACCAAGGTTAAGTTAAATTAATCAATAATCGATCAGTAATAAACAAAATTAAGCTTTTGTCAAATTCACTGACAAAAAAAAGTCGCACAGTTTTTCCAAGCATTAGTCAGTCATGACTAGCGTTGCCGGAGCGAAATATTCCGAAGTATTCCCATCGAATTATTCGCGAAACATTCGGAAGTATTGAGTAGTATTCGGAATTATTCCCCGAGAAGAATTACAAGGCAAATGTCTAGCTAAGTAGGTACATCTTAGACTAGTTAGAATGAACCGCTGAGTCACGAGGCGGTGTGCCACAGTTGCCATAATATATAATCACGCTGACCGACATCGGGTAAGTAGGCTACTTATTGGAGCACCTGGTAGAGTTCGACTATTGACCGCTAGATGGCGACGCAATTACCATTGCAAATTATATATGTTCCGCGCTAGTGATTGTGTATTCATACTTACGAATCTTCCATCCTTCCTTCCTTCCTAACTTTGGTCACTGCAGCAGCAGAAAGCGCACGCAGGCGAGCACTACCGACGGAAGTTGTACAGTTACAGCTTTTACTTTTACCCGCTAGACGGCGTTACTGCCAGTGACTATACATTACTACACGTTCATTCATAAAAATGAGTATAATACGATTTGAAAACTTCCGAATATTTCTTTCATCTACTTAGATATGTACTTAAGTAATAAGTTTATGTATGCGGTCTATTAGGTGTGAAAGTGATAGAGAGGTAAATACATAGTTAGATACTAACATAAGTTTATAAGATAGTAATTTATGTTATAATAGGGAGGTACCTAACAGAAAGGATAATCTAATTATTAAGTACTTATGTTATTTCAAATGTCTCTTTATTGATCAATTGCGGTTGAACACTACATAATGATTAAGTACTTAACTACTTATTGTTTAATATTGGTTGAACACTATTCTACAAAGAAATATATTTTTTACGACTATTTGTTTTACCAAAACATTTAAATTAAGTACTTACGTATCTAGGCCCGGGATACGTACCTACTTTTATCTTACTTAACTAATTATTTATGTTTTTTCCATTAAATCGTAAAGCAAAAACATTTTTACGAAGTAAACTAAACTTGTAAATAAAATCCGCACAAAATCAGCCCATTCTAAACTCAATCTTAGTAAAAATTAAATAATAAGTAGTCACAAGTAGATAACTACTTACAGGGAAATATTCCCGCGTTGTAGGTACGTAGGAATCGAATAATACTTCGTTGAATTTATGAATGAACAACCCCTACGTCGCTCGGTGGGTATGCTATTGTCAGGTGCAGACGAGCGCTGCCGCTGGCGTCGCCGAAGGATTAACGCGGGAAGTTCTCCATTTATAGTCTACTCTTGCCCGCTAGATGGCGTTAATTCAAGTAACGGCACGGCGAAATATCTGCTAAATGTAACGGCGAGTCTCCTCAAGCTACCTACGCACACGAGTACATTCGTAACTACTGGGAATAATTTAATTCTTACGTAATAAAACGTAGGTTACCTACTTCATCCTTACAATATTTATTTTACGCTGCATTTTTTGCAACGCTAGTCATGACTAGCGTTGCAAAACTTCGGAAGTATTCAGAATAATTCGGAAACATTCAAAAGAATACTTCGATTGGAAGGAATACTACCGCAGCAAAAAAGCAGCGTAAAATAAATATTATAAGTATGAAGTAGGTAACCTACGTTTTAATACCTTAGAATTAAATTATTCCCAGTAGTTATGAATGTACTCGTGTGCTTATGTAGCTTGAGGAGACTCGCCGTTACGTTTAGCAGATATTTCGCCATGCCGCTACTTGAATTAACGCCATCTAGCGGGCAGGAGTAGACTATAAATGGAGAACATCCCTCGTTAATCGTTCGGCGACGCCAGCGCTCGCCTGCACGTAACAATAGCACACCCACCGAGCCCCGCAGCCGTTGTTCATTCATAAATTCAACGAAGTATTATTCGATTCCTACGTACCTACAATGCGGGAATATTTCCCTGTAAGTAGTTATCTACTTGTGACTACTCGTTATTTTATTTTTACTATGATTGAGTTTAGAATGGGCCGATTTTGTCCGGATGTTATTTACAAGTTTAGTTTACTTCGTAAAAATGTTTTTGATTTACGATTTAATGGAAAGAAAAAACGTAAATAATTAGATAAGTAAGATTAAAGTAAGTACGTTTACGTTGTACGTAGTTTAAAGTACGTATCTAGGGCCTAGATACGTTAGTAGGTACTTTAAATGTTTTGGTAAAACAAATACTTAGTCGTAAAAAATATATTTCTTTGTAGAATAGTGTTCAACCGAAATTAATCAATAAAGAGACATTTGAAATAATATACAATACTTAATAATTAGATTATCCTTTCTGTTAGGTACCTCCCTATTATAACATATATTACTATCTTATAAACTTAATTTAGTATCTAACTATGTATTTACCTCTCTATCACTTTCACAACTAATAGACTGCATACAAAAACTTATTACGTAAGTACATATCTAAGTAGATGAAAGAAATATTCGGAAGTTTTCAAATCGTATTATACTTATTTTTATGAATGAACCCGTAGTAATATAATATATAGTCACTGGCATTAACGCCGTCTAGCGGGTAAAAGTAAAAGCTGTAACTGTACAACTTCCGTCGGTAGTGCTCGCCTGCATGCGCTTTCTGCTGCTGCGGTTACCAAGGTTAGAAAGGAAGATAGATTCGTGAGTATGAATACACAATCACTAACGCGGAACATATGTAATTTGCAATGGTAATTGTGCCGCCATCTCGCGGTCAATAGTCGAACTCTACCAGGTGATCCAATAAGTAGCCTACTTACCCGATGTCGGTCAGCGTGATTATATTATGGCAACTGTGGCATACCGCCTCGTGACTCAGCGGTTCATTCTAACTATTCTAATATGTACTTAGCTAAATATTTTCCTTGTAATTCTTCTCGGGGAATAATTCCGAATACTACTCAATACTTCCGAATGTTTCGCGAATAATACGACGGGAATACTTCGGAATAATTCGCTCCGGCAACGCTGGTCATGACCATGAGATCATCTGAAGAATCGAGTCGATCTTGTCAAGAATATTGCTTATATCAAATTATAGGATATGTGTAAATAAACTTTATCTAATAACTTCACACATTTTTTTTTTTGAGATACCTAAATGTATATCGTCTCTCAAATACCGAGCATGGGGTGGGCCAATTTTTTGCACGCATGTGTAGTTTATGTCAGATTTGTGGGTAGGTAGACATTGGGGGGATACAGTTAGGCTATGTGAATTAATGTGTTGGTAGGTACATAGTTTCATATCGGAATCGAATTGTTAGTTAGCAAACAAACTATTATTTCAAGGTAGGTAATTCAAATTCTAATTTCATTACCTACTCTTTAATGTTTTTTAAAGTTATAAAATACTTCGGAAGTGATAGATACCTACAGTTGTGTGAAGTAAAAATGTGACGGTATGTATTTATAGGTATACCTACTTTCATATCCGAATCGATTTCTAAGTAAGTAAGCAAACTAACTTTAATTTCAAGGATTAATTTAAATTCTAATTCCATTACCTATTCTTTAATTTCCTTAGAAGTTACACAACACTTAAAATCTGTTTATTAGAAGTAATCCAAGAATTTGGAAACAGCGACATCTATTGGTGAACCTAAGAACAATTTAAACTGTTGGTTGCTGCAACTTCTAACATAAACGGTTCTATTTCCGTCGACCAGATGGCAGTAATCGACTGTTTCAGTTTCAAGCTCCTCATTCCGACTGTGTATTGTAGGATAGGCAGAGTAATCGGTAATACCTGCATATCGTAATACACTTTATAATTATTATTGTGATACATAAACCTATTTTTCACAGACCACAGACCACAGACTGGTGATCGTGATCATCACATCCTACGGGGTAATGGCGTAACACTCATACAATTGCAATCGATGGTAATGCCTTTCATTTGGACAATTCAGCCGCGTTCATTGCGTTATTTACTATTTTTTTCAAACCTATGAAGCAATGAATTAGGAATTTCCTTTAATACCCTCGGATTGTGATTGAAAGTGTGCTGGACTGCCAAGAGTCAAGTTTATACATTTCTCTATTGATCGTTCATTGTGTTGCACACACTGTACATACACAGTATACTTGAATGAAACCAGGATTTCACAATGGACGCTGTCATTGGAAGATCCTGGTTGAGGAAGTTGATATCAGGCTACAATGATAAATTGGGTGAACCAGGATAAAAGCAAATGTCAAACTTTGATAGTGTTGAATCAACAGTCAGCCTATAGCTGTCCTGGACATATGCCTCTCCAATCGCACGCCACTATGAGCCGATCCTTGGCCTCTCTCATTCATTCATCTAGTTAGAGATCGTCTAATTTAAAACTGCACGCTCCTCCACAAGAATTTCTATACAAACATTTGAAGAAATGTGTATGCAATAAAGATGGGCCGACTATGACTTTGGCCGACTAGCCGACTAGTCGGTTGCAAAATGGCCAAGCCAATCATTGCTTTCGGTTGAGTTCGGGTGACATCGGCAATGTTCGTGACTACGCTTTCGGCTCGTAGATGCGCAGCGCCCAGCGGCCAGATCTAATTCATTATCATTAGGTCAAAGGAAGAGTTTCTATTTCTAAGTTCTAAATCTACTTCTTGCCAATTGTTTGCTATAAAGTTTCTTCTTTTTTGTTAGAAGAATTAGTTAATTTTATTTAATTTAATTCCTGGATCTAAGTCCAATTAATTAATGGACCAAACGAAGGGTTTCTATTCCTTCCTATCCTATTCAAATTGCACTGAAAGTAAACTGTAAAACGTAAAAAATTGCCCGACTAGTCGGCGGTTTTTGCCGATTAGGCGCCGACTAGTCGCCGACTACAAATAAGCCCGACTAGTCGGTACATCACTAGTATGCAACAAGCGGTGGAGGCAATGCAATTTTAAACTGGACGTTCTCTACCAATTCGCTGTTTTGGGCGTTCGGCACCGCATTACAAAAATCCACCTACATTACATTTTGTATGAAGCATGGCTCAGTGCAGGCGGTCAGCACCGCGCTTGTTTGTATTGGAATGCTATGCGCTGCGGCCACGCGCTTGTAATGTGCGTTTAGCTTTACCAGTACTACCTGTTACCTATGATCCTATGAAGCTTATCACTACACCTGGCCTCTGAGGGCGTCCAACACTTACCTACCTGTTTTTTTTTTTTTTTTTGTTAACCAACCACGGCAGAACAACCCCAGTTTCCTGCAACAGCTGATTACCATATGAATGGATACCATTTCCCCCTTTCGAATTCACTGTAGTCGATAAAGTGTCACAGTGAGGCGGTTAAACTAATTATTAAACACAACAGAACTGCCTCTGGCATCGCTGACCCGACCTATATTCTGTCCACGACAGCACTTTCAATAGACCTTCCCTACGTCCCCCGGTCTTTAACTATTAGGGAGTGTTAAGAGAACTTTAGTTTAATAGTAGAGGTCAGGTTATAGTGGTTTTGTTGCGTGACGTCTGTCGTACCCGGTTTATTCCTGACGCGACCGCAGACTACGGTCCATGTTTTGATTTCGTATTTATTTTTATACTATTGTTACACAATGGATGCGCCACAACACACAACGGTCTGATGGTTGCGGTTGGCAACCTTGAGGTCCGGAATGTGATAACTAGAGTAATGGAATACTCAGAGAAACAGCTCGAGAATTGATGTTAAGCTGAATAGACATAAATACATCATAGCCTATTCGAAGGCTTGTGTTATTCTCACAGCAGGCCACGTGGCGGTCGTCGGTCGCGGATTGTTTGAAAGAGTTAACGTAGGCGTAGCGCACAGGCAACAGAAGGAACACGGGTGGGTTTTAGTCAGTAAGAATCTGACACGCCCTTCCGCTCCGCCCAGAGTGGGAGAAGTCATTTGATGATTGACCAACCACAAAAAAAAAAAACCTCGTGCAACCACACCGTACGTACGCCTTATCGTAGTATACGTCATAATAGGCTACGTCGTAGCCTACTTCGTAGGCCACGTTGTAGGCTTTTATAAAACGCGCTACGATATTCTTTCCATATATTTATCAGGAGACCGAATTGCAGTAAGTTGTTAATGCTGATGATATTAAGATGTGCATGTAGGTACTTGATTTATTTAACGTAATATATTTTAATTGATATTATCTATGGTTTCTGGAATTGCAGTAACGAATGCAACAGACCATTCACCTGTTATCTACGAACGTGATTAAGTAAGTGTCAGGGCTTGACTTAGATAAGATAGTTATTACTCAAGTGTCGTATCGGACATATTTTAGTACCTAGTGAAGGAATTGCATTCTTACTGTATCATGTCAAATGATAGAAGCAAACATCGACACTATTTATTGTCTTATGTATAAGTTATGAGCCCGATGGGGCTTCCCATCGAAATAAATGACGTACATCCATTCAAACTTTTATCATAATTTCATTTATCATTAAATTACATAGTGCTCACTTTCCCGGAAAAGACTAAGCAGGTGACTTTAGTTAGTGCTCACTTTAGTTGTACAAAACGAACATTTGTTCAAAATGTCATGCTTATAGACTAGCGTTGAAAATAACATGTAAAATACATGTATCTTTCAAATGCCCCTGTATTTTTCAATAAAATACAGAAACTTTCCGCAAGATTTTTTCCCTTTGATTTTTAAATATGAAAAATACCTACACAGTATTTAACAAGTATTATACGTGTATGAGTGTATTTTTCAGACGAAAGTGAAATTTGTTTTTTTCGAAAATTACTTGTATTTTATACGAAAAATACAAAAAATCGAAAAAAACAAAATGTATCTTTCGCAATTTTGAACGCTATTCTAGACCCAGTTGTTTAGACTGGGCGTTGTATATCAGTGAATTAATGAATTTAAGATTCTTAGTCTAGAAGAGTAGGTACGTCTAAGATAACGTTATAGTAATCTTTTGGCTGAATATGTACAGTCACCAAAAGAGATAAGTAACCAGGGTCGTCAATATAGTTGACCTTTAGTAAGAAACCCATTAATGTTTTCGAATAAAATTTAATTTAATTAATAGAAAACAAACAGGTAATTTATCAAATTAAATTTCATTCGTAAACATCCATCGGTTTCTTACTAAACTTCAACTATATTCGACGACCCTGGTTGACCGGTACATAAACAAACGCAACTCAATTAGTCCCCGATTAAGTCCATCACCTGTTTTTAGTAAAGTTTAGGATCAACTCAAAATGTACTTATTGGCTTTGACAACTGATAATAAGACCTGACGGTCTGTTATACTGAAGTGATTTATAGTGATTCGATAACAGTGACGTCACGAGGTGCCATTCTCCGGTATTGAGTGGAGCGAACCACTCTCAACTCGGGTTAATAGGTCGCGACCGATGACCGCTGAGTACTCCATCTACCTGCTCTAAAGATATCACTATCACTCTTTAAATAAATTATAATCATAAACAGAATAGAATAGAATACTGTTTATTACGTATCTACCATAAAAAAATCAGATATAAACGTAGAATTTTTACATAGGGTGACACAATGGGCGGTCTTATCGCTAAAAGCGATACTTACAGACAACCTTTGAATGGATTAAAGGGAGAATGAGTGACAATACTGCCGGTCAAGACTGATCAAGTTCTTACCAAAAAAACAACCGACTTCCAAAAAAAACACTAAATGACGTGAAAAATAACTTTAATTTTGGAAGTCGGAGGCCAAAAACGAAAATACATAAAAACTTTTTTACAAAAAAACAACCGACTTCCAAAAAAAACACTAAAAGACGTGAAAAATAACTTTAATTTGGGAATTCGGTGTCTTTGGTTTTGTATTTGCGTTTTTGGCCACCGACTTCCGAAATTAAAGTAATTTTTCACGTCTTTTAATGTTTTTTTTGGAAGTCGGTTGTTTTTTTGAAAAAAGTTTTTATTTTTCACTTTTTAGTTGCGGTAACTACCCCACACAAATCGTATACCAATACTTGGTATGTAAATAACAGTGACAGGAAATTATTAACACATCATCCATATAAACTAAGTAGAAAAATATGCAGTATTAAGGATAACTCAAAAAGTACTGGTCAGACCTTGATCAAATTTAAATGGGACCACATGTGAAGCACCACCTATCAAATAAAAAAATAATCATCCAAATCGGTTCACCCAGAAAAAAGTTATGAGATAACACACATAAAAAAAAAAATAAAAAAAAAACATACAGACGAATTGAGAACCTCCTCCTTTTTGTGAAGTCGGTTAAAAAGGTATCGTATTGCGGAGGTCAGATATGCAGTCGCTCTATAGAGGTATGAGGAACAGGATGTAAAGTCCAATTATATTCTATAGAAAAGGGAGGATCCTCCGACCAGACGGGTGTTGTGTCTGGTGGGCGACTGCCCGACGGTTGATGTCGGAACGTTGTATATATGCTAGTTGTGGTGTAAACTCTGCTTGCGCGATGCAGGATTTTGCGTAACGTCAGTGTGACGCGTAGCTCGCATGTGGCGATGTAGATACCACTATAGCTCCATGTAAAATTCTGGTATTCAGCTGCATCCGTTTAGATTGAAAGCCAAACCAGATGATGATATAGGATGACTGATACTGATTAATTATCAGATATCAAATTCCACATCTTTGTATTGAAATTTTTTAAAGTATGGTGGCTAGACATCATTGGTAGCTTTGTTCCACCCTCTGTTTAGTATACGCATCCTCCTGTGCCATGCTTCCCTGGTCTGAATCCCATCCAGGGCAATGACAAGCAGTCTGGATGTAGTTTATTCGCAGCAACCTCTGAGTACATAATGGAAACAGTCTTAGTCTCTCTTCGCGGCCATCCCATTCATTTGGTTCGAGTAGGTGTTTCAATTTTCTATGGGACAGCCGATTAATTTTTCGCGATTACGAATTACGATGTTGGTACCATGGTGAAAGTTGTTCAATTTGATGGCCTATAGAACACCCTTAAATTTGACCACACCTTTCTGATACATGCTGATAGTTTCTCTCATTCACCATATTCTCATTGCTAAACCTAGCTAAAATCTTCTTCGATCGACAACCCAAAGCCTAACCTAACCTAACATACATACATTTAGGATCACGCCACAATCACATAACTAATATAATATTATTTACTCAAAAACAATCAAATCGCATCGATGGTTGCGACTGGCTGGTGACAGTCACTCTAGCACCAGAGCGTCGCGTCGATGGTTGCGACTGGCTGGTGACAGTTACTCTAGCACCAGAGCGTCGCGGCGATGGTTGCGGCTGGCTGGTGACAGTCACTCTAGCACCAGAGCGTCGCATCGATGGCTGCGACTGGCTGGTGACAGTCACTCTAGCACCAGAGCGTCGCATCGATGATTGCGACTGTCTGGTGATAGTCACTCTAGCACCAGAGCGTCGCATCGATGATTGCGACTGGCTGGTGACAGTCACTCTAGCACCAGAGCGTCGCATCGATGATTGCGACTGGCTGGTGACAGTCACTCTAGCACCAGAGCGTCGCATCGATGATTGCGACTGGCTGGTGACAGTCACTCTAGCACCAGAGCATCGCATCGATAGTTTCGACTGGCTGGTGACAGGCACTCTAGCACCAGAGCGTCGCATCGATGTTTGCGTCTGGCTGGTGACAGTCACTCTAGCACCAGAGCATCGCATCGATACTTTCGACAGGCTGGTGACAGGCACTCTAGCACCAGAGCGTCGCATCGATGGTTACGTCTGGCTGGTGACAGTCACTCTAACACCAGAGCATCGCATCGATAGTTTCGACTGGCTGGTGACAGGCACTCTAGCACCAGAGCGTCGCATCGATGGTTACGTCTGGCTGGTGACAGTCACTCTAACACCAGAGCATCGCATCGATAGTTTCGACTGGCTGGTGACAGGCACTCTAGCACCAGAGCGTCGCATCGATGGTTACGACTGGCTGGTGACAGTCACTCTAGCACCAGAGCGTCGCATCGATGGTTGCGTCTGGCTGGGGACAGTCACTCTAGCACCAGAGCATCGCATCGATGGTTTCGACTGGCTGGTGACAGGCACTCTAGCACCAGAGCGTCGCATCGATGGTTGCGTGGCGATAGACATAAAAGTACTCTGTGGTGGCTGTCTTCTGATGACAGAAATGATATCAGGGGCGCTGCTGTCGTAACACGTCCACGACGAACTGCTATATTCCAGCAAAATCTCAATACTCAATACTCAATCATTTATTGCATTCCACAATGTGCTTAGGTGGTAAGTTAACATTAGTTGTAAGTACCAATCGTGGACCCTGTCGGGCACAGCAAAATAGAAATTTGAAGGAAGAAATCCTAATGATATTGAAGCTGCTGAACCACTAATACGTTGACCACTTCTGGTAAAGGCTATCCTGCGCCGTTATATATTTTTTGATACTTGTAACACAATGTGGGTCATTTCAGGGGTATCCCCGCCATCAACTACCATTTACCTTGACTTTCAGATTGCGATTCGCGATTATGCTCCATTAGCATATCCATAAACAATCTTGTTAAGTATGCTGTTTTGGACGAATATAATAATTTATGGTCATGCAGCTGGCATGACCATAAATTATTATATTCGTTATTATTTCGTAAAAACTACGTGAATAGGTATTTTTGTGCCTAAAGTTAATTTTGCTGATGTCAGTCCGCGGCTGGTTTACATGATTTTGGAGTGCATGTTAGTTAAACCATCATCCAGAATAATATTATAAATGCGAAAGTAACTATCTGTTACCTTTTTACGCTTTAGTAGCTGAACACATTTCGATATAACTTGGCACACAGGTAGTCTTTGACCTGAGTTAGGAATACCTAGCTAGGATATAGGATAATTTTCATCCTGGTTATATGTTCTGTTAGTATTTTTAACTCACGAAGCGACGCGTGCTTTACTTGTGGTTACCAAGTGTACAAACACGCTGTGAATGTGTGTGTAAGCGCAGGTGCTGTCGGTACCATCTGAGACGATGGTGAAGTTGGAAGTGTATATGGTGTGCGTGTGTGTTATGTGCTGACGCTACTCGTCTTGACGCACACATTCACAGCATGATTGTACACTTGGTTACCACAAATAAAGCGCGCGACTCTTCTGAGATAAAAATAAAACTTACATATCTTTTTTTTTTTTGCTCAGTACAAAAAATCAACATGCAGGATGTAAAAAAAGCAAAATCAAGCTTACCTACCCACTGATAGATAAGCTTGATTTTACCAATATGATCCTGCACCATAAGTCCCTAACTGCGTAACACTTATCAGTCACAATCTGAATCATTTTGAAGGATATTGCTAATCCATTGCTTAATATGTTCGAAAAATTTGTCTTCTCAACAAAGCTGTGAATGTTGTTGAATTGTCAAAATGAAAGCCATTCCTACTGTTAATGGGTTACTCTCCCCTAGGTTCATCAAGGACGTATACTTAGGCCTATAAGAACTATGAGGATGTTCGAAGATAGTGTTTGCACCTGTTATCATTGCTATTGAATCCCTTTGCAATTTACATACAAATTGACCCATTGTTATAGGTAAGTCGTAGGACCTACGTCGTAGACCACATAACGCAGTACATAAGATACGCATCTTGATAAATCAATCGAACATACTGATAAATATGTTTGACGGAGAAGGTACGTGTCCCTCGTTATTATCGGCCATATTTTAATTACTGTGGGCGTACTATGGGTAATGTTGGTTATTGTGCAATCGAAAAACCGTTTGCAGTTCAAATAAAATTATAATTTACGAACAAATTAATCACACAGTACTGTAGGTACACGACACAACTATATGGAACGCGTGACAGTTCCTAGGGTGGAGGTACTGATCTCCTCGAAGGCAGAATGGTAAGTGTCCACTCGTCCCATCAGCGCTCCTCCTTCAGCCACAGAGCATGTAATTAAGAGACGGAACTTAGAACATTCAGTTTGTGAGAAGTTCATAACCTTCTTTAGCCAACCACATAAAAAAAACATAGCTACCAACATGAAAATTCTAAGTAGCACTGACAGTTGTCGGTACTACTCAGAATGTCAATGTCATGATTGTCAGTGTCAGTGACAATGACAATCATGACCTTGAAGGGCAGAACTGTCATAGGATAGGGATGCGCAACGTATACAAATCAATAAACTTATCGATATTGCGAGTTCATCGATATCGATGAAATGCATTCTATGCAGATAATAACGGGGCTCCAAAACTGATTAGTTTTGTAAATTGGGTAAAATAAAACACTGATTTATATGATTTCAGCATTTATTATCAAACAAGATTGGTATTTTTTGGTTTTATTTTGTGTTTATTTACTGCGGTACCTATCAATGTAGAAAATAGATGCTAATTAAGCATCATATGAAAAAAAACTTAACTTTTGCTGTTTTTTTGATAATTAAAACCATATGTATCTAACATCTATTTTACATTGGGTAAGGGTAGGATGATGATGATCTGTATTTAACATTGGTACAATATGTTTTTGTGTATAAAAACTCAACAACAAGGATTTGCAACAAATACGTGGTTGACTGCCTCGTTGGTCTAGTGGTCGCAAGCGCTACTGCTGAGCATGAGGTCCTGGGTTCGATTCCCGGGTCGAGCAATGTTACTGGGTTTTTCCATTTGTAATTTCTCGGTAGCAGCCCGGAGTCTGGATTTGTGCCCGGTTGATGGCAATAGGCTCGCCCCCTATTACATGAGACTTAAACATAACTGGCGAAATGTAGGTGTACTATAGGTGCACCTCTGCCTAACCCTTCGGGGAATACAGGCGTGATGTTATGTTATGTGTATGTGTGTAATGTGGTTGACTCTAGGTTCTGTCAGTAACCTTGTTCCTAGAAACTCTAAAAATATGCTCAATATAGTAGTAGGAAGTATCTATATTCTCTTGGTGACCTCTTAAATATAGCCAAGACTAATATTTTGTTATTTGTTGTCCAAGGTCGACCCTTAGGCTTCCTTTTTTGATTTTCTTGCGCCGACGCGACGTCACAATTTCTTTAAGCACGCCTGACTCCAATTTTTTCCAAGAGATTGGCGCTGCGTCTTAGTGATGCCAAGCTGTATTTCGTTTTTTTTATTTATTTCTCCATCAACTGCTATTCCCTTGTTGTTAAATCTGTAAAGTTAATTAAATATAAGCAAAATATTTGATGAGACAAGATAGAGCATATATTAACTCTAAACAATTTTGAGAATTTCTTTCTGTTTGTCTATTTGTTTGTAACATCATCACATGAGAAAAGTTTAATGGATTATAATGATACTACTTCATTTGTGAAGGTATTAGTCTAAGCTATGTAGCATATCAGTTGCATTCATTTGTGCGAATTCCAATTGTTGAGAAGTGGAATGGTGACTGAAGATATATGATTAAAGATAGCAATACAATACCTATAGATAGAGACAAACATTAAACACACTGACATACTTTAAATTGGGTATGGGTGGTGTGGGTTTCTAAAGATATTGTTACTAGATATGGTGCAGTGATTCAGTACTAGAAGGCAAGGTGATGCTGTTGCTCATTTTCTTTAATGACGTCTTTAGATGGAGAAGGGTTGGCTTGTTCTTTGCCGGGAACTACATGCAACAGTTTCTATTTACATTTAAGAAATAAAATAACATGAATTTTATGAGTCTTAAGACAACCCCTGAGGCGGTGTAACAGACTATTGTACTTTGTATGGTAAAGTCGTCGCGTAGGAGGTCGTGGACGTATAGTATGTATAGTGTATCATAATGATAAAGTACTTACTGGGTTTTGCCTCTGATACGTTTTCCAAATGTAGCTTTATTTTCAGATCTCTTTTGAAACTGGGTATGTATTCCTTCTGAAAAGTAAATGGAAAGAGGTATTAGTAAAGTAATATCAACATTTTCCTTTGTCATGAATTATCATAACACTGGCAGTCAAAAAAATCGAACATATGCCTTAGTGACAAATACCCTCAATCTCAACGCATAGTGTTATTAACACATTTCTTTAGGATATTGAGACAATACGTAATTCAAATAATTTGATAATTTTATTTAAAATACTTACCATTTTGAGACCACTCCATATGGATTTGTCTCGATTGCTGGCTCGTGGTATCGCTTCAGGCAAAAGATCTGAAATGATAGATATGATTTGAAACTAGTTTGGGAACCACCAGATATTCTAGGTTCACTAATTGTTTTATTTTAAATAATAGAATTTATTTTTCTTTACTACTACTACTTTTATTCTTTCAAATAAAATTTGAAAAATATTTTAAACGAAAGGCTTCGCTTGTGTGGGGGTTGGAAATTACCCCACATTCCATGTATCCCAGTATAATTTTCCGACTTCAGACCCCCTCAGCAGCTCACCCTGTATTTGTCTTATACAATATATATTATAATTATATAATATGTATTGATACACTAATATGTATTGATTCACATACCAGATTGCTCTTGCTGGATATTTGCATTCTATTCACTAGCTGGTGGACAAGGTTCTAGATTCTAGAATAAGAAAAAAAAAAGAAAAAAAAAGTTGGTGTCTTGAACACTCGATCATCACAACAAATGTTTTGAGGGTGCGTCACAAATTATTTGCTGCAGGGAAAACAAGAATTAAACTATGCTTAACCTTTTTAAAGTGAAAATTTCTTTAGGCATGTTGGGCACTTTTGGGATGGGAATAAAGCATTGAACTAGCTTGACCGTCATGCTGAGATACACATTCATACAGATAATGTGCAGTCCTACAACTGACTTTTTTTTTCTAATTAACTTTGATTGTCAGTTAAGTGGATGTTACAAGTACCTTATAGTATTTAATATGAAACTTAAACAAAAGGTTGCATCTTTTTTTTTAATAGTTTGATGGATGACATAAAAGGACTACTATAGGTATATTATCATCAATAGAGATCAATAATGGTGTTTATTCTAGTTACCTTTTCACTCTGAATGCCGATAAATATGTTGTGGAAATTCTGCCAAATTCAAAGTTGGGATTGCATGTCTTTTCAGACGATTTCCTTTTTTGTTGAAATCCTTTTTGCCTAAGTGGTTAGCACAAACATTTCGCCGCTCATGCAGTTTTTCTATTGTTAGATGCACCAGTTCTTCATTCCTACCAACTGCTTTAGCCACTCTCGACAGCTGGAAGATAAAAAATATAAAAGGTTACTTATAACTGACTGCGAATTGATTAAGTGTGGTTTAAAGTTAAGAAAACACCCCATCTTACTGTCAGTGAAACTAAATGGAATAGAAAACTTGGAATATGAAATTATAGATTTATTCCATATTCCCAGTATTTATCACATTTAGATAATATAATGTCTTAAGACTCTCTGACCCATGTATTTAGCAGTCAACCTATTTAGACTGAATTAGATTACAATTTAAATTAGACAAATATTACTGTATGTAGGTACAATTGTTATAGACCATTTTTCCAAATTTCAGCTAATCTTGATTAATGCCCCGAGGGTCGTATTACAGAATTTGAATTATGCTATTAGATTACAATTAGATAGTGCTATGTGAGCACAAGATCACATTCGCAATAGGTAGCGGTACTCACCGGTTTGGATCCAGTGGAAACTTGGAAAAAAGTAACTTATTTCCAGTATGCTCGGCCTCCTTGGTACCGCAAATTTCACATCTGCTGTGTCCCTTACCCCTTGATGGTTCACAAACTTAAGAGTCACTGCCTCGTTATTAAGTAGTAATAACAATCTATGAGTCGATTATCTCGTAAGCGTCAATATTTCATCAAGAGTCAATATGTTGATAAAACTATGTCTGTGATGAAACTGAGGAACAGGTGCTCGACTCAACGTTATACATACAATCACAGAAATGATTCTGATAAGTTATATACCGAAACCTTACATAAAAAGGAAAACAAGAAACAGAAAAATCGCAACTCGAACTTAATCACGCGAAGGCAGACATGTTTGTGTGGTGTGACCATAAATATTTACAGATTCCTTCCATATTTCGAGAAATAGTTGAGTAGAATTTTACAAACGTGTCTTAAAATGAAATATCCTAGATTAGAACACATAGTTTGTTTAAATATTTGGAGGGTAATATAAAAAAAAATAGTTTTGACGAAATCTGAAGACAAAAGACTGGAAATAGTTTCTACTACACTTAAAATAGATGTTAAGTGGCAGCACTTCGTAGTGTAATGTTGGTCATGCTGGCGTGTGTTTCTGAATGTTGGCTGAAGAAGGTTAGGAATTCCATACAAAAATTATTTGTTCTGAGTTTCACAGGACTGCCTTCAGCCAGGCTCTGTCATAGCACGAAGTTAGCCGAGTATGCACGTCATCACGATGGTGCTGCCACCTCCCGGAACTCGTGCTGCGCTTCGTTTAGTGTCCATACTAATGACCGTCTCCGACATGTTAATTATAATAACGCGGCGGTATTGAAATTCATAATAATCTCAGGAAAAGTATACTGCTTTTGAAGTCCTCCAAAGTTTTTCAGCTTGCTAGCTTTGAAGTATTTCAGTTTGGTATTTAATTGTTTCACAATTCCATGTAGCTGTGGGTTTAAATAGATTGCGGAAAAACAAGGGAATCCTTATTAATAAGAGCTGGTCAACTAACGGTCAAAATAACTAAAGACTAGGCATTCCGGTTGTGGTGGCTCTGTAGAGTGCCTTTGGTGATGCTCCTGAGGGGGTCCGTGGGGAATCATCGTGGTGACAAGATTGGCCAGCGGGACATTGCAATACCGAGTGCCAGCTGTTACCAGGGTGCGCTGAGCGTTTTATTGTGGTTTGGACGCCGCTCGGGGAGGCTCTTCTCATGCACCTCATCATACTCATTGTTTCAATAGTTCCTCTCCAGACCTTCACGTCAACAGTAGGTACTGCAAGATGTTCAAAAAAAAAACATTAGAGGGTACTTACTACCAAACTCCCAACCACTCAAATTACAAAGAAAACTCAGTAAGAAACGCAACAAGCTCAGTAAGAAAAGTAGATTAACACTTCTGTAAAAAAATATACTTTTAAGAATATAGTATTATTTACTCTTGTATATTAGTAGTATTATTTTACACTTGTTTAATTAAGATAATACAAACTCAACTAACTAGGTATTTCATTTGGCTGTTAGGTAGTGTATCAAATAATATTGGGTCTATTCAGATCAATGTAAAAAAAACCATGTGTAAATACTTCTGTTTCTGACCGTACCTACATGATAAAATATAACATGAGCGCCTGATTCTGACAAAAGTTTCTGACTTTGGTCTCCCTCTGGAAGTCAAAGACCATGAGATAAAGACAGAAAAAGGAAGAATAAAGTTTATTTGGACACGATCGTGAAACCCAAATTACAAATAACAAAATTGTAAGTCATAATTACAGAGCAAATTGCACTTGAACCAACTTGAACTTGATCGTATCTTGTTTTAATTTTCAGCGAAACTAGACTACAATTTAACGACTCTTCTTTTTCGGGGAAAAGCTTCACTTTTTTTTTTGTTAAATTCATTTGTTTTGCCAGTTCAAAATAGGTCATCACCAGATGATAATGAGCTTCATGAGATCACCGGACGCACATTCTCCTATTTAATATTAGTTAAATTGACGGCACACGGTTGCCACTTGCTCCGTGGAACTGACGGACGTAGGGATGTGACATGCTCATTGCGATAACGGATATAAAAATATACGATTTAATATTTTTGAAGTGAAAACTTCGTTAGGCGCGTTGAGCACTTTTTGGGTGAACAAAAATCATGGAATTAGCGTCATCGTCACCGAACGCTTTCCATGAGCTATATGTATACTGTGTATATATGTGTACTTTTTGGGTGAACAAAAAGCGTGAAACTCGCGTCATCGTAACCGCCCGCTTCGACGATACAATTCACAAGTTACTTAGTTTTCACTTCTATCGGCAGTCCCCAAAGACTGCCCCGCATTTTTATTTTCAAACATTATATTTAAGTAATTTATAAGCTAACATTCTTAAAATAATAATATGTAAATGTATAAAACAGGAAGGAAGGAAACATCTGATTAGTAAATTGTGGCGACATGTTGTTAAAATATGTGGCTAAATAATTTATAATTATTATTATGATGATTTTCCTATACGCACAATAATTTTACGGTAGGTACGGTAGGTACCTATTGCATAAGGCTGCCGTGGTGGCAATTGGACTTAAAATTAAAATGCGGTTTAGTAGTGTTTGTCATTTTTATTTATAAACAACACCACAAATGTCACACAGTGCTAAACAGAGTTCAGCTGCTTTGAGTTTAACTTTAAGTTATGAGGTATTAAATAAGCTGCTACCAGTCACACTTTTCGTGTGTTTTCTTTTATAAGATAATCAGGAAGTATCACTGTTCTATCTACTACTATTCCAGAAACTAAAATTCCTTTTCAAACAAAATAAAAATACTAGATATCCGACAAAATCCTCTATTTCCCAGCCCTACAAAGGTAAGTATACAATCAAACGCTGCAGTAGTCGCGATACGACCGAGCGCACCGCTCGTCCGGCCGGCAACGCGCCAAGTTACGTGATGTACCGAACTATATACGAACACACAACAATATAACAAAAAATAATAACCCAAGTGAACTTAAGTGACCAAAATAACAGTTCAGTGATTAAGCGTCACCGGTAAGTCCCATCACTAGCCGTAAAAATTGTATTTATTAAAACTAAATAATTATTTCTGCTATGTTATTTTATCAACAACACTAAACAGACACGATGACCTTTCGAAACTTTAGTGTTGATTTATTTAATAGGGCAATACAATTAATGGAAGCAAAAATAACTTTAACTAAAATCAAGACCTCCTTATTAGTTGGTGTTTAACGATATGCGTCCGTATCAATGGGAATTAGATTTTTTGATAACTCGGGAGTACTATTTGGATGGAGTCCAAATGTAAAAATACAATGCCTAACGTCTCGTTGCAAGTCTGCCTGGGAATTGGGCCTGACTGCCTGAGCTAATTCTTCCCTCCGGGGACGACCGGCCGTGACAACCGTTCGAATGCTGAACTATCGCCGTCCGCTGACATGATAATTATGAGATGACACTTTGGAAGTTAGAACGCGCTAAAATAGTTTTGTTAGTCACTTGTTTGGCTTGTCCGGATTCACGGCATTTAATTATATGAAAAGTAACTACGTGAAAGTTAGCTTGTAAGAAAACATTTAAAAGCAAATGACAAACGTCCCAAATGGAATGTTTGTAATTCCATTTACGAAATATTTTCAAATAATTAATTTTATAACCTATTTTTATAATTTCCAGCCAGCATTGCATATAGATTATTTTTTTAAGGTTATTCCATATTTGAATTGGTTTGAGAAGAGGCCTGTAACCTGCCTTAGGCCTGTTACAAAACTATCATATTGAGCGTCATACAAATCATACAAGTGACTATCCAAACTATATAATATCGCAAACAACTACACAGCCGATTGGTCCATGATCACGGCAGCAGATCATTCTCAGTAACGTATGGCCTGATCGCTGCCAAACTCGAAAGATACTAAGACTTCGCTTGGAGTCGCATCGGTTCGCGTGCGATTCTTTTGGCAAACAGCTGGGTCAATTAGAAGTCTATCTATAACTGAATTACAGAACTAATAACTAGCTTCGGTAATATTGTTTGAGTAAAAGAAACTGAATAATAATTTCAGTTGTTTCAAATCTTGCACAGTTGGAGGTAAAAAAAAACTTTGGCAAAAGTCTGTTTGTATTTCTTGTGGACATATTTTTTATATATAATTGTAAACCTCTTAATGAATTTTTATTCTAAAAGCCATGCTTTATTTATAAATAATTATGTTTCTCTATTGCTATACAGGAAAAAGCTATGAAAACATTTATACTTAGTTAACTTCTAATTTAGTAGCATTGGAAAAACCATCAGTACGCAAAGGCATAAATAACTATTCATAAACAAATGGACGAGAATGTATGTGAATACAAAAACAAAAACAATAGACCGACGAATTTATTATACTGCAACAAACAATTGATAAAAAACATGTTCAAACTTGATAACGCAACATGTTATCAAATATCAACTTTGAACCTTCAATATTTGAATAAATGACTGTCCGCTGTTCAACTAATTAGGAACCTACTATAACGATGCTATTTAGCATAATATAAAAGAAACAGTGAGACAAAAAGCATGCTTTTTTTTATCAACACGGTTATTTTAGCATGCTAATTATTGCTACTTCTCTTGTATCCGCACAAAAATGCCGTGGTATTATTATTTGCCAGCCAGCTCGTTGGTAGCTGGAAGCTGACTGTCCAGAACATTATCATGGTGAAAATGCAATTATCACCAAGCTTATCAGGCACACTGGCGATTAAGAAGAACCGAGGACGTTGTTCTCTTAATACAATCCGAAGTTTTTACCACACCAGTGATAGAAAGATGGTCCTTTTTTCCGGGATGGACAACGAGATCAAAAGAATAGTTAGGTACATTAAATTGTAAAATATGCCGTGTAGACAGGTATGAACTATATATGCTGCAAAATCACAACAAACTACGAAAAATATTTCTAATTATACGACTGGCTAAAACATTGCAATTGTAGCGAATTTTTGAGTGCGACCTACTAACCCGATTACATTACAAACAAAAACCATAGCAGCTTGGAACTACTGTTTCACTGCAGTTAATACTGTCTGCTTATTTTCTTTTAGAACATAAAACCACTAAACATTGATAACCACACTTGCTCAACGTTGATTTGCGATTACGGACGCGTTCACGATAATTTTCTTGACCGCCAAAAACTGCTGTCCAAGATCATCTTAAGATTTACTGCTATCATCCTCCTGTCCTTATTCCAATTTATCTGGGACCGATTCAGCATGTCTTCATTCATCTAGAAGTTATCTCGGAAGTTACCTGCTTTCTAGCCATATCATCTTTCACATAATCCACCAATAGTTTCTTTTGTCTTCCTCTACTCTTAAAACCATCCACATTCATACATAAAGGGCCTGCAAAGATCTTTCATTGCATTTGCAGCAACAGGATTGAGTAAACTTTTCGGTAACTTATGTCAAACTAATACATCTATGACTTTTCCATCATTGTTTGCTTCATTGCTGATAAAATGTCACATTTTCGTGGCCATCTGATCCTTAATCTTGGTTGTTTCAAAACCAAACCCAGGTGAAAACTCAATACATAAAACGTTATAATTATATCATCTCTTCGGTTATTTGCAACATCAATAGCATGAATTGGAAGCAAAACACAAGTTTCATGCGCCGTCAGTTACAACGAACACAATACAACTGACATGGCCAATAAAAAAGTTAATTTAAAAATTTGCATTTTGTCTTTATCATGCATGACGTCAATACGTCATTTCGCGCAGGTTTCAGATTACGTGTAATTCATAATCGTGATTGTGGCTGTCGTAATATTAACGTTGATGTTGTCATTTCTACCAGTGTTATTTTATGCTGTTTATTTCTATTTTGCCTTTTGAAAATATCTCTTAGAGGCTTGTTACAAAATATTCGGACAAGGAAAGATATATTGCTCGCCTATTCCTAAATATTAATTACTTACGAGCAACCCGCCCTGTTTTGCACGATTTTTACGACTGGACATGAACATTGAGATTTGTATTATCATTTTGTTAGTTTAATATTGTATTTTACACATAGCTACACCATCCGGAATAAATTATTTTCTAAATGATAATGAAAACCGCATCAAAATCTGTTTTGTAGTTAATAACTTGGCAGTCACACAGACAGACATGAAAATCGACGCTTTTATACAATCTATACACAGTATAAAACAGTCGATATATGTAGATCTTCACATTGGTTTCTGCGTCCACGTATTATAGGATTCAGGTGGAATCGTTATTACAGAGTTAATGCAATTTGTCCCCTGTGGTCAATTTACTGTTTACTAGGTAAGACCAAAATCCTAAGGTTATATATACCTCCTGATTGACCCATAACGAGCGCACTCTTTCAGTGCAATCTGTTCTGGAAGAGTGATCACTGTTGAATCAATTCAGTTGGATCTATCCACGGTAATCATATTTAATCCATGAGCTATTGATTGCCATGTACATATTCACTTCTTTCTGACATTGTTTTGTTTTTCTGGTTCAACTCTATAGGTACCATTTTCTAAGCATTTTTTAAAGAGACTCATAAATTACTTCAATAAATATCTTTAGCATGTTTTATCGACATGGCGTTTGATGCGACTTCGATACTCTGAGTGCCAAACATTAATCTCAATGAAAGACACTTGACAAATTGCTTGTAATATTTTATACGTCATGGTCGGTATAGTTAGACATCTAAACAAAATCATTCAACTTGTTCATCCCATTTTATTCTATGCATTCAGCGTATCCTTGGGCTTAGGCAACTCATCTTGCTGTCTGGCTTACCTTCATTCCATGTCAGGTATTAAATGATAAATAAATGATAAATGATTTATTTCTGTAAGTAGGTTTGTACAAACACTTTTACACGTCAATCATATTTTTAAACTAGATGAGGTCGGCGTTTCCTATCTGACTACTCTGAGAAGAAAGGCCGAAACAAACTCAGAGGTCACAGTCTCTTTTAAAGTCCAGACATAATCTTGGTCAGATCATGTGAAGACCATGTAGATTGGTATCTGAAATGGTCTTTTGAGGAAAGAACCACACAGATTGAGTGGACCTTTCCAGTCAGTGCACGCATTTGTCAGTAATCGTGCAGCTCAACTCAGGAAGTCAGGACTTAAGGAGCTCAACGATTCGACGAACAATACCAAAGAAAGGACATTTGGGTAGGCCGCATAAACTACTTAAACTGCCAGATCAAGAATATAACTGAAACAATGACCCACATAGTCCTCATATTCTCAATAATGAAAATAATATAATACTTTTTACAGTAAATATTCATGTCTAAAATAGCTAGCAAATTAAAATCAACATTCACCGTGTAAATTTATTGGAGCAGCTCAATCCCAAGCCTTTTTGTCCTCAATATAGTCTTTCACAGTATAATAGGCTTTCTGGCATAGTTTCCGTTTTATAAAAGATTTGAATTTATTAAAGCTTAGATCTTGAATGTGGCTAGGAAGTTTATTATAAAAACGTATGCATTGGCATCTAAACGAGCCACCTATTTTCTTGAGCCTGGTTGTAGGAACAATACATGTATTGTTGTATATGTACCCACGTACATCTGACTATGTAGCTGCTGATAAGAAAGATTGTGAGAAACATTGTTTTAGTTGAAATTAAAACATTAAGTATTTAAATGAAAAATATATTATTAAACTCAGCGTCATTTTCTGAGCTAGTTTGTGTAAGATTTTTTGTTAGAGAAGGCGGAGATTAATAAATATTCAGTGTTGAACTTTTGAACAACATAGGACAGAGCTCAAGCTTCTGGTCAAGAGTTGTAAACCGTCAACTGTTGTCAAAGTCAACAATAAAGCTATATTTCTATAAGATTTTAAGTAGGTACTAGTCTCTTTAGTTCAGAATTGCCATAACATTTGATATTTTTCCCACTTTACTGCATTATGCTTATCTAAGTAATAACACAGAATAAACTAAAATAGGTAAAAAAAAAAATGGTAAATACTTACTTACTTACTTACTTACTTAGGTATAGGTATAGGATTAATACAATAACAAACTAAAAATGTTAACTGCACCACGATAATTACGCTATACCTACTATTTAGGAAAATAAATATAAAATGGCAATACTAAACGAATTCAACCAACTATTTCCTAACCTTTTGAAACGAAGTAGTCAAATAACTTTCATAAAACATTTTTTTTTCCTCGGCCTTAACTAAACAATATGATAGTAAAAAAAATCTAGATAAATAATTGAATATTTTTCGTATAAGTATCACTTTTAGACGTTCAAATTTATTTCAAATAAGAATCGCCATTGTTCTTTATTAGTGGGTTAAGGGACTTATATGGAACACTACCCGCAATGCAAAACATCGCATTATGTAGGTAATATTAATCGTACATAACTTCATCTTCTGAAACATTTTATTTTCATCAAAACCGTGAGTGATATAGTTACAGCAATTGCTTTCGATTTTCGTGGTACCCTAAAAGTTTTTTAGCAATATTCTTTGCTTTTGGAAGCTTTTTTTGAGGAACGATCTCCTAACAACAGCTTTTCAAACGATAGCTTTTTGTTCGCTCCGTTTCAACCTTTCACCACTTCATTTGTACATTGATCGAGTTATGTCGCTCAGTTAACTAATGTCAACCACCCTGGCCTCAGGTCATGTACAAGCTCGGTACTTGATTAACATATCATTTTCCATAATGCCTATAGAAAATAAAATAGTAAGAATAATCAAATGCTCGCGTTTCGTGGTCAGGATAACTTAAATAAACGATAACCTTTCGTTAATTCCAGCTTTCTTTTGGCACAACTTATTTTTCGTGTTTTCTGTTAAAGCTTTGCTAAAAACTAGAATATCTTCTAAACGGTGTGCGTTTACAGATATAAATCTCTCAAGTACAAACACCCAGTTATCCGTAGACCAAATAATTATCCCACCTGTGACCCAAATGAACGACCTTATTCACCAGAAGTTCTGGTGCTACTGAATTATTATCTCAACCACGGAACGGAAGAGATTGTAAAATCTATTCTTAGTCAACCACAAAAGCTGGATACACAGATTACACACATCTATAGTCATAACAATAAAACCTACATCCGATTCAACGCCACGTAGATTGTAATCAATCGTAAGACTACGTAACATATCGTACAAGACGTAGGTACTATTTCTGTACAAACATTTGCCCACAATCACACACGTGAGTGCTGTGGATTCCATACACATACGGCTCGTTCACACGGCAACGATCCGTTATTTTTACTGGACCATTTAAATCAAATGAATGCAAAATATTTTATTTCACATAAACCTACATGGGCATGGACTTATGAATAGTCAGAAGCTAGGTGCATGGTTCCAATTGGTTATTTCCTATGGAGAACAGCCGGCAAGAAACTCTACGGTTACTCTTTTAAAAATAAGGTGCTTTTACAATGTTTCAAATTACAGTGTTGATAGGTATGGGACGACAGTGTAGGCCTGTCAACAAGTAACAGGTACTCAACAAAATATAAAAAGGCTTACAAATCTACAGTCTACAAGTTAGACCTACAACGTTCTCACATTCACAAAATATAGAAGAATCTATAGAAAAATAAAAGCTTATTAAACCAAATGACATGATTGCCATTACAACTGTAACAAACCTGAATTAAAATACTGTCTACAAAAGCCATAAGTAAAGAGTTCAAATAAGAATTGGATGTATATAATGTCAAATAATGCGGTTAGTCCCGCTATGGTATGGTCCCGGTATGGCACCCTCTTAAAATACCTATCAAAAAGTCCCGCTATGGTACCCTTCAGTTTTTGGTACTGTTGTAAAGAAAAGTTATACAATGCGTTAAGAAAAAAATAGTATTAATAAAAAATATCTTTTCTTAACTAGTAAGCTATCACCAATTTAATTAGTTTTGTGTTTCTTAAATAATAGGGTTTGTCCTCAAAATAGTAGATCTGTCACCAAAATGTAGTCACCAAACAATGCAAAATCAGTTCCACAATAGCCGACGGAGTCCCGCTTCGCGGGACTCCTACTTCTGGGCGGTTTAAAAAAAAATAACCACGAAGGGGACGGCGGGGTCTTTCAGACCCCGCCGTCCCCTTCTAACCTAACCTGTCCGAGTCGGGGTGCCCCAAGTTGTACCAAATACCTGGGAACAATTTTTGTTTATCTGAGAACGAAAATATTTCGTGGCGATAGATGTATTGATACCCTAAATCAAGGTGGGATCATCCCAACGAGTAACAGTGTAACAGTAACTGTGACTCGTTGGGAATTATTATCCAAAACATTCCCAACGAGTCACACTGTTACCCGTTGAGGTGTGACTCGTTGGGAACAAGCTATTATTTTTTGTAGTTTATGTTTACAATTTGCGCCTTTTTCTCCATGTTGATTATTTGTAATTAATATTGTTGATTATTTTAAAAATTACATTGCAATTAATATTTCGTTTTACTGTTTGATATTTTTTTATAAATATTTTGAATTAATAAAAGACTGATTTAATATCGCAAACAGACGTTTTATTGATACACTCCTAAAAGTATTTATTTATAGATACACTTTTCTTTTCAGTTGTACCTTCTATTGTCTAACGTAGATCTAAAAGATGGGTACCATAGCGGGACTTTTTGATAGGTATTTTAAGAGGGTGCCATACCGGGACCATACCATAGCGGGACTAACCCAAATAATGAGAAGAATTTGTCAAAGAAGAAAGTAAAAACCAAAAACATTTTTTTTTTCCTAAACTTCGCATTAATTTCTTGATGTAAATGCAATGGTTGGTAGACGCATTGGTAATTGGTATGCGGTATCTATCAACAGTCATATTAAGTTGTTTGCCTTTGCATAGTCGAATCCTTTACCTGCAAAAAAAGAAAAGGGATAATTTATTTTCTTACATCTTTTTTTTTTTTTTTTTTATTGTTCCAATACTGGAGAAAATTCTCCTGTATACTCTGTCAAACTTCTTCATCCATTGCGACCATCTGCCTGTGAAACCTTCATCGTGAATGGTCTCCTAGTTTTCAATGTACCTAATAGTGACTTTGTACTGATATCCAACATCAAACTCAAAGCATTTATTTCAATTATAGTAGATTATGCACTGAGGGGATAAAGCAGTATCTTATTGTAGCGGGCGCTATTTTGAATCTTGAAAGCAACAAAGGATTCTAGGGCTCCCGAGCGCAGCCAGGGAGCTCTGAGTTAACTCCTGAACGACGCGAGGGAGTTAAGGCTAGAATCCTGAGTGCAGCGAGGGATTCAAGCTCTCCCAAGACGAAACCACCTTTAGCGCCCCCTATTACATGGGACTTAAACATTACTGGCGAAATGTGGGTGTGCTATAGGTACACCTCTGCCTAACCCTTCGGGGAATACAGGCGTGATGTTATGTGTTTATGTGTAGCTTATGATACTGTTAAATAACCAGGGAATACCTAGTTATGTGCAGTTTCATACACTATTTACCCGACTACGTGATAGCAAAGACAGGGTTATGCTTTTCATGCGTACGTGTCTATGTATCTTAGTATGTGGAATTCTTTATACCTTAGAAGCATCCTAACGGCCGGATGGATTTGAATACATGAGATGTCTATCGACTCACGCGAAGGTCAAAAGGCTAGGTTATAGGGATTTTTATTAAATCAAAATGACTGATTTTAGACGTCAAAAAGAAAGATCTTGAAAAAAAAAATATAACGTGACTATGTGGGGTATCAAAATAAAGAGGTTTGAAGAGACGATTCCAAAAATAATATAACACACAAGAAGAATTAATATTAAAAAAAAAAGAATTGCAACTAAGATCAAAACAAGCTCACTTTTCAAGTAGTCTGATGCAGTTGGTGGCATCAAATCTGAGATTGAACTAAAATAACCTACTGGGTTTTTTAATTTTTAAATTTAAGCTCATACAATTTCATCAAAAACACAATAAATAATACCGTCAATAGGGCGTCAGCCCAAATCCAACATTCGAACGCGGGGGTACGCGCCTCAAATCAGCAACCGATCATTTTGTTCGTCGACGGCACCTAAAACCTATGAAGTGAGAACTCTTTGGTCGAGCTGTACATTACCAGAAAAAAAGTTTTTTTTTTGTAAAATATTCCATACGATTTTCTCAGTTGAGGTTCCAAATTCAAATCACATTAATGACCAGCAGGCCATAATGAAATTCTGTACAATATTAACACCCGGCTAGAGCCTAGGGCTTAAATGACTTCCTTTAGTTTAGGTTTGCATATTACATATAATTTGAAGTTAGCGAGCAGGTGGTGTAAAAAACCATTTACAGGCACTTTTGAACTATCAAGGAGTAGGTCAGTCAGAAAGTTGAAGCTAGTTGCCTATTCCAAAACGTAGTAGGTTCCTATGGAGAAGAACGGGCAAGAAGCTCCATGGACCATCTTGATAGACAACCATCAAAACAAACTCGAAAACGGCTAGCTTAAGCATAATTTTAATTCGAGTAGCAAAACACATTGTACTAAAACAAATAGGTAGGATGTAAATAAAAAGAGAGTACTCACATTTAACAATAAAGACACTTCAAACATTGAGTATTTACGTGTAAACAAGTTATCGGGAATTATCATGATAAACTCGAGTACCCATAAAACTTGTTTTATTTGGTCGTTACCGCAGGCGCGGATCTTAGGATTTCACTCAAGGGGGGGGCAAATGTTTCTTTCTGGTAGGATAGGGGGGGGGGGGGCTGAATGATGTCTCAAGCCATGTAAGTCCTTTAAAAAAAAACATAAGCACCTATTTTCTGTAAATTGAACAATGTGCCCCCCTTTTCGAGGATTATTACGATTATTATTATATAATATACTGTACCTATTCAAAGTAAAAATACAGGTTATAAAACTATGTTTTTATCCAATTTTGAGTTTTAGACCCAGTTTGGGTGAACCCTGGGGGGGGGGGGGGCAAATGCACCCGTTGTCGTCGTCCCCCCGTATCCGCACCTGAAACATCTCTGCAGACGCATGGATCTACGTTATACGTATCGACCGCCGTAATTCATCTGCCTTCCAACCCTAACAAGCGAAATATAGGCACGAGATATGTAAGAAAAAACTCATACTGAGCTAAAAAGATTTCCCAGTCAGAAAAGTTTTTAATAGCGATGACTGCCGAGGACGCACTTATATATCATCACTCAAAAAGGCTCTTTAAATGTACGCTTGTGTAAACGGTGTGGCTACCACAATGTCACGATCACTATTCGTGGTCAAGAAGTTCATATTTAACAGCCTCAGTTATATTCAGCTATCGGCGGATGTGAAAATGAATCGTTCATCATCACCATCACTTCAACCGTGTTCACCCACTACTATGTGTAGCTGTGTAGGCTAGAGATGTTATATTAGGGTCAGATTTAGGTAATCCTATTATTGAATATATTAGTTAACGCATATTATGATACCATACCTATTACTGGGTATTAGTCAAATATTAGTGAACCGATCCATTATTAGCTACTCAATCTAATATTGATACCTGCCTAATATTCTCCATAATAATTAATACGAAATACAAGATTCCCGTGAATATGCACGTTTATTATTCAGAAGTAAAATGGTGATTAAATTTTCCTTCATACTTGTACAGGCTTAGGACTGTCAACGTTGAATATGTTGGCGTATTTAAAAAGTTAATCACCTATGTACAATGATTATTGTTTTTTTCTATACACTTATATAATATTATATACATTATTACTTTTTTATACAATTTTTTTTTTTTTTTTTTTTTTCATAAGTTTTACTATTCTAGATACAGTCAAAATAGGCAACGATATTACGTTTAGTAATAAAAAAAAAATGTTTTTCGGACTTTTTTAAAGAGACTGCAACGTGAGCTACAATGTCACATCTGAAGTGTTGCAAACAAACAAAAATACTATTTAAAACATTAGTTTACATATTTACATTTAAAAACATCAATTGTTTAACCTTTTCCGATTTCAGTCTCGTTCGACGATCTGAAATAATATTTCCGGAAGTCGAAAATATGCGCTCGCAAGATACTGAACTACTCATTGCGCAGCATTTATTGCGATATAATTGTGCCAAGTTTGGGTACACATATTGGTGGTTCCTCCACCAATCGGAAGGATCGAGTAATTTTCCGTGGTCATCCTTAATCGGCAACAACCTATCTGCAAGATATCGTTGCACTTCTGTTATTGCAGATGCTTGAGGAGAATACTGAGTTGACTCGACATCCTCAAACATTTCGCTAATATTATCCCATATTGATAAGCCGTCTTTAATAGGTTCGCTGGATGTGCTTGTACTTGTGGATGGTTGAGGTGACGCTGACCTGATGCTACTTTGAGATTTCTTGTTGATTTCGGCAGTGACCAGTTCTATAAGGTTTTTTTTTGCTTTCTCAGCAGCCGACTTATCTTTGAAGCAGTGCATTTTGTATCTGGGGTCCAATAATGAGCAAATTGAAAAAGTACCGCTATATTCTATTTGCCCCAATCTTCTTTTTAATTGTCCTACAATGACCTCAACGGATGTGGCTACATCAGGGTGGATTGTAGTTGGAATTTTATTTTCATATACAGTTAAAAGGACTCTTGTAAACACAATTATGAGGCTTCCGGTTACATATTCCTCACCACTCATCTGTTGAGTGACTTCTTGTAACGGCTTTAAAATGCTAAATAGGTCCTTGCATATTTGCCATTCTTCTATAGATAAAATTGGTACGTATCTGTCCAATAAGCCCGCCGTACTTCGCAGTGCATCTTGCAAGTCCAAGAAACGTTCTAACATATAGAACACAGAGTTCCACCGCGTAGGAACTGCTTGAAGAAGCCTCTTGGGTTGCGTGAGGCCTGTTTGGATTTGGTACCTTAGTAGCTTCTCCATAGCTATATTGCTTCGTTTATAATGCGCAACAACAGCTTTGATTTTTTCTATTGTTGATTTTATAGTGTCAACTTCCAAAGCTTTCTCCACCACTAGATTTAATGTGTGGGCGAAACAGCCAAAATGTTTTAAGCCCAAATGCTGTTTTACAGCATTTTGCATATTAGTTGCATTGTCGGTTGTTATAATGAGAATTTGTTTTTTTTCAATGCCAAGATCATCGATTGTGCGGGATATTTCCTCCGCGATATTTAGGGCTGTATGAGAGCCGGGCAATGGCGCACATTCCAGTAATACTTTTTTGAACTTAAAATCTATGTCTATGTAGTGCGCTAATATGGCAATGTAGCTTTCTTGTGACGCCGACGTCCATAAATCAGTTGTTAAACTTAACGAAGTGATGTTTTTTATTTCACTTGTACGAACTCTGTTTACACATTTTTCGTATAGAGCCGGCAAAAGCGTATTTGAAATATGTTGCCTAGTCGGTAGTTGATAAGCAGGATTCAAAGCATTTGTATAGCCCCTAAATCCTCTATCCTCGACAATGGAGAACGGTTGAAAATCTTTAATAAAAAGAAGCAACAACTGTTCGTCAATTTTTTCTCGTTGAGATGCAGTCATTTTTTTTATTGGTAGATTAATTTTACTCTGCACCAGTTGTCTTGAAAAGATTAATGTGCTCTCACCTGGGTTGGATGTACTAGCAACCGAAGACACGGCCACAGGTTGTACATGTTCTAAACTGTTTGTCTGTGTATTGGTGGAGCCGGTGTCATTTTCTGGTATTTGCCGCAATTGTGTGCTTGACGATGACGATAATACTGCAACATGCTTGCTTTTCATATGTTTGTTTAAGTTCGAAATCGTTGTTTTAAATGAGCACTTTTGTTGACATATTTTGCAAATTGCAATTTTGTTTTCTTCTGATTCTACAGTAAAATGTGTCCAAACTTCACTGGTTCTCGCCCGCTTCATAATCAAAAGTAAATTCCTAAATAACCACAAAATCCACCACCAAAACCTCCACCAAAATACAAATACCCAATCACTATAATTATACTAACAAAATAATGAATATGTAGTTATTAGTTATCAATCACTGCGTGCACGTGCTGTGTCTGAATACAATATGGAGTCGCTGTGAGCTTTAATTACTACAAATATTATAAACTAATATCCGTATTAGCTAATACTAAGACAATGCGACAGAAACCAGTGACCAAATGTAAAAAAAAAACTGTATTCATTGTTTGTTGACTTGGTAACGAACTCATGCAGCTTTCAAACGAAGCCCGACGTGTATAACGATGTCTTTACAATACACACATTACGCACGCAGCATGCACAACGACAAGCAAGCAGTCAGGTTCTATTCATACAATACAATACTCATCTCACTCACTCGCCCGCCTCGGGTCGGTTTAAGCGAGTCTAGTGATTTCGCTCACTCGTCCGTCAAGCGCCGAGACGTCTGCGAGTGAGTGAGATGACTGCAGTCGGCAAATAATAATAGAAAAGCGAGGCGAGTCGCCTCGCTATTACGCGTCCCTATTATTTGACTAATACCTGGTAACCTATTACTGTATATTCGCTTAACCTAATATGAATATATATGGCTTGTATTATAATACCTCTACCTATTACGAATATATTAGTCACACCTCTAGTGTAGGCCTCCTTTCCTTTCTCCCATCACAATTCAGTGTGTCCCTTTTTTTCTGTTAACATGTGGCAATCCTCTGAATGTTCTCCACCCTGGGGTGGGTGGAGTGGTCCATCAGACTCTTACTGACTAAAACCACACGGTGTTCTGCTTAGCCGGGGTGCTGGAGTGCTTGCGCATTTCGTCACGCTCCCCCGGCTAGGTGTTGGCCTTCATGAATTCATGCGGACCCCGTGACCCTCAGCGCATACGGCCGCAATTCCTCTAGAGAAAGGCGCGCCGCCGTCTCGCGCCTTTTACTGTTAAAACGGGTCAGTGTGTCCCTAGTTAGAACGAAGTTCCTTATCGCACGGTATGGTCTTGGCGGATGGGGGATAGGCGAAAAAAATCGTAAGAGTTTTCCGTCACGAGTTTCCGTTACGACCCTTTCTTTAGTGCAGACGGTTATCCATAGCGCGTATGCTATTGGCTGTGTCCAGTTATAGGTGCGCTTAGTGGTTCCAGGCAGCCAGTAAGTTCGCACCAGCTGGTGTACTTTGTTATTTTTTTAGTTTTTTTAGTTTGTGAATAATTTATTTTTAACCTAATTTTTTATATTACGACTCTCTTACTTTTTTATAGCCAATAAATTGACAAATTGACTAAAAAGCTACGGAAGGAACTTCGTTCCAACCGAGTGTTCCACGACACTCACGCATTAGTCTAAACAAAGTATACTACGCTATTCACACGTTGAAAATATCACTGTCAGGCTTACCCTATAGGCCTGACATAATGCTTGTCTTTATTCAGAACTCACCCTTGACATTTTGCTTACAGTCACATAATTTCAGTGCCAAGGTAAAATAAGGGTAGATTCAAAATGTTAATTAAACGTGCCCTTGAAATAAAAATATTTACATTTAGAAACCGTTAGAGTCTTCAGAACCGAAGCTGAAATAATTCAAGTACTTCAAATGTGTTGTAGAATATTTAGACCAAATGTGATTTCAAGTGGTGCTTTGGCATGAATTCTAATGCTTGCCGGACCACGCATACGTGTAGTCACCGAATAGAATCGATTCGAACTGTTAACTGAGGAATAAGATCAAATTTATTTCCAAAAAGAAATCTGAGTTTGAAGTCCTTTGGAAATCTAGCAGCAATAATATGCCTACTAAACACGGTGGTATTGCAAATCATTCATTCGTTTGCAAACATGGGTAATTAGTACATAGTTTTTTTTTTTTTTTCTCCATGTTCTACCGTCACATAGGCATGCAAATCGTGTTTAATTTACACTTCTAACAACTAACAATTAAGAAATGATAATAATAGAAAATACAAATGACAAATCGTTTGAATTATAGTAAAAATGTCATATTAACACGCTAAAAGTACCATCAAAATATAGATACAAAACCAGTATAAAAAGAAAACAAATCAACAGTGCATAATGCATTCACAGAATAGGTGTATTTAGGACAATTAAAATATCAGTTAATAGGATTATTATGAACTTAGAGGGTTGTATTGATGATTTCAATGATTATAATTCTGTAAATAAATACTTGATACGTTCGCGAATCATATTTTCTTCAACATACAACCTGACACGGACCTGCATATTGCAAAAAACCTAGGAAAATTTGAATCGCTTCCCTTACACGACGACATATCAACCTATACATTTCCAGTTTAAGCTGACCTCACATTGTATAGATTTTTCGAACAATGAGAAGTCAGCTTGTACTGGAAATTTATAGCTTGATATGTGGTCGTGCGAACCTACCTCCTTTTTTCGAAAGAACGTATTTTAGTCCATCTCAGCGGGTAGACTGATGTAGCACAGGATTGTAAACACAACCACAAAAACGTGACATCTCAAGTAAAAAAAGTCACATTTCTGAGAGAGAAGTACATTGGACTCGGCGAGCTATAATAATAAAGATGTCGCAAGGCCACCACTGCATTATGTCTGGATGGCGGAGTGTCGGCATCCAAGTGCGTGGGTCGCAGTCTAGTCGGTAACGAGCATCAACTAGATGCACGCTGAAACTCTATACCTAAGTGTTTTGAAACGCTAAGGACTGCCACTGATAATAATGTAAGCTCTCAACTACATATAATAGTCGATTAGGGCACGCACACATTCATAATGCATGTTAATACGAAAATGTGCGTACGCGTATCGTGCAATTCCCCCCACACTTCTGTTAGATTCCGTATCAGCATCGAAAAGGTATGTGGCAGGCAAAAATAGCTAGTGTAACATTGTTCTGAGGGATCCTTTTGATTATAATAGGGGGTACAAGCTAGCGGGGTCGTGGGTTTGTCCGAAAGGGTTACCGTGGCCCTGGCACACCGGCAACTGAAGAAACACGGGTGGGCTTTTTGATTTCCCACCCGAAAAAAAGGGTTACAAGCTATGTCCAGTGACAAGGTTCTACAAATATGTAAAGATTTTTATTTCTAAGCAATATTGCAGCACGTTTATATGTACTATGTAAATTATTCGTATAAAAACAAGGGTTTCCTAGATGCGGTACAATGAAAAAACTGCTCAATTATTGTACTAATGAGCAAAGATGTATGTGAGAAAATTATCACTATCGTTAGAACTGTTTGCCTCAATTGTCTTTGTCTAGGACCATTTAATTTGTTGGACCATATGGGAACGCAAAAAATAAATTCAAACATACATCATAATTCTCGACAAGTGATAGGAGTCAATTGGAGATCAGGACTTCACTAGTGAAGACCTCGTTTTGTTATTGTAACAGTCAAGACAATGAGACTTTTTCTAAATTGTGCAATTAATATAGTATAACATCACGCCTGTAATCTCCAACAAGCTAAGCAGAAGTGTACCTATTGTACACCCACATTTCGCCAGTTGATTTAAGACCCACTTAATAGAGGGCGAGCCTATTGTCGTCAACCGGAAACGTATCCAGACTCCGGGCTGCTACTGTGAATTCCTGCTTAAAAACGATACAGACGATTTCAGGAATAAGCTTATAAGTAGATATACCCCGTTTTGCTGTTCCTGTTCTGTTGCAACAGATTTCAGGAGCCTCTCAGACGTTATTTTCATGTTCTCTATCGTCATACTTACTTTAGAGCATGACAACTAGAGCGGAAACTTTTATAAGTCTCATGATAATTTCAATAGCACGGGCAATTTTAAATGCCGAAAAGCTCAGTTATATGCATACAATCGGAAAAGAAACAAAACATCTAAGTTTTCAATCGTTTATGTGTTGGGTGGGTAATCATCAAATAACTTCTCCCGCTCTGCGCGGAGCCGGAGGGCCTGTCAGACTTTTACTGACTTAACCCACCCGTGTTCCTTCAGTTGCCTGTGCAAGGGACCACGGTAACTCTTTCGAACAATCCGCGACCCTGGCAGAAGTTATTATTCCTAACAAGACAAAACGAACCGGAAGAAACTGATTACAGCCTGAAGACCGTGTCACCTCGCTCACAAATAAGATTTCATGTCCGTTTATCTCTTCGCATGGCTTCCATAAGACTATTTTTACCAGTTCGCACCGGTTGAACTACAGACGTGAGGTGTCATTACAATCTATGATCATGAAGATTTATGTATCTTGGATGGAAACTGAACAAGCTCAATAAAGCCTACGACGGTGAATGAACACGTCGTTAGGATAAATGTCCTGAGAGTCTACTCGCAAACAACGAAATCCGTATTTTCGAAGGAAGTTACGGGCGTTTTCCACTCCATATCGCTTACGGACATTAGATTATGGCTAATAATGAATGTAGTATGATGTTGACTACTTGACATGTTAAACTTATTTTTATTTTTTTGACTTATTTAAACGTAAAGTATATGACCGTAATAATCTATATATATAAAAATGAATCCCTATTTCCCTTGGTCACGCTATCACGCGTGAACGGCTAGACCGATTTCACAATTTTTTTTCTGTTGTGTTCGTCTTAGACCGGAGAAGGATCTTATGAAATAAAAAAATAAGGAAGTTGATCGGAACGTTACAAAATTCAAGAAAACTTAACGCCAATATTAATTTTACATAACTGTCAGTTATTTAAAATAACTGTCAGCGATTGACAGAATGCGCGCTGCAAGTATCGTTCAACACAGATGGATCTGTCTTTGCCAACCTTGCCGGTAGGCATAGGCATAGAATTATTACTTAAGTTACGTTTAGAATTATTATTTATTTTATTTGTTTATTTTATTTTATTTATATATTCATTTCACAGTGTAGGTAAATATAGTTACACATTTATCTTAACTAATTAGTGCAGTCCGGCAAAACCGTCTAATAACGGAACTAATTTTTAATCTTTGAAAAACAAAACAAAAAACAAGAAAAACAAAACACACACACACATTTCTTTCTTTGTCAGTATTGTTTCAATCCGTGTTTTATCAGGCAATAAATGAGCATTAAAACGATTAGATTGATTGAAAATTAGTAAGACTATCTCAAATTCTGCCAGAAATATGGTTATTAAAGATAAAATTTTATAATGTATGGTTACTGGCGCCCCCATTGTTTGCACGCTTTTGTGTCGATCTGTATGTCCTGGTAGGGTAGACACCAAAAAATGGTAAAAACATCTTCACTTCATCAAAACAAAATAAAATCAACAATTTTTTTTTGTGGCGTGTGGAGACCCTAATAATATTTAGAATATAAAAATACCTTCTTATATTTGGATTGGGATTATAGACGTACACAATTATAATAACAAAAAATAGGGTAAAATATTTTCCTATGCCTAGCAACATTTTCATTGTAATGGCGTCTGTCAAATTTACGATTTATTATTTGGTTTTGATGAAAGTTTTTTATAAAACTATAAGCTGCTAGGCAGTATTACCCGTGAAATGAGATCTTTATTTTATTTTCATGATTATGTGATGAGTTATGACACCCTTTGACTGCCCAGTACGTTTTTTTTTTGCGAAATTGCGCGAGCTCTTTACAGCAATACATGATCTTAAGTACTGACGCGCCGAAAGTCGTAAGTAGCCTTAAAAGGCTAACTTGAAATGGCTTCACTTTAAGTGCGACTGCTGCGGTTCTAAGCCTATTAATTCTATGTGAATGAATATGAATATGAGTTCGGTTTCGTAAGTAAGAATGAATGACAACACGATTTGACAGTTATCCCTATGCATGACGTGTTTTTTCCCGTCCGAAAAATTTAATTTGACGGATCAACTACATTCGGATAGGCCCGTATCTTCGTTTAAAGACTTAGAGAGTTGACCCCTTGGAACCAAAACTGAAGACATGTGACAATGCCACTGGCCCCGCGTGGTCGATAACGGCCAGTTCCTTCTCGCAGAGAGGAGGCCTGTGTCCCCTTTGTCCCGGTAATGGAAACATTATAGGATAATTATGTAAATGCTATGTATTTTTTATGTGAATGGAACGGAAACTGAAAATAACGATTAAGTCCAAATCTACCTCTTTAGTCGAGTGGTCGCAGGCGAGGTCCAGGTTCGCTTCCCGGGTCGGGAAAAACTGTTATTGGGTTTCTCTATCTGTAATGTCTCAGTAGCAGCACGAAGTTTGGATTTGTGCCCGGTTGGTAGCAATAGGCTCGCCCCCTATTACATGGGACTTAAACTTAAAATAACTGTCGAAATGTGGGTGTACTTGTACACCTCTACAGGTACAGGTACACCTCTTTCTTACACTTCGATGAATACAGGCGTAACACTGTAAATTTATATCTGTTTCACAAACAAAGCTACATTGTCTCTTCTTCTTTCATGCCCGCAAGTTTAAAGTGGACTTGTTAACATATTTTGACAAACAATTCAATGAATCTATCAACCCAATAGTTCATATTCAACTATGTTCCATAAACAATGACGTAGGCGTTTTCCATGCGAGTGTAGCTCTAATAGTTCAAAGATTAATGTTAGTTAAACGGTTTAACGACGGTCGTTTGTACCATTTACCTCGACCTTCAGGCTAAGCCTAGAATATTCTATGCCTTAATATGTCAGAAAACGTAGGTGCCTATTTTAATTCATGGTAGTTAGTTACTCATTTGTTATTGTATACATAGTATAAATTAATGTCGTCTGTATGAACGCGTTGTTCTTCTAAACTACACAACGGACTTTGATGTGGTTTTCATCAGCATTTAGAGAATATATTCGGGAAGGTTTATGTGTATATTACATAAATATTAAACTTACTAATATAACAAAGAAAACCGAAAAACCATGCGAAGCTGGGGCGAGTCGCTAGTTAAATTATAAACCAAGAATATGTAAGTACAGTCAACAAAAGAGATAAGTAACCAGGGTCGTCAATATAGTTGAAGTTTAATAAGAAACCGATGAATGTTTTCGAATAAAAATTAATTTAATTAATAGAAAACAAACAGGTAATTTATCAAATTTAATTTAATTCGAAAACATACATCGGTTTCTTACTAAACCTCAACTATATCCGATGACCCTGATTAAATGATAAATTATTTTATTTCTGTAAGTAGGTTTGTACACACACGTTTACACGTCAATCATATTTTTTTAAACTAGATGAGGTCGGCGTTTCGTATCCTACTCTGAGAAGAAAGGACGAAACAAACTCAGACGTCCCAGTCTCTTTTAAAGTCCAGACATAATCTTGGTCAGATCATGTGAAGGCCATGTAGATTAGTGTCTGAAATGGTCTTTCAAAGAAAGGACCACACAGATTGAGTGGACCTGTCCAGTCAGTAGCAGTAATCGTGCAGCTCACTTTATTACTTACTTATCTCTTTTAATGACTGTACGTATTGTCTTGCGTAATTAACTAAGAATCGAATATGAAAGAATAGAGAATCTGTTTAGTAAGGAAACCTTTGTGTGGTTAATTATCTCTGCCTACTTAAGGCTTACTGATAGGACAAAAGGTATTAAGTACACCCTCATGTGTACAGTTAATGTTACATCAATAAACTTTAAGTATATTCAAAATTAACTTAATTAGGCTAAGCTGGGTTTGCTTACAAACACAATCTGACAGGCACAAATATATTCCAATCAAGTAACTATAGGATTTACAGTTTTGTTCTGTAAAGGATTCGAATCTACTATCACTAAATCCAACCGCTCAACAACACTCAAAACGGTATAAAGTTAAAAACGTTATAACTCAGCTACAGCAGGGTAATTACGTAACACACTAACAGTAGGAATAGCTTTCATTTTGACAGTTTATCAACATTCATTGCGTTATTTACGTTGTTGAGCAGACACATTTTTCGAACATATGAAGCAATGGATTAGCAAAAGGCTTAAAAATGATTCAGATTGTGATAGATAGTGGTGCAGGTTTAATAAATAAGGCAAAACTTTACATAGGTATGTAAGATCACTCGTTAATGTTATCGATGCAATTATTGTTTTGTTACTCAAATTACGCTTTACCTTCATATATATTTTTATAAATGATGTCTTACATAAATAATGAATTTAAGCACTTGCCATATTCTTTTTTTTTTTTTGTCTTTGGATCTGTATTTTAGTTTTTTGCCACCGACTTCCGAAATTAAAGTTATTTTTCACTTTGTGGGTAGTGTTTGTTTTTAGAAGTTGGTTGTTTTTTTTTTTTGTAAAAAAGTTTTTTTATATTTTTCACGTTTTAGTGGGTAAGTTAATAATTTATCTAAGTTACAATAGCCTCATTTCAACTGCTCATCACCTTCTACAAAATATTTCTTTTCCCGACGTTAATTGTCGAGGAGTTCTCCTGGTTAAAACGAGAAGAACTGGAGCTGATGGTGAAGCAACCATTAGCTTCATTTCAGCATATGTATTGAGATGAGCTTAACTTGCTTCGCAACCATATTAAAGTAATCGAATCGCAACGTGGCCACCTCTGGTCTTAATCATCAGTTCCACTTCACCAAATGGTGCTTTCCGAGAGCAAATGCACGAGTTACTACATATAAAAAATACCCAAATCGCTATAGGTGTGCCTATAAAATTTGAGGATTTCCCTCGTTTTCCATGGGATCCTCTCATCAGATTCTGACTTGGAGACAATGGGACCACCTCAAGAGCATACCTTTCAAACAAAAGAAGAATTTTTAAAATCGGTTCACAATTGACGGAGAAATCAGTGAACATACATTTAAAAAAATACATAAATATAGCCGAACATATAACCTCCTCCTTTTTGGAAGTCGGTTAATAAAAGGAACAGTTATCGTTCAGCCTTTAAAGTGTAAAGTGCTCCTTGGAGCACTTTACACTTTACAAAAGAATGACCTTGAAATGTACAACTCTTATTCAATGAAGCAGTTACCTACCATCAATATTTAAAAAGGAACGATTGCCATCTGACCTTCCAAATACAAATAGAAGAATGCATAAAGGTGTATTAAAAAATAAAAATACGTCAAGAGTGGCAACAACTGTACCAAGGGGTATAGTGTTACTCGTGCAGTTGACTTGCACGATTACTGACAAATGCGTTCCCTGACTGGACAGATCCACTCAATCTGTGTGGTTCTTTCCTCAAAAGACCGTTACAGACTCCAATCTACAAGGTCTTCACATGATCTGACCAAGATTATGTCTGGACTTTAAAAGAGACTGTGACCTCTGAGTTTGTTTCGGCCTTTCTTCTCAGAGTAGTCAGGTAGGAAACGCCGACCTCATCTAGTTTAAAAAATATGATTGACGTGTAAGTGCTTGTCAAAACCTACTTACTGAAATAAAATCATTTATCATAGTTACTGGGTTGTGGAGGTCAGACTGATAGACCTTAAAAAATACTGGTTTTCTGCTGCATCCGGATATACTGGATGCTGAACCCAACATACTTAGGAAAAAGATAGGTAGATGATGATAAGGGGAAACAACCATTATGCACGTTTTGCGTCCCCTGGACAGTGAGCCCAGTGAAACCTGCTTAATGGCGTAAATTTTGTTACTGGCAACTATTCTCATATAGTTCGTACCGAAAGAAAAAGAAGGTGTTAACAAATCAAATACTCCTTGAATATCACGACGTAAACCAGCAGAGACTCAGGTCATGTATGAATGTACATATGATTACAGTATCCTGCATCCGTCAAATCAAGATCCTAGTCATATAAGCCGACTATTTAAAGTTGGCCCCTCGTGTAAGTGTAGAAGTATGAAGATGTGGGACAGTTAAGGTTGGTCGTGTTGCCAGGCAGATTAGAGGCAATGTAATAGGCGGGAAGTGATACGTTGCTAGGTCAAGAGGGAGCAGTGATGGCCGTTATTGTAAAAGTGGTTATTACGCAAATTGGACATGTTTTTATTAGTTAGTGGATTGGTAACTATGAGGTGATAGAGGTTTAGTAACCTACTGAAAATAATGTTGTGTTTTTGCTACGGAAGCTAATACTGCTGAAATGGGAACTGTTCAGCAAAACTATTACCATTTCAGTATCGTTTCATCTATCAATATAATATCGAACTAATGGTAGACCGTATCAATTTGTAATCGCATCATGTAACATTTTTGAAGACTGTTAATAAATTAACTTAACAAAAACAATGTTCGTCCTGTGGTATAAAGACCAAATATTACAATAGGAACATTTAACTGAGTAAATCAAAATACTAACAATCTGAACAAACCCAATTTATTAATAGATATTTCAAAATGTAAAATGTCCTAAATGAACTAACTTTCCTTCCTATTCTTTTTCGCTATTCAATTGTTTCTTCCTCTGCAGATAACTAGTCACCATGGGGTCGATGTTCAGGAGTGAGGAGATGGTGCTCTGCCAGCTGTTCGTGCAGCCTGAGGCATCGTACGTCTCCATGTACGAGCTTGGGGAAGCTGGCATCGCACAGTTTAGAGATGTAAGTATTGTATTCATCTTCATTATCATGATCTTCCTGTCATTGTTCCACTTACTTGCGTCCGCGCAACACGTTTTCTCTGTCCATTCTCTTCTATCAACTGTCACGCTATCATTAACTCCCTTTTCTTTTATATCTTTTTTTCCACACAACCCATCCATCAGCAACATGCCAGGTGAAAATGAGATGTAAGTCTTGATTGTTATAGACGTTTGTGAAAGCGTTAAATAAACGCGGTACACCAGTGTGAACTTCAGTTTAACAACACATTGTTAGTGATTACAGTTTTGCATTACTTTACTACCCTAATTGCGTAACACACTAACAGTAGGAATGACTTTCATTTTGACAGTTCAACAACATTCATTGCGTTATTTACGTTGTTGATCAGATAAAATTTTCGAACATATGAAGCTTTGGATTAGCAATAGTCTTCAAAATGATTCACATTGTGATTGACAGTGTGTTACCCAATTAGGGTGCTACATTCTCTAAGGTACTTGTAAAAGCCTGGGGGAAAACCAGGTAGAACCGACAAGATGCACAGTCAGAATTATAAATTTTTGATGCTAACTGCATTGCGTTTTATTTATTTATTTATTTATTATTTATTAAAACTTTATGCACAAGTAAAAAAAAAAAAAATACTGTACAAAGGCGGACTTAATGCCTGAGGCATTTTCTACCAGTCAACCTTAGGGTGATGCAGAGACAAAACATGGCAGGTGCAACATAAGGGATAGATAACTTGAAAAATAATAAATATTAATACATAGATACATACATACATATAACGAAAATAAACTTAGTCAAGAGAAATAACGATAGGAAGAGGAGAAAACGAATCCAGCAAATCAGCGCTGGAATGATTCTGCCAACTTCTTACGAATATGTTCACGTGCCTTCCACTTAAAAGATAACCGACTGGTTGCCGTCCTGATGCTTAGAGGGAGCGAATTCCAAAGAAAGACCGCCTGGACAAAGAAAGAAGAGTGAATGAAACCAGAGCGGTGAGAAGGACATCGTAGAAGACGATTGTTGGTGGAACGAAGATTTTTACTATGCGCGGAGCATAAGTATTGAACATTTGTAGTGAGGTAAGAAGGAGAAGTAGGTTTGTCGAGAATAGAAAACAACATACACAGAGCCCTCAACTCTCTGCGCTGACGAATGGGTAACCATTTTAAAAGCAACCGGTGCGCGGACACATGATCGTACTTACGAAGATTCCAACTTCGATATTCCTTCAATGCAGTAGCTATGACAATACTGTTGCGGACCTTCACAGACGACATAAAATAAAACAAAAAAAGTATACAAAAATAATCGTTCCTGGTTTTGGCATCTGAAAACTAAATCAAACTCAAAGCATTTATTTCAAATACACCAATTACAGGCACTTTTGAATTGTCAAAGGGTTGGTCTGTCAGAAATATGAAGCTAGTTGCAAAATCAAAGTAAATGCCAGGCTGTTACATAGTTTTGATACCATGACAAGGGAATACTGCACATTCAAAAGTGGTTTAACATAAATCATTCTCACATAATCTTAATATTTTAAAGGCAATGTCAGAGTATTGATTGATTAAACACAAATTGCTTGCTGAAAAACCGGCGGATAATTTAAATAAATAAAATACGTATAAATCTTTGCACGCATTTTCCTGGCACATTGCCAAGGTCTGATCTGCAGTTTGACAATTTTCTTTTTCTAGTGCACACCTGCCTGCCTGATGAAGTTTAATTTTTAACATGAAAGTTTTCTTAATTATTGTAATTATACGTTTTTGACTATTTTTTTCTTTCTTCAAAGCTGTGAAAACCCCAAAAAATTACGTAATAAAATGTTTCATAAGAAATTCCCCAGTGGCTATTTTCATTCCCTTTTGACTGCCCTTTCATAGTGAGTCTCAAGATATTTTTCATTCAAAATGAAACCCTAAAAGTGTCTATCAGACCGTAATGTTACGGCCCCGTGTAACGTAACGAATTGTATCATCACAAAAAAGCTTCGTCTTCAAAACTCACAGTTAAATGCGAGATCGATTCTCCGCCAACCACACGGCAATTACCTTACATTTTTTATTATTTCTTCCGCACCCGTCCTTCACCCCTGTTTGTGTTTCTAAAAGTATCTAAAGATGTTTACAGTAACACATACTATCTGCTGCCGAGTGTAGATTAACTGGAATAGATGGAAAACAATTAATGTGTGCCTATCAAAACTTGAAGTCACAGGCCTTGTAATTTAGAAACAGCCTCCTCTATTAGTGAACCTTGTAAAGGGGGAAGGGGGAAAATGTAGTACAACGTATACAAATAATAGGTAAAATTAAAAAAAAACCCGACACAAAACGGAGCTGATGACCTCGAAACGGCTAAACGGATTTTCATAAAACATGTCTAAGAACCACCGCTAGAAAACCAGCTTTCAAATAAAAAAGAGTACGTTTAAGAATACGGTGCCACAGACAGATACACAGCAGACACACACACACACACATAGCGGTCAAACTTATAACACCCCTCTATTTGCGACGCGGGTTAAAAAACAAAATTGACACATTTTACGACAAGTGCTGTTTAATGACAAGGAAAACGTGGTGAGGAAACCGGCATGTCCGGTTCGAATCAAAAATTCAAAGGCATGTGACATTCCGCACTGGGGCCGCGTGGTGTTTTACGGCACAGTCCCTCTCGCAGAGAAGAGGCCTGTGTCCCAGCAGTGGGAACGTTATAGGCTGATTGTGCTTTATGCTGTTTACTAAAGGCTCCTTTATACAGGCGCGACACGTGTCTCGAATCGCACACGACACAAAGGCACCGCTCGTCGCGCGACTGGTAGTGCTTTTGTGTCGCGTGCGATTCGAGTCACGTGTCGCGCCTGTATGAAGGAGCCTTGACTCACTAAACTACTTGTAAAATTGTCGGATTGTTACCCGTCAGCTATCACCTGTCGGTTTTAATAAATATAACCCTGATCATTCATTGGAACGTTAGTTGGGAGGCCCATTTTCAGCTATGGCCGGTCATCATGACTGAGCTGTTATGATTAAGTTGCTCAGATATACCAGGACCATGTAATACGAGTAGTACCTACCTATAGGTTTTTTGATTACGTAGCACAGTACGACTATTTTCTTAATGTCCCTCGGCAAACTTCGTGTTTCGTCAGTCGTCGGATTTCTATTAGTAAACTACATTAAGTTAAAAGAGTATTAACAACGCTGTAATATACAGGGTGATTGGAAGATGGGTGCAAAGCTTTAAGGCGAAGATAGTATAGACAATTTAGAACCATTTAAGCCATGGTTGTCTTAGACGAAGTCTTACCAAATATTTTTAACCAAATTTTTAAGTTTTTTTTCGGAAATTCTCAAAATTTAATGTAAACTGCATAATTATGGCCAAATTGAATGATAAATGAATTCATTTTTTATTTATTTAATTAAAGTAATGTGTAAGCAATCAAGCAAAACATGTTTTAGGCTTCTGTGTCATTAGACATTTTTTTTACAGACATTTAAAGCTCAGAAAAAATAAAAAAATTGTACAATACGTCTTTTAAAACTTATTAAAAAAAAAACGGAGGGTGTTTTTTTTTTTCAAACCATTTTGAAGACATGCTTGATAATCGCTCTTTCTTTTGAGGTATCATTTATGCGGATATCTTACAAATTATTGAAATTAGGGCCTACAAACCAATTTGAGGGAGATTTTTTTTATTTTAGGCAAACTAATTAAAACAACATTTGAATTAAAATTATTTATTTTTCATGTTCAAAATGACGGCCGTGATTCCTAATACAAGCACGGCCCCGTCTTCTAACTTCTGTAGTCGTTATTTTCAACATCATCTCCTGCTTCATTGTCTCAAACGCTGAATTTATTCTTTGTATCAATTCTTCTCTAGTGTTTATTTCTATGTTGTTATACACCAGTTCCTTGGCCCGGCCCCACACGAAAAAGTCCAACGGGGTCAGATCTGGGGAGCGAGCGGGCCAAGGGATGGGTCCATCCCTGCCGATCCAGCTATCAGGAAAGCAATTGTTGAGGTGTTCCCTTACATTTAAAGTCCAATGCGCTGGACAGCCGTCTTGCTGAAAGATGACTGTTCGGTCTCTTTCGAAGATCGGGACACCTGATTCCTCTACCAGCAGTGGTAAATCAATTTGCAGAAATTGCAAATAATTTTCGCCATTCAATGGATCAGGCAAAAAGTGGGGCCCAATCAATGTTCTGCCAATTATTCCAGCCCATACATTCACAGAGAATTTCATCTGAAATGACACCTGCTTCTTAAAATGTGGATTGTTGTCTGCGTCGGCCCATTCATGGATGTTGTGAAAGTTTGTAATACCTTCCCTTGAAAATTTACTTTCATCCGTCCACAAGATTGATTTCAGAAACCACGCATCTTCGATGTCTCTGTTGAGGAGGAAACGGCAGAACTGAATTCTTCTTTGAGGATCTTGCTCTACTAGACCTTGCACACTCCTGCCATGGAACGGATACTTATCATTTTGGTGCATTGTATGCCACACCTTTCATTGAGAAATGTTTAAATTCGAGCTACTGCTCTAGTACTGGTAGTAGGATCCGCTTGAAATGCTGCTAAAATGTCTTCGTCGACGGCAGTTTCGTGTCTGCCCGGGTTGACTCCAGGTTCCACGCAGTGAAACCCATCTTGGACAAGACGACGAAACCTGTTTTAAAACACTCGGACATTCAGTATCCTGCGATTCGGATAGCGCTCTTGATACATCCGTCGCGCCAAAGATCCATTGCCGTCTGCTCTACCGTACATAAATACGATATCCGCATATTCTTGATTGGAAAAAGTAGCCATAGTCACTTAACAATTAAGAAAAACGGCGTAGGAGCGCACTAAATGTCAACTCAACACAATTAAGTCAAAAATCAACACGTGCAGGAGCGCGAGGCTACGACTGGACACGGTGAAACAAAAAAGTACAAAACTAACGCAAACAACACGTGCAGGAACGCAAAGGGCTACAACTGAACACGGTAAATTGTGAATCAACACGACAACGTCCACTCACAAGGGCAGTAGTTTGACTAATAAGTAAAAGATGTAACGGCTTCATCACAGACCGACTGACCCTGACTAAAGAAAAACGACTTTGTTGCCTCAGTAACTAAGACCATTTTGCTGTAAAAACCAACTCTTATCGCTTTTTGCTATTCATTGGGCGTTCTACCTGGAAATGCCGTCGCACCGCGCTCGGTGGCCATTGTTTAGAGAATCCCCTCAATGGGTTCCCCTCAATTGGTTCCTGCATGTGCCAAAAATTCTTAGAATTGAACAATGTTATCATTTCGAGCACATAAAGTATTCTTTTAAGCAAAAATTTTGTGTTTTGTTAGACTGCCTAAAATTTAAAATTTCTCCCTCGAATTGGTTTGTAGGCCCTAATTTCAATAATTTGTAAGATATCCGCATAAATGATACCTCAAAAGAAAGAGCGATTATCAAGCATGTCTTCAAAAAGGTTTGAACAAAAAAAGCACCCTCCGTTTTTTTTTTAAATAAGGCGTAAAAGACGTATTGTACAATTTTTTTATTTTTTCTGACCTTTAAATATCTGTAAAAAAAATGTCTAATGACACAGAAGCCTAAAACATGTTTTGCTTGGTTGCTTACACATTACTTTTATTAAACAAATAAAAAATTAATTCATTTATCATTCAATTTGGCCATAATTATGCAGTTTACATTAAATTTTGAGAATTTCCGAAAAAAAACTTAAAAATTTGGTTAAAAAAATTTGGTACGACTTCGTCTAAGACAACCATGGCTTAAATGGTTCTAAATTGTCTATACTATCTTCACCTTAAAGCTTTGCACCCATCTTCCAATCACCCTGTATATATGTACTCGTATAACACACACTTCATCGAATTGGACATTTTCGCGCTTACCCACTTTAAGTTCAAAAAGATGGCTATCGAATCTTTAAAATAGCCATCTAATTACCTATTATTCCAAAAATGCGTACGAGCATTTCTTACTTTTCTGTATAATTAACGCACGCATTAAACTATCCGTTAACCATTATTTCACGGACATTGGTGTGGGATACGGGTAAATCTTTCAAACGTCAGATATCATTATCCCGATAATTTTGAATTTTTGACAGATTTTCCGTACAAAATCTGTCAAAAATTCAAAATTATGAGGATAATGATATCTGACGTTTGAAAGATTTACCCTTACACGTTTGCTTAGTTTTTAACTTATTCTGTCACACTCAAATTTTAATGTGTAACTGGTTTATGTCCCAATAAAATAAAATATACTTCAAAGTCGATTGAGAGCGTCCGGTCTGCACCAAGTGCTAAGGCCACTGATAGAAATCCGACGACTGACGAAACACGAAGTTTACCGAGGGACATTAGAAAATAGTTGTACTATATATACCTAAAACCCTGATTGTGTGCCCATAGTGACATGTCTGATACACACGTTCGTTCCCAGCTTATCCTGTTTAAAACCTAGGGCACACATGTCAGTCGTGTCACTGCACTAATGTGACTCGATATTACCCTAAATAAAAGGGCTACTATAATCTCTACTGTTATAATAAACGCCGCGCGCCGTTTAGTTTGTAATCAAGCCAATTCTCGTAGGTGTTATTAAGGTTGCACTAGTCGACGGCACGAAGTCATTGGTGGGTGTGGCTAATATGCATGCTATTTAGTTTCTTTATTTATTAATTTAGAAAGAAACGATTTTTTTTTTCTGCACAAACTAGCGAGAGAAGATAGATCTTTCATTTATTTATCTTACATCTTTCTTCTATTTTATCTTTCTTTCTTTCATAGATCACAAACAAGAGAGATCTTTCCTTTATTTAGTTTTATTTATTTATTTAGTGAAATAGACGATGATTTATAACGAAAACGAGTGTAAAATTTCTTTAACAGGGGCGTTATTATGAAAAAACTACTGGATGTATTTATTCACCGTAAAGTTATTTGAAATCTTCAATAAATTATCTATCCCTGTACGGTAACAATTTTGCCATTTTCATAACACGCGAGTTATTTATTTACGCCCAAAGACGCGATGACATATAGAAGTTTCGAAGCTCATAACTTCCAAACCATTTTTTTTAATGCTGTGTCCGTACAGGGCTATATAATGAAGAGACAAGTAGATATAATTTTTAATGTTTAATGTATACTGTCAAACAGTGGAGTAAACTCCCTAAGACGATAGTATGGAATAATGACTGACTAACGTAACCTTAAAAGCTACCTATATATGTGTGTAGTTTACATCGTGAGTGGGCTCCAGCGAATTATAGGCCACCCCTAGTCTTTGTAGACGTGTATAGGCGACTAAGGGTTTATTCAATCCGTAGTATTTCAGTGACAATACTCAGCTGATTATTGGGCAGTGGCCAGATGCCTTGCTGCGACCTGACTAGCTTGTCAATTTATCACATACGAACTAATTTAAGGTACAGCCCGAATCAAACTTTATGGTGACTCTGAAGTGCGCTACTCGCTGCGCAGTACCTCACCCCTCACCCCCGCTGACAGGTGATTTTGTTTACTGCGCAGCGACGCGCCTCATGTTCCGAGCCGCCATAAAGTTTGAATCGGGCTGTTAGTTGAAGAATTTTGAGAAGAATTTGGATTCATACGGGTGTTATTTTTTATATTCATCTTTTTCATACTCGTCAGAATTGAATATGGTTAATCTTAACTCAAGAAAATTAACTGTGTATCAAATTGTCTAAGTATCTACTTAAATTGTCCTTATTTTGAACTCACTAGTCGTCCTTTGTCTGTTGTATGAAATGACTATAAATGACAGAAAATTGACGTCCATTTGATAAACAATAAATTTCCCTGACTGTACCTATGTGGCCCACTAATTAAACATCTACTCCTAACGAATTTAAAAATATTCCTGCACTATCAATAGATGGCCGGTTAGTACAACTATAGGTACTACATAATTGATAGTACGAGTATCACTGCATTCACTGTCCTAACGCACATCCGACGAGTTTCTATTCGAACAAACCCGACCTTCCGTACCGAAGGTCGATATGGAATAACTCTTATTAAGCTTGTTTATTACTAAACTGGGTTCTTCCCGCGGCTGTACTCGCGTGGATGTCGGAAATAAACCCACGGGAACGTCCTAGCGGGACAAAAAATAGCCTATGTCCATCCCTAGGATGCCATCTATCTCCTTGCCAAATTTTATCGAAATCCGTTCAGTGGCTTAGGTGTGAAAAGGTAACCTATAGACAGAATTACTTTCGAATGTATAATAATAGCTGTTGCCCGCGACTTCATCTGCGATCCAGGATAAAAGGTAGCCAATGTTCTTACCCAGGTCATGGTCTATCTGTTTGCCAAATTTTATTCAAATCCGTTCAGTCGTTTTTGCGTGAAAGAGTAACAAGCGTCCATCCACCCTCACAAACATTCACATTTATAATATTAGTAGGATAGTAGGATTAGTATGGATAGATCACGGACCGGACTACAAATAAATGATTACAGAAGCTTCACTGCGTATTGCACACACACAGTAATCAACTTCACAGTAACTAAACAACCAAGTGACAGTGTCAACTAGAATTTAATTACATTAAAACATTATTTAATTTAATTCATCCGAATTGTATTTGGATTATAGTTACCGTGCAAAAGTCACACTATACGTATAAGTTAGGTTACCTACAGAATATCGATCAATCACCTAATTGATCAAACTACGACATCTATAAATCTTACATGTATTATGAACCTTAGTTTCGATTTCAAACGAACTTTTGGACTGACAGTACAAGATTGGGCTGTTGATTGTTACCCATCTGCTATCTACTTGATCTATTCGCCATTGCAAACAGAATTGTGTCTCGATCAACGTGTGCGCAAGCTTGATATCATCCGCAGTATGAAATAGGAACTTCTGTGTTTACATCTTCATTCAATATTATTATAGTAACTGCTTTCCCGTTGAAAGCAATTGCCCTTATCGCCCATTAGCCATTGTTATCAATATCTGTATTTACTCAAATACAGATATAGAATTGAATTGAATTAATACATAATCAAATATGATAACCGAACTCCAAACTTGTATTGAGTAGTTTGGACTATATAATAAATAAACAAATAATATCATCAAACATGTGTTGTGAGATTTCTTTGGAAATTTTTGAAGAAGTCTAATCGTGACCTTTTCAAAGGTCCATACATGTCTGATAATTTTTTTAAAGTTTCGTGATTAAAAAGTATGACCCACAAATATTCTGCACTAGCTGCCCCGGCGAACTTCGTACCGCTTCAAAATACCAGAATGACTGTAATAAAATTTAAAAGGGCACTAAACCAAATATTAATTGAGAAAAGATATTACACAATTGACAACTTCCTTAATGATAAAGCTCTGCACTGATTGATAAACTATTAATATGATTGACATACATGTTCCTATACTGACACTTTATTCTGATTGATACTTTGACATACCTAACTTATTTTTTTTTAGACATTAATTTAATAATTTTACTACTGCTATTAGTCTGTTTTTTGTTTTTTTTTTGTAATTCTATTGATTTGACATTTATTCGGTATCAATAGAATTTACGTTTAATATTGGAATTGAATATTATTTGCGTGGCCATGAGACGGTAGAATATGGAGGACTATTTTTTTAAGAAAACATCTATGCGCCAATTACCCATGTTTGCAAAAATAAATGATTTGATTTGATTTGATTAATACCTATTATCTTAATTATTATTTGTTTGGTAATTTTGTCCCATGTTTTAATAGTTCTTTTGCTATTCGGGACGGAGACAAATCCAACAAATCAAAGATCACAAAAATCGGTCCAGCCGTTTTTGAATTATAAATGGTGTAACTAACCCGACTTTATTTTATTTATAGAAAAAGATATATAGATAGATTAATTACTGCCAGAAATTCAGCATCCAATCAAAAAGATATCCATTTTCATACTTTCTATACAGAGTGAAATAGAATTTATGAACAACTTTTACTATGGGACCACACCAGAAATCGAGAAAAAAATATCAGCTGGTCCCTAAATTTTGACGAGTTATGCGAGCATAAATGTAAGGAACACCAGATATTTTTTTCGCGGTCTCAGGTTTGGTCCCATAGTAAAAGTTGGTCCTAATGATGAGTACAGTGACCCCTTAAAAGGATGCCCATGAATTCAATTTCACCCTATATTTTAAGATGCAAAAATAGACAAACCCTTGGCCTTCTTTAACAGTTTGACATTCTACCTAACTATAAATAAAAATTCTGCTGAAAACAATATAGATATCATCTTTATGACAACAGCATTCTGTTCATTATTGACAGGCCTTCCAGGATGACTGTTCAATTTTCCAAGACATGTAAACGCTTCCAGCCTTGCATTGCCCTACCAATAGTAAAGACCTAAATCGATCGTACAAATATAGCTGCATCTTCACCTATGATTGACGTAAACGATTAAGGGATTGTACCTACTAGCGGGGTAATTACGTAACACACTAACAGTAGGAGTGACTTTCATTTTGACAGTTCAACAACATTCATTGCGTTATTTACGTTGCTGAGCAGACAAATTTTTCGAACATATGAAGCAATGGATTAGAAATGTCCTTCAGATTCTGATTGATAGTGTGTCAAAGTCAAAGTCAAAGTCAAAGTCAAATCGTTTATTTCAAATAGGTACATAAAATGGCACTTTTGAACGTCAAAATTTACAAAAAATAGAACTGATTCTAGTTGCCCCTTCCAAAAGGTAGTTTCGTATGAAGAAGAATGGGCAAGAAACTCCACCGTTACTCTTTTAAAAATGTTTTACAATATTATGTATATAATAATTATATGTGAAGACGATGCACCTAGAATAAAATTACTATACCACAATAGGTAAAAATAATTAAATATAACGCATGACAGGTAAATTAATTATGAGATAGATACATGGTGCTCACATATTTACAAATATTGAGAAGTAGATGATTTTTCAAAAAAAAAAAAAACAAGTAATAATTTAGTGTGTGAGTTAAAGTAGTTAACTACATAATGTAAAAAACAATGTCATAAAAATTATAAATTATACAATTAAATTAGCAACCAGTTTGATTTTGTCTAGACTCTAGATTGTCCTATGGAGCAAGACCAGCATGTTTCCAAGCATTCTTATCTAGGATATAATCCTCTAATTTGTAATATGCATGTTTACAAAGTGTACTTTTAATATGAGTTTTAAATTTTCTTTCATTTAATTGCAATATATCACAAGGTATTTTGTTGTAACATTTAACACAGTACCCCATAAAAGATGTATGCACTTTAGATAATCTAAAAAATGGTTGATCTATTTTATCTTTATTTCTAGTATTAAAATTATGTCTATCACTTATTTTAATAAAGAGATGTAGATTTTTTCTTACATACATAATATTTTCATAAATGAATTGACAAGGCACCGTCATAATATTAATCTTTTTAAATAGTTCCCTAAGAGATTCGCAACGCCGTAGATTGTAAATGGCCCTGACAGCTCTCTTTTGCAAAATGAAAATGGATTCAATGTCAGCAGCCCGACCCCACAGTAAAATGCCATATGACATAATGCTGTGGAAGTAGCTAAAATAGACCAGACGCGCGGTTTCTACATCTGTTAACTGTCTTATCTTCCTAACAGCATAAGCGGCCGAGCTTAACCGCCCCGCAAGAGATTTTATATGGGGTCCCCATTGTAATTTCTCGTCTAGCGTGATTCCCAGGAAAACCGTCTGATTAACAAATTCTAGTTTTTCTCCATTCAATATGATGTCACATACCTCATGTTAGACAAGTAGAAACTAGTGTTCTCATAAAGGGTGAAGTGCTGAAACCCGAAAATACCACAGTATTCTTAGGCATAACTTTGGATACCAAGCTTCAATGGGGCCCCCACATAGATAAATTGTCAAAAAAGCTTAGCTCTGCAGCATACGCCGTTAGAAAAATTCGTGGTTTAACTGATTTAGAGACAGCCCGTTTAGTATACTTTAGTTATTTTCATAGTGTGATGTCGTACGGTATTCTGTTGTGGGGAAATGCCGCCGATATCCAGACAATTTTCGTTTTACAAAAAAGGGCAATTCGTTCTATCTATAAATTAAGTCCCAGACACTCCCTCAGAGATAAATTTAAAGAGATTAATATAATTACTGTGCCTTCTCAGTATATTTATGAAAATCTTTTGTATGCACATAAAAATATTAATCTGTTTAAAAAATACAGTGATATCCACAATATAAATACTAGAAACAAACACAAATTTATTGTTCCTACAACCAGGCTCAAGAAAATAGGTGGCTCGTTTAGATGCCAATGTATACGTTTTTATAATAAACTTCCTAGCGACATTCAAGATCTAAGCTTTAATAAATTCAAATCTTTTATAAAACGGAAACTATGCCAGAAAGCCTATTATACTGTGAAAGACTATATTGAGGACAACAAGGCTTGGGATTGAGCTGCTCCAATAAATTTACACGGTGAATGTTGATTTTAATTTGCTAGCTATTTTAGACATGAATATTTACTGTAAAAAGTATTATACTGCTGAAGATTTTAAAAACTTATCTTTGCATTGTATAAATTCAATGTTTTAGTATTGTATAATTGCAGAGCACAGGTGTGAGTACTATGCACCTACTTTAAAGCTACCATTTAATAGGTTTTTCTTTCATTGACTTGAATGTGCCCTGGCGGCTGAGAGTTTGTCATGCTCACTCTAATGTCTCGCTGGTGGTGGCGTGTGTGTTGGATCATTAAGTTCCCTTCAAAATGGTTGAGCTGAATGGTGCTGATCTATGCGTCATGTTCGTGAACGGGCGCCGTCAGTGGGGACTGGTCATTTCTTGGCTGCCACGGCTTATTTTAATTTAATTTAATATTTGAATTGCTTTTGTCTTTTTATTACAGACGCTTTTAACGTTCTGCATCGTTCTCACATGCATAATTTCAACATGAACGATGTAATCAATATTTTGTAACCATTTTTTGATTTAAAAGAGTGTCCATGGAGTTTCTTGCCCGTTCTTCTCCATAGGTACCTACTACGCTTTGGAATGGGTAACTAGCTTCATCTTTCTGACTGACCGACCCCTTGACAATTCAAAAGTGCCTGTAATTGGTTTATTTGAAATAAATGCTTTGAGTTTGAGTTGAGTTGAGTTGAGTTCATTCGCAACTTCTAACATTTGGTAATTGAAATCTAATGCATTTGGTTTTTTTTTCATTCAGTACCAAATTATTTACCATAAACCACTCTTGGACCTGAAGAATGGAATTATTCACGTCGTCAAGATTTTGTGACCGTCGGCCAACTTTAAAAATCAATGATGTGTCATCTGCAAATAACACCATCTTCGGTGGATTCTGCAGTAATTGGGTTAAATCATTAATGTAAACTAAAAAGAGGAATGGACCCAATATCGAACCTTGAGGAACGCCCATTGTCAATTCAGACCCTAATGAGTTCATGCCGTTTACTTGAACTTTAACCTTTCTATCTTTCAGGTATGATCTTAGTAGATCAAGAGCTGTATTCCTAATCCCATAGTGCTCTAGTTTCAGCAGAAGTGTCTCATGGTTTACGCAATCGAACGCCTTAGAGAGGTCGCAAAAGATTCCAATGGCATCTTGTGCTTCTTCCCAGGCGTTAAAAATGTTCTTTATTAGGGTGACACCAGCGTCAGTGGTACAACGCCCTTTGGTGAAACCGTACTGTTGTTCATGAAAGATGGAATTTTTATTAAAGTGACGTAACATTTGATTAAGCATTAACTTTTCAAACACCTTACTGAGAACTGGCAGAATTGACACAGGCCTATAATTGTTTGGTTCTTTGCTATCACCGGATTTGAACAAAGGAACTACTTTACTGTGTTTCATAAGATCCGGAAAGACTCCTTGGTCTACACTGGTGTTAAATATGAAAGCTAAATAGGGCGCAATAGTTTCGATGAGAGATCTACAAACTTTTACAGACATTCCCCAGAGATCCTCTGTTGATTTAATTTTAAGATCTTTAAAAGCTTTTATAACAGCTTGGGGGTTTGTATGCTGAAACCTAAACTCCAAAGGGCATGCCTTTACATTATTTTTAAGTAAGGCAGCAGAAAGCGCGGGTGATGAATTTAAAGCTTCAGTAGTTTTAATTTTTATTATGCTAATACAGCCAAATACCTTGGCATAACTCTTGACGCCAAACTGCGTTGGAAATCTCACGTCAAAAAGAAAAGACAGGAACTCGACATACGTTATAAAAGTATGTATTGGTTACTCGGAAGGAAATCCTGCCTATCAATACGTAATAAAATTATATTATACAAGCATATTCTTATGCCAATTTGGACGTATGGCATCCAACTTTGGGGCTGTACTAAACGAAGTAACGTCAAAATAATCCAACAATTCCAAAATAAAGTACTCAGGGATGCTGTAAATGCACCATGGTACATTAGAAATGACGACCTCCACCGTGACCTTAAAATGGAACTCGTCACCACCGTTATCCAAAAATTTGCTGAAGCCCACGAACACAGACTTCACCGACATGTGAATATCGAGGCAATTCAGCTGCTAGACAACACGGACATAGTGCGTAGGCTAAAGAGAACTAAACCATTTGAGTTAGTGTAGTGTATAAATTGTGACGAATAATGTGTAAACAATGTGTTTTTTTATTATTAATTTATCAGACTCTAAGAAAGTGCTGCGGAAGCGGAATTGTGTGAAAGTGCAATAGGACACTATTCTTAGTTATAACGTAAACTATCACGTAAAATAATAAGTTAAAGTTAAGTTGCTTATTAGTCTATTAGGCTAGATTGTAATAAATTACTAAGAACTTATGTTCTTATAAAACAAAAAAAAAAAAAACAAAAAAAAAAAGTAGTTTTAAAGGGAATATTAGTAAAAAAGTTTTCAAATTCCTGAGCTATTTCTACATCTGAGCTGATGGGCCATGTGCAGTCTCTAAATTAAATTCTGTATTACGCTGTTTTTTCCTGCCTGTTTCATTATTTATTATTTGCCAGGTAGTTTTTATTTTATCATCAGCTGATTTTATTTTATTGCTAATATAAAGAGCTTTTGCTATTTTGCACACACTTTTAAAAGTTTTTGAATATTTTGCAACATACTGATGAAAGCTTGTATTATTCATATGTTGCTTTAGACCATAAAGTTCAAAAAGTTTTTCCCTGCTCTTACGAATACCTGGAGTCGCCCAATCGCTAAATAAAAACTTTGTGTAAATAGTTTTAGTCTTTAGTGGAAAAGTGTTATTAAATTGAGTGTTTAATAGTGAAAAGAACTCGGCATAGAACTCATTTGGGTCATCTATATTATTAAACCTTTGGTCACATAATGTCCTGGCCAAAGAATGATTTAATTTCTCTAAATTTTTACATGTAATTGGCCTAAACCTTATTAGAATTTTTTGTAAAGGCACGTAGGAGCAAAATGTTATTGTTTGGCCACTGTGATCAGATGGCAACTTATTTACAATTTGTTTGTGTAAATAATCACAATTACAAAAAATATTATCTATACAAGTGGCAGAAGAAGCTGTCACTCGGGTTGGTTCAATAAAAACATTTGACAAATCAAATGACCCAAAAAGACTCAATAATCTAACAGTATTCGAGTTATTTTCCAATAAATTAATATTAAAATCTCCACATATGATTACTGACTTACTACTAGTACTAAGTTTCTTTAACACATCTTCAATTACAGAATCAAACACAGATAGATTCTGGTAACTTGGAGGTCTGTATACACATACTATGACATGCTTATCAAGCTCAAAACAGGACAATTCAATGGTGTGCTCGACAGACAGTCCGATGATGTCTTTTCGTTCTTTCGATTTAATTGAATTTTTAACTAATATTAATGACCCGCCATGTATCATACGTTTTCGGCTGAAATGGCTAACTACACAATAATTTTCATAATTAATTGACATTACTTGATGATCTTTTAACCAATGTTCTGTTAAACAAATGACATCAAACTTAGTATTTTCCAAAAACAATTCTATTTCCAGTAATTTGGAAGCGCAACCTTGGATATTTTGATTAAACAATTTTAAAGTATGTTGCACTCCCTTTGGTATTTTATTTTTATGAGTTAAATTGCCAGAAGATACCTTTTTATTATTCTCTAATAATAATAATAATTGGTTACTTGAAGGGGTAACTTCTGTTGTCTTACTGACTAGTTTAAATGATTATCCGGAGTGACCTCCACAACTACAACTGAAGTATCTAGAATGCCCGTAACAGTTCCAGCAGGACGAGAATACCCTATCTGACTGGAAGTGGCCTCCAAAGATGTTTGTATTATAGGTGGATCCTCCTTCGTACAACATGAGGATTCATAATTAGTCACTATGTTGTTAGTATGACTAGGCAACACAGACTCGTCCCTAATACTAAAAGTTGTTATATTATTTATAACCTCATTAATACTATATGCTATCAACATAGCAATCAGATGTCTACATTCCCATTGTGTTATGCAATAGGGTGCTACTTCCTCCATTAGCTGATAATATCGTAGTTCTGGCTTCACTCATTCATTCACATATTCTCATTCACTGTGACGTATGTCAGGTCTATATTTAGGAACAAATGATCAGAGAATATGTTATGCAAGAATTACGTATGAATACGAAATGACATTTCAAAAGTCTGGAGTTCAAATTCTAAACTAATGAACTACTGACATAAACTTAATCCTACTGCATTTAAACGTTCAAATATTTTGAAGATGTTGACCCCAATTCTTTTGTGCAATGATAACAATATTGTTTTTTTTTTAAACTTAGAAGTGTCCGAAAAATCATGATGATCATCCTCAGCCTATTTTAAAATTACTGCAAATCGGAAGTGATAATAATCTTGCATTTAACACCATCCTACTAATATTATAAAATAATGTGAAAGTTTGTGAGGATGTATGGAAGTTTGTTACTCTTTCACGCTAAAACTACTGAACGGATTGGGATGGAATTTGGAACACAGATAGTTTATAACCTGGATTAACATGTAGGATACTGTTTATCCCGGTAGTACCTACGTTCCCGTGGGACAATTTCCGACATTCACGCGGGCAAAGCCGTGGGCAAAAGCTAGTACTTTCATATTTTGAAAGATATTTAATACCAACCTGTTACTGTCCCACATCTGGGTAAAGACCTCTTCTCATACAGAGAAGGCATGAGCATTGATCAAACACTTGCTCAAGACAGGTTCGCGTTTTCCACCTCATATTAACTAGGTATACCTAAGTCAAGATTTCCTCACGATGTTTTCCGTCACCAATGTCAGTGATGTACAAGATAAACTCAGAAAGTACATATTAATTAAAAAAGTCATAATAAATGATGTGGAATTCGGTTGAATTAAAACTTCCACACAGTTAAGACAAAATTCCAATGCCTCTTCAAAACCACGTTGAACTTTTAATATTGGCAAAGATACAAGAATCCCACCATTAACCAATAACGATCGGTAAACCATGAGGAATTTGGCAAAATTGCCTCTTTCATTTATTTACATATAAAAACTAAAGTCATTCAGGGACACCTCAAGCCACTTTCCCAATTTATTTTCCATTCGGCTTCCCCATTTACTTCGCGGTTTAGACGTCACGAAAACGAATTAATATTCGTTATTTTAGGTCACGATGTACCTATAACGTAGAGAAAGACAGCAGATACTTCCGTCGCTTGAAACCTGGATAATATTTAGGCCGACATGTCCACCCCCCCTTGATTTCGCGTGCCACGTAGACCATTATGCACGAATCGAGGGAGTGTCTGTGTGTTTCGTGACCTGTGTCGTGTGAGAGATTGTTTAGAAGGCCTAAATAGTTCGTTTCGTTTAATACGCTGAAATGATTTGATGAGTTCATGTAAAAATTTAACTGCCTATGAAACAGATTGGCACGAAATGGGGAAAAATTACAAACCTACGAGGAGGAGGAATACGAAATGGAATCGGTTCTGGGTGATGATGATGAGCAAAATGAAGGACAGTGATATAACACATAGCACAGAGTAAAAAAAAGATAGGATGAAACTTGCCAGTCTACCAGCACTTTCAAAATCTATTATATCACCAGCATGCTTATTCTACTTAAGAATAGCGTCCTTGCTATGGAGGTTGTTCTTAGCGTTCTTATTTCTACACTGAAGGATAATTAGTATCACTAAAAAGCCTGATTCGGGGTCCAGTCCCTAAGCACATAGCCCATAGTTTCGACCGAAGTTACGAGTGGTTACTTCTCCGTATCACTTACGGACATAAGATTAGTCCGGGTCCTGAACTAAACATTACTGACAACACTATTTGACAGTTTTCCTTACTCCAGATGTGTTTTTGCTCTTCCGAAAAGTTAATTAATTGGGAGTAGGGTACACTTCTGAGTACCGAACTTCTATCGGATGGGCCCGTATCTTTGTTGAGGGACTTAAAGAGTAGACCCCTGTCGTTCGAAATCCTTGCGTTGTTGGCCTAAAGTTATTAATTTCCTTGTTATTGGAAATGGGACTTCTGTCTTTTATGTTCGTCAACAGACTATCGATTGCACCCGGCGTTGCGCTTAATTCAGACATTCCTACTGATTTATAAATGGCTTTCGTGAAGGCTAGCTTATTAACAATTGATCGTTTCAGTCAGGTGAAGGTCTGGGCGGTATTTTAAGTAATTAATTTTGATTAGGTTACTTTTATTACTAAGCGTCTTGTCCTTGAACTCACACGGTAAGGCAATAGGCATTAAAAAGTAAAAAAAATAGGGTTTAGGTTCTTAGTAAAAACTCGCGTGAACAGTACTCGCTCAAGTACTAGGCATTTATTTAGAGGAAAATCTACTTCAGAAGGTAAAAGAAAAGTAATTCTTGGACTATTTCTAAGACCTTTGTAGGTGAGTGCGTCTGACCCGATAGGTTATATCAACGTAGTCACGAACCAATAGGTAGTGATTGAAGACAAAAGTTTACAGTTGACTTTGCTTGATCTAATAGGTCTCAAGAAAAATAAATATCCAATGCTTGACAATTACTTGCAGGTTTTAGACATAAACAATAGTAAGTACCAAAAACCGAGCAGAAATCTAAACCTAACCTTTACTAACACCTAATATTTTAAGACCGCCTTCAAGTGTACAATATTGACAGCGGAAAAACCGTTAACAGTTTACAAGCCACCCCCCAACTTACATAACCGTAACGCACTCTCGTATCAAAATAAACACACCTTATATCGATAAAAATAATGAAAATATGATGGCGACGGGAACATTCCAGGGGGTATTTTAACGTTATTAGTTGACAAACGGGCCGATGAACCTCGTCTTATAAAAGGGTTTGGTTATCGCTTAACCGACTAAGAGCGTATTTCACCAATGTAACTGAACGCAATCAGCACATCTAAACTGCGTTCAAGAGCTGTCAGTTTCATTACTGCTATGGAATATTGACTGACAGTTATTAAACTCGGTTAAATGTCCTGATTGCGGTTCCCTATCCATTTGCATAAAATTTTAAGACCTAATAAAACATTGGTATAACGATCATTACGCATAATATTTTTATACATAAATGTTTTGCCACAATGTGTATTGCTATAAAGTAACTTATCCTAACCTAACTATTGCATTATGCCAATGTATTAATATGCCACAGTATCATTATGCTAATAAAAGTTATGCGAAAACGTTATGCCAAACAATATTATGCCTTAAAATGTTATGCCAATAGGCAGGTTCCCCCTGATTGCGTTCAGTTTCAATGATGAAATTAGCTCTTAGAAGCCAGGTGGACTGCTGCAAGTACAACTCACTTAGGTGGTAGTACTCTGGGCACGCCACAATTGCGGCGGTAAGTCCCCTCTTTGAGGAGTGGCTTGAGAGGCGTCACGGCGTCCTCACCTTCCGCCTGACGCAGGTCCTCACCGGACATGGCTGTTTCGGGAGGTTCCTGTTTCGGATAAGGCGGGAGGAAACGCCCGGGTGTTGGCATTGTGTGGATCGACCGGAGGACACGGTGGAGCATACGGTGGAGGTCTGCCCAGCTTGGGTGGAGCACCGCCGTGTCCTCGTGGCGGCGATCGGCGGCGGCGATCTCTCGCGTCCGGCCCTGGTACAGGCCATGGTACGGAGCGAGAGGGAATGGGAAGCCGTCACCTCCTTCTGTGAAGCAGTAATGCTCGCGAAGGAGGAGGCGGAGCGCGTGAGGGTGCGGCAATCGTTGCGCCCTCACGCCCCTAGTCGCCGCAGGAGGAGACACCCTGGGCGTCGGGAGTCAATTGCCGACTCCCGGCCACCGTAGGCGCGGGCTTGCGGACGGCGAGCAATGGGCAGCTCGCCGTCCGGTAAGGACCAGGCCCGGGTCGACGGCGCGTCGTGTTCCACGCGCGCCTCAAAGAGATGTCAGCATCATTGAAGGGGTCCAATAGGGCCGATGCCTGCCGGGGTCGCGGATTGTTCGAAAGAGTTACCGTGGCCCTGGCGCACAGGCAACTGAAGGAACACGGGTGGGTTTTAGTCAGTAAGAGTCTGACACGCCCTTCCGCTCCGCCCAGAGCGGGAGAGGTCATTTGATGATTTCCCACCGAAAAAAAAAAAAAAAAAAAAAAAAGGTGGTAGTACTCCGTTGAGCCACTGTGCGACTGTGGAGCCACATCACAAGCAATGTCTCACCTCTTGTCGTGCTCGCTGAGCAAAAACACCTGCGGTTTGGATGACCTTTGCGAGGCCAACGCTACCGCTGTCAAAGTGATCGAATTGTGGTCGAAGCTTATTTAAAATATGCTTCGATATAAATGGAATCATCGACATGACGAAGAAGACCATCTACGGATATTCTGCATAGCTTCCTTACGTTCTTACCAAATTATAACGAGTTTGTTGGGATGCATTCATCATTAAAATTTATCAACATTTTAATCATTCTCTAAATTCAACTACGCATAAGGAAAAATACTACATGAGGACCATAAAAGCAACTTTACTGTGAAGGTAATAATGAATGAATCCCAACAAACTCGTTATAATTTGGTTTGCCTACCTACTTCATAATATATTCAAAGCCCTTATCACATAAAAGAATATACTCAAAGACTAATAATCAATAAATTACTTATAATGTGGAGGACGTCAGTACTCTGTATAACCCGACCCCTATTCCTGTCTTCTTCTTTGTAAGAGGGGTCAGGTAATGCAGAGTACTTAAGGGGGATGCGCCAAGACGCCAGCGAAATTCAAATTTTCTTACGTTTTTTGCAATTTGCAGGTCAGTATCAGGTTGTATGTTGATCTAAATATGATTCGCGGCCCTATCAAATATAGAATTATAATCATAAAAATCATTAATACATCTCTCTAAGTTCATATTACCCTATTGAATGACTATTTCATGAAATCATGACATTTGAGGCTAATTCTAATTTAAGGAGTTGTTTTGCTGATTCTAATGATTATAATTCTGTAAAGCCATATTTGTTAGGGTCGCGAATCATATTTTAATCAACATACAACCTGACACTAACCTGCAAATTGCAAAAAACGAAAGTAAATTTGAATTTCGCGAGCTACCTTAGCGCATCCCCCTTAACGTACTAGTGGTCGTAAATGCTACTGGTAAGCATGAGGTCCTGGTTTTTCTATCAGGAATTTCTCAGTAACAGCCCGGAGTCTGGATTTTTGCCCGATTGATGGCAATATGCTCGCCCTCTAGTACGTGGGACTTAAACATAACTGGCGAAATGTGGGTGTACACGTCTGCCCACCCCTCCGGGGAAACAAGGCGTGATGAATTGTAATGCCAATTATATTATGAATAATCACATGCTAATATTCCTATTGATACATGCCCTAAGATAAAGTCAGCAGTATGTATCTATGTCAGGTGGTATAAGCCAGGGGATATACCGATCAGTTTTTGGTATAGTTGCAGAATGCATTTATTTATTTTTATTTATTTATTTATTTATTTTACTTTAACATAAAAACGGCCCTTGGCCAATTACATTAGTTAAAGATATAAAAAATTTACAATAAAAAAAAATATATACTATAATAAAGAACAGACGTATAGGTAACATAAATTACTAACAATAAATTAAATACTATTATTTTCACAAAAATGCAGGCACATTACCATTAAGTCAACAAACTTGTCTGCGAATAAATCGCAGTCCAGGTTGGCTTCCACAAGCTTATTTAACGCGGTCAATACGCGCAGTACGGGAGACGCAGCACGGGCTGCAGTCCGGCGCGACGGTAAACTTAGCAGCTGATGCTTTCTGCCACGGAGATAATTATCCGGTGTGTGGAGTCGAATCAGCTCATTATGGATGTCAGGAGCATCCGTTATCCCTCTGCAAATTTTAAGCATTACGCCTACCTGGTCGCATGCCCTTCTGGTCTCGAGCATATGATATCCCAGACATCCTAGGAGGAACTTGGTAGGATATAGATAGGGATAATAACCGCGAGTTCTCCTGTAGAGAAACCGCAGGAATGCTTTTTGCACTTTCTCAAGAAGAAGCGCATACTTTGCTTCATGCGGATTCCACACAGAAGAACTAGCTTCTAGCTTGGTTCGGACAAGTGTGCTGTACAAAAGCCTTATTACTTGCTCGTTGCGAAAGTCACGAGCATTGCGGAGAACAAATCCTAGTCTTTTAAATGATTCTTTGGCGACAGCAGAGACGTGGTCATGAAAAGTAAGCATTCAACGTTATCAGTCATTCTTGTACTCTTGTACCTACGCAAGTGCTTACTAGTCGTGGGTTCACGTCATTCTTCTCAAGTATCTGTTGAATTGGCTCACGCTTCACGTATTAGGAAAAAACTATACGGAGGCGATTTATGCAAATCACTTTTTTTTATTAAATGTACCTTTTCTCTAAACCTGCTTCCCATATCTATATACTGTTTGAGTCTTTGAGCGTAATTAGAGTATCAATAATTGGATTAAACATTCAATTATATAAAGAACTCACAATGAAATAAATATTTCATGACGAACTTCAATTTTAACTCTTCATTACTGGTTTTTTTTTTTACTATGATAGACCAAATTATCATAAATTGTCTTGTATTATTATTATTGTTTCTAATTTGTTTATTTATTGTGTCTTAGTTAGTTACACTAATATAGTTTAAGTAATATATTAACAATTTATGCGTACTGTGCCTGAATTAAAGATGAATTAATAAATTTATTAATTCAACAGAATATAAAATGAAATAATCTTCTATTGCTCTCTCACTTCTTGGAAAGAAAATGACAAGGATAAGCGAATACATACACGTTTTAGTTTGTATTAACAAAATCAACTGATGCTGTAGAGGATATTACGAATATACTATGATTTTACGTTCCGATTAACTTATAATGTCAATAGAATACACAGTCACTTGAGCGAAGCCGCGGGCAAAGCTAGTGCGTTTATAAAAGTAAAGTTTTCGTTAATCCACCCATAACTCTACTGCATTTAATAAGAAGAGAATATATTTATATACTTATAATTATATTATATTATGTAATATATAATATATTTATTCTGAATAAACTTGTCTAATTCAGAAATAAACCAGCTTAATAAAAAATTGTTAAATACCTATATTAACACAAAACAAAAAACAAAAATATATAGAAAGAGATATGTAACTTGGATTAACATTTAACTATGTTTTTTTTCCTTACCAACTGTACTATCGTAATCAAAGGGTCAAATATAACCAGCGGGTCATCGGTTGAGATAATACTCAACACGGGGATGCTGATAACTGTTATAAGAGTCATTACTAGTATTGTGTAATAAAACTTACATAAATACTTATCATCGTGTTCATGGGTCCTTTAGTCACACATACCTATGCCATATGTTATCTAAGATAACAAATAATAACCTAACCAGAGAACATTACCATATATACGAATTTAAAAACCAAATCACGTACCCCGAGCTATAAAATGCACTAATCAGATACACAGAGACGTCTTGCTTACATACATGAATACATATATTTCCATAATAATTATTTAAAATCAAATCCTCTTCTCCACTTCAAGCACAATTCCTTAGAATAACACTGGATGTGACCTCACTGTCATTATCATTGGCAGCTTAGTTCCATCCACTGGTTAGAAATAGACCTCCTTCCTTTTGTATTATTCTGCCCTGATCTGTGCGATTCTTATCCCTAGAAGAGAATTGCACAAACCAGACCTAGCTAGACCGTAGTATTACCCACGATCCTTCTAGATCATCCACTTATCTGGTTTTGGCTGGCGCTCATTCAACTGTTTTTTTGCCATTCACTTTGTCCACCCTATATTTCTCTATCTCGTTGAAATTTCGAAAAACCCAGCCGTACCTATTCCTTGTACATTCATTATAAAGGATAAACAATTTCATTTTCCTTGATTCAAGGGCTTGGCGTTGATGAGTCAGTGAGTAAAGACTTTTCTTTTTTTATGTACGGTTACCGAATCAGATAAGTAACTAGGGTCGTCGGATATAGTTGAAGTTTAGTAAGAAACCGATGGATGTTTTCGAATGAAATTTAATTTGATATATAACTTGTTTTTTTTTATTAATTAAATTATATTTTATTCGAAAACATTCATCGGTTTCTTATGGTGAGATGTGTAAGCTATCTTTAAAGACATAATGATCCCATATATTTTGATCCAGTCTCACAATCCCACATACTCTTGACCCGTCCAATTGTGTCCACTTATATAAAGAATTATTGTTTTTAATTGAAACGACAATGACTACTTCATGTTACGTCGCACATTGTAAAATGTTCTCAAGAGACACCTTGTTGACTATATTAAAGTCATATGACATACATATAACATACTATCATCATGGCTTTGTAAGTAGAATTGATGAAATAAATATTACAATTGAGTCCTTGAAAGGTTATTTAAAAACGTTGGATAATTTTAGTAGGTCCTCCTTGAAGATGATTGCCATAATATATGCATAGCTTCTCGACGTCTTCTTCATCTCCAGTGCTAATAGGTCCTCCTTGAAGGTGATGGCCGTATTATATTCATAGCTTCTCCATGTCTTCTTCATCTCCAGTGCTAATAGGTCCTCCTTGAAGGTGATGGCCATATTATATTCATAGCTTCTCCACGTTTTCTTCATCTCCAGTGCTAATAGGTCCTCCTTGAAGATGATGGCCATATAATATTCATAGCTTCCCGACGTCTTCTTCAACTCCAGTGTTAATAGGTCCTCCTTGAAGATGATGGCTATATTATATTCATAGCTTCACCACGTCTTCTTCATCTCCAGTGCTAATAGGTCCTCCTTGAAGATGATGGCCATATTATATTCATAGCTTCTCCACGTCTTCTTCATCTCCAGTGCTAATAGGTCCTCCTTGAAGATGATGGCCATACAATATTCATAGCTTCTCCACGTCTTCGTCATCTCCAGTGCTAATAGGTCCTCCTTGAAGATGATGGCCATATTATATTCATAGCTTCTCTACGTCTTCTTCATCTCCAGTGCTAATAAGTCCTCCTTTAAGATGATGGCCATATTATATTCATAGCTTCCCCACGTCTTCTTCATCTCTAGTACTAATAGGTCCTCCTTGAAGATGATGGCCATATTAAATTCATAGCTTCCCCACGTCTTCTTCATCTCTAGTACTAATAGGTCCTCCTTGAAGATGATGGCCATATTATATTCATAGCTTCCCCACGTCTTCTTCATCTCTAGTACTAATAGGTCCTCCTTGAAGATGATGGCCATATTAAATTCATAGCTTCCCCACGTCTTCTTCATCTCTAGTACTAATAGGTCCTCCTTGAAGATGATGGCCATATTATATTCATAGCTTCCTCACGTCTTTTTCATCTCCAGTGCTCAAGCAACAAATCAATCTTCCTAGCCTTTTCTTAGCGAACTATGTTGGGTCCGCTTACAGTTTAACTACATGCAGCTGAATATCAGCATTTTACATGAAGTGAGTACTCATCTGACGTCCACAACCCAGTTACTGGGTAATGCGATACCCCTTAGTAAGACTGAGTGGTCACACTTTTGGGCGTTTTGCTACCCGTAATGACTGTCAAAGATCTACGAATGACACCCGGGATCAACAGCTTAACGTGCTTTCTGAGACAAGTACTCAAGCAATGAGTTCGAAAATAAATACTTTTGGCAATTTACTAGTGATGACTGTACGTAAGTATCTTCGGTACTCCTTTATACATTCCCCAAGGCCGTTGGCTCTGCAATAAAGTATCTGGCAAGAATACCGGTCCGCAGATACTTTATTATTGGAGCTGTAATACTATTCTGCCTTCTTTGAGCACCAATTGCAGTTAAAATTCAAGCTAGACGATATACATCATGTACTTTCGTTTTTACCAGACATTCTAACTGTATCATCTCACTTTCTTGATTCATTAATTTTGTATATAGAATCTATTAAACCGCGAGATTATAATCAATTATAATTTTTACGCTCCGGAGAAAGTTTATTACTAACGTTTTAACAACGTTCGCTTTATGATTATCAATTATCGTGATAACAAAACAAAAATGGCGGTTAATAATAATCTCTTTTATTATGCCAACAGGGGTCCACTTAGGAAATAATACATGTGTTATAATTAAACTTGGAATAACTTTAAGCCTTACCTTTGTCGCATGTGGCCTTGACGACGGAATGCTGTCATTAATCCATCTGTCATCTGTCTGTGTTCTGCTGTCATCTGTCATTAATTACCTACCATATTGAAGAAACGTTTGATAACTACTTAAAAGTTTAACAGGCTTAAATTAAGCTATTGCCTCCACAGTTGAATTTAAGGTTCTATTCGTCACTGTTTCCTGCGATTTTTGTTTAAAGGGTGTGTCTACAGGAAAAGGCCCACAAATTACAATCAAATATTTTACAATTTCAACATTATATTTTTATATGGATTTCTAAGTATTGCCTATTCCACACACAACACAATAAGCATAGCTGTCAAAATGTGGGTGTATTGTACCTCTGCCTAACTGCTTGGGGAAAACAGGCGTGATGTAATATTGTGCAAATTGTTGAAGAGAATTTTTCAGCGGATCTAGAATTGTAACAGAACTCAAACGTACGTAGTTGGTATATTTAAAGGGCATAACTGGTGCCACGAAAGTTTATTGCGCAATAAGTACTCAATGAACGGTCGAGCAACAACGATCTCGTGAAATGGGAAGTGGCCCATTGTGTGATGAATAGCGATAGTTCACATTAAGACCTGAATGAATTCGTCTACCAAAGCGTATCCGTGACATGATAATAAAGATAACTCAGAAGATGGCTAGAGATTACTTGCTTTCTGTTACAAAGTTTTTGTAAAGAAACATGGTATTAACAATATTTTCGCAGGAGAATAACATAAAGTTAACAAATTTTTTTTTAATTCTAGTAAGTAATTTCAGTAAATTTCGCTATATTACGACAAAAAGCTGTTCCATTCTCAAGTTCTATATGATATTTTTATAACTTTTCATATGAACTGAACTTTTATAATGCTATTCCCCACTAGCGATGCTGCTAAACTGCACAAACAATTTTATTATGCGTCATCAAAATGGTCGAGAGCGTAAAAGCCGGTCCACACGATGAGGTGCGGCTACGAAGCGGCGCGTGAGCGGTGCTGTTGCGGCGTCCTACATACAAATATCTATGGAATGCCATACGGTGACGTTCTGGCATCGCACCGCACGTACATTCAACTCGGCGAGACGTGGGGGGGTTTGCGTCAGAGTGGCCAGATTGTACTCATCATACCTACTACAACACTCTTCGCTCACTGCGGCGTCGTAGTAAAGGTGCCGCGCCGCTCCGTACGTCCGTATGCCCATACGGCGAAATCGTTGCGGTGCGATGACGCACCGCATCGTGTGAAGCGGCCCTAAGGGAAGAATCTCACCTACATCCAACTCGAAAACCGCTATCAATGTTATATTTTTTATGGCCTCTTCGACTCATATTATCCAGCACATGATACCGATATAAAGAAGAAAGCGATAAAACAGGAGGAGCCAACCATAACGTTTACGTCCGCGTTATTCGTCAAGGTGCGGCCTCCAATAAAATGCAGATAAATTGTAATTGATCGCCGATATTCAGTTATATTGCGATATTCGGGAACCTTGACGTTAGGACGGTTATCGTTAACTCATAGCTACTTTATAGCTATCTTGTTATCTGTGATCCCTTAAAAGTCATAAAAGGCGCTCCTGGCGGTCTTTTCTGTAAAAAACTGGCTCACCTAAGTTTTCACAGTGAGTTTTACACAGAAAGATCGTCTGTTTACATATTGACGATAGGATTCAGAAGCATATATGTCCATACAAAGGTGCTCCTGAACCCAATCGTCTATTAGCCCCCATAGAACTCTGAGTATCTAGCAGAAATGCAGTCCTTAACTATTAGTGAGGGATTCTCTAGGAATATAGAATGAAAAACAATGTTTCTATATGTAGTGCTGTAAAGTGATCTAACTTTAGCAAATCTATTCGATTCTCTATTTAGAACACAATTTGTTGAAATTGACGTTGTTATTTTGGATAAAAAAAAACGATAGCAATCGGACTCAAAGGTAGCAACGGAAAATGCGTGTCTATCAAAGTCTACATAATGTTTTGACTGAATAGGCAAAACCGGGTGAGGAAACCGTCGTGAAAGACATGTGTCAAGGAGAGAGACAGGACATATAAGCATGTATAATTAGCCTATAATGTTCCCACTGCTGGGATGGAGGCCTCTCTGTGAGAGTGAATGGGCCGTAATCCACCACGCGGGCCCAGTGCAGGTTGGTAGATGTCACATGTCTTCGAAGTTTTGCTTCTAGGACATGCCGGTTTCCTCACGATGTTTTCTTTCACCGTTTTGAGAGCACTGTGGTGATGAAATAATTTACACAAAATAAAGCACATGTCAGGGTTCGAATCTAAGACTTAAAAACTCGTAAGTCGCTTTACCACTGGACACCGCTGCTCTCGAAAAGGTTAAAATTCAGTCATCTTTCAGACTGCAAACATCCACCGCCTGACCCATGTAAAGCAGTGAATGTATGCAGCAATTCCTGAAAGGACATCTCATAAAAACATTCTATATTTAGCCCTGCGAATAAATTGGCACATATATACTTCTATACTAATGGGTGTCCCAAAAGTACGTATAGGATGTGAAGAGGCGATGTCAATTGGCCATCGAGATTTTGCGATCTGACGCCACTGGATTTCTTTCTTTGGGGCTACGTCAAAGATAAGGTCTACGCCAACGATCCACAAAACATTGACGACTTGAAGCAGAATATTCGGATAGTTATTGGTGAAATAAGCTGCGAAATGTGTGAAAATGTAATGAAAAACTTCGACAAAATAATCGGCATTTGCAAAATTGCCTGTGGCGGTCATTTGGTAGATATTCTGTTCAAATAAAATTGTACAAGTCTCTTCTGTAAAATAAAATAAAATTACGAAGAAATTCCAATCCTTTCTCATTTTATTGAAAAAACACATCCTTTATCCACTTTTGAGATAACCAGTATTATATTACAAGGAGGTAAAATTCGTGAGTTTTTATGTAGGGCATAATATTCGAAACTACTGATCCGATTTAGAAAATTCTTTCACTAATGGGAAGCTACATTATCCGTGAGTATCATAGGCTATGTTTTATATTAAAACGAGAAACTTCACGCAAACAAAGTCGTGGTCAGAAACTAATCGCGAATAAAATGATATACTATCAACGTAACTAGAAAGTCGTTAAAACTAATTGAAGAGTGCTTACTAGGGCCACCCTAAGTGGGAACTAATACCATCTAATGATACTAAAACCTTGAAAACTACATGTTGTAAAGGACCTTGAACAGGACAGGCTGCCACCTTTTTAATTGGTGCGTTTATTTTTGCATATTAGAGTGGCGAAAAGTTCTAGAGCTTTTTGTATCTTGGTCATTAGGCACATGGAGTTGGTTTAACTTTATAATATATGTAGAATATTATCGCATATAAAATAATTAATCACCATATTAATATTTCCAATGCTGGGACTTAGGTCTTATCTCTGGGCCCGCGTGGTGGATTACGCACACTCGGGTGGAGTGTGCGTAATCCACCACGCGGGCCCAGTACGGGTAATTGAATCTCATATAAAAGTCTTCGAATTTTTGTTTCTAAGACATATCAGTTTCCTCACTATGAGTTGATTCTGTATTCGCCCGCCTCGTCAGCAAAAGTTTGTGATTTGCCTGGGAACGGGTGACAAAAAATCTGGAGTTCATCATTTATTTATACATTCTTTTCTTTCTCCCACAGTTAAACCCCCACGTAAACGATTTCCAGCGTCGTTACGTCAGCGAGGTTAGGCGCTGCAGTGAAATGGAACGCAAGCTGCGATGGGTAGCCGGTGAGCTGCCTGAACCACCTCCTCCGCCGAAACCAGACCGATGCAGTTTGAGCCCCAGGGAGATCAACATATTAGAGGTACGTGGGTCTATGAGTGAGTGAGATGGGACGCATCCTGCTATGGATAGCCGGTGAGCTGCCTGAGCCGCCTCTAGAAAATTGGTGAGATATAAAGTTAAAACCTTCTAAATAAAGATGAATGTGTTACTAATTCCCGTGAGTGAGTGACTGTGTAAGAAATTGATCTGAACACTACATTATTTTGTTAATACTTTCATGAGATACTTCTGGAACTGACTATACATAAGGATGGCTGTCCCAACTGCGTGATGTACCTAGCTCAAGCTAGAGCGTATCTTGGATTGGTCGTTGAATGAGCCAACTATTAGATTTATCATCCTTAGGTGGTCACCTAGACTTTGGCCAAGTCTCGCTATCGAACAAGACGAGAAAATTGTTTTCCCTTCATTATAATCAAATAAAGATCTAATTTATTCACGCAGAACATATTAATTCAATGTTACAGCGGATACACTATGTCTTGAGTTCTCACAGTTCATAAATAGCACACCAAGAAAAATAAAGGAATAACGATCTGCATTTCAATGTCCGCAGATCAAAGCAACTCTTTTTATCTTAGTTCAAGTTCAGTAGTAAACTTTGTAGTAGCATCGTAATAAGGACCGTATCTAAATGATTCAAATTCTTTATTGCAGACATGTGTACATTGTTACAATATAAGTAAGTTCCAACATGAAACCCGGTTAGGGCACGACAATATAATAATAATAATAATTTCAACATAATAATAATAATAGTATGTATGTGTCCGTTTTTTGACTATACTAAAATATGCAATTATGTAACTAGCTATCATATTTACTAAATATTTTGTTCTAAGTATTCTGCGACCGGGTAAAAGCATTTTTGTGTTAGATATTCTATTTATTGAATTTGGTTTCTTCTTTTATTAGTTCCGGTAATTTGTTAAAAAAAAATATTGCCATGTAATATGGGCTGTGGTAAAGCATTTTGATCCGACAGGGTGGAAGATGTAATCTATTTTTATGGCGTGTTTAAGTTATGGATGGATATCTTTTGTTTTTATATTCATCGATAGATGGTATTTTACTATTTCCCATAAGAAATCTAATGACTCATGCCACAACTATTTGTTTGTCTTGGGGATTTCCCTAGAATAATGAAGTATGTCGTCTTGAAATAACTGACACAAATAACTAAGGGACAAAATTATTTTAGAGACACGACATAAATAAATAGTTATGAATAGAAATGGTGACGTCCACTATGCCGCCCCGCGTGGTGCATACCACGCGGGGCCATCCATTGGCTATGGGCTAGGTACATGTATCAAAAATTAAGCTATCTCACGTTAAGCAAGTGCAAGGAATATACCTAGTGACAGTTGACCCACTCCTTTTCACAGGGAGAAGGCCTTAGGCCGTTTGTCCAACGCCACGTCAACGGCACGTCAACGAGAACGAGATGCCGGCGCTGAAGTAGCGATACATACATTTACTACGGCCCGGCCGCGTGTCTACCGCACGTCCATCAACGAGACGTCACGTTCGGTTCGAATAATCTCGTTTTTCGTTGACGTCCCGTTGACCATCATGGCGTTGGACAAACGCGGTTAACCCCAGCAGTAGGAATAATACTAAGTGTATGTAAAACAGAGTTAGTTAGTTACTATTTACCACTACGATCCGCCTTTAATAAATTAAGACGACGACAGACATACGAAGAAGGATTGTTGATAGCTTCTCAGAGAAGAATACTAAATAACTACTGAAAAAAAACATGCCAGTGTCATTAAGATTAAGATTAATAGTGATGTACGACGTAAGAACAACACTATTAATCCAGACTACGCACACCAGCATCTGTTTAATAATTATTGCCAGACCAGACACTATAATACTTACTACTATAAATACGATGTTCAGATGTATGTTTGTTACTCAATAGCGCCGTAACGGCTGAACAGATTCTCATGAAATTTTGTACAGAGATGGGATGTTGAAAGTTTTCGGCTTGCGAAACAAAACACTAAGAAATAATGGGTTTGTGGTTGGAATCAATACAGTGGTTGGGCAAATGGCTCCTGTGTTTATGGGTCAAGGGTTCGATTCCCACGATGATCAAAATAAGTAATGCTTATAGACTTAGATTAGGTTTTAATGCATTTAGACCCCAATTGCAACTTAGGCTTGAAACTATAAAATTTGTGTCTTTAAAATCTTCTATAAATTATTATTATGCGGTGTATTATTTTTTCCAATCAACCAAAACAGGTTTTAAAGAATTTTCATCAAATGATCTTAGTAACTTCTAGTATGTTTTGCTAATACCTGTAGAACTGGACTCCACCGACACCAATTAAAACAATATTTACCCCTTAATTACAAAACATAACATAAATGTTTAGTTTCAGTATAATATATAACTCTATTAATCCACACACATCCGTGAAACAATTATTAGCGGCAAGGTTACACCAATTAGATCCCTCCACCAGCGCAGGCGCAGGATATATTTGTAGCGGGGATCACAGGACCGAGTTATTGTAATTTATGAGTTGCCATGACATCATGTTGTACTTGTGAGGATGTCGTAATAGGCAGTAAAGGATGGATGGATGGATGAATGGAGTGCATGATCCGACTGTGTGTTAATGACTTTGTACTGTGAGTAGAGGTGTTAAAATACTTGTCGGCACTGTGTGTCACTCATGCAAAGGATTTGGTTGGCGATTTTAGAACGATAATTTTAATTAGTTTATTAGTAAAGTTAGTTAGTTATTTTCTACCACGAATTCTAAAAGTTATCTAGAAAATTGATGGAAGAGATTAATGCAATATGAAGCTTCTTGCTTGTTATTTTATCATAATTTTCATGTAAGTCCACTTTGGAAGCCGACAACTACAAAGGTCTTGGCCAATTCCTTTTATGAGGCCATCGAAAGAAATTCTGAGGCCTTCGGCTTAATTAAAGATGGAAATCGTTCAATAAGCCTCCAAATGGTGATAACAGAAGCTATATATTCAAAGTCGCATCAAAGAAATGTTTAATAAAATTATAAAGTTGCAATAATAATAATTGTCAGAGGTTACCACTTAACACTGCCATCAGCATACCACTATAAAATTATGTCGCATTGTCTAGGGAAAATTCCGGCATCGATCAATGCATTGCAATAACTTAAAGTGGTCATATATCAAGATTTTACTATTTGTTACGAGTTCCATGAAATTCATTTGTGCGACCATTACTATTTAATGGGCTCTACAAATGTGCCAACAGTTATCAGCATCATATTCTACGGAACCATTTGGTTTTACCACTTATTCTGAAAGCAGACGGAAACATTCAGATTTCCATTAATAGTCTAACAGTACCTTGTAGAAATCTTAGAATTAGAATATGATATTGTATCCAATTTAGCAGTAGATTTGAACATTGCCTTGCTCACATTACTTTGCGATCGTCATTTGTCTGGTTGCTAGGCAAATAACAGGCAAAGTCCCATAAAACCTCAAGGCATTTGAAGGTCCAGTAGACTAGACCGTATCGTCTTGTCTACTTATAAAAACTAATTTCTATGGCCAATAATTTTATCAACAAGAGATAAACAATCGAGTTCAGCTATTTTCAACGTTTTCCCGAACACCATAACAGATTCTTACCATACAATTTTTTTATATTCCAGGAAAGGATCGATTTCATCGAAGGAGAAATTCAAGAGATAACACGCAACGCACGAAACCTGAAGAGCGACTACCTTTCCCTAATAGAGCTGAAGACATTAATAGAGAAGATGCAGACTTTCTTCCAAGACCATAGCGCACAGCGGAAGATATCAGCGTCAGTACAAATATACAACAACGATGCTGTGTTGGGACATCTTGGGTTCATCGCGGGAGTGGTCACGACAGCCAGGATACCAGCATTCGAGAAGATGCTGTGGAGAATATCCCATGGGAATATATTCTTTAAGCAAGCGCAGATTGATGAGCCTTTGAAGGATCCTATTACGGTAAGGTACCTTTTTTCTTCTCGTACGGGACCTATGCTTGTGTAGTTTGTGTCTTAACGCAACGCACAAGCATAGGTCCCGTCATAGTTCAAGCCTGTGCAGGCTGCCCTGGGTGCTCGTGGACATACCTCAAGTATCACAACTCATGGGCTCTCACGATTTGTTGTCTGGGCTGTTGATTTGTGAGTTGTTCTTCGATGTCCGTCATTTGTTTTTATTTCATGAGTCCCCTGTGTCCTTACCAGTAATGAAGGAAAGCAGCCTTTGCTTTGCGTATCTAGAATATTTTGAAATAGCTAGATTTTAGTTGCTTGTTTGGCTATTTTAAACACCATTATTTCGAATGGTCTTTGACCACATTGATTACATTATCTTTTAATGTTTGAAGTTTCCTTCTACATAGTTCCAACCATCGAAATATTCTTTTCAAACATGACAACTAATAGCTGTATTGATTCTTTTCGGATTTGACGTGCTATAAAAAGGTCGGGAGTTCAAATCAAGTTCACGGCTAACCCTCGAACTTCGTGGCAAGCCCACGCATTTAGACGTATATTTAGCTTAGAAGCTATGACATCCGTAACCCCTTCCATACAATAATGATACGAGTAGGTAGATAGGTAAAATTTGTCTGCTCCGTAGCTACGTCATATTGCGTTCAGAAACGTCACAGGTTTATGAAACAATGGGCTGTTATTAGCTGACTTTTTTGACTTTTTAATTCGTGACGTAGCTTGTAGTAACGATTAATTAAGTATTTTTTTTCTCTTGATTGATTATTTCTGCCAAGTTAACTGATACTATTCTACAAAAATATATTGTTGAATTACCTGTCCTTAATCTGAACTGATTTGAATTACAAAAACCTATTCATTTAACCCTATACATCACAGACCACAATTTAACAATCTGAATATGTTCAAGCGTAATGGTCGTTAATTCTACGAGTATGTATGAGAGGAGGCTTTCGTCCAGCTGTAGGACAATTCTATTAGCAGCATCATCATCGTCTTCCTGCCCTTGTCCTATGTTAGCTGGAGTCTGCGCAGTACGTTTTCTTCTTTCATTTCTCCCCTGTCAACCTTCACGCTCTCATTCACTCCCTTCTCTTTCATATTCCTTACACAATCCCCCCATCTTTTCTTTGGCCTTGCTCTCCCTCTTTATCCACCAAAATGTATATTCATTGCTCCTTTAGTCACAAGCGTTTCCTCCCTCCTCCTCACATGCCCATACAAAGCCAAACGAGTTCCTTTCAACTTTTCTGTTACTGGCGCTACTTTATAACCCCCGACGCAAAAAGAGGGGTGTTATAAGTTTGACCGCTATGTGTGTGTGGCACCGTAGCTCATAAACGGGTCAACCGATTTGGATGCAGTTTTCTAGCGATGATTCTTAGACATGTTTTATCAACATTGATTCTGCCGTTTCAAGGTCACCAGCTCTTTTTGTGTCCGGTTTTTGTTAACTATTATAAACTATTAGCAGTATCTATAAGTATATGTAAATTAAGTGACAGAAGTAGGGTAAGTGAGAGTGAGTGAGTGTTGTGTAAGTAAGTAAGTGAGTAGTGTAGTATGTGTAAGTGTATATTAGGTGATAGCACATAGACTAAATAATATCACAGAATTGAAGGCAAAACTAGCGAAATTTATAGAGATGCCGTTAACAAAATATACTGCCTGCCAATATTGTTGGAATAAAATAGCAAATTATCTATTTCTGTCTATAACGGCTCGCTCCGATACCTCGGATACATTATGGCACGAATGGCAAGTAAATCTTGCGTTTTATCTTTTGTTATAGTGTTCTTTAATCTAATAAATAATGGACATTGTTACTGGGGGGTATTAGAGATTAGTTTGTGGGCTGTTGAGTGTACATCTTTGGTAGTTGACACTGGTTGAAGATTGAATAACTGACCCTGAAGGTTAATCTAAGGAGAAACATAGGGCTCGTTGGTCTAGTGGTCGTAGGTGCTACTGCTGAGTATGAGGTCCTGGGTTCGATTCCCAGGTCGAGCAAAGTGTTATTGGGTTTTTCCATAAGGAATTTCTCAGTAGCAGCCCGGAGTAATGAATTTTGCCCTATTGATGGCAATAGGCTCGCCCCCTATTACATGGGACTTAAACATAACTGGCGAAATGTGAGTGTACCTACTATGGGTATACCACTGCCTAACCTTACAGGTAAACAAGGCGTGATGTAATGTTATGTTACATATCTCTCATTGGCTGAATTTATCAGAGTGAAATACTGACACCAGATTATCTCGTTGGTCTAACTTTAAAGAACGCAAGTGCAATAGCTGAACGTGATCCAGCGATCGAACCATCGAGGCAAAATATTATAGGGTTTTCCTATATGGAAGTTTTCAGTAGCAGACTGGTGTCTGGATTACGAAATACCTATGCTCGGCTATTACGGCTATTATCGGTTTTTTTACGGTAAAAATGACGCAGAGAAAAACACACAAATACAAAAAAGAACCAGTTGGGGAAAAATATACGTGACATCCACGCAAAACGGCAATCGCCCAGCGAGCCACAGCGCTGGTTTTTAGCCAGCGTTGACGTGATGACATCAACCAGTGCAGCAAACGATAATATAAAAAAATACACTACTTATACCTAGGTTATGGCATATGTTTATCCTTAGATTAACCTTCAGGGTCAGTTATTCAATCTTCAACCAGTGTCAACTACCAAAGATGGTAATGGTTCAACAGCCTACAAACTAATCTCTAATACCCCCCAGCAACAATGTCCATTATTTTATGTTTATAAAAACATAATATTTATAAAATGGTAACATTCCGGGCAACGACTCATGCGCTGCCGGCCTTACTACAAAATTGTGTCAGAAGAACTTAATCGACGAAAACATTTACTTATCACTGGGTTTACCTGTATTATTCTGCGTCAGCATAGTGTCAACACCCCAGCTTTGCGTTTCATCGAAAAAATAATTTAAATAAAAGCCCATATCAATTACCGACCAAAGAACTCCACATCACCACGTGGACGTAAGCCTAAAAACCTGCGACCATAATGGCGTCGACCTATCTAAATCAAAATTATTCGTTTAATAACATGTATGAAGGCTTCATATAATGTTCGCTGGCCTCACGTGAGCTGAACACGCGAACCACATGTTACGAAGAATAATTTTCAGAAGTTGCCTATAACATACTTTGGACGATGGACAGTTATCATTAGGGAAAGCTTAATCACTGTTTTTAAAAAGATATTTGGGTTTTTTTTTATGGTGCGTACATGGTGTTGGAAAGGTTAAATTTGAAAATGATGATATTCTGCTAGAAGCTGATTACATCTACTAACGAAAATGCTATGATTAAGCTACAGACGATGGAAGTTCAGTAGATCTTCAAAATACCTGGCACACTCTTGCTTGTAACCACTACAGTTTGAGGTGTGTCAATAAATTGCTGTAGCTTTGTCGTTTGTATTGTCTTACCTCATGGCGTTCTTTAGAAAAAGCCTATATCCAGTATTGGACTGCTATCTGAATTGACCGATTCGTTAATTGTGTCCATCCTTTCTAGAGCTTGGCAAACAATGCATTGTATTTTAATAAGAATAGAATAGAATTCTCTTTACACCACCAAAAAAAACCACCACGCCATAAAAATTACAGATATAAATGTAGAAATTTTACATAGGGTGACACAATGGGTGAACTTTTCGCTAAAAGCGATCTATTACAGACAACCTTTGGATGGATTCAAGGGAGAAGGAGAGAAAATAATACAGGTAGTCAGTGGTGTACCATTTACATATACAACAAATACATACATACATAAAACATATACTTATCTACATATAATATATACAATAATAAACATGAAACAAGAGCAGATAGATACAGAAGCACGAACCCGTCCGCTTCTAATTCCAATTCTTTCTTCCTAATTATAACAACTTAATAGTGTACAGTGTTACCAGGCTTTAAAGCAACAGATCTAGACGCATCTAAGCTGCAATAAAACGCCACAGTATTTTAAATCGGAGCCCACAAGTGGTCGGTCGTTAACCCCTGGTTAATATTGATTTTTCTAGACGCTGTTGTCCATTACAAAGCTTTTATAAGCGTTCTGGGAAAACGCTAGAATAAGGAACGCGTCAGAACATCGTTAGGAATAAATCTTTGTCGTTCACGAAATGGGGCAGTGTCCTTGTCTTCTGGAAAGTTTGGAAAACTGAGAGATTTATAGGTTTTTGGTTTTGTTTTGACTTTAATCAGTTGGTTTGGGTTTACTTTCATGGATGTTTAGGTACACTCGCATAGAAAATAGTCGACCTTTTTAGTAGACACGGAAGCGACCTGTCTGCTGGTATAGATTATCATCTCAATAACCAATCCATTCCTGAACAAGTTAATATAACAATCTTAAAGAGATTCCTATGGTCACCTATGTGGATAGTATACGGCATGGTTGATAGATTGATAATAGAAGTTTGTTGCTATTATAAAACTGGAGGACACTGTCCGTCCTTATCATGTACCCCCTTACAGGCCCTTTCGTAAGGAGTGGATAAGGTATGGCTATTTTTTTTCAAAGCCTCTTGAAGCGACAACAAAGCCTAAATAACTCAGTCCACTCCCAAGGGAGTTACTCAGTCCCGAATTTCCGCCCAGCCCTACAAGGCTCTAGCCTTGGGGCCCAGCAAGCCTAGGGGCCCCACCCACCCAGGTACCCCGCGCTCATATCATGGTACCTATACCACTCGTAGGTTCTATAGAATATTATCATTCAATGGTAAAAAGAAATTTGATATCACTGAGGCGGTATGTGTAAAACTTTCTACGCTCACTCCTGCATCATAGTTTCTCTTATTTCTTTAAGTTTTTTGCATAAGTCGATAAAGGAACTACTATTTCTGTTTTAAATTGTCAAACGATATCTAATTTTTCCGACGCGGGTACTAAAAATTTACCAGATCGCGTTGTTCATCTTGGTAACTCTTAATTCTTTAACTTTCTGGCGTACTTAAGTCGACAAAGTAACTTCTATCACTGTATGAATAGTCAAAAGAAACCTAATCTAACCAAAGTAAAAAAAAACCGAACTTGCTTACCTCGCTCTTGCATGCAAAGTTCTCTTAGAAAGATCACCATTCAATCGCTGCCGACACTAAGTTTTACAAAAGTACTTTAATTAGTATTGTTTGAAGATAGTAAGTTGGGTAAAGTAGGTAGCTTGAGTGTTAAGAAATACGAGGAAAATAACGTCTTTGTTCAGAAAAGTTATTTATGACGACCTTCGATGACGACCGTTGATCAAACTAGTTGACAAACATAGCATAGACTGCATTATTTCTGATATTTATTTATAGTAATTAAGGGCCCGTTATTTGATCAGTAGTAAAACATTCTAATAGTTAAAATGCGTTAGTTAAACTAACAATTTGTTAAAAATTACAAAAGCATGTTGTTTGACAAATGGTTAAGCTAACTATAGTTAAAAAAATTGTCAATTTGCTATAAAAGTTAACCATGCGCAGACAGAGTAGTTAAACTTTAAATATTGTCAAGTGACTAATTGTTAAATTGACTATTGGTCATTTTTAACTATATAGCAAACAAAGGGGCCTTATTCGGTTACAAATTATATTTTCCGTACTATTGCATTTTACTGACTCAATTTCCAAAATGGCTTTGAGACGGGGGTGGTGTCTCAAAAGTAGGGGCCCTGGGACTCTGAAGTCCGGGCCTGGAGCTACTTTAACAGTACCTTCCCTAAAAAGGGTGAAAATTATAGTAAACACTCACGCAATTTAAAGGGCTAAAGGGCTGGTTTTAGTTGATCATTATAAAACATGCATATACGTTATACCAAGGTCAACATAACATGACTGTCCCGATTATAATTCCTTTACATACCCCGTATTACAAAAGCGTACTTCCGTTCACCCTTATTTCGACATTTAGGTCAGAACCTACATAATGGCAAGCCTTACGGCATTTACGTATTAACGGGCATAGATCTGACTACGAGTTATAACATAGATCTGACAACGAGTTCTAACATAGATCTGACTACGAGTTATAACATAGATCTGAATACGAGTTCTAACATAGATCTGACTACGAGTTCTAACATAAATCTGACTACGAGTTATAACATAGATCTGATTACGAGTTCTAACATAGATCTGACTATGAGTTCTAACATAGATCTGACTACGAGTTATAATATAGATCTGACTACGATTTATAACATAGATCTGACTACGAGTTATAACACAAATAAGACTTCGAGTTATAACAAAGAGTTGTTAACACATCACAAGCAGAATATGTATTCCGATAAACACGTAATTTTAGTAATCAAAATCAAATCATACAGACAATAAAACAATGTCACACCAAAAGCCACCTGTGGATGACGTAAAAAGTCCCTAAGAAATATTGTAAAGATGACGAGCAGAGAGGTCGTTAAAAACAAAAAATATAGGTACCTATAAGTACTGCGATTAATCCAAACAGATAAATTCATGATGATTATGGTACACACGGCTACATATCCAGGTACACGTTTTCAGTATAAGCTGATCTCGCATTGTATAGGATTTTCGTACAATGAGAGGTCAGCTTATAATGGAAATTTATAGCTTGATATACTCAATACTCAATATACTCAATATATTTATTGCTTTATTGATATGTAACCGTTTGTACAATACTCTTCGACTATTTGAACATACAGCCATGAAACTCTACCTGAATAATGATGGATGATTGATATTTGAAAATCCAGTATCTTCTTATTACAATGCTCAAAAAATAAATATTTTAAATAAAAACTTTTTTACAAATAAACAACCGACTTCCAAGAAAAATACAAAAAAACGTGAAAAATAACTTTAATTTCGGAAGTCAGTGGCCGAAAACGAAAATACAAAACCAAAGACGACTTTCGAAATGAAAATAATTTTTCACGTCTTTCAGTGGTTTTTTTTGGAAGTCGGTTGTTTTTTTTTTTTTTTTTCACTTTTTAGTTGTGGTACCTACCCCATATAATTCGTATACCACTACTTGATATGTAAATGACAGTGACAGGAAATACTCAAAAACAGCTGATCAGAACTTGATCAAATTTATATGGGACCACATGTGAAGCACTAGCTTTCAAATAAAAATGAATCATCCAAATCGGTTCACCTAGAAAAAAGTTCTGAGCAAACACACATTAAAAAAAACATACAGTTGAATTGAGAACCTCCTCCTTTTTTTGAAATCGGTTAAAACAAGATCGATAGTCAATAAAACAAAAACATTTAGAGCCACTGTGCCTAAGAAATGTTAATAAAATAAAGAGTATTCTATTCTATTTTTAATGGCCACCCACACCCTAGTCATTTATCCGTCAGTCAAATGATGATTTTGGCAAAACCCTTGTAAGTCTTCATAGTAATAATGTTCAACACAATCTGAATAATTTTGAAGGATATTGCTAATCCATTGCTTCATATGTTCGAAAAATGTGTGTACTCAACAACGTAAATAACGCAATGAATGTTGTTGAGCTGTCAAAATGAAAGCCATTCCTACTGTTAGTATGTTATGCAATTACCCCACAGGAGTGAACGCCTACCAAAGTATTGATGATTGATATGTGAACATCTAGTCTCATTATAACGCTCAAAAAATGTATATATTTTTAAACAGATAAATTTTACGCCATTAATGCTTCCGCTACTACTAAAGCGATTCCACAGATTTGTATATTTTTTTCTAGAAACAAAATAATCATTAAAAACATTCGCTTGTACCGGAAGCTGTGATTGTAAATGTAAATAATGTTTCTACACTGACAGGAATATTAAAGAAAAACATATATTTTTCATAATCTCTTCGTGTCTACAGCCAAACTATCTTGTGCTTTGCTGTTGATAAAATTATCAGGCTGAAATACCTAGAGAATGCCTTTCTTAATTCAAGAATGTAACTCTGTCTGTATGTTACCTTTTCATGCCCAAACCACTGAATGGATTTCGATAAAATTTGGCAAGGAGATAGATGGCATCCTGGGGAAGGACATGGCTACTTTTTGTCCCGGTAGCACGTCCCGTGGGATAATTTCCGAAATCCACGTGAGCGAAGCCGCGAGCGGAAACTAATCTATACATAAGTATGTTCGGCACACTCCTGGGTAGTCCACCTCTATACCAACGTTGCTGAAAACAAATGTTTATGGGCTATTTTCATATCAACACTAAAAATAATAATCTTAAAATAGATTATTTCTGACTATGCTCAATGCGTTGATGTGAGTATTTACCAGATTGCTACACAAGCAGTTAATCGTTTAAAATAACCTAAGATGCGGAAAATAAGAAGTAAGCAGGCACAGTTGGAATACCAGGACACAAAAAATTGCGTGTGCAGTACACGTGATAGAAGTAAAACTTCTTAAAAAATAAAGAATAAGACAGGTTTAGTGTGAGAGACAGGGAGAGAGAGACATCTTTCTTCTCTCTCATGTAACGAAATGTGCCTTAACGTGACGCGTCCTTGAAATTTTACTATCAATTCTCGTCTATTTAAGGGAATCGCTACCTAAGAAGTTTCTCTAAAAAAATCATAAAAATAAAAACTATAATAGTATTCTGTATCTTAAACCCCTTATCTCCCTTTCCAGGGTCACGAGCTCCAGAAGACAGTGTTCGTGGTATTCTTTCACGGCGAGCAGATCAAGCTGCGTGTGAAGAAGGTCTGCTTTGGGTTCAAGGCCACGCTGTACCCATGCCCCCCAACGTACAAAGACCAGCTAGACATGCTGGCTGGAGTGGGGACCAGGATCAAGGATTTGGAAATGGTGTGTATTTTTTGGCAGGTTTTAAGGTTTAAAATGATAATAGGAGTAAGGCAGTTGCTGGTATAACGTTTAGCAGAACAGTGGAAGAGAGAGAGATAGAATTGAATATTTTTATTTGCATAAAAATATGGAACAAATAATGGTCTTCATAATAGTGTTATAATTTACATGTCCGTTGCATACAGCACGCAGGTACGCGATTAGTCGGGTAAATAAGGTGTCTGAGACCCTGAGTCGGCGACATGACTCATAGATCGCGTAGTGCACAATAAGATGCGCACTGTATGAAGAAGACGAACAAAATTTGCGGTCGGATCGCGCGTGTAAAGCGCGGGCGAAATGATTCTGCCAAGCAAATGTGTACTCTATGATTTGCGGTAGTCAGCAAAATCACGTGATAGGTACTTAAATATGTATACATGTAAAGTTACAGCGGCGGGGCCTTAAAGCTTATTTATTATAAAGACACACAAATTAAACGTTAAAAAAATGGTTTTGTTTTCCATACGTAACAATGTCCATATTGTTAACATGTTTCTAGGAAGCCATAATTATTATAATGAGCTTTATGGAAATGTAATATAGACAAAGGGTAGCACTCTAGAAGTCTAGACTCTATGTCCAGAATAAGATGACAAAACTGCCAACTTGCCAAACTAGGAACGAGCAGCAGCAGATTTTAGGCAGTAAAAAGATCGGTGCGTTGCTCATAGGCCGTATTAAAATTCCTAAAGAAATAACTTATACTCTATTCTCTGTCCCTTCATCCAGGTATTAGAACAAACAGAGAACCACCGTCGCCTGGTCCTCACCAACATCGCCCGCGACATCAGCACCTGGATGGTGGCCGTACGCAAGGAGAAGGCCATCTATCACACCCTGAACATGTTCAGTATGGACATCGTCAAAAAGTGCCTCATCGCAGAGTGCTGGGTGCCAAGGAGAGACCTCACTGCGGTGCAAAAGGCGCTGGAGAATGGAGTGGTGAGAAACAATGCTCAATTGTTTTTGTTTTGTATGGAGCTAGTACAAGAGTACTATTTTGTTGTCTTCTAAACTCAAACTCAAAAACTGAAACCGTCTTATCACAAAATGCGATCAACTTTAGCCCGAGCCAAAACCTTCGAGCCAGTCTCTGTATTTCGAACTTTATACCGACTTTAGTAAAGATCTTAATACAAAATCGACAACGTAATACCGGACTAAGTTGTCAGTTTTGTAAAAGGAGCTGTATTTCAATTTCTGATAGGTTCTTATTTCAAAAACAGACTTGATGGTTTAAACTCGTATAAAGTATAAAATAAAATATTGTTACAAAATATTGGTAACGATATTAATTCTAAAGAACCTCGAATCATTTAGCCTAGTATTTCATTCTTCTCATTTTTATAAAAAAATCCGACTTTGTCTACCTACCAGGACCTACCATACCTATTTGTAAAACACTACTCCAACAATTTGCAGCGTTATCTACACTCTGATACGTTTTTCGCAACTTAGTCTGCACAAGGCTACTCATGGTATAAACAAAATAAAAGAAAGAAAGACACGCACAAGAAATACAAACAGTAAAAATAAAAAGGAGCATTTAAAACTAAAAAAAATAACTTTTATCTAAACTAAACTATTTATTAAAATCTATCAAGAATGCCTGTAATTTAAGGCATAGGAGTTATGGGACACAAAAGGTTAAATGGTCTAAGCCCACGTCCTAACTAAAAGCGATCATCGTCCGAATACACGATCGTCGCTTTCATATGTCACTTGTTCGGAAAACTGGAAAGCGGCCACACCCACATCAGCGCAACCTCGCGTTTCGGTTTACCGAACAAAAAGTGACATATCGCACACTTAGAAAAGGAGTAGCACAACTCAAAATACCTCTTTTTCAGGAATAGCAAAAAACGTTTTACTCGTTTTTCTATTTGACCGATTTAGAATTATTGTCGTATGATGTTGTATATTATTTTACTAAGACATTTGCTCAACTAATATCTTCATAAAATAATATACAACATCATACAGATTCCGATAGTCGCAATAACTCGATTTTGGATTATTTTGAGTTGTACCACCCTTTCTATAAGTGTGCGAATCATGAACGCAACGATCGCGTTTTCGCACGACGATCACTTTTGGTTAGGCCACAATCAAATACATAATATAACGGTCTGTCTCTTTTTTTCAGAAAGCAAGTGGTAGCCCGATTCCCTCGATCTTACACTACGTACCAACAAACGAGATCCCTCCGACATTCAACAAAACCAACAAGTTTACTAGGGGTTTCCAGAACCTCATTGATTCCTATGGAATCGCCAGCTACAGAGAAGTCAATCCAGGTAAAAAGCAAGGAAACATAATAATATCAATTCTAAGTTTTAACTGTTCTTGTGCTCAAACAAGCATGAATCGTATACACAACATTAAAATCCTGAACTTACAACTTCTGTTGCAACAAAAGCAAAGTTTCGCTAGCTAATTTATTTTACCATACCATACCTGCCTTTTAATTAGTTCACCAATTAACAAATCTTTTAATCGTTACAGCATTATACACGATCATAACATTCCCGTTCCTTTTCGCCGTGATGTTCGGGGACGTCGGCCATGGGATCATCATGACAGCCTTTGCAGCAATCCTAGTCATTTACGAGAAGAGATTCGCCAAAACCAAGACAGACAACGAAATATGGAACATTTTCTTTGGTGGACGATACATTATACTCCTCATGGGAATATTTTCGATATACACTGGTTTGATATACAACGACATGTTTTCGAAGTCTCTGAATATCTTTGGGACTAGTTGGCGGAATGTGTATGAAGATGGTGTTCTACAGAACCATACTTCGTTAGAATTGGATCCTAAAACGGCGTATACACAGACACCTTATCCGTTTGGATTGGACCCTGCTTGGCAGGTGAGAACCTTAACTTCATGTACTTAAATATTACCTACGAGTATAACATAATGTTCTTCTATACAATACAAATTGATAAGTTTGCGATACCTTCATCTTCAGGCCTTCAGATTATAATAGTGAGGAAGTCCGTGAAATCCAAGTAAAAAGTTATATCTAATGATGTATAGAAATTGGTTGATGAAGAGATATAGGGAGTTTTAAATTTAAACCTAACTAACAATGAATTTTCTTATTTCCAGTTCGCTTCAAACAACATAATATTCCTAAACTCGTTCAAGATGAAACTGTCGATCATATTCGGCGTGATACATATGGCGTTCGGTGTAACAATGAGTGTGGTAAACTTCAAGTAATTACTGTATTCATAGAAACTAGAATGTTTAGTGCGTTTCCAATTGATAGTGATGACGTTATAATTAACGTTGTTTTTGTTCCACAGCTTCTTCAAGAAGCGGGAGATGATATTTCTTCAGTACTTACCGCAGATCTTGTTTCTGTTGCTCCTGTTTTGGTATCTATGTTTGCTGATGTTTTTGAAGTGGATTATGTATTCGGCTTCTGCGACAGGTAAATAATGCGATATTATATGATGTGTTATAATATTTACTTAATTAATAGTCTATGAATGAAGCTTGTCCTGTCACCTTAAACGTGAGGACATATACAGCGAATGGTGTTAGCGTTACTGACAGTTGGGCCAAACAAAAATTTTACTTCTTTCCAAACAATATTTGCCATCGATAAACTCAGTAGAATAAGGATGAAGCTTTGAGGGTACCCAAGTGCGCTCAAGGAATATATTGAAAGAATATAATCACCTCTACCGAACGATTGAACACAGTGTGACATTATTAGTGACTTTTTGGGCTTTAATAACAGAAACCAGTTAATACAACGAGTTTTTAAACGTAATTTTAAGATTTTGAAGGAAGCCCATTGGTCTTCGAGCTTGCTCTTCACACACTAGAGCTATCTTAACTTAACGTGATTATAGATCTGTTTTGTTTTTTATACAAGTAAACTTTATTTTTGTATGTACGTTTTTCTGAGACAATAAAAGCAATTTTTATTTCTCATTCTTTTTTCTTTCCTCTTAACAAACGTTATAGAAACACACTAACCACTTCTCCTTTTCCGGTTACAGATCCTGCTCTAGGCTCATCCTGCGCCCCCTCAGTGCTGATCATCTTTATCAACATGATGCTGATGAAGAGTTCTGAGGACAAGCCTCCCTGTCGTGCAATGATGTACGCTGGTCAGGATCAAGTGCAGAAGACGTTCCTAGCGCTCGGCTTCCTGTGTATACCAATCATGCTGTTTGGAAAGCCATTGTATAAGATGGTGGTGGCTAAGAAGCGGAAGGTAAGATTTTGTAGATGTGCCCAATTAAATTGTGGTAGGTTGGGTTGACTATCTATACGACGTCTCAAATGTATGCATCGATTTAAAACAAATAGGTATGCAACATGAAAGACCTGTGGTGCAAAAATAGAAAGAATGGTGTAAAATGCAGGAAGGTTTATACGCTGCAATGGGCACAAACCGTTTTCTTTTTGTATCCGTTATTAAAAAGAACCGGGTTCTTAATAATTAATTACAATCTAGCTAGCCTATGAGACTAATAAGCAATTTTAATCTAACTTAATTTTTTACGTGATAATTATTTTAAAACTTAGAATAGTGTTGATTGTACTTTACAAGTCCGTACCACTTTCTTAGAGTCTGATATAATGATATAAACACTTTGTTCATGTGTTATTATGTGTGTCATTGTCACTATTATTTCTACACTTTTTACACTACACTAACTCAAAAGGTTTTGTTCGTTTTAGTCTTCGCACTATATTTGTTTGGTCTAACAGCTGAATTGCCTCGATGTTCACATGTCGGTGGAGTCAGTGTGCATGGGCCTCAGCAAATTTTTGTATTATGTTGGTGGCTGGTTCCATTTTTAGGTCACGATGCAGGTTGTCATTTCTTATATACCAGGGCGCATTAACAATACTCCTGAGTACCTCATTCTGGAATGTTTGTATAGTTTTGATGTTGGTTAGTTTAGTACGCCCCACAGTTGGATGCCATATGTCCATATTGGCATAAGAATATGCTTATATAATAAAATTTTGTTATGTATCCATAGGCAGGAATCCCGTCCAATCAACCAATACATGTTTTTAAAACGCATGAATCCCGTCCAATCAACCAATACATGTTTTTAAAACGCATGTCTAGTTCCTGTCTTTTCTTTTTGACGTGCACTTTCCAGCGCAGTTTCGCGTCAAGCGTTATGCCAAGGTATTTGGCTGTATTTGCGTATGGCACTTGTTGACCCTTTATGTAGGTTGGGTGGTAATCACAATTCCTGTTGGTGAAATCAATGTGAAGTGACTTCAACTCATTCAATTTGATTCTCCATTTATGTTCCCCGTCATGAACTTTGTTTACAGCGACTTGTACCTTTTTTATTGCTTCGGTATGGCATGAACCTGTCGCCATAATGGCTGTATCATTCACAAAAGTTGCGATAGTATTATTTTCCAGCTCTGGTATGTCGTACGTGTACAACAGGTAGAGGACTGGACCCAGCACACTACCTTGAGGCACGCCAGCTTTAATAATTTTTAATTCGAAAAAGATATTCTCGTGCCTTACACGAAACATTATATCTGTAATATATGATTGCAAAATAATATCGGCAAAATCATTGGGCAGCATTAGTCTTAGCTTGAATATCAAACCCTTATGTCAAACTTTATTATAAGTTTGTGCCACATCCGGTGGAGCAGACTTTTTTATCTTCAAACGTTCTCTCAATAATGTTGGTAATTCTATGTAGTTGGTCTATTGTTGAGTGTTTCTCTCTGAAACCAAACTGATGGTCGGGGATCAGGTTTCCCTCGTTTATGATGGGTTTTAGCCGTTTTAAAAACAATAATGATATCTGTTCTCATGAATAGATTGAGCGATAGCCCAAAGAAAACGGGCAAATTGGATTAAAGTAAAAAAAACTCCGCAAAACAACTTCTTTTACGGCAACCTGTTTTTGCATTTCAGAAATCCATTCTTTAACCCTATAGAAACCTCTTCACAGAACTAGAAAAGTATGAACAGACTGTATTGTTCTGGTTTGTCCTAATTTGATTTTGTCTTTATGGCCTGATACCTCCAACCTTTATGTCCACTTCCAGCAATACCAACAAGGAGTAGAAAGTGCAGACGTGGAAGAGAAGGAAGACCATGACGGCGGCATGGCCGAGGAGTTGATCACGCAATGTATCCACACCATCGAGTACGTGCTCGGAGCGGTCTCGCACACCGCCTCGTACTTACGACTGTGGGCGCTGTCGCTCGCTCATGCGCGTGAGTTTACATATCTTTTGTCTTGCTTTTTTACAAATAGTCATAAAATATACCTATGAAAATCGTAATAGGTACCGAAAAGTGCCATCAAGTGTTGTCATTGCATGAAAACAAAATCTTATTTTAATTAATATAAACCCTTCTTTCGACGAAATGTGTCAGGATTCTCTCTTTGATATGGAGGATCAGAATCTGAATCTTCGATAGAATGAATATAGGGATAATATGAAAAGTGTTTTGTGGGCAGTTGGGAAGACATCACCTCATCAGTCTGTAATTGTCGACTTTACAACATAAGCCTCCAATAATAATCATTTGAGGACCCAGAGACCATAGTTATAACATATTATGTTAATCACCACTGATGCGCACAAGAAGTGCTGTTGCAATCTTGATAAACTTTGTTTTGGGAGTCACTCAGTAAAATCCTGATCTTCTCCATCAGAGCTATCAGCAGTACTCTGGCAGCGCGTACTCATCATGGGCATGGGACCTCCGGGCGTGAACTCCATCAAGTTGTACCTCATATTCGCCGTGTGGGCATTCTTCACACTGGCCATCCTGGTACTCATGGAGGGCCTGTCTGCCTTCTTGCATACGCTGCGTTTGCACTGGTATGTAAAGTTTTTAAAACAATCTGATCTGCATGTTCTACCCCCTAAGCCATAATAATATGAATACCCATCAAAGACGACGAGACAAGATCACTCCAGTGTTCTGTGAGAATGATGCACAGAATATATCTCGCCGTAGGTGAGTATATGTTCCTGGGAATATATATACCAACCCCTAAAGGAGAAATGATGTATGCAACTTACAAAGGTGCCAACTTTTGTTTTATTATTTTATTAAAAAGTTGCACCTGTTGATAAAACTTAAAGTAGGTAACCGTCTGACTTAACAACGTCTAGAAAACCAGAATGTAATAACACTTACCTACTTACTTGACAAGCCCTAACCTACTGCATAGGTTCTTATTGGATAAATCTATTTTTGTTGTCTGGAAAGTTAGAAAACTCGTCACCAAGATTAATCCTTACTTCCTCATTCCAGGGTGGAATTCATGAGCAAGTTCTACGAAGGTCAAGGTTATGCCTTCGCCCCATTCTGTTTCACGGACATCTTGGAGAACGAAGATGATGAGCGCAAGGCTGCAGCGGAAACCAATGGCGGCCCGCGCGAGTGACCACAAGACTAATTAGGATAAGTAGCCAAACATACCACCTGCAAAGGTGTTCGGCTATGCTGGTGATGCTGGAATTAGGTGGATGGTCAGTTGCGTAGAACCTAAAGTGTGCCTTGAAATATTGTATGGACAAGTGAAATATGTAAATCGTTTGAAGTCGAGTACTATAAGGAACTTTTAGTGCTTGAATGGCACTGACAGGGTGGCGCTGTTGATAAACCAGAAATTGTATTGAAAAAACAAAATGGCTGCGTTAATTCCGATTTTTGCCACGCGCCAAAATATCCTTATAGGTACAGCTATACAAGTTGCTGATATCTTGTTCCAAGCTGAATAGGTAATATTATGTCAGTTTCAATATCAATTTTATAGTGTCTTTCTGATTTCTAGCCGGTTTTTTTCTGGAAATCCTTTCAAGAAATGCTGGCTTCAGCATAGTGCAATACAAATTAGTGCCTTAGTATAAACACTAGTGAGCAATTATTGAACTAGGCGAGATAAAGATATTTTTAAAACTATGAACATATGGACTATTTAAAGGAAATTATAGATCGTTACTCGACTCAATTAAATGTTTTGTATCTTTCAACGCGACTGGCATCAACATCTATTTTCAGCCTAAAATTAGTTCTCGGATATCATTTACGTACAAACGAAATTCTTAGATTACCTAGATATTAGAATTTTGTAGGGTTCTGAATTTGTTGCTAGATTTTTCAGAAATTGTAAGTAGAGTAGGTGAAATTTTATAAATTAATGACAGAAAGTAATGAGGACATTCTGTATTTGACGACAATATTATAGAATTTTAATAATATACACGAAATTGGATCCTTATGACGCAGTACCACGAAATTAAGGTGATCCACACACACGACAAGGAATTGAATATCTTCGTCAAAGTGTTGTCTTTAAATACAGTAGTGTTAAAGTACAAATGAATGGAATCACTGGCATGTCCGAAATTACGAAGTTTCGGAGTCTTTCAGTACAATATCGGAACAAAAGACATCGATTAATGAGTCATGTGACGTGTGGCATGAACGGAGTTGTGATAGTATTCACATTATTTTATGAATCACAATACAATGTTCTTTTAATATTTAACTTTAGATTAAGCGAAATTATATATTTTTGTTTGTTTTAAGTGAATTTATTGGAATGTTTTACACGCACTCCCTCTGTGATAAGATAAATGAATTAAATCCCAACTGTTATCGCAGTAAAAGCTTTTAAAATAGAGCTTCAAGATTTTTTTTACTTAATCCCTCGCTTATCGGGAATTAAAGAAAAATAGCTCAACACCTACAGAAAATTAGTTCAAGGCAAAAGAGCATCGTACGGTGAGACACGAAAACCCAAAATAGATGTCACACTAGATCACGATGTGAGCGCGTGTAAACGACAATTATATCTTTATTTTTAGCCAAAGATACGTTCTCTTTTTAAATTATATCGCATGTTTGTTGAGCAATCGTTTCTCGTGTAAATATTATTATAGTGCCTTCAAAACTAGCGAACTATTAAGTATTCACTCTTTAAATATTATAAGGAATGTTCCATCTTTGTAATTTTTAGTAAAACAATCGCATGGATAGTGATATTTTAATATTTTTTAGTGGAGATGTAAACAAGTACACCTACAACTTCCTGATTAATCAAATTGATCGATTTCTAGAAATAAAATTTGAATCGAGTTTCAACACAGTCAGGTAGTTGGTACATCTCTAAATTAGTCACTTTGTTAAAGAAAATCTGATCTTATTTAGATTATATTTTTTAAATCACTAACATTAAACAACTGGCTTTCATTCAAAGTCAAACTGTTTAATGTAACACTAAAATATTTATTTTAATAATCATATTATTATCGTTGAATAATATATTTTTCATGTTAGTTATTTTTTATTATTTTGTTACTAACTTTAACGGACCAATTTGTGGCCTTAACATATTATGAGACATATCAAGAAATGAATGAAATCAAACTCTACTGTATCAAACTTCGTATAAGAGCTTTATTAATATACTTTATCTACACGTAAACCAAAGGCACGGTACAGCTACATAATACACTGAAATATTTACGCAGACAGACAGACAAATTTAAAAACTACACAATTTTTACGCCATTCCTCAATAAACAGATTTTGACCATTCTTGTTATTTTATTATGAAACACACCCTAGATAAATTCCTTGTGAAAAATCACGAACGAAATGTAAATTAAAGCCATGAAAGATAATCTAAATCTACTCTGTTAATCTCACGAAAATTACAATTCTAGTTAGCAATTAATAAACAAATCGATTAACGAAAGCGACTATTAAATGTTTAGATTGTACATCATACTACGATAGATACAATTTATACCAATAAATTAAAAAGTAAATATTTTATTGGAAATAATATTGAAAATACATACATGAGTATTATGTTTTCGCAGTCGTCGAGAAATACATACAATCTTTGATTCGCTATAAGTAATCAATAACAGGTAACAATTTCTACATCGTGTAGATCATTTATTGATTATTTTAATTTTTTTTCAATAATTGTGAATTGCAACACTATCTAGATACCTGTACCTAGATAGTGTTAACTATTGGTTTAAAGTGCATCTTATGTAGAAATATCAAAATCTCTATAATTATGTAAACTTCACTCTGTTAAATTAATATGGCCATATTAAGGCGGTCAGACACGAAACACACACGAAGGTGTGGCGCGATTCGGTAGAACTAATTCTATGAAGTTTTCATAGAAATTCGTTTCGGGCTATCGCGTAGCGCCGATCTGCGGGAGTCTTTAATTTAGGCTCACGCGCCGATGACATCACAGATCTGCGCGATTTTATAACTCGTAAACGGAGTGGTGATGTGTTACCATATTTTAAAGAAGCCATATTAATTCATCAAAGCTATATCCAAACGCGGAGTAGAAAACAAATGGAATGTTCAATCGCTTTAATTCCTCAAGCTCCATTTGTAATTTACTCCGAACTTCCATATCACTCCTTTTACACAACGCTACTTAAAAACAACACGGACAATATTATCAATGTCCACTGTTCCAAGCCACAAAAGCTTTGAAGTTCCATGCGAGTTAAATCACGACTCGAACACCATATAATTACACTTAATATTTTTTTTTAGTCCACACAATTCAGTCCAAATATTTCATCAATACATAGAAAGTGACGTAACGCATCTGAGTTTGGCTGACGCACTTTCCGCAGACAAAATATCACACCCGTATTGTAAGTAAATGCAGTTACAACTTACACCAAAACACGTATCAATTGTATTCTCTTGAGTCAAATGAAATAAAGAAGTTTGTTTTTAATTATATGTGGCCAAGAATATATCGTGAAAATGGTAAACTCACTCTTTGCACTAGGTTATTTCGCGTAGTTGAAGGGTTACCCGGATTTTTCGTGAAAGTGCACTACACGTTGCTATATTTTTGTATTAAAAATACCGGAGTGTACCAAAAAACTAAAAGCTAAACATTTTTGTCTTCTGCAAATTCCTGAAGGATCAAATAGAGGCAAAGGAATAATAATAATTTTCTTAATAGGCACGTTAATAATTTGTCAACTACTGTTATGACTCACTGGTGACAAGTCCCAGATAATAGAATAGAATATTCTTTACTATGTAGACCATAAAAAATACAGATATAAATACAAATGAGAGAAATGCATTGACAATGTCAAACCCAGAAAAACCGACACTCGTTAAGTTTGAAGACAATTCAAAAATAAAGACCAAGGTCTGTAAACAACCAAACGGGTAATGATCTGCGGATTCCATAGAAGTCCTTTTAAAATCGTTAACCTAAGGCCTGATATACACGGTGCGATTTAACTGCCTGTGGCATACCGTAAGCGGAAGCAAAAATAAAAGTTGAAAACATTGTTTAGACGGTAAACACGTTTATACGATTCAGATTATCAGGCGCTACAATTTTATTGTACGCCACAGGTAAGAAAACTTGCATCGTGTAATTGAGACTTCACAGAAGCAGCCTACGTCACTGGTAGATGTGTTTAGTCGCTGCGCAGTTTCTGCAGCAGGGCTCGGAGAGCCCAGGCGCGGCGCTAGGAGGATCCGTGTTTGGTCATCCAGGTGTTGTAACGGTTCACGTCTTGGTCCGATACTGTCCGTCTGGAACCAAAGGTCATGGATGAAGCCTTAAAAGTTATTGTGACTAGTCCCGCGTGTACAATCACCAAAAGAGATAGGTAACCATGGTCGTCGGATATAGTTGATGTTTAGTAAGAAACCGATGGATGTTTTCGAATGAAATTTAATTTCATAAATGGTTGTTAGTTTTCTATTAATTTTATTTTATTTCATTCGAAAACATTCATCGATTTCTTACTAAACTTCAACTATATTGACGACCCTGGTGACTTAACACTTTTGGTGATACGGTCACCAAAAGTGTTAAGTAACCAATACAAGTATCTATAAAAGTTTTGAATATTGTGATACTTGTTTTCAACAAGTCTTAAACGACTCGTCAAAATATGTCGCGTATAAAACATGAGTCATAGATGAGCGTTTCAGTTTTTTTTTGTTTACTATTTTGTTCACATTTTTGACAAATTTTATACAAGTTTTCCATAGAACTAAGTAATAATTACAATTTATTTAAAGTGTAAACTAGAAACGTAAACAGTAAACACAACATACAGAATACATGTTCTATACCTCGGTGTAATCACGAGTTAAGAGGTGTGAGGTGTGACAAAAAGTTCTCCAAAAAATTTTAATCTCTAAAACAGATCTTTAAAACGACAAACTTTTATGAAAACTAATTAATGTGGAAACACGTACACTCAGTCTGGATAACTTAAACCTTCAATATAACATGAATCCAAAATTCTATTTGAGAATTTCTTTTGTTTTTAGTTTACCTTCTACATATTGTTTACAAAGTTTGTTGCAAATAAACTAGGGATAAGCTAAAACGCCTACACGCCACTGAGTACATGTAGTGTGTAGTGTAGTGTATATTATTAAACTTATAATTATCTTATGGTAGAATTTAAGTACTAACATTAGTTTATAAGTTGTTTGTATACTAACCCTAATGGACTAATGGTCTGAATTAAATGTTTTTTTTTTAATCGTCTCAAATAGAATTTTGGGCTAATGTTATATTGAAGGTTTAAGTTACCCAGATTGACTGTACATTTATGTTGTCGCGTGGCCCCAGGGTCCCAGCTCTAAGAAACCGTAGGTAAACCAACTTCCCCTAAGCTCGCCGAGCTGCACCTCTTAATAGATTTTTTTGCCGTTGACATTCGTCATCATTGTACCAGCTAAATGACACTGCTTGACATAGGCTTCCCACGAGCATCTTCACATTGACGGGCCCTTAACTATGCAACTCTCATTCTGATAAAATAACAAGTTAAACCACCTAAAAGTGCGTATCTTATGCCCATTTTCACTAACACTAATCAGAACCTTAATTAATGCTTAAATAAAAGCGCTGTTGGATTTTCAACCCTCTTCTTACCGCCGAAAGTTGAAAATCTAACGGGCATTATTTTTCTTTTGTTTTGTACCTTGTCTTCTCGATGGCAACCTTCAAGTCTTCGTCCGAAACAGGTGCCTCCAATTCGGTTCGCTTCAGCTTTCGTATTTCATCTGGGGTTTTGCCTGCTATCTTCCGACGCATCGTCATCATTGCTGCGTCCCTGAATATTTTAATACAAGTTAATTAAATGAATAGTGTGGCCATCATCAACCATCTGGCCCAAAGGATCATTCCCTGATGCTCCCAAATATCTAGAGACAAGTGACTTTATAGCATCATATGCGTGTTATATGTTATACTAGCTATTGCCCGCGGTTTCGCCCGTGTGGATTATCCCACGGGCACGTGCTAATGGATCAAAAAGTAGCCTATGTCCATCCCCAGGATGCCACATAATCCCTTGCCAAATTGTGATTGTGTATGTGAATGATTATGATTATTGAAATCTTGAATCAATCAATTGAATATTGGATGTTAAATCACCTAACAGTTATTAGTATTTTCATCTGGTGCTTACGATCTGCTCCACGTTAAGGGGGAAGCGCCAGTATAGCCCACAAAATTTTAAATTTTCGTAGGTTTTTCGCAATTTGCAGATCAGTGTCAGGTTGTACGTTGAACAAAATATGATTCGCGACCGTAACAAGTATGTATTTACATAATTATAATCATTAAAATCATAAATACAACCCTTTAAGTTTTTATAATCCCATTGAATGGCTATTTCATCAAATAGTCATGCAATGAGATTATTAATCACCAATACAACCCTCTAAGTTCATATAATCCCATTCAAGTGATTATAATTCTGTAAATAAATACTTATTACGGTCGCGAATCATATTTTGTTCAACATACAACAAACATTGACCTGCAAATTGCAAAAATCATAAGAAAATTTGAATTTCGCGAGCTACCCTGGCGCTTCCCCCTCTTAAATAAGTTTATTAATTTACACAAAATGTGATAAATATAAAGGAAGTTACAGATATCTTAGTGCAGGGCATACCGCTATAATAAAATAGCATGCAAAATTATTATAAAAAATTTAGGTTGGAACTTACACGTGGATATTTTACACTTATTAAAATGAACACCATATGTACCTAAGTAGTACAACATATTAGACAAAATAATAATAGAAGCATTAAGGGTAGGGTTACCATATGCAAAATTCAATAGTCTTGACAAAAAACCTGATTTCTATAGAAAAGTCACACATATTTTTTTTAAAATACATTGTTGATGTTGATTACGTTGATTTGTGGTTTGTGCTATGATACCATCCAAAGAAAATTATATTTTTGTTTATGTTTATTGTAACTTACCCATAAAAAATATTGAAAAATCTAGTTATATACTTTATTTTATAATTTAAAAAAAACGCAAAATCCTGAGATTCCCGAGATTTCCCTAAATCCGGCCGCAATCCTGTCAGGAGCCTAAAAATCCTGAGATCTCAGGACAAATCCTGAGATATGGTAACCCTAATTGACAGACAAAACATAGTGCATAACTCACCTACAAATATTACTGATATCTGATCCGCTGTACCCTGAAAGTTGTGACGCTATTTCTGTAAGTTGAACGTTATCAGCCAGCGCCACATCTCGTAGACACAGCGTCAGGAGACTTACTCTTGTTGCCTCTGAGAAATTAACAGTCTATTTAATTACTTATGCAAAAACACACCCACATCGCATACATTACACTTATGTTAGAAACAATCTTAATAACTAAAGGACTAATACACATGACAGTTAAGGTGTACATAGTGTTTATTACAATATGTATATCGCTGTGTTGAAATTAATATAATTATTAAAATAACCCAAAACTAAAACCATAGTGAGTGACTTCCTTCTGCGAAGCAGTAATGCTCGCGAAGGAGGAGGCGGAGCGCGTGAGGGTAAGGCAATCGTTGCACCCTCACGCCCCTAGTCGCCGCAAGAGGAGACACCCTGGGCGTCGGGAGTCGATAGCCGACTTCCGGCCACCGTAGGAGCGGGCTTGCGGACGGAGAGCAATGGGCAGCTCGCCGTGCGGTAAGGAGCAGGCCCGTGTCGACGGCGCGTTTTTCACGCGCGCCTCAATGAGATTTCAGCACAATTGATGGGGTCCGATAGGGCCGATGCCTGCCAGGGTCGCGGATTATTCGAAAGAGTTACCGTGGCCCTGGCGCACAGGCAACTGAAGGAACACGGGTGGGTTTTAGTTAGTAAGAGTTTGACACGCCCTCCCGCTCCGCCCAGAGCGGGAGACGTCATATGATGATTTCCATTTATAAAAAAAAACTAGAACTAGACCAGAGTGATTAAGCTGGATAGCAAACAATAAAATATAATTTTATTGTGTGCTTCTATAAACTTAAAAGGGGGAGGTCGTTACTTGATCACAGCGTGCGGTCCTACTAAACTAAGTCCAATGGACGCAGTGACATTCAGACACACGCGGACCATCGTCTAAACAGCGCATGTCGATACAGCTCAATAATTTTAGTTTTTGTATATAAATACGCATCAAAATGCCTTTTTTGTGTATTTAATGTGTTCCAATCACTCCAGAAAGAAAAATAAGATCGAAATGGGTGTTGGTTTTGTATTTTTGTTTTTTGCCACCGACTCCCGAAATTACAAAGTTATTTTTCACATTAGCGTGTTTTTTTTTTAAGTCTTTTTTTTTGTAAAGAAAAAATATTTGCACTTTTTGGTTGTGGTACCTACCCCATGCAAATTCGTATACCACTACTTGCTATGCAAATAACAGTGACAGAAAATTATTATAACATCATCAATAATTATATACCTACACTAAGTGGAAAAAATACGTATTATTGAAGCTAACTCAAAAACAACTGAAGCAAAGTTAATAATAAAATGTATGGGACCACTCCTGAAGCATATCCTATCAATAAAAAATAAAAATTGAAATCGATCAATAATTGCCGGAGATATCGTGTAACAAACATACAAAAAAAACTATACAGACAAATTGAGTACCTCGTCCCGACTTCAAAAGAGGTCGGTTAAAAATCGGGGCCGTAACCACTGATCCGCCACTGCTGTAACGTTCTCAACATGTAACAGCGAGTGCCACCGTCTTAAGCTGATTAACCAGTGTAATCAAACTATAATAAGAAAATAAAGCTTAGTTTTACCATCAGGCAGACCGACGTAGATCCTCTTTTCGAATCGTCTTCGAAAAGCCTCATCAATGTCCCACGGGTGATTTGTCGCCGCTAGTACCATTATGATCTTATCTCGATGACTGAAACAAATGAATATCATCCTCACAATGAATCGTTCAGGTTTAGAACGTCCACATGTCTTTGATAGACGGACAATATGACGTAATTAGAGGATAAGTTTTAAGGAATATATTTTTCAAATGTGAATCTAAATAATACTATACCTGATTCACCCATATTGCCATATAGGGTCTATGGGCTTGCCTCTCTAAAAAGGAACCAACCCACACTTTAATAATTGTGGATATTAGGCAGTTAAATACGCACTTGATGTAGTAACAAGTTACGGTAATGTTTGTAATAAAAAACCAGGAGTGGACCATTTCTATGCGTTTGAAGAAGAGACTAATCTTATCAAGATAATTGGGTCGTTTATTTGGTTTACTTCCCTACGTTAATACGCTTATAAAAACATGGTGCGTGGAAGAAAATATATTTCTGTCGCCAAGTGCAATACTGTCAAGTCAAGATGACAGAATCTTCTTGACATATTCTGTTATCCCGATGTTATAGCAGTTCAAAGGTTCAAAATCGGTCTGTAATCTGATAAACCATTAGCATGTTCCCAACCCATAAAAAAACTTACAAAGGAGCACCTAATCCATCCATCTGTATGAGCAGCTCCGCCTTGAATCTACGAGAGGCCTCGTGTTCAGAGTCAGCGCCCCGGACAGCGCACAGAGAATCAACCTCGTCTAGGAAGATCGTGCTCGGGGCGTAGAAAGCCGCCTGCAATTTCATTGAAAGCATTATAAGGAGTCAGTTTATGAGATGGTCCTTGGATAAAGATCTCTCACGTATGCTAAAGATTATAAAATTCCATCGTCTGATAGCCTTGCATGTCCTCAACACCATTTGACCGATTACAATGAAAGTTGGCTCATACACGTATTTATTTATGGAAACGGTTTACATACAGTTGTTCCCTACATTTTGACGAGTTATTTAAATATAATGTAGGGATCAAATGATATTTTTTTCGCGATTTCAGGTTTGGTCCCATAGTAAAAGTTTTTCATAATGATGAGTACAATGGCCCCGTAGACGGTTGATAGTGTGGCAAAAGCTGGTAATTTTTTTTTTTTTTGATAAGATGCGACTCCGATGGTAATATCTCCAGCTATCTTAACTAGTTAGATGAACTGTAAATAAAATATTGTGGGGCTTCTTACCATATCGAACAACAGCCGCACAAGTTTCTCGGAGTCTCCTCTGTATTTGGAAGTGAGGGTAGCAGACGAGACGTTGAAGAATGTGGTGCGACACTCGGTTGCGACGGCTCGAGCCAGCAACGTCTTGCCGGTGCCTGGAGGCCCCGTCAGTAGTACACCCTTCCAAGGTCGACGGATGCCCTATGATGTTACAGAAATGTTATGAGTATTTTGAAGACTTATTGTTTTCTTATTGTTGAACTCCTTAGATACCTCTAGGAAGTTGTATAGAGGTATGAGGAACAGGGTGTAAAGCTCACTCATACTCTATAGAAAAGGGAGGATCCTCCGACCAGACGGGTGTTGTGTCTGGTGGGCAACTGCTCGTCCGTCGCCCCCCATACATCAGGACCCGAGGCGGCGGCGCGTAGTGTTCCACGCGCGCCCCTCTTAGACGTCGCGGGGGGAGTCAAACACCTCACTCCCCCCGCTCGACCGGACGGGGCCCGCAGAGGCGGGCCGGCACCAGTCGGGGGTTGCGGAAGATTCGTATGTTCCCGCGACCCCCGACGCAGGTGTGAGATGGAACACCGGGGTGGTTTTTAGTCAGTAAGAGTCTGACAGACCCCTCCGCCCCCCCAGGGCGGGGGACATCCATGAGGATTTTCCACCCCGGATCAAAAAAAAAAAAAAAATGGTGGGCAACTGCTCTATACTGGTGACCCCGACGTGATAGGAACTGTCCGCCACGGTCAGTTGTAATATGTTCTGGACAACCAAAGCGTGAGATCTATCCGTTTATTAGGGCTGTAGCACAAGTTTCCGCGGTCATATCTGGTAGAGGTCTGGTTCAATAATAATAATAATTTATTTCCGACTATTGTCCATAGAGTGTTAGTAATACACTGAAACTTAAGAACTATGTTAGTAATACACACACATACAAAAACAAACTATAATAATTATCCTATATGTAGGGGAATCCAGTGCCTCCAGATAGGACTTTCAATATGTTCAGCAATGACCATCAGGTAGCCGCTAGGACTGTCTCTCACTCTGCGCATCAACGATGCTGCTCTTTTTCTAATTATGGCATAATAGCCATCCACTTGTAATACTGCAAACATCGCTGACGCACTGCAATAGCGAGGCAACCCTCATCACCAGCCTGAAAGCATTGTTAGATGATAGATAGATCTATAGATCTATACATCTATACATCTTCTATACATACATACAAACAGATAAATAAAATTGGAGTGTACTAAATGCATATGGATGTATACACGGTGCATATACCAAAATAACATTTTTTACAATTTTTGTCTGTCAGTCTGTCTGTCTGTTTGTTCCGGCTAATCTCCGAAACGCCTGGACCGATTTTGACGGGACTTTCTTTTACTCTTCTCTACTTTTTATCCCGGTAGCACGTTCCTGTAGGATAATTTCCGACGTCCACGCGGGCGAAGCCGCGGGGAGCAGCTACTACTGAAATAATCATTGGCATTGTTGTCTAATGTTGTGGAGATATATTTTTTAGTTTTGATAAATTTTATCTGTTAACCTTGTGCAGCAACAATAAATAATAATTATTCTATTAATTATATTTTATTCTAAAGTAGGTGATATAGGCCTGACAATGTTAATGTTTCTAGTACTTCTAGGTACCAACCACACCTAACACACTAACACGGGTTAGTGTGTTAGGTGTGGTTGGTACCTACGCCATTCTAATTGCATTGTGTGATTAAACTTCAAGACTTACTCTTAAACGAGGTTCAACCAACTCTGGTTTTTAGCACTTGCAGTGCTCGTGAACTCAAAGTAGTCTAGCATACAACACTGTAGAATTAAACTTTGAAGACTTGTTTGTGTTGCACAATCCTAACAAAATTACTCCCTTTGTTTCTTGAATAACTCAACAAACAAACTCTTTAATCAACATTATTTTATACACCTTAAAAAATCCAGGCCGAATTTCTAGCCCAGATATTCAGCTGAATATAGCGTGCGATGGTCACGTTGGAGTGGTTCAAGGCCTGAACCAGCGTAGTCTACAGACCGTATTATTGATATTATGCGCGACACTGGACGCGCGAAGTCACGCAAAACCCGGGTACGTTGCGAGCCGCGGTGTTTTAATAGGAATTGCTAATTATGCAACAATTAATGCTTGGATTTATTTAACTTATAGCAGAGAAACAAAAGTACAGAAAGGGTTCTAATTGCAAGCATTATTTGAAATGTATCTACTTATCAACCTGACGGTCTCCATGAGGAGAGACAGGAATTGACTGAAGAGTCCATGCCCGACAAAAGGCCTTCTGGTCGAAATGAAACTGCTAGGTAATTTGTCCTTAATCTATTCCACAAGTTCAAGACTACCAAATACAAATATGTATACATACTACCTTTACCTCTTCACATTTTACAGTCAACCATAATTTGGTTTCCCGAGACGAAAACAAGCTTTACAAGAACGGGTCAACAAATAAGCATTGATCATTAGCCGCCCCACGCTAATCGTCTATTTAAACTGGGCTACGCCAAGATTGGGTAACTGATTTACATCGGTTACAAAAGTCCTCGAAATGTCTTTATTCTCCTCTATGACTAAATATCGTTTCTTGGTGTAAAAAGCAATTTGTAAAACGTTTATTTTGACTGTTACTATTGCTTAATTATGGTCATAGTTCAACACCTGTTGTTAGTAGCTAAGTTTAGACTACAAATTTACGTCTTTTGTGTTACCTATAAAAGTACTTGAATATTGTTTTCCGTGGTTAATAATGGTTATTGAACAATTGACAGCTAATAAAAGCGCTGCCAAATATTTACTTTGTTAACTAGCATCGCATCTTCAATTTATACCACAATTAACAAAAACGTTATCGCCGATGATAAAAAGATGCTTCTTACCTTGAAGTAATCAGGCATTACCAGCGGCAGAACCATCGCTTCCTGCAGAACCGACTTCGCATCATCAAGTCCTATGACATCCTTCCAGCGAACATCAGGGTTCCTCTGCAAAATATCTCTTTCCAAAGTTTCCACCAAATGCAGTTCGTATCCTGTCGCATCGAACACCTTTTCATCTTTCTCAAATATCGTGACGTCAGCGCCTTCGTTGGGCACATCTTTTATTCTGGGTCTTGGTTTTATAGGAACAAGGGCTCGAGGCCTTCCCGTTCTTAAGAGTCTATCGACCGATCTGGTCACCTGCATTTTTCCACTGCCCAATGAAGCCTTCCTGCTTATTGCTGGTAATACGTTGTCACGACGACGTAGCGTGCCCGCCCATTTCTCGGTGGTTGGGTCTGGGTTCTTCTGTTGATCGGGAGGCTTATCAGTTATACTGTGCACTACCTGTGATGGTTTAACAACTGAAAAAAAGGTTTTTGTTAATATATATAAATTAGATTCTATGCATAAAATTATCCTCTATTTTCTGAAATTAGTGCCTGTTCTAAGGTTATACTCGTGGCTTTTCAGTTACTTTTTCGTGGATGTTAACATAGAATTGGATTCAGAAAGTACATTCTGAATCCAAAGAAAATATGGACAGAAGTTTATGAAGCACTGTAAGTATTGAGTACATTATAATTATGACAATAAAAAAAATCCCCTTCCTTAAGAAATCAAAAAAGATTTGATGTTTTATTTACTCCTACATAAAACTAATCGATCTCGTTCTACCGAAATCCAACCGAAACCCATTTATGAACTAAATGCTCACTTTGTGTGGGTGGATGACGTGTCCCCGTATTGGCATGGGTGTTGGTGAAGTGGCCTTTAGCTTTCTCTCTCCTCGTTTCGCTTTGCTCTGTTCTTAGTCCGTCACGAGGTGCAGGAGGATCTGTATCGTCCTTCTTACCCCCGTTCCGATTACTGCTTGACGACATCCGCGCGAACCCGAATGGTTGAAGGCTTTCGACCATCATTCGATCCATCATCCTGGCCATTTGATGGAAGCCGGATGAAGGACTGCCAAAGAAAATAATATGTTATAGATTACAATATTATATATTAGGTACAGATTACAAAACGGCAGACCATGAATGCCTTTAAAATTGGACAAACAAAAGCAATACAGTACAAGCAACCACCAAGTTAGCAGGATTTTAACACCCAAGTGGTCCTCAAAATTACCACCATAGCACCAGCTAAGGTCCCGAATTCGTGATGGAAAGCTTTCAATGATTTAACAGATCTGAGTCTGGCCGCCGGCGGCGTCGAGGTCTTTAACACTCATAGATATACTTATTAACTGCATCTGATTCTTGGAAATTGATATTTTTTTCCCAGTGATGTATTGTTTGAGGAAAAAACATCAGCACACTAGGAATTTGGCCAATATTTGGATTCAATACCTAATCTTCGAGCGTGACCTTCAAAATCAAAGTACCAATTCGAACATAATCACAATATAAATTAAAACAATTCCCTAAAAATGATTGAAGACGACTCTGGGATAAGAATAAACCTGACAGTGGAAATTGATTAAATGATTGTGACATTGAGCTGATCTTCAATTGACGCTAAGGCCAACAAACAACACATGACCAGTATGCAATTGTAAATGCAATGCTATTTGCGAGTATAACGTTTTTGGTTTAAAATTTTTAGGACTTCCTACCTCAATTTTTTAGTCAGGAGGTCCTAAAAATCTTCCACATTGTTCTGTACACTGTTATTGTGTGTGTTTCTGTTCCTATTGAGGAACAGAAACCCTGCTCTCGTTCATCTATATGTCATTTTACAATTTTAAGAAAGCTTACAGACTAATACACGTAAATGGTAACGATTTTTTTTCCATTACTAGCATATGCAGGGCAATGGCTTGCAAAAGCAAAACGAGCGTTAATGACCACGCTTGCTCCGTGCACGTTCGCAGTTACACGACATTAAGTTTAAATGCAAAAAAAATCCTTTATCCGTAATGATGGTGATAAATGAGAAATTTTATGAGGAAATTAAGGCTACGTCTAGCAAGCCATATGCCCAGTTTTATCTACTTGATGCATCAAAGCAGATTATCAACCAAGATGTGTGTGGTGTGTGCCAGGTTCATTAGATTAATATAACGAAGACACATTGGCAACCAAACGTTGCTTGAAACACTTCAAGCATATTGGTCTATTCCGAAATTTATTTTAAAGTAGGTATATTTGACCAGCAATTGCGCTTTGAAACTGTCGATGTAAGAATGTTTCTTCATGCTATCCCTGCCTTAAAAAACAACGTTCGAAGGCTTTACAAATCAGTTGACCTGATTTTATAACAATTTATTAAGATACGTTCCCTGGATTAAATAGTTATCGCGTAAATTATAAATTAACGTAACGTGACTAATATTTATGGGACAATGTAATGTTTGTTACAAATTAACCTTGTCGGTTTAAGTTGTAACCCATGTTTGAATAAAGAAAGAATGAAAGAAAAAATAGGTTTAATGGCTTTATTGTCTTGAGTATATACGGGAAAGCATCTCATGTTTTTCCTGCAAAAAGATGGTTTGGAGTTCGTTGACAGAAGCATACTTCTTCAGGGTACCCGCTTGGCCGCGTTAAGTAGACCCTCAAGTTGGCGCTTGCTGCCTGGCGGTGGAGACTCTTAATGCACTTACATACTTGCCGAAGCCTCAATTACACAATGCATCTTTCTTGACCATGCCAGTCAGTAATTGAAGCAACTACTGAATTGCATCGTCTAAAACTATAAACACTATTTAGCTGGTGTTGACACTGTTTTAACTCTTTACCAATGGCTTTTGTAGAGAGGATTTTAATTCAGATTTGTTACAGTTGTAATGACAATCATGTCATTTGGTTTAAATAGGCTTTTATTTTTATTAATTTACTTATTTATCTTTTATAAAGACTCTTCTTCTATATTTTGTGAATGTGAGAACCTGCTAATCGTTGACAGGACTACACTATCGTCCTATACCTAATAACAATGTAATTTGAAAACATTGTAAAGCCAATTATTTTTAAAAGAGTAACCGTACTTTCTTGCCGGCTCTTCTCCATAGGAAACGACGAATTGGAACCGTGCACCTAGCTTCTGACGTTTCATAAGTGCCCATGTAGGTTTATGTGAAATAAAATATTTCGATTTTGATTTTGGTCCAACGTCATTGTTGCTCCAACTTATTGCATTCTTCGCGCCGTGTACCTAAATTAGGTAGGCTTTATTGCTAATTAGTCAAGTGTCAGTCGATACATGTCCGACGTCTTGGAGATGAACTCCATTTCTTGTGCTATTAAGATAATACTGTACTTTGATATTTTCTCAAACCTACTTCAACGCTCTCAAAAAAATTCAAGAGATGAAGTCGCAATCTGACGTTAATAGAGCTGCTCAACTTTCTCGACCTACATGAACAATGGTTCAAACTAGAATGAGCTAACCTAAAACCATTAAACAAACCGTAACAATGTCCAACGAAAGACAACATCACGTACCCAAATGGATCCGTTTGAAAGTACTGTCGCAGGCCCCCAACATTTGGAACCAAGAAGTCACCGAAACCGAAATCCATTTTTCTTCTCAAAGATCTAAGGGCATATTTTGCTAAGTACATATGTAAGAGTATTCAAAGCAGCATTGAGGTCACCCTGACGTCACGAAAACATAATTTTCACGAGTATATTAGTTGAAAAAGTGTGTCAATACTTGTGTTGAACCGGCTTAAAGGAAAATCGTGTGCTATTTGACAGGTTTGTTATTCGGCTGTTGTTACGGCAACCGTTTGCGGAAACCATAGTTGACCGCAAGATTCGATGCGTACACCACACAAACTTGACTTTGCCGCCCTCGAAAATTATGTTTCAAGGAAATTGACCCCTATGTCGTGTAGATAAAGAATTCAAAGGCACACAAATACATTTTTGATGACAATTTTGTGTTTGTTTGAGGTCCTTGACTGGTCTACTTTTGGTGAACCTCTTTTAATCTTTGTGTTAGTAATGACCACAAAAGTGTAGGCACTATAATTATTAGAATATAGGGTGGTGGGTAGTGGCTCGTGGTGGCTATATTGAACTTTGTGCTTAATTTGTCAGATATTGGAATAAAAGGATAGAAACGTCGAAAAAAATCGGAAGGACGCGGTTGAGAGTTCGGGTTGTTGAAAGTTACTGAAGATGAGTCTACAACCACACATGAGTTTTGCTGAATTTGTGCTTTTTAAAACAAATATAAGCTGCTCATGACCTGGAAAGAAGTTAAAAAGTGGATTTAATTCGCAAGGCCTATTCCTGATAGGTATATTTTAGCAAACTTGTCTTTATTTACATAATGGTTGAGCTTAGACGATCCTTATGCTTATTATGGGTGAATTTTTGTATAGCAAGACCTACTGCTGTTCCAACTCTCTGGTCACCATGTTTTAAGTCATTCAACATAAGAAACGGAAGATAGTTTGTTCTTATTATTATTTCACGATTGGTGTAGGTAAAAGCCAATCCTAAGATAAAAATATATTCTTAGTTAGAGCCATTAACGGGAATACTAGCAATATGCAAGTGTGCAATAAGTTGTTCCGTAATGCAAGCAAAGCCATGACCAAAAACTAGTACTCCACCCCACAAAAAGCTAATTCAACATTTCGAGCGCCACTTCAAAGCCTGTACTTCGACCTGCCTACAATGTTGCAAGGTAACTGACCTTACTGCTTACCCTGGGGTAAACTTGACAGCTTTGTACTAGATGTGTGCCAAAGGTTATTGACTAGACAGTGGAGGGGTCAACCACCGGCCGAAGTCATTAGGAATGCAATCGATGTGAAGACGTATTGGGAACTTGTGATTGAGGACGACGGATAATATGTGAAGCATAGTATCACGCCTGCATACCCCGAAGGTAAGCAGAGGTGTGTATTACACCCACATTTCGTCAGTTATGTTTAAGTCGTATATGATATTTTTAACCCCCGACGCAAAAAGATGGATGTTATAAGTTTGACTGCTATGTGTGTGTGTCTGTCTGTGGCACCGTAGCTATTAAACGGGTGAACCGATTTGGATGCGGGTTTTTTTACTTGAAAGCAGGTTTTCTAGCGGTTGTTTATAGGCATGTTTCATCAAAATCGGCTCAGAATGATGGTCAAAATACTTACGCTGCATAATTTATAATATAACGCGCTCACATAGACTGACAGCGACATTAATTTATAAAATGTAAGTATAGATTTAGATGATGGCGAGCCTATTGCCGTTAACATTATTGAAAAGCGAAATTAAACCAAATTGTCCAGCTTCCATTCCTCTTAATTTCTTTTAGAATTGTTCCCTTTGACTCTGTATCCTTTATTTAAAGGATACACATACATACATAAACTCACGCCTTAAAAGGAAGCCCTGCCGTCCGCCTTTAAGAAGGCTCTTTAAAGGATAATTATGAGGAAATGAGAATCCAATTTCTATTACTAAGAAACTACCCACAATATGATATTGGTACATCTCAACTCAAGTCCTTAACTATTTTCGTACTGAATACCTAAATAATTTCATCAAATTAATAAACAAGCAAATCCTGAATTTCATTATAACAGAGACGTATCACTTCACGAGTGTCAAGAGCAATTGGATAATAAACTCAATAATTTAAACACAGAATGGCGCCTACGCAACAATTTACGGAGCATCACAAGTTGTAGCATCCTTTCTTACATTGCCACACCAATATGACCGTTGGTTCTACAAGATACGTTCTATATTTGCATGATAACTTTAGAGATGTAGTGTGAACTTTGGTGCGCGTGGGTTTTCCCGAAGAGTGCAAAATGACGAATGGACGGGCTATAAACTTTAATGTTAAATGAAGTACGTTTTAATTTAGGTTATGGTCGTTTACATTGAAAAAGTTTGCGTGAAAATGATACTATTTAAGTCGTCTTGAATCTCTTAATTAAATATTTTACAACTGGAAGGTGTGGGGGTGAAAAATACACGCGAGTAATTTTCAGTGATACGTTATGACTGAGTCATCTGGGTGAGTGTTAAAGTACCTAATTGGTGAAATAGTGATATTTTTAGACTGTGAAACATCTTTTCAGAAATACTTTTCATTGTCTGACCAAATTAATTTGTCTAATTAATTCAGTTTTGATAAGTAACTTGGGTAATCACTTGTGTATTTCGCTTTTACTTATTTCTTATTATTAGACACATTTTTTTATTCTGTCTGTTGAATATCTTCCCTTAAACTGCTTCTACGCTTTTGAAATATAGCACTACCAGTAGGTAGAAACTTGACTATTTTAAACTAGCGACTCTGTGAGATGTAAACTTCGCAAGTCTGTCTTTGCATAGCTTAAAACTGAATAAATGTTCACCGGCGCAACTTAAGGCGGTACCCCGACCAAAACCTTGCCATAGTGCGTTATTCAGAGGCTATTAACTCATTCACTATGGGTAATAAACTACATCTAAAAGCACATTATTAATGTTCGATATCCTATCATCACATTGCACGTTCTTATTTGTTTTTATGTGTTATAAATACATTTAAAATCTCCTTGTAAAAAAGTGACTAAAATTATTGATTGCATGCATCTTTTGCTAAAGGTGACGTTCTATTAATTTGAGGATTACAATAATGGATAGATAATTAAAAAAACTAAATAATTCACGTTTTATTTTATTTCAAAACATCGCTTGTCTTTTTTTATTCAAATAATTTCAATTTTTTTGTGAATTTTATGATAAATGAGCGTGCGCAGGGAGCGAGACAGAGCGAGACTCAGCGACGGGACAGAGAAGGACCGAACGCTCAAGGTCGTTTGGTTGGGGAAGCGCCTTAAGTCCCATGTAATAGAAGGTGAGCCTATTGTCATCACCGGCACGGATGGGAAATATTTATAGAAGACTTTCCGTATGTCACAACGTAAAGTTAACCACAGAGCTTACTTGCAAAGAACTATCAGACAATGCATACAACAAACAAAAGACAACACCATTCTTCATTAAAACAAAGTAACTACTAACAACTGAACAGGCGATCGCACACAATTACAGGACTATTTAATTACTTAACGTGTACCCCCCCCCCCCCCCATCCTAACCACGAGCAAAGCTATCGGTCTAGACATCAGCTCTTCCATTAGTGTGCATATGTAACTAGGTACGAGTTAGGACATTACTCATGCAATTTGACAGGTTGACCAATCCGATTAGAGTGGAGTTCCACCACAAAGGAAGCTAGGCTATGCTAAAGCTAATGACTGCCAAATCTGCTGGAAGCATAGCTCCAAAAGATCGGACTTAGAAGATATTGCTACGAACATTAAACATTCTATATGGTGCTGCTTATTACATCCCCTTGGCAAAATCCTTATCACTATTGCTTAAGACGGTCGCAGAATCTAAGAATCTAATTTAAGAAACCTCACATTAGTCGCGCTCGTAAACGTAGCCTTGGACCACCCCTAATTGACTAAGAGGATTCAAGATCTATCGATATCAAAGAACAACGTGTAATTTTTTTTTAAAAGAAATTTCTTATGTCTTCTTCATTTAACCTTCCTAGTCTACAGCGTTCAGTTAAATCCGCTTCTGCATCCTTTACTGGACAGGCACCCTAACTTCCTCTTTAATTTTAGTACCTTTGCCAGACGTCACCTTAGCTCATGACCCTCATTTATCATACAGGAACAATCTCGTGTAAATTAATAACAGAACAACTGCCTAGAAACGAGGTTCACCTTGAGACCGGAATACTTTTTAGTACTTTCTTAGTTGGTGTAATAATGGCAAAGGAATGAGTTATGGCTGAAGATAATCTTATGTTTATTTCTTTATTGTTATACTAAGTGAACTGTTAACTAGTAGGTAAAGGGGGAAGCAGCAATGAAAATTTAGTATAACGTAGAAATGACAAAAAATATAAAAATTTACACGTTTTACGACACGTGCTGTTCAATGTCAAGAAAAACATCGTGAGGAAACCGGCATGTCCTAAAACCAAAAATTCGAAGACATGTGACATCCACCAACCCGCACTGGGCCCGCGTGGTAGATTACAGCCCATTCCCTCTCGAAGAGAGGAGGCCTGTGTCCCAGCAATGGGGACATTATAGGCTGATTATGGTACTAACAGGGCCTGCCTGAGTGGGACAAGGGCAGTAAGATGATGATAAGTAGGTGCAGTCACCAGCATACTTTCCACTTACGCAAGATTCAAAACCGATTTCCCCCTAAAGTATTGATAGAAAATGTACGCTGTTACGAACATGGTATTTTAGAAATCATGCTGTTATAAAAAAATGTTTATACAAAAATAAAAACAACCGACTTAAAAAAAAAAACCCTACAAAGTGATAAAATATTTTTTTATTTTCGTTTTTGCCACCGATTTCCGAAATTAAAGTTATTTTTCACTTGGTAGTTTTTTTTTTTAAATCAGTTGTTTTTTTTGTGGTACCTACTCCACACAAATTCGTCTACCACTACTTGCTACGAGTATGTGAATAACAGTGACAGGAAGTTATTATAACATCATCAATATACACTAAGTAGAAGAAAATACATATTATTGAAGCTAACTGAAAAACTGCTGAAGCAAAGTTAATACAATTTATATGGGAGCACCCCTGAGGCATACCCTATCCATTCAAAAAAATAATTCGAAATCGATTCACCAATGCCGGAGAAATCGTGTAAAAAACATATAAAAAATTATGCAGACGAATTAAGACTTCGAAAAGTTGAAGTCGGTTAAAAATAGGTCTTCTCTCAAAGTGTAAGGTAGGTATATAAGCTCGTTACTGTACAATAAGTTCATAAGGAAATAATGTGCTACATTACCGTTTGTGTAACCTGATGTTTCTGTCGAGAGCTTTTCAGTTTTTCAGTCAGCTTAAAGTGGTTAGTCGTGTTAATAAAAAAGGTATCACGATCACCTTCGCTTCTTAATTATGCCTATTTTCCAAGACAATTGTAGGTATTAACATTAAAATAATAGTAGATTGTTATACAAGGGGCTAAAATTACCCATTATATTCGAGGAAGTTTTACTCCCAAGTTTTGCGAGGGAGTAAATAGAAACCGAGTTATAATGGGTTTTTAAAGCCGTGTGTTACTCTCTACTTTTCACTACGAATGCGAGAAAATAAAATAATCCAATACAGTATCAAATAGTTGACTTTTTTATTATTTCTTCTGTAGACGCAACGCAATGCACGCATCGCCGCCATTACATCCATTTAAAAAAAAAAAATGTTCTTCCTTTTATAAGAAACAGTAATAAGTCGAGTCTTTATTCATGATTATTCTACTTATGAATAAAGTCTTTTTTCGTTTTTGTTGGCTTGTTGGTAAAAGACAAACTTTAAAAAAATACTTTTGCTCCTAGTGCAAAATATGCTATTTTATCCCCGTTCCAGTATGATACAACGTTGAGCAAGAGGAGTGAAAAATCTATGTATATGTAGAAGAATTATGTAAACACATATTTTTACTTATTATTTTTTGTTCTTCATTTTAAGCGATAAATACCAGTAAAATTCGAAATTATTGGGTATCACATGGGAAGATCCAACCAAGACGTACTTACAAATACTATGGGTATCTACTTTCTTACTTAAAACACCCATGCAACACCCTTCATAAATACAGACGAAAGATAGTAATTTTATGCTAACGTGTTTTATGTATTTTACGCTGAATCGTAAAACAAGGGGTAAATCAACTCGAAAGTGTCGACGCGCGACGCCTCATATTTTTAAAATAACATATTTTTTTCCATGAAGCCCTGTCTCACACGAACCATAATAATAATAGAGAACGGCCAGTAAGGGCAAGATTCACAGATTTCTGACTTCACTAAGTAGGCGTTCCATACGAATATGTACCTTATTTTTATACAAAATAAAGTTCATATTAGTATAAGCGAATGTGAGTAAGCGTTCTAATTGAACATGAACATTAATACTATATGAATAATGGTCACATTCGTATGCGACGCTTGATTTACTTAGCAAAGGAATGGTCTCAAAGTGCGGTCTGTGAATCTTGCCCTACGTAAGTTGGTTTCTTTATCGCAAGCAAGATCAGGCCGCACTCAAAGGAGGTCACTGGGTGTACTCGCAAGTAATTATACTTAAAAAAAACTATTTCTGAATGTGTGTGAGTGTATGGTATAATGACCAGTAATACTAGGAAGGGTGTTGAATAATAGTATTGGCTAAAGAACTTAAAAAATAAAGTGACCATAATTGACGATATCCTGAAAAATGATCAGTGGTGGTGGGGATTTGGACAGTTCAACAACATTGAACTGCGTTAATTTCGTTGTTGCGCAGCCGAATTAATCAAACATAAGAAGATATTTTTTATTCCATTGCTGATTAGGAATTTTCTTTAAAATCTTTCGGATTTTTCGGATAAGTTCTTGTAATCTTAGCTAACGTTTAAGATAGGGACACGATAGAACATCGAGCAATTAGTGTATTACAAAAGCATCTACGAGTGAGGATACTCATCCTGAAAAGTCAGAAAACCAGTCTTACCAAAGGGTATCGTATTACTCAGCAACTGGGTTGTGGAGATCAGATAAGCAGACACTCCTGTGTAAAATACTGGTATTCGGCTAAATCTGGTAAGACTGGAAGCCGATGCCAACACTGTAGGGAAAAGCAGGCAGACGATGCTCATAATCCTTAACAGTCAGCCCCGCTGTCTTAGCAGCTGACCAGCTTTCAACCTCGACAAGAGCTACTGAAGAAAGAAAGAAGCTTGTGCCGTTAAGAAAGATGAAGAAAGCGATAAAGCACAGGCGAAGACTTCCAAAAACTGTAGTGCTACCCTGACAAAAATATCTTTGTTGCTTTTTCATCATTATGATCATTGACCGCCTTGTTTTTCCACGGCTGAGTATTAATAGGCCTCCTCCCTTTTGTGCCATACTTCCCTGATCTGTGCGAGTTTCGACCAGGTCTTACCCACGATCTTCTGAATGCCATCCATCCATCTGGCTGTTTGTCTGCCAACAATCCTTCTACCGTCTCTCGGCAGTCATTGTTTTTGTACGAAGTAAAAATGGATTTAGCGGTCGCAGGATCCTTGTTCTATATATATATTGCAGCAAGTAAGTGCACACGTGATGTAACTCATTTTATTATTAGCGGTCAACATTAACGAGTTTATAACAACGCACATTATTCCCTAATGGATTTTTAACCTAACTTCGCTAGTATACGAACAGGAATATCACAGCTAGAATCTCGATTTTAATGCAGTTGAAGCCACACTTGTTAACATAGCCTGAGACCGCCTTGCCTACCAGTCATATCACACGTTCAGCTCAGATTTAGCGCGGCTTTGACGAGACGATAATGCAATTATAGCCAAGGTTTCCCTTGGTACCTACTTAAATCCTTTGTTCAATGCGTGGGAAGATAATGCAACTGATGATGCATACAAAGCAGTATTAATCATTGGCATTCACAGTTTAAAATAGGTATGGCTATATTGGCTAAATCATTAAGGAATCAATGATGATGCAACTCAACCTTGTAGGGTCAGGTTTTAAATTTTTTAAGTACTAGAAACTAAATGCCAAACTCTTACTTTATTTTGTAATAGCCCTTTTCTTCGTTGTTGGCTCGTACAAACTTTTTATTTTTTCAATACAAACCCACCATTATGGTTAACAAAAGATAACTCAGTTATTTTGCTAACAATAGCAAATCGCTCTCAGAGGGCCTAGACAAAGTGCGATTCTATCAGAGATATCGATGATGCAAAAGGCAAAAGTGTATGGGACTGCCATGACTTATGCTACCGTGAACGTTGTAGGCCTAACTTGTAGACAGTAGATTTGTAGACCTTTTTTATATTTTGTTGAGTACCTGTTACTTGTTGACAGGCCTACACTGTCCTCCCATATCTATCAACACTGTAATTTGAAACATTGTAACAACCCCATATTTTTAAAATAGTAACCGTGGAGTTTCTTGCCTGCTCTTCTCCGTAGGAAACAACCAATTGGAACCGTGCACCCAGCTTCTGACGTTTCATAAGTACCCATGTTGGTTTATGTGAAATAAAATATTTTGATTTCGACTTTGAAAAGCTTATGTCATTCCTGTTGAAAAGTGCTGTATGGATAGGAAACGATTGCCACCTGTGAGGCCCTTAGAGATTAGCTTTAAAAAGGCTCGATCGCTTTTGCATGTACTACGCTCCTATTACCCATACGTTGTGCTTGTATCCGCATAGAATGGTTACTCATAGATAGTCTATTGTTTACAATGTCACACACGCTACAGGGCCAGCCATTTTTCATGCATACGGCATCATGTGGTTAAATTATACCGTTGCACTAATTGATACTATTTGTTTAGTCAGTAATTGTGAGTCACACTGAACGCTTACCAATACTAGAAAAACGTAATGAATATTATTATCACTTATGTGTGATCAAAAGTAGTGACATTGTAAAGAACGCCTACGCTTTGTCACCAATATTTGATTTCGTCATCATTTTAAAGTCTCGGTTGGTGCAGTGGCTGCGGGGTTGTTTGCTGCCCTACGTATCGTGGGTTTGATTCACGATCGGACAAATGTTGCATTTACGATACAGGAGAAACTAAAGACAGCGTTTATGGCTTTGAAATGTTCTAAACTATGAATGACCTGGGAGTCTTCAAGTCTCGAGTAAATACCAAATCAAGATTACCTTCTACGCAAGACAGCACCATCGTCGCCTGAATTAGGCATTACTAAGGTGAGGTGAGATACAAGTCAAACACGAATTCATATCAATCAAAAGTTGCTAGTTGGAAGTTACTTACCAACCAAGGTCCCAAGCAGAATGGAAAGCAGGATGAGCAGACATAGCCCCCAGTGGCACTCCAAACCCGAACTCAAACTTGACATCATCCGGTCTTCGAGCCCACGAGCCTCTTGCCGTAGACTCTCGAGGTTCTGAACCAGTCTTCGAGTCATTCGTCATTGTATTTTCGAAAAACAGTTTGAGGCCGTAGGGGTCCGATAGGCCCCGAAATTCGAATGTGTTTTCTTTTTTATTTTTTTGTAGGTCGTAGAGGTCCGATGGATCCCCAAACACTATAGTGTTTCTTTTTGTTTTGTTGGTGAAGAAATTAGATGGTGTTTTGTTTTGTATATTACGGCTGTTAGAGAAATGGAGTTTATTTAGTTTTTGGAAAATTAAACTTTTTTTTTTTTTGTACAATGGTATATTGTTTACATACCGTACGTAAATCTATGAAAAAGAACACTATTATAATTACAAAAACGACTACAAAACCTTTCAACACACACCTTAATACTTTTCATTCACCACAAAACATTCACCGCGTAAAAAACGCAGCTACATAAAACCGCTACGTGAACTCGTAGACGTGCTACGCGACTACGCGCCTACGACGGACTACGACCACTTCGGGAGGTGACCACGACTCGACTGCGGCCGATGACCGGCGATCGAGACCGACGCTCATTTACCATTAAGTTTTCATTAATGGTCTAAATCCTTTGTTGTGATGTAGGCTGTGATGTGGAATATTACTCTGACCTAGTCTTATTGGAACATCATTAAAGGATTTCTAGAATTTATTTATAAGTTTCGTTGGTTGATTCTAATTTGAATGATAGGTAACTAATATAACATTGGAATTTTTTGTAGTTGCGGGTAGGGCAGTTTTGTAAGACAGGTAACTAGTTATCTAACCCTTATTAATACGACTAGATTTAGGTTTTCGATGAAAAGTTAAATGATTTTACCGTATCCAAACTAACTTAGTGTGTGTATTTTATTGTTGCTTTGAGGTAATTTTAGTCTACGTGTCAGCGTGGTTTGAAATTAGCGTGTCAAACTACAGCCAGAATTCAAGGAAACCAAATGCAGGGGTTAACGTGACGTCACTCCTGTATATTTAACGCACGCGTACAATAAATAAAACGCAAACTGAACACTAAATCAAAAACTTTCTGAACAAGACAAACGAAACAGTTACATAAATACATCTAAAATACACCTAAACAAACAATTACAAACAAGAAGTAAAAACTAACACAATAATAATTGACGGACACACGACTTGATAAACTTGAACTAGAAGCGTCATCAGACTTTGGAAGTATTCCTCCTTCATACTGTTTCAAATAGGGCATATATTTTAATACCATGTTATACATTGGACCTCTTTCCAGTGTTTTGTTTCTTTCTACCTCCGCACTGTGGAGGGCTTCGAGCAGTGGCTTGTCAAATGTGCTTGATTCTGAATCTTCGGAGGGATCTCTTAATTCTCTTCGAACCTATGGAAATTGATTATTTTATGGCTACATTTAATTATGAAGTATGGACAAATACTGGTATTTAGTAAGCAGCTTTAAATAGAGAGAAATGGTAAGAGAGTAGGGAGGCCCTTGCCTTACGGCGGGACATGAAAGGCTTTTATTAATAATAATAGTAAGAACTGCCAAAGGTCGAAAACTCCTGACTCATCCTGCCATCTCGCCATTGAATCTCGCTCGAAATGAAAAGCTTAAAGCTAAGATGGAGAGTGTTCACGATTACAAAGAGATAAGACCTTTACAAAATTAAAAATAATTAGTCATACCTTCCCCCCTTTTGATGACATATCATTTTCTATACGGTCCAAGGCCTCTTGTAGTTCACGAACTGTTTCGGCTGTGGACAATACAACAGTTTATCAGTAAATATACATTTTCAAACCATATCTAGGACATCAGTTACTTAGAAAAAGTTTTTATTTAACTATAAGAACAATTTGCATTAAATTTATCTCTGTATTTCAAAGTTTCGAAAGAAGGGTCTCTATGTGGCTTATGCAGGCATAAGTTATCGTAAAAATATATTATATCCAACTTTAATAAAAATAAATCCTCAATTATACTCGTAGTTTCCTCCATCAAAATAACTTACGATCCGAAAGATATTCATCAATATTATCCTTCACCGATGCATTTCCAAATTCTAGTGTACTACCGGTAACTATAGCAACATGACTATCATTCGCACTTAATACACTAGATTGAGCTATAGCGTTGTCAACAAATGTATATAATGATCCTCCGTACAGCATACTTGAGTTTTGATATAATCTTGTCACAACATCTCTTAAAATATCTTGATTGATTAAAACTGCAACACGTTTTATTTCAAGATCAGTAAAAGTACGATTAGCTTCAAAATCAATATCATTATAAATTGTATACACACTATTGACTATCTCTGGAACTTCTGTAGTATTTGTTATATCTATAGAAATCGATGAAATATTATCGCCAACTGGTTCTACGAATTCGTATTCTCCGTAGAAATCCTTTTCTCTCTTTGGTATTTCCTCAATAGGTGTGTTATCTGCAAACATATGATCGCATGTAAGAAATTGTAGCAGTAGGTGTCCTATTATTCTTGTAAAAGTCAACTTACTTTCTGCCTTTTCATCTAAATCGGTTAGATCTTCCATGTTGTATGATCTTGGTCTTCCAATCAAACTTACTTTCTTTTTTGGTGCTTTTGTAATTTTTATTGTCGTCGGTTCTTGTTCTGGTGATAGTGCGGTAATTGGTGGTGGTATTGCTTCAGGTAGGACTGTAGTTATATTGATTGCGCTGATATTCGATTGTGGCTCTATATCTTCGATAACTTCTACTACATCTCTTCTTTGCATAGAATTAAAATATACTTGTGTTGTTATAGTATTCGCCATCGTTGCTATAGTCAGTTTTGTTAGGTAAATCTCGTCAAGACTACCTATATAATTTAGAGTCTCATTGTTTTCTATTTCCAAGACCGTATCTAATAGTAGATGGTCTTCTAACGTCATCGAGGGGTCGACGACTGTTATCTCTTTCGGGTTCCATTCTGAAATTATGACGTCTGTATAATTTTAGACAAACTCAAATATACCGCATGACAAAATAGAGTTAAATTGGGTTCACATTTCTTGGTAACAGTATTTTATTTCAACGTGGTCATCTCTTGGTCATCATCGTGGTCATCATCAGTCATCACAGATGTGGAAAGTTTTGAGTATAAAACTTTCTTCTTTGGCTTCTGTTCACTGGGATCAAATCTACATTTACTTAACACAAACAGATCAGATACTAACGGTAATCACAAAGCGCTTTCAAAACCGTATCTTGCTGTGAGCGCGATGGACAGGACACAGCCGGGGCCGCTGGGGTCCAGAGCGGGCGCGACGGTGGGGGCCCGTGGGGCGCTATGTTGCAGACGAGACGCTCCACACTTCGAAGGCGACCTTGCCATGGTATCTGAAAATGGTACTGAAGGATATTAACCACGGTACAGCATTCAATATCTTTAGGAAGTCTTAGGAAATTGTGGTGTTAGTCTGTTTATTAAAGGAATTTTTTACTTGAAATCTTCTGCCAAGCAGAAAACATTGGGGAAACATAAAAAAATATTTAATCAAAGGCGAGCTTTTCAATAATACTAAAAATAATGAATGGGGTTAACTGGGCAGTTCACATTTCATGGCCTTTTGGTAGGAATCGTTCTTACCAAAAGGGCAAGAAATGTGAGACTGAAAACGATAGAATAGCTTGTGGATGAGAGGTGAACCAGACATTGTCATACAAATTCAATAGGACAGGAAGCTTACCATGAACCGGCTGCGTCCACAGCCAACCATATAACTTTGAGCCCACATTATTTGTGCGAAGTCACCATAGAAACTGCTATTACGACTTGGTCTGCAATTAAAAAGATTTGTAGCGGAGCTATCTGATCAACAAAGAGTAGGTGCATATATCGAAAGCCGTAAAAAGAAATCACTACTTAATGAAAACTGGCAAAGTTATATAGCTTGTATTACCCCGCGCTACTATCACTACTTTCAGGTTTTTATCATCATTATTTGACAAAGGCCTCCCCCAATCATCGCCACATTGACTGGTCCTGTGCTTCTCGCATCCAGCGGATTCCCGTGATCTTCGCCAGATCGAGTCAACGTGGCTGAGACAGACTGGATGCAGAAGGAAGGCGGGGCAGCAGGGTGTTCTGGCGCAATTTGGGAGAGGCCTCTGACCAGTAGTGGACTGCGATAAGTTGAGTTGAAGCAGGTGTGTGAATAGATATACTCACGGCACATAGAAGGTGATATTTCCCTTATACGACATACTCTGCATGTACCAGATGTCGACCATAGACTCGACGCGGAGACCGGGCGCCTCTCCTACCACGGAGGCGACGCATTGGCCCACAGACAGCGAATCTGGTGGAAGAGTTCCAGTACCCAGCCGTTAATATCAAGTTTTGGAAGATTAAGGTACGTGCATTAATTTCGGTCGACAGGACCTTAACAAATACACATTATAACTCGTTGTATACCATGATTAATACCCTCTTACCCCCGTTGGGTTAGGTTAGGTTAGAAATACGACCATCCGTTCCATCACAAAGATAACTCATGTCACTTGGAAAGCTGCCACGCTAAAATGGAATAGTGCTGGACACATCTGTTGCATGTCAGACGAACAATCAGCCAAAATTACGACCCAATAGGTCTCTCTTAATGCCAAGCGACATTGCGGCAGGCCCGTCTGGGTCTGAGCAGAACTCCTTCAACAAGAACTGGTCCTTAGCAGCTTTAAGCAGAGAGAAGTTTTTAATATAATAATATTAATGGAATACACAGATGATTTTTTTAAATAACTTACGTTATTTAAAAAAAAATCTGTTCCATACATTTTGACCGCGTTGGTATTGCACTTTTGTACGAAAAAGCTGTTTTTTTTTTAATAACCGGTGAAATTTTCAACGCTGTGACGTTCAGAATCGTGTACTGAATCAAAGGTTGTGCGTCGCGCTTCGATATCCCTGTCACCGTGTATCTCATAAAATTGTGTAAGTTAGTAGGATATTCTCTTTGTGGTTGCAATACATTTTAAACTTGTAGAAACTTGCACATACTGATATCAGATATATATCATCATATTACTTACCCGCGTATGCGTAGTAGAAGTTCTTGTCTATTCTTGTCTCAGACATTCGCAAAGATATTAAGTACATTTTTTTTTCCTCTACACCTACAGTTAGAAATCAGTCAAAACACATTGGAAGTTGATGAATTTGCACAAAATGCAATATAAGCTTGGGTCTACCCAAAACGGAAAAACATGGTAAGTGGTGTACGAGACATAAAAGTTTAAGTAAAAGTTTCTGACGAATCCAAATGTATGCTGAATGCACATGATGGGCGGCGAAGAGTCTACCGACGGCCAGTGCAACGTTTTATTCCAGGTTGTTTTGAGGAAAAAGTGCCGTTCGGCGGTGGATCTGTTATGGATTTAGCTGGAATCTCTTCAGAGAGTCGCACGGAGTTAGTGCTGATAGAAAATGGTACGATATCTAGATATTCATGCATGACAACGCCAGGCCACATACAGCTCAAATTGTAAATGAGTATTTTCAGGACGTTGGCATCAATCGCATGGACTCGCGCGCGAGAAGCCCGGACCTGAATCCAATTGAACACGCTTGGGAGGAGTTTGGGAGACAAGTAAGAAATCGAAACTCCGCCCCAGCTACACTTCGAGACGCCGAAACATGCGTTAGTGGATGAATGGACCAATATCCCGCACAAGGGCGGATCCAGGGGGGGGGGTCATGGGGGTCATGACCCCCCCCTGGGCTAGGTCTAGGACCTAGATGGACCACATTTTTTTTCAAACATAATGTGTTTATATATTTTTTGTCACAATATAGATTTATGTAAGTAGGTACCTTCAACGTTTAATTAATTTAATATAGTACTTTCATACTCGTACATTAATAAAATACCTACTTTTTACTTGTATCTATGATTATAAAAAAATAATTATTAGGTTGGGGAAAAAGTCTTTTCGCATTATAGTATGTATGAACTTGTAATAAAATCTCTTTGGCTATACTATTTGTATCTGGCTGGTTTTGGTATCATTGAAAGTTTAAATTTTAAAGAACATAATTCCAAATTCAAATTAGGAAAATGTGTGATTTTCATTTGTTTTTCGTACTGTCAAGATGAGTGAATCTAATGAAGAAATTCTATACATTTTAAAATTTTACTACAAAAAAGGTAAAAATGCAACACAAGCCGCGAAAAAAATTTGCGATGTTTATGGACCTAGTGCAGTGTCTGTGAGAGTAGCACAAATTTGGTTTAAGCGTTTTCAATCCCGGATGTCAAAGATGCACGTCACTCTAGTCGCCCTATTATGGATAAAATGGATGCCATTTTTGAAAAAGTGGAGCAAGTTCGGCATATCAGTAGTTACGACGTAGCTGAAGAACTGGGAATTGACCACAAAACAGTTTTGGCACATTTGAAAAAAAACTGGGTACACAAAAAAGCTCGATATTTGGGTACCTCGAGCTCACTGAAAGAAACCTAATGAACCGTGTACTCATTTGTGATTCTTTATTACGACGTAATGAAACCGAACTATTTTTGAAGAAGCTGATAACTGGTGATGAAAAGTGGATCACGTACGACAAGAACGTGCGAAAAAGGTCGTGGTCAACGGCCGGTCAGGCTTCACAGACTGTGGCGAAACCCGGGTAACTCGCAACAAGGTGATGGTGTGTGTGTGGTGGGATTGGAAGGGCATTATTCATTATGAGCTGTTACCACCAGGCAGGACCATCGATTCTGAACTCTACTGCGAACAACTGATGAGATTAAAGCAAGAAGTTGAGAGAAAGCGGCCGGAATTAATCAACAGAAGGGGTGTGGTTTTTCATCATGATAACTCTAGACCTCACACATCTTTAGCCACTCAGCAAAATATAAGAGAGTTTGGCTGGGAGGTGTTAATGCATCCGCCGTATAGTCCTGACCTTGCACCTTCAGATTTCCACCTGTTTCGTTCTCTTCAGAATTCTTTAGGCAGTGTCAGGTTAACGTCACAAGAGGACTGCCAAAACCACTTGTCGCGGTATTTTGATCAGAAGTCCCAAAATTTCTATAGCAATGGGATCATGTCCCTACCTACAAGATGGCAAAAAGTTATCGAACAAAATGGTACCTACATACTTTAGTTAAATGTAAATAATCTAAATTAAAAAATGTTTTGAATTTTCTTAAAAAATGCGTAGAAACTTTTTCCCCAACCTATTATAACTTCTTGTGACTTGACCACGACTATGTGACCGTGACCCCCCCCCCCCCTGGCACCAAAGCTGGATCCGCCCTTGATCCCGCAACATCGCATAAGAAACTTAACAAACAGCATGCCCAATCGCCTGGCATCTATGAGAAGAGCTCCGCGGCCTCTTTCAATACAAAGTATTCATTTTGTTTTAACGATCGTTTTTGGGTTGTATGTGACGTGCACACCAACCATTATTTTTTCAACTTAAAAATTATTGATATTTTGTTTTTTATGTAATTTTGACAATTAAACTAATAATGTTTCCAACATTTGGTGTTTTTTTTATTAACTGGTAAATTATCTACAACATACAGTTTCATTCATCCCGCTAGCTCTATTATTTTAACAGTAATTTTAGTATTTCGACGTAAAAACGAAAAACGTATTTTCTTTCTTTCTTTTTTTTTCGTAATGACCTGTATTCTTTGACCGCGAGTGTATGATAGTAAAAATTTTGCAAAAAGTAGGTATAATAACTAGTCAACTAAATAAACTTACAAAGATTACGACATGCGTCGTGTTCTTCAAGTGTCCGCGGTGGCCGACACTGATCTGCCCAACGCTGAGCCTCACGAGCCAACTCCTCAACCCAACGCTGTCCGAGAGATGGTATCTTTTATCACATTAGGTTAAGCAAGCGAAGTAAGTAAGATCACAGGAGATTTTGTATCCCCAGGGCCTTTTCATGACAAAGATAGTGGTGTTAGTTATTGCTCCTTCCTCCTCCTCTTTCCTCCTTTGCATGAGGATTTCGTGGTAACGAATAGCTTCCAAAACTTAAGGCCTGGCTGCACACTACTACTTGTACAACTTAAAATTTACACAAGGTGTGCTACTCACTTGTTCGGGCGACATTCGAGCGAGTGTTATTTGTTGAACAACAAAGGTGACCCGAAGCAATTACTACATATATTTATAAAATAATATCACGCCTGTGTTTCCCGAAGGGTTAAGCAGAGGTGTACCTGCATGGTGCCCCAAATTTCGCCAGTTATGTTCACTTAGGTCCCATGTAATAGGGGGCGAGCCTATTGCCATCAGCTGGTATTATATTAGGTTTAATTCGGTTTGAGCCGATCGGCAAACTCCATTCGGCATTTACCTTCGCTGAATTGTCATGTTGCAGTTGATTTTTACCACCCGGCTTGGCTTAGCCGCACGCTATGGACACGTCCGGCTATGCCGAGCGGCCTTTTTCCTGAGCAAATGTATATCATCTACGTATCTACCAGGTACATCTAGGTATATTAAATTTTACCGCCCGGCTGCCAACCCGCACAAGTGTGGGACACGTCTAATGCTCGGCAATGAATAGTAACCAGATCATCGCCCACTTTCAGATTTTTTTTCAGTAGTTTCTGCGGTTGGTCGTATTGAGAGCTGTATTCAGTTTCAGTAACCTACCAATTTTAGCATATCTCCAGCGCTGGGAAATCCTCTCATTTTGCCAGCCGCCGCCTCGTCCCGCCGCCTGTTGAGTCGCGCTATCACTCGGGACTTTTCTTCCAAAGTGAGTGGTGCGCTTATGTAGCCCACGCACTGGTGACTGGGACCTTCCTAGGGTGGTTTTAAAAATTCTAGAAAGTTATGTCTGTATAAAAAAAAATCAAGTAGGTAAGGTATATGAACAGCATAGTCATCGGTTTTATGTAGACCGATCGACGTCATGTATTTGGTTCAGTATCCAGTAATATAGGTAAGTAATTGGTAGTTTTAGGTAGGTATTACTATCACATCATCTATGTAATGTAGGTTTGAATTTAAGCTCGTGAAGGACTTAGCTGGGGATACGACTACTAGGGAGTAAGGCGGGCTCAAGAAAGAAGGACGGATCCAACGCTCACCACATCGCCTCACTACCGCTGTATATAACCCGAAGCAAACGATGCTGTCATTATGGCAGCATATAGACCTGCTCATTGTTACAGCCTGACTGCGGAAGCAATAATATGCAGGAAGGTTATAGAAGAGTACTTACAGGGAACTGGCAGAAAGTATGTGCGTTAGTATTGGCACACATTCTGGAGCCGCAGTAATTGACCGAGCTACTAGCGGCTAGCGCTATTACACTGGCTAACACGACTGCTATACATTGCATTTTAGCACTATAAACAATTAATTTTGGACATTTTTTATTGTGCATGTCGTCTGTACAATTTTGACAAGTTATTGAAGTTACGATGAATTCAAGTTTGTAATTTATGGCTGAGATAGAAGAGTGGGTCAAGGGGTTGGTTGGGCCAAGAAGGTTGCTCTATTGAATAGATTCTTCTTTGAGAATATTATAGCGGACTCGATTGTCTATTTGGGTCAGGGTCTTTCGCTTTCATTCTGACCGGATAGTGTCTTCGTAAATCAGGGAATATGTTCTGAAACACTGGTTTAAATACAATGAAGAGAATTCTATCTATTTGAAGCCGCGGCAAAATAGTATTAATTTAACGTTTAAATTCAAAACCTTTTTTCACTAAAAAGTATAAAAAAATCAAAATATATTAATGCAATAATGCACATCAGTTCTCTTTGTAGCGTGTGACACATAAAAGCCTCCTCTAGCACTTTCCACTTATCTTTATTTTGCATTTTTTGTCATAGTGGGCCAGTGGTTTTCCTTAGCTCATCAGCGTCCTACCTAATTTGTCTACCTCTCTTCCTGTTGATATTGTATCGGGGAATCCACTCTGTAATGTAATGTATATACCACCAGACGATTTCAGACACAAATCTACATGGTCTTCACATGATCTGACCAAGATTATGTCTGGACTTTAAAAGAGACTGTGACCTCCGAGTTTGTTTCGGCCTTTCTTCTCAGAGTAGTCAGATAGGAAACGCCGACCTCATCTAGTTTAAAAATATGATTGACGTGTAAAACTGTTTGTACAAACTTACTTACAGAAATAAAATCATTTATTTATCATTCATACAAAATGTATAAATGCAATATTTTCTCGTCCCTAACAGGACACTGAATCAAGTTGACTGGAACCCGGAATCATGACCCTGATGTGTGTTAGACCCTAAATGACAGATTTAACCCTTTAGCTGCCATCGCCGTAATATTACGTGTTGTAAGAATAATACCTCAGACGCCACGTCGGAATATTGCGTAAAAGTCCTGTCATTTAAAAAATGTTCAATAGATGTTGAATTTGCTTACTAAATCTTAGTATATTTCGTGTTATTACTTTATTTTTAACAGTAGTAGATACATATTTTAGCTAATTAAATGAAATAATTAATAGTTCTCAATTCGTGATACGTCTTATTATCAACCTACTTCGCCGAACCCGTGATTTCACGCAGACTAGTGTTGTACCACATATGAAACTCCTGATGCTAAATTAATAAAAAAACATCCTGTTTTTTATCAAACTATCAACTAAACATTCATTCAAATTTCATAGGTTATTAACGATTTAATTATTTATTCAAAACCCAACAAGCTTAAGTGATATAATATGTAGAAATCAACAAAGAAATATAAATTATCGACTTATGCCAGTACGTCACTAGTGCAGACGATCCGCGACCGCTGTCGCCGTAATTTTACGTGTGGCTCAAGGTCAACTAAAGTCATATTTTGAATAAATGTCAGTTGCGCTAGCGCCATCGCCGTGATAACACGTGCTCTCTTTATTATTATCTCTAAGCTAGTGTCGAGAAGTTGTCGATAATGTTATACTATGACGAAGAACTATTAAATATATTGCAGCAATCAATTAATGATATTAGTAGTAGTGGCAGTTCCACGGATAGTGATAATGAATCGGTAAAACACTCTTTTGTTTTTCTAGTCTGTTTATTTATCCTACAGTCAAAAAGACAGCTAGATAATAATCTAGCTAATAAATAATAATAATATGTGTATTTACCTATTTATTTGGTTTTAAAGAAAAAATATAGTTGATTTAGTTATTTTATTTGTTGTTAATATTATTTGTGAATATTTTTTTTTTATGAAGAATTAACAATCAAGACCTACCTAACGTATGTTTGAAGACTGATTAACGTATTTTTGAAAAAAAGAAAAGAAATAAACCTTTGATTAAAAATGAGTAAGTTTTATTTATTTCATTAGTTTGCTTATCGATAACTATATTTTACAACATTATGCAAAATTGTACTTAAAGGTTGCTGGCGCTAGATGCACTTCACGCGAATTATGACATGGCGGTTAAAGGGTTAAAGGTTTCAATAACACAAAAAAAACTATAAGGTATCCATTTAATGAAAATACATTAAAACAAAACAAAATATACAACCAACATCCAAATACAGGTATAATGATCTGTAATATACAAATATAACATAACTCCACATATTTACATTTTAACTTACATTACAAAATATTCAATTAATTGTGATTATAACAATGTTCGTTCGTTACTTACGTACGTACTTATCGAATGTACTATGGATATCATGAAATTAATCAATTATTTCTGAAAACGAAAAGACTGCTTAAACTTTGGTTTCCTATTATAGCGGTTCCGTCATTTTTTAACGGCTGTCATAAAAATCTGTCTTACACACCAGTATTTGACATTAGATCAAAATCCCTGCTGCCCAAAGATTTAAATCCCTAGATTTGCTCTCACCGTACTTAGTCACGCGAAAGTGACCATACTGAGAAGAGTGAGCACACGCGTTATTTTTCGCGTTATTTCAGGCAGTGGATTGGAGCGAAATAAAAGGTTGTAATAATTTTTATTACTTGTTTTATTTTAAATACTCAAGATGGAGATGACCCCTTTTACCAGGTTTGGCGAGAACTATGTTGCCATACATTGGTGCCGATTCTCTTGTCACAAATTCTCTAAACTAGACTAAAAATCACTAAAATTTTGTTTAGTCCTGTCAAAAGACGATTTCTCATTCTGAAATAGACTAAAGTGACACAACTTAACTATATTTTAGTTTGACAGCACCAAGATGGTACTGAATAATTAGTTTAGTGAAAATGGCAATTTTGCTATTCTGAATTTGACGTTTTTAACCAAAAATTTTGGTTGCCTTAACTAAATCTGGCTATTTTTAATCGCGATTAAAAAGGTGTGGAATAAAATTAGTTGTCATGAACTAAGATTTACCACAACACCTCGACTTCAGGGGCAAAAACAGTACTGTATTTTTTTTTAATTTTGCTTATATCTCGAAAACGGTGTGTCCTATCGCAAAAATAATGAAAATTTCGACCCCCTTTATGAAACCCTTAAACCCATATAACTCTACACGAAGGTATTTTTTTTTTAAATATTTTCCGTGCAAAAAGTGAAAAATTCCATATAAAACACGCCGAGGCTGCCACCCAAGAGCGCCTCCGGCTCTAAAAAAAATCACGTGGTAGGGTAAACAAGTAGGTACCATGTGGAGTCGCGATTGTCAAATTAAATTTTAGTTGCGTCAAAATGATTTTTAAATTTAGAGATATTTTATTGCAGAATAGCTCTAAGATTCTCATAGCCAAAAGTAAGGAATTTTAGTGATAGTTTAGTTAGTTTAGTTCGGTGTACAAGAGAATCGGCACCAATATACTTAAAAAGGTTACCATAGGTACTATATTATTAAAAATATAAATGTTACCATTATACTATTCAATAGTTATTAAATAGCGTTTTCATGACAATCAAGTCAACTCACTGCATCATTGTGTGTCACAGGTATCAAAACCATAAAGAAACAAGACTATCTTTTGACGCGGTAGGGCGAATCTAACGATTTAAATCTTTATCGCTATCATTTTTAACCCTCGACGCAAAAAGAGGGGTGTTATAAGTTTGACCGCTATGTGTGTGTCTGTCTGTGGCACCGTAGCTCTTAAACGGGTGAACCGATTTGGATGCGGTTTTTTTTTATTTGAAAGCAGGTTTTCTAGCGGTGGTTCTTAGAAATATGTAATCATAATCGGTTCAGCCGTTTCAAGGTCATCAGCTCTTTTTTGTCGTTTTTTTTTTAACTTTACTTATTATCATGACAGTCGTTTACTACGGCCGTTAAGTCCGGGCACCGCTCATACAAGAAACCGTATCTTTACTATCTGTACAAAACAATTTTACGAATAATGACACGACGATGACAAATAAAAATACATAACATCACGCCTGTATTCCCCAAAGGGTCAGGCAGAGGTTTACCTATAGTACAGTTTCACCAGTTATGTTTAAGTCTCATGTAATAGGAAGCGAGCCTATTGCCATCAACCGGGCACATATCCAGACTCCGGGCTGCTACTGAGAAATTCCTGATGGAAAAACCCAATAACAGTTTGCCCGAGCTGGGAATCGAACCCAGGACCTCATGCTCAGTAGAAGCGCTAGCGAACACTAGACCAACGAGGCAGTCATAAAAAATTACAAACGCACAAGATTTTTACTCTTAAATGCATTAGGTGTTACTTTGAAATACATTTTAGTTTAAATATGCCTGAATTTGTCTTTGGCATATTCTTATTTGTGGATTCGTGAAAAACCGTTAAAGATATAATAAGATTTTCTAATATTTTCGAAAGGTTTTTCATCAATATTTAACCGGTTGAATGCCGTAATTACAGAAACAATTAAAAAGCCATTGTCTCGCGTGGATCCACGACAAGCCCAAGTGGATACGAAAGACTCTAAAATTAAAAACGTTATCGTTTTTTTCTATAAAGTATTTAAGCATTTTACAATTTATATTTCGCCAAAATTCAAATTAGTTTATCTATATCAATTTATTACAATCATTGTATAAAAAATATAAGAAATTGTCGACTAAAAAGTGTTTTCAGTTTATCTCAAAATGGCAACCATTTACTTAGACTAGATGGAAATTAATGCAAAGAATACTCTCACCATTGATGTATCATTCATTTATACTAATATTACAAAGAGGTAAATAAAAATTATTTGTATGTAGGCGTTATCTCTGGAACTGCCGATCGGATTTGTTATATTTTTTTTTGCATTTGATAGCCCAGTTCTTGAGGAAGGCTATAGAGTATTTAACATCCCGCTATGACCCTTAGGAGCCGAGCAAAAAGAAAGAAAAACAGAAAGATCGCTAAGCGAAAACGAAGTGATAGCGCGGGCAGGTGATGCGATGCGACGGGGGAGTCGCGGGGACAAGAAATTTCATGCCGACGAAGTTGCAGAAAGAAGCTAGCGGTTATTAAAAAAAAACTTATTTTTACAAACTGCCACCAGGTAATATGAAATACTGAGAAAAAATAAGGACAACTGGCGTGCTGACGCTGTGATAGAAAATGCTTTATGGTACACCAATATTAAACAAAGCTCATTTACATAACCCACGACCTAGAAAAGAAAGAAGGACCGGAAGATATAAATATCTGTAATTTTTATGGTGTACATAATAAAGAGTATTCTATTGTATTATTGTAGTAAACCATCAATAAAATATTGTTCTTACAGTACTTTTTGTGAATGTTTTCATACCCACGTAAACGAACTTTTCCTTCATTTCGCTCAGCACGCCATTCGTAATCATAATCACTAAACCATTTGCGTAGAGAGTATTGCTTACAACATTTAATATGGCCGTACATTACAACTATGCACCCTTATTCCGTAATTAACTCACAATCACCTTGATTTTTAAGAAAAATCTAAACTTATTGCTTCATTATGTTTGACAAATTCAGCAAAAGTGAAATAATATCGGCTTTATTACAAAACGAGGACCTTTGAGCCAGTTCTTGGAAGCAGAACTTTATTCCGAAGAAGACACAGTTCTTAATACAAAAACTGCCATTAAAATCGCGTCTGAGTTGCTAGTTTTGTTTAAGAACTTTACATTAGTAGGAAATTCGTATTATTACGTTATTTACTTTGTCCATTCGCTCTATGTTAAGTACTGGTATTCAGCTGCACCAGGTTATACAGATTGATTGACGTTGTCCAACGAAAATAACATAATGACTACACATCTACAGTACAACTATTTTCTTAATGTCCCTCGGGAATCATCGCATTTCCGAATTCAGAACTAAGTACTTTATGTTGTTAGGGCTGCCCCGCTTTTGTAGTGCCTCCGGTATGTTTGCGGAGCCCAGGGTAGACAGACTTTCAAGTCATCGTGCGCAAGCGGCTCGCGTCGTTATTAAATAGAGTCCGGAGTAGCACTAACAGCATCCTTAAGGTTTTTGCGGATAAACAGGACTCAAATATCCTGAAAACATTTATTTGTGCTCAAATTTTGTAACCCTACGTGTAGTTATTATGGACATTATTATTTATTGTTGTTTTCCCCACAATAAAGTACTTAGTTCTGAATTCAAATTATTATACACGATAAATATAATAATTGATGGACATGGAAATTAGTATTTGTTTGTGTTCGGAAATGCGATGATTCCCGAGGGACATTAAGAAAATAGTTGTACTGTACAAGGATCTTTTGGCGCTCGAATGACGTTAACAGCGTGGCGCTGTCGGTAAACATTAGTGCAATTGTTTTGTGGAATGTATTGAAAAACAAGATGGCGACGTTAGTTCCGATTTCGGCCACGCGCCAATAGATTCTTGTAGCGCTATATTGTTAAATTGCGTTGTGATTTGTGAGTGTGTTATGTAATTAGGCAACTGTACTCTTGTCTTGCGTCGTTTGGTCTTCTTCCTTAGGTAGGTAGTACATCGAGTCTATGAAGTACTTCGTGATGTCCGATACCAGGCTCCTGTCCGATATTTCTTGAGCTACGCCGTATATCGCCATCTGGGAACAAAGGTATTTATATGTAGAGAGTAGTCGTTAAAAAATATTATTAGAATAATGCAAGTGCTATAAACAAAATAGGAGTTTGAAACAAACGACTACTAACACTACAATTTTTAATAACTAAACATTATAATGTTTATGGCTACTTTCTAAGTATGTCAATCAGCAGTTTCATTGAATATTTTCACACATTTTTGATATGTGTTACATGGAACATCCTACTTCGTCATTCATAGCATAGCATAGTATAGCATGTGCTTAGGCTAAAGATATGTTCCCGTATTGTTGTAGTGGGCTGCAATATTGTTAATGTTTTGTATTATCTTTTCTCTGTTCCAACGCATATTGTAGCTGTTCATTGTCCGTGAATAAAATAAAATATTGATTTGCGTATTTCAAATAAACCAATTACAGGCACTTTTGAATTGTAAAGGGGTCGGTCAGTCAGAAAGATGAAGCTAGTTGCCCATCCGAAAGCGTAGTAGGTACCTATGGAGAAGAACGGCCAAGAAACTCCATGGACACTCTTAAAAAACAAAATATGGTTATAAAATATTGGTTACATCATTAATGTTGAAATTATGCATGTGAGAACGATGCAGAACGTTAAAAGCGTCCGTAATAAAAATACAAAAACAATTCAAATATTAAATTAAATTAAAATAAGCCGTGGCAGCTAAGAGATGACCAGTCCCTAGTGACGGCGCCCGTTCACGAACATGACATTCACCGGGACCATTCGGCTGCAATGTAACAGTAGTAAGTGGGAGCACCCGGGAATCAAATTGTAACATGAATGCGAATGTTATCGAATCTTGGATTGTTTTTGTTACACTACAAGCGAATGCTCCGGTAAGGGAGTGCCTTTAAGTAATGATAAAGTCGTTTGACCAGTTCTCAACTTCGAATCCTCAATTCAGAAACCTGGTATATGTAATACCTTGCCCTCTACAGGCGCGTTGCAGTCCTTAAAGCAAGCCTTGGCAGCGTCGCGCACGTCGCTCAGGAACCGCTCGGCCACGCCCGCCTGCGTGTGCGCATGTGTCACGCAAATGTGGATTCTAAAGACAGACAGCATATGATCAGCTAATTAATTAACAAAATTTACCAACCTTTTACTGTCCCACTGCAAGGCAAACGCCCCTTCTCACACAGAGAAGGCACGAGCATTGATCACCACGCTTGTTCAAGATGGGTTGACGATTACAGACTTATATCATCCCGCTTTATTAATTAATGTCGACATTTTTGAATTACCTCCCCTGGACCATGCACCGCGGTTACGGTATATCTATAGCAAAGGTGATTTTGAGTCTATAAATAACGACATTTATGCCATTGATTGGGAGTTTCAGTTCTCGTCTCGATCTCTGGACGATTCAGTGTCGTACTTTATGGACACTATAAAAGAACTTCAAAATAGGCATATACCGCAAAAGCTTATACGTAATAAAACATACCCAATTTGGTACAGTACTTCGCTCATCAGAACTATTAAGGAAAAGTATAAATATCTGAAAAAATTTAAGTCTTATGGCAATAAATCCGATGATTTAACTTTTAAATGCCTGCGCGAAAGAGTTAAGACTATGGAAGCTACATGTTATAACTGTTACCTCAATCAAACGGAAAAATCAATAAAAAATAACCCTAAGTACTTTTGGACCTTTGTTAAAAATCGTTATAACTCTAATGCTATTCCTAATACAGTAAATTACAACAATGAATTATTGCTCACTGGTGATTCTGTTTGTGAGGCTTTTTCTTCTTATTTTCAGTCTACCTTCGTTAACTCCACCTCAACTAATAATCCTAATTCAGCCTTTATTTCCTCCTCTGTCACCACTACACCCCCGTCTGATATTTGTCACATAGAAGTTAAGATCGACGTTGTGACCGATTTACTTCGCAACTTGGATTCATCGAAAGGTGCAGGTCCTGACAATATATCATCAAAATTTCTCATTGAATGTGCGCCTTCCATTGCCTTACCTATCTCAATTTTGTTCTCCAAGTCTCTATCTCAGGGTGTTGTCCCCAGAGTTTGGAAATCTGCGTTTATTACACCCGTACATAAAAAGGGGTCTAAAAGTGAAGTAACTAATTATAGGCCTATATCTAAACTGTGCATTATAGCTAAAATATTTGAGCGGATTATCTATAATCAGGTATATCCTGCCCTTGCTAACTCGTTCAGCTCTTTCCAGCATGGTTTTTTGAAAGGACGGTCTACCACTTCAAATCTTATTCTATTTAACGATTTTATTACTAGTGCTATGGATGACGGCAGGCAGGTCGATGTGGTTTACACTGATTATAGTAAAGCATTTGACCGGATTGACCACGACACCCTGATAAAGAAGCTAAAGTATATAGGCATTCGTGGAGACCTCCTGAGGTGGTTCGCGTCGTATATCGATAACAGGTCGCAAGCAGTAGTACTCAATAACTACATGTCTGGATGGGTATCTGTACCCAGCGGAGTGCCTCAGGGTTCATTGCTCGGTCCCTTCTTATTTGTGGTCTATGTAAACGACATCGATCAGTGTCTGCATTCATCCAAATTACTATGTTTCGCCGATGATATGAAAATTTTTGCCAGGATCTCATCTCTCGAAGATGGGTTATTACTTCAGGCTGACTTATGTCGACTTGAAGAGTATTGTCGGGCTAACAAACTGGATCTTAATCCATTTAAGTGCTCTGTTATCACTTACACTAGGAAACGGGCAGTCCTAGCTACCACTTATACTCTATCAGGCCAAACTTTGCCGAGGTATGATGCTATTCTTGATTTGGGCATCCACCAAGACAGTAAGTTAGTTTTTGACACACACATTGACGCCATTGTCAAAAAAGCCTCTAAACTGCTCGGGTTTATAATGCGTCTCTCTAAATGCTTCTTAGATGCTAAAACACTAAAAATATTGTACTGCACTTTTGTCAGAAGTCAGCTGGAGTATGCATCTCAGATTTGGAACCCACGTTATCATCAGTACATCGACCGCATCGAAAATATCCAAAGACGCTTTATTAAATATCTTTGTTACCATCAAAAGATTCCGTACCATTCAATCGATTATCTCCGACTCTGTAAGAAGTACCATTTGTTGCCACTTGAGGATAGACGTAGGATTGCTGACTGTCTGTTTCTGTTGAAGATATTTAACAATAATATTGACAGTCCAGAGCTATTATCAAAATTTTATTTTAATGTGCCAAGCAAATCATTTCGTTTTAATCCGCCCTTATTTGTACCTTATACCTCTACGAATTACAGGCAGAATAGTTATATTGTGCGTGCAAGCAAACAATTCAATGAAATATGTAAGCAACATGACTTGGATCCCTTTGCGACTAGTGTGACGTCAGCTAGAAGGTGTTTAACCCTTAATTTTTTCAAATAGTTTCGATTTGCCTTCTTAATTTAATTTAATTTGTTCTCCTTATAAACCAAATAGTTATACACTAATATGTAACCTGCTAAACAACACAATGTATTACGTATTGCTGTTGTATGCTCACATATTTTCCAGTCTAATTCTACACGCGAAGACTTGTAATTGGCTTCCTGCTGTATATGGTTCCCTTTTTATTAAGTTTTTAAGCTGTAAGTCTTCCATGTTTAAATAAATAAATAAATAAATAAATAAATATTAACTATTGGTCCAAGTTTCCTCACGATGTTTTTCCTTCAAGGATGTCAATAATGTCCAAGATAAACACAGAAAGCACATTATATCAAAAATGTCACATTGGTACTTTGGTACATTGGTGGATTTGGAACCACAACCTCGTGCATGAGAGGCGAGGCATTGAACACTGGGCCATCATGACATCATACAACAAAGTTAATTAACTTAAAATTAAAGACGAATAGACGATGAGTCGAGACAAACATCTTGATAAACAATTATAGGGAAAATACACGCGAGATAGTATAGATAGAGCTAGTTTAAGATTAACGAAGCAAAAAGAGTTTAAATAAATGAATTAACTGCACAAAAAGAGGTACAAGCTGGTATTTTTTAATTCGATTGATTTGAGTCCCGGCTTTTCCAGCAGTTTTAATTTTTTTGTCTAAATAGCATAGTCCTTTCACAGTTGATTTACCTCTGACAGTAGCAACCCAATAGCAACCTTATTGTAACGAAATAAAGCTCATTGTGAATTTGACAGACTTGTCAGTGGCAGCAACCCAATAGCAACTTTATCGCAACGACAAATGAGATCATTGTGATTTTGACAGACTTGTCAGTGGCAGCAACCCATCAGCAACCTTACTGCAACCACAATAAAGATCATTGTGATTTTGACAGACTTGTCAGTGGCAGCAACCCATTAGCAACCTTACCCCAACCACAATAAAGATCATTGTGATTTTGACAGACTTGTCAGTGGCAGCAACCCATCAGCAACCTTACTGCAACCACAATAAAGATCATTGTGATTTTGACAGACTTGTCAGTGGCAGCAATCCAATAGCAACCTTATTGTAACGACAGTAAAGCTCACAGTGAATTTGAAATTGATACAAAATCAGAAGAAAAAAACTGCGAAAGGACTTTACAGATCGTACTATTATTACTTGTACTTACCCGGACGGGAACTGCAGAGCGTTTAGGCTCCACCCCTTCTTGTGCAGTAACTCCGCCATCTTGAATATGTCAAAGTGTGTGGAACCAAACGCGACCACTGACGTCGCCGGCTTGCCGAACACGAACAGACCCGGGATCTTGCGCACCCTGGAAATATACAAATAATATGTTGAATTTAGTTTTACTAAGAGTGTGTTCAAAGTTAAAGTAGGCTTAGGTCCGCTCATGGTCTAAAAAAACAAGGTCGGGCATTCCGGGAGTGACACATGCTTACGTCACTATCCAGTTGCTATTTTATTGCAACAAAACACGAACATACACATATACGAACGTTATTGTTAGTTAAAACCTCATTGTTTTATCGGGATCGCACAGGTAATAAAGGCGGTTGGGGAGTTATTATTACACACTACTGGTAACACAGCGGTGATGACGTAGGCTTGTGTCTCCCACGTGACCACTGTGTCTCGGAATGCTATACCTGGCGAAGTATATTATTATACCATGGGTCCGCTTACACCATAAATTACTAAATACGTTTGAAGCTAAACGAATTTAAAACATCGTTCTGTTTCTGTCAATCGTTAGAAGATGACAGAGACAGAATTATGTTTTAAATATGTTTAGTGCTAAATAAATTTAGTGATTTGTGGTGCATACATACATACAGAAACTCACGCCTTTTTCCCATGGAGGTAGGCAGAAACCATCCTTTTGCTTCGTTTAAGTGACCATTAATGTTACGCAGGCGCAGCCAAGTCCCTGCGATTTGTAGACGAGGTTTTATCGAAATTACGTCGCTTTGACGAGCGGTAAGGGCCCATTCACACATACCACAACCACACCACAACATGTGGTTGGGCGCTAATTTGTATGAAAATTCTCACGTAACCACAGCTTGACCACATTTTGTCGCTGCGATGTGGTGTGGTTGTGGTTCGTGGGAATGGAGCCCTAAGCGTCTCGTCCATGCAACGACGAACACCTACGATGAACTAACACCAGATGCGAACGCATAAATCAATAACCTTGGGGGTCCCTAAAGAAAAATAACAATTTCGTAGATTCCAGCATTTTCTCGATGTTTGTATATTAAACCGTTTCGCATATTATTTTCTTTCCTAATAACTGCTATTTGAATAATAGTGAGGAAATTTTATAATTACCTCACTTCAAAACCAATTATTTAGTGATAGCTAAGAAAAGGATTGTTGTATTGCTCACTTATGGCCCGTTGTTTGGTACATAGTTAAAAATGACCAACAGGCAATTTAACAATTAGTCACTTGACAATAGTTAAAGTTTAACTGTTCTGTCTGCGCATGGTTAACTTTCATAGCAAATTGTCATTTTTTTAACTACTGTTTCAACATACTAATAGTTAAAATGCGTTAGTTAAACTATCAATTTGTTAAAAATGACAGAAGTATGTTGTTTGACAAATGGTTAAGCTAACTATAGTTGAAAAATTGACAATTTGCTATGAAAGTTAACTATGCGCAGACAGAGTAGTTAAACTTTGACAGCTGTTGATTATTGTCAAGTGACTAATTGTTAAATTGACTATTGGTCATGTTTAACTATGTATCAAACAACGGGCGCTAAGCCAAATCTTTATTAATCATAAACGCCCCTTGAAGCAGCAGTGGTGGCCAAGTGGCAACAGCCGCGACTTACGAGTTGTAAGTCATAGGTTCGAACCCAGACAGGTGCTTTACATTGCGTAAATTATTTCATCACCACTGCTCTCAAAGAGGTGAAGGAAAACATCGTGAGGAAAACGGCACGTCCTAGAACTAGAAATTCGAGGACATGTGACATATGCCAACCCGCACTGGGCCCGCGTGGTATTTTACGGCCCACTCCCTCTCACAGAGAGGAGGCCTGTGTACCAGCAGTGGGTAACTTTATACGCTGCTTACGCTATGTGAAACGGGTATAGATAGGTAGAGGACACTTAAACAACAAAAATTGTACGAGGATATGGTGCCCTAAATTGAAGCGTTACAGATATATTACGAGGTATTTAAAGATATATTATATGAAAAAAAAAAAAACTGTCGCCTTCTTCCCATAGGGGTAGACAGGAATTACAGAAATCCACCTGCTACGATCCTTACATACTTCTTTTGCTTCGTTTACGTTCATACACGCACGCCGGTTGTGAGTACTACGCACCTGACCATTCTGAAGAACATCACCAATAAGGTCACTATGTCTTCCTAGGGCGTCACCTCCCGGCGGTTCCACTCACATCTGCCTTGTAAATACCTTTTGTTAGTCGGCTTTCATTCATCCTCTCAACATGACCTAACCAGATGGCTCTGACTCTTTAGAGTTTTTGACACTACATCTTCTTATAAACCGCACCGTTACCTTACCACATCATTCCTCAGCCACACCACACATGCTTCACAAGGAACGCATAAAAATAAATATTTAGGTTTACGTCTGATCTTCAAAAATCCGGTTTAGACTAGCCTTCATTTTGACAGTTCAACAACATTCATTACGCTATGTACGTTGTTGAGCAGACAAATTTTTCGAACATATGAAGCAATGGATTAGCAATAGGCTTCAAAATGATACAGATTGTGATAGATAATGTGTTACACAATTAGGGTGATGGTTGGACACATATTTCGTAATGGGACCGATAGTAGGTATACTAACTCGTTCTCAATATATCTGGCGGTTGTGATAACTTCGTCGGTCATCTGCACGTATCGCTTCTTGCCGACAAACATCATGGTCGCCCAGCAAGCCGCTATGAGCCCGCCCGCGCGGCTGCCTGCGAATAAATTAGAAACAAGATTATTAAAAAGTGTACCGCAGCAAACTTGAAGATGGCTTGATCATTTTAACGACGTAATTTACGCTCGAGAAGATTATAGTGGAATGAATTGCATAGGCACAGTTAGAATTCTCTGTCTCTGCCAGCATAGTCCTCACTACTGCCGGTAGAGACAGGTCTCGTATTCGTTTCCAGACAGAGAATTGGAAGGAAGTAGCCTCCTTCTGTGAGACCGTGATGGTCAAGAGGGAGGCCGCCAAGCGGGATCGGGAGAAGGCTGATCCCGCTCGGAGAAGGAGGCGTCGGGGAGGCAACCGCCTTGGCGTCTAATACGCCGAAATCCACCTACCTAACAAGGTAGGTGGTCCTTTGGGGTCGCAGGCGCACAGAGTGGGGACTCTGTCCGCCTACCGAGTGACCCTTGGGAAGACGGTGGCACAGTGGTCACGTGCTGCCGTACACAGCGAGGCTCAGGGGAGGCCCCTTTACAGTCTCCCCAGGGATGTGACTTACAGGCGTTGCACAGGGCGGGTTCCGGAATTGGTATTTTAAGAGGAACTGGGACCCCCCCCCCCCCCCTAGGGGCTGATGGGGATCACCGGGGTGGTTTTAGTGAGGTAAAAATCCCACACTCCCCGACCTCCGTCCCCAGAGGTCGGGTGCCAGTTATAATGTACTTTATCTATAGGACATATATTAAAACGGATACTTTAACAGGAACTTGTCTGGACTTGTGAATAAGGTCAATAGAGTGTGACTTGGGCCTCGACCTTAATTGACATTATTTTTCTTAAATGTTTACTTCCTCATTCAAAAATAGTTCATGTTCTTACTGAATTTCGAGATTATTAGTTTACACAATGCACGGTTATAACCAAGAGTATCCGATACACGACACTGTGACATTGACTTAATGAAACACTGGCGCTACACTCAAGTTTCTAACTGTGACTCACATAACAAGAATGCATGGAAACGAAACTCCATGCAACTTACGGCTTTCCTAAGACAAATATGGCCTTCGGGAATCATCGTCTATCTTCGGAAATACGAACGTGGCATGATGAGATCTAATATAGAGCTGATACGAAGTACTTGCCTATTTTGTATTACCGTGTTTACAAAATTATAGATTAACAGCTCTATGCAATTCCAAAAAACAACAAAACTTTTGAGCGACAAATGACGATCTGAGACCAGAGTAGGTCACCCGACACAGAGAAAACTTCATACAAACGCGCAATGATAGGTGCACCACTAAAAAGCGCGGGGCAGTACAACACTTAGAAGTGTGTCCTCTGTGTGGGGTTACTCTGTGGCGCAACGTTCGTGCTATTTCGGAAACACGAAGGTTACCGAAGCGCATACTTTTCTTCGGATACCCGTAAATTTCAAGTTTTGGGGTCCACTGTGCCTTATTGTGTTGATTTCTTATTTGCTGCCTATCAAATCCTTCACATATTTCTGACTGAAAATCAGAATTTAAAGGTCCTTATAACCTTCATCGCTCAGCCAAAAGTGAGCACTGCTGGATATAAGCCTCACCGAAGCATCGGCATCAAGCAAGGTCCATAAGCGACTATTAGGGCGGTACCCCGACCAAAACCTTGTCATAGTGCGTTATTCAGAGCCTATTAACTCATTCACTATGGGTAATAAACTAAATCTAAAAGCACATTATTAATGTTCGATATCCTATCATCACATTGCATGTTCTTATTTGTTTTTATGTGTTATAAATACATCTAAAATCTCCTTGTAAAAAAGTGACTAAAATTATTGATTGCATGCATCTTTTGCTAAAGGTGACGTTCTATTAATTTGGGGATTACACTAATGGACAGATAATTTAAAAATCTAAATAATACACGTTTTATGGTATTTTAAAACTTCACTTGTCTTTTTTTATTCAAATAATTTCATTATTTTTGTGAATTTTATGATAAATGAGCGTGCGGAGGGAGCGAGACAGAGCGAGACTCAGCGACGGGACAGAGAAGGACCGAACGCTCAAGGTCGTTTGGTCAGGGAAGCGCCTTAAATACATACCGTTGACAGTGGGCGACCCGTACACACCGCCGGGCCATTCCGTCGTCACCGTGTACTGATGATGTCTGTACTCTTGCTTCCTGTACAGGATTACTGACGTGCCTTTAGGTGCGAAGCCGTACTGAAAGAGGAAGGAAGGTTATAGGAAATATTGTTCGCAGTACATCGGGGTTATTGCGTAACACGCTAACAGATGACTTTCATTTTGACATTTCAACAACATTCATTGCGTTATTTACGTTGTTGAGCAGACAAGTTTTTCGAACATACGAAACAATGGATAAGCAATAGGCATCAAAATGATTATTTTGATAGTGTGTTACGCAAATAGGGTGATGACAGACACAGGCTAAGGGTCAGTACAGACAGGGGAGCAAAATGCTCGAGCAGTTTTACGTTGTTAAATTGATAATGAACTAAATTACAACAAAGAAAAATTCGTACAAGAGATGATGTATTCGAGCATGACCCTGCGTATCTATTATCAATCAAACTTGAAACCAAAGAACATCTTCACCATCCTGCCCCAGTCATATACTACTTCGAGTCGGCTCAACACGTCATTTTCTTTCATTCCAGTGACAGCATTGAACATCCTCAAACATTTTGCTGTTCTGTCTTCGCTGACCCTTAAACTATGGTTTTGGTATTCTGAAATACGATACACACCAATCGAAGTGTGACTATCAGAATCAGCGATTAAACTGCTTATATACCTACGCATACACAAATATATTTTGATTTATCTAATATAAGTATACTACTAGTGACTGCCTCGTTGGTCTAGTGGTCGCAAGCGCTACTGCTGAGCTTCAGGTCCTGGGTTCGATTCCCGGGTCGGGCAAAGTTTTATCGGGTTTTTCCATGTGGAATTTCTCAGTAGCAGCCCGGAGTCTGGATTTGTGCCCGGTTGATGGCAATAGGCTCGCCCCCTATTACATGGGACTTAAACATAACTGGCGAAATATTGGTGTGCTATAGGTACACCTCTGCCTAACCCTTCTGGGAATACAGACGTGATGTTATGTTATAAGTATACTATTGACATTACAATATATCGGGTGTAAAAAGACACTTAACGAAGCCGAGAGTCACTTGTACTCCTCGTCATTGTATTTTTTTTTTGTACTGGACCATACCTGGGTACCTTCTAGTTACGGAGATATTGAAGGTAAAATTTTCAACTTTTACTGACGCTTTTTTTTACGAAATTAAGTTTTAAATATTATAACACAACTTTAAAGACCCCCACGACCCCTGTACCGTTGCATGCACCCATAAGCATAATGTTTTGCGTGACTTACATTGCGCAGTACCACAAACAGCAAATTTTCACACCAAAAATAGTACTTAGTTTGATGTACAGAATGCGTAGCTGACAGCTATGTGATGGGTCTTTTTACACCCCGTATAAGGCCTCCAGTAATAGTCACAATACCCCCCCCCCCCCCCCTACTAGTTGATACTGTATTACAGCGGGGTATTATTACTAGACATAGGCTGCGTCACAGCATCTATAACGCCTCAGTAAAATCACACCTACTGTATCTGTTTCAAATTTGGGGCAGTGCGGTCAAGATGCCGCTAGTCTCCAAGTAGCACAAAACAAGATAGTAAAAATGATTCTTAGGCCGGCCATACACGGACCGCTCGTGCATTCAACGTCAACTGCTCGACAAGTCACAATTTCAAATCAGTAGCAACAATCAATCGGGAGGCGCCCGCGACGTGGAATGAGGAGCACGGGCGGAGGGGGTAGCGAAAACATGTAAACTTTTGAAGGATCACAATTATATAACAAAACAATTACACTCATTCAATGCACTCAAAACACAATTAGCTGCATATTAAATCACAAATAACACCATTCCTAAAAGCCGAATGCATTGGATGGGTGTATTATAATAATTGCTACCGTGACGTCTGTGTCGAACTTTATAAATATTTACATAATTTATTTTAAGCATTTTTCTCATGTAAGTGATTGTGTCTTTTGAGAATAAATATCTTTAAACGTTAAAAGGTTTACAAGAGCTAAAGCGCGGTCACTGTCGGATTGCATAGAAAAGAAAGAGACGCGCGATGACACAACACTCGTAATTTATTGCAAAATATGAAGTAATTATGGATTTACAAAAAATCTATTCATTGGACTAAAAAACTAAAACACTATTAGGTTAGTATGTTACTTGTAGAATAATCTGACAAAAAATCTGGATGTTTGCATGTATATTAGTATGGTTTTTAATCGTTAAAATATTTTTTTAGAGGTATCTTCGTGATTTTTTTCTATCATATCAAGTTAACTGTATTATGTTTTCAACACACTATCTAACTAGCATATATCCAGAAGTATATCATATATTTTTCTGATTTTGGTTACTGCAGTGGATCATATATTTTTAGGCATTATAAATTTGCGCTTAGGTCATGTAGTCGCCTTAACCTATTATTCCTCATTGATGTGACCTGTAAAGTAACAAACGAGAGATATACAATCAGCATTGTATGTATGCGACTCTTTATAACAACTTACTTTATGAGTATCAGCAGAGATACTCGCCACTCCGGGCAGGCGGAAGTCAAACACAGGCACATGATGGCCGGCATCAGTCATGAATGCCGCCACGAAACCTCCGAGACACGCGTCCACGTGAAGTGGGACGTCGTACTCTATAGCCACGTCGGACAAAGCAATGATATCGTCCATCGTGCCGTAGGGGTAGTTCGGGGCTGAGCCTACGATCTGTAAAGAATATTATGAATATTTTATCATTGACTGAGCGAGCGAAGGGTCTCCGTTTCAGCTTGGGCAAAAATGCTTTTGTATGTCCAGATGTCCGGCAGATGGCTGTTCTCCTCTACAGATGCCTTACTATGACGTGCTTATACCATCATGGTTCCATTGAGAAAAAGGGATAGCGCTATCGGTCATATATAGCTCCGTCTCTCTTTCACGCTGAAACAATGATGGCTTTAACACGTCATAGTACGGCCTCTGGTCGCATTACTCAACCGATTCTCGTGAAATTTTGTGAGCATTTTTGATAATTATATGGTTTTTTTTATCGATTCAGTTTTTCGAAATTTTTCAAAATAGCGGAAATGTGGGGGTTGAAAACTTAAAAAAAACATCAACTCAACTTATTAAATAATAAAACCGATTGATATGCCATCTTGCCAATTTAAAAGTAGAATACTTACCAAACAAGTCCTCCTGCCAATCGCCTTCCTTACTTTCTCAACATCCACAGTCATTGTATCCCTATTCACAGGTATTGTCTTAACAGACAGTCCTAGGTATTGAGCTGCCTTGTCAAATGCTGAGTGGACAGTCGACGGCACTATTATTTGAGGGTTCGATATGCCCTTACTGTAGGCAAGGTCTCTGAAGGCTTTGCAGGCCATTATTATTGATTCTGTGCCTCCTGTTGTTACCTGGAAAAGGAGTTTTTGTATTACTTACAATAGAAATGTATGGAAGCGAAACTACAGCTCGAAACGGGTCCATAAAGGCGCTCATCATGCGGCGCGGTGCGACATAGCAAGGACAAAGGATTTACTCTTAACACTAAAATGTCGTTGAAATCGTCATTAGGGCGCTTGAGCATACCACAGGAAGCTGCAGTAGGAATACCGCGGAAGACTTCGGCAGATGTTTATGCTTTGCCGTGCCATGCCGCGTCGTGCCGCCTAGTGATTCGCACAGTTTTTTTTTTTTTTTAATTGCAACTTAGTTTTGACCCTTAGAGGTCTTGGCTACTTAACCGGACTATCCTGTGGCTGCCTTAAGCTAACTCAAAGCGCTCCAGACAGGGGCGAATTTCTTACAATACTAGGTGACCGCACGCTAAGGGCACCCCCTGTGGGGTACGAACTTTGGCTTAGGGCTTCACTGAGGGGAGGGCAGCAAGGTGGGACAGGCTGAACCGAATGGCGCGTTTCGAGGCATTTATACGTGCAACAATCATTATTGCTTACAGGGATGTTACGCGCTCCACCCAAAAATTTACAGCCCTATTTTAAGTAGGACATGTTTCGGAGCTTATGATACGCACGGTTTTGCTTGTATACTAACGAAGTACCAATATTTTCTTTTTCAACGGTACATGTCCATTTCGCTCGTCCCGTTCCATTGCAAAACATTTTTAACATGTTAAGGCATAATGCCTCTTACTCATTCTATGCTTATCATAGAGAGAAAACATCTGACTGCATTGCAAAGTATAAATATGAATGTAACCAAAAAGTAAAAGAAATATATTTAGCTGTTTTTTTTTATGTGTTCACATCTATAATACCTATGGTAGCAGAGCGTGGTTTCTAACGTGATATAGAATCTTAATGACATTCATAAACGAACTACGTCACAACCAATTTACATTGTTAATTCTTTGAGTCAACAAGCCTTTAATGGAATAATTATCTCTGTAATCGTCTCGGATAATTATAATTTGTTGACAAGGCCATGAACGGTATTTGCTTAAGTACACCTTTTTAATACAGAACTCAGATTTAGGCAGGTACTTAAATATTTTATGGTGTAGCGGACTAATAATGAACGTTGTAGGCCTTTTTTTTCCTGAATAGAATAGAATAGAATAGCATTTATTTGCAAATATGGGTTATACATAAGTAGGTAGTAGTAGGTTTTCATCAGAGTTCTGCCATATTTCACCATTCGGCATGCAAACATTTTCATTACCTATATAAAATTGTTAAAATTTAAACTCTTGTTGGAACATTAAATTAGTTGTCATTCTCATTAAATAAAATTATTAAAATTCAAATATACATTAAAAAAAAAAAAAAAAAATTAAATTGTCAGTAACAGTAGGTATATACAAGAAATACAAATCGTGGTCCGAAGATAAATAAACAAACAAACATCAAAATTCCAGGTCATAGACAACACACCATAAATATTCCATACGCAAAATAATAATTAATTAATTAAAAGTTCGAGGTGGTCTGATAAAAATTGTCCGTTAAAAACTCAGTTACACTGTAATATGCTTTATGTATTAACAATTTACGAAGTGTACTTTTGAATTGCAACGTTTTCAAGTCTTTCCATGCACTTCGCAATTTATTATAAACAACTGGGGCTATGCAATAAATACTTTTGCGCATCATAGCGGTTTGACACGGTACATTATTTAATTTTGAATTGTCACGTCTGTTTCGTGGGTATACATCGGCCAAACGTTCAAAACGATTTGGATTGTTCTTCACAAACATAGCCACTTCAAGAATATAGATACACGGAAGGGTCAATATGTTGTACTGCTTGAAATATGGCTTGCAACTGTCGGTGGTTTTTAGCTTATACATTGACCGGAGACATCTTTTTTGAGCCTTAAATGCTGTCTCTTTGTCGGTGGAGTTCGCCCAGAAAATGACACCATAGCGTAAATAAGATTCAGCAATACCGTAGTACGCCGCAAGAAGTGTTTTTGTATCCACTATGGAGGATAGTCTATGTAAAGCAAATGCAGACGAACTCAATTTTTTACACAACCTGTCAATATGTGCTTTCCAGTTTAAACTGCAGTCTATTTGTAATCCTAAAAATTTGGTATCAGTTACTTCATCAATGTCGTTATTTTTGTAGTGTATGTTAAGGTTAGGTACACGAGGCATACGTTGTCTAAAGTGCATTATCATAGTCTTACTTAAATTTATATTCAAATTATTCTTATCTAGATATTTAATCAAATTGTCAAGAGAATCATTTATGTCCGTTTCATATGTATTTTTATTTTTACACGGGATCGTAATGGTACTATCATCAGCAAACATAGTTAAGGGATGTTCAATGGACGTGGGCATATCATTAACATATAATATAAATCCAAACGGGCCCACAACGCTTCACTGTGGAACACCGAATGTAATTTTGCGTTCTCGAGACCGCGATATCTCTTCATGTTTATTAATTACATTGATGCGACTAATTTCGGTTATCTGTGTTCTGTTTTCTAAATACGATTTCATTAGTTCGAGTAAATCATCAAATGACGTCTCCCGCTCTGGGCGGAGCGGAAGGGCGTGTCAGACTCTTACTGACTAAAACCCACCCGTGTTCCTTCAGTTGCCTGTGCGCCAGGGCCACGGTAACTCTTTCGATCAATCCGCGACCCCGGGAGGCATCGGCCCTATCGGACCCCGTCAATAACCCTAACTTGTGCTTGTGTACTTGTGCGTCAATAGGCCTAACTTGTGGACTGTAAATTTGTAGACCATTTTCTATTTTTATTAAGTACCTAGTACTTATGTACAGGCCTACACCGTCCTCCCATACGTATAATCACTGCAATTTGGTAACATTGTAAAAGTCAATTATTTTTAAAAGAGTAACTGTGGAGTTTCTTGTCGGCTCTTCTCCATAGGAAACGACCAATTGGCACTTAGCTTCTGACGTTTCATAAGTGCCGATGTAGGTTTATGAGGTTTTTTTTTTTTAATTTTGAATGCCCACAATTTTGACTTTATGAGGTCGGAAGGTTTGCGACGGTCACAAACGAAAAATAAATAGGTACGGTACACCTCGGTGCATTTAGGTATACTCTATCGTTTATAACTAATAAAATAAAATCGAATATTAAAGAAAGTCTAACGATAAAATGTAAAGTAAAATAACTTGACATTCGTTTCTACTTTCATTTAATTTAAGCCTTTCAAATGTGTTTTTATTTTAATTTAGAAAACTGTGGCTTTTTTATGCTGAAGGTCGGCTTGCCGTCAAACTTAATGCTAAATTATTTATACCGTTTTGTAACTTTTCATAAAAAAAAGTGTTGATTTACATATTTTTATATTGGACTTTATTATTATAGAAAAACAACCACGACAAATCAAATTATTATAAGTTGATAACAGTGGCGTAGCTACTCCTAAAGGGGCCATGTATCAAAAAATTCGGGGGGCCCCCAACAATTTTTTACGCGACTGCGGTGCAGCTCCAAAGATGGGTTTTTTTTATGTAAAAATTATTAGATAGCATACTGACGTGAAATGCTAAGCTGTCATTGTCATTTTACTAAGAGTAACGTTGATTTTCATTAGGCATTCACTCATTACGGGCCTCAGACACGTTGCGTCGGGGGCCCCGTGTAGTTTGGGGCCTCGTATCATTGATACGGCTGATACGGCGATAGCTACGCCACCGGTTGATAGAACATCTTAACAAGCATTCTAACTCGCGCAATTAGCATAAAATCTCAAGGTGTATGGTACACCAAATTCGTCACTATACGAAGCATTACTAACATACATACATAAACTCACGCCTTCTTCCCAAGGGAGTAGGCAGAAACAAAAGAATGCCACCTGCTACGAAGTATTATATCTTTTTCTATAGTAACCGATAACAATCCATTAAGAAATGGTTCAAACTCACCGTCCCACAACAATCTTCATCTCCATGGAACAGGTTGACAGCCATCCTTACAATTTCAGCCTCCATCTTGTTTATACCAGGGAATACATCTGCATGCAACGGGTTGGTATAAGCGGTGAGGCTGTATGCATCGCAGGCCACCTTGCTGATCTCCTGGTTTACGTGGTATACTGCTCCCGACACTGAGCCTCCTTGCCAGTCGTATGCCCCTGGGGAAATTAAATATAAATGGGTTGTTCCACTGGAAAAAATTCAGTAATGGTCTTATACTTATATCAAAACTTGCCAAATGTGGGTGTTAAATCTAGATCCCTATTTAAATAAACGAAAACATGAAAAAAGGTAATTTTACTCATCATTATGTCGCTGGCCATAATGATGAGTAAAATTAGCAATATAGCGGTAAACACCGGTTACGCCCTTTTTAATGTTATTTGATTTTTGGCTTCTCTGAGTATCAGTCCATCACTCTTATTTTTTCAGTTTTTTAAATAATATTTCTGTAGAATATATGACAATAATTTTAAACGCCTGTTTTGGATCACTGTACGCTGCACTATAAACAAAAATTAGCTTCTTTTATTTCTCCTGTAAAATTCGATTTTTGATATTACCGATTTATTGCCCGGGGCCAGCGATGTATGAACAAACAACAACAACTTTTAATATACGAGGGCGGGTCAATAAGTCCGTGACTTTTTGAATTTCTGACCTCTTTACTGAAACAGCAACACTGCTCCTGTCAACAGGCATCTGTCAGTTGACTCCTGTCAAAATTTAAACTTGCTGCGTCAGTTAGTTTGTGTTTGACAGCTATTTTTATCAGAATACTCACTAATTTGAGGAGAAAATGGAAAAAAGTGAATTTCGTGTGCTTATTAAGCATTATTTCTTGCGAAAAAAAACCATTACCGAGACCAAGGCTAAGCTTGATAAATACTATGGGGACTCTGCACCATCGATTTCAATGGTAAAAAAGTGGTTTACTGAATTTCGTTGTGGCCGTACAAGCACTGAAGATGCCGAACGTCCTGGACGCCCTGTTGAGGTCTCTACACCCGAAACAATCGAAAAAATTCACGATATGGTGTTGGCCGACCGAAGATTGAAAGTGCGAGAGATTGTGGAAGCCGTAGGGATCTCGCATGGCTCAGTGGTTTCAATTTTGAATGATCACTTGGGCATGAGAAAGCTTTCCGCAAGATGGGTGCCGCGTTTGCTCACAGTCGACCACAAACGCAATCGTGTAACAACTTCACAGGAAGGTTTGGCGTTGTTTAATCGCAATATGGAGGAGTTTTTGCGCCGTTTTGTAACCGTGGACGAAACATGGATCCATCACAACACACCAGAGACCAAACAACAGTCAAAACAGTGGGTTTCTAAGGGTGAATCGGCGCCGAAGAAGGCCAAGGTGGGTTTGTCAGCCAATAAAGTTATGGCGACTGTTTTTTGGGATGCACGCGGGATAATCCACATTGACTACCTTCAAAAGGGAAGAACAATCAATGGGGAATATTATGCCAACTTATTGGACCGATTCAATGACGATTTGAAAAAAAACCGACCTCATTTGGCCAAGAAAAAAGTTCTTTTCCACCAAGACAATGCAAGGGTGCACACATGTGCAGTTGCCATGGCAAAAATCCATGAATTGGGCTATGAATTGCTCCCTCATCCGCCCTATTCTCCAGATTTGGCTCCGAGCGACTACTTCTTGTTCCCAAACCTGAAGAAATGGCTTGGTGGAAAAAGATTTGACTCCAATGATGAAGTCATCTCGCAAACAAAGGCCTATTTTGAGGACCTCGACAAATCATTTTTTTTGGAAGGGATAAAAAAATTGGAGAAGCGTTGGACAAAGTGTATAGAGCTCAAGGGAGACTACGTTGAAAAATAAAATTATTTTTTAATCAAAAAATCTGTGTTTTATTCCAAAAGTCACGGACTTATTGACCCGCCCTCGTAGTACAGTATTTTTATCTCACGAAGCGACGTGTGTTCATACATAATGATGAGTAAAATTATCCTTTTTTCATGTTTTCGTTTATTTAAATTCACCATAAATACCTTTGAATAATACAAGAGTAATATTGTTGACTTTCCACAATCCGTGAAGTCAAAAGAACCCGAAGAAACCGATGGATGTTTTCGAATGAAATTTAATTTGATAAATGACCTGTTTGTTTTCTATTAATTACATTAAATTTTATTCGAAAACATCCATCGGTTTCTTACTAAACTTCAACTATATCCGACGACCCTGGTTAGTTATCACATTTGGTGACCGTACAGAGTTCAATTATTAAAAAAATGCTGGATCATCATGTGTAACAAGCATGTCATGTAATGAATTAAATTGTAATCTTAGAGTTATTGTGTACTTAGTCATTTCCTAAGCCAGTACTTATCTCGCTTGTTTGTTTCATTCATTCAACAATTTATTATTTATGACTGAAAACTGAACAAGACACGGACTGATTGTTTTTATATTTTTATTACGGACGCTTTTAACGTTCTGCATCGTTCTCACATGCATAATTTCAACATTAATGATGTAACCAATATTTTGATTTAAAAGAGTGTCCGTGGAGTATCTTGTCCGTTCTTCTCCATAGGTACCTACTACGCTTTGGAATCAGCAACTAACTTCATCTTTCTGACTGACCGACCCCTTGACAATTCAAAAGTGCCTGTAATTGGTTTATTTGAAATAAATGCTTTGAGTTTTTTCTTAGGTTTAATTATCCCAATTGAATTTTTTGCCTTCCTATTCATTCAAAGGTCGTCTAGTAGTATTAGCAATAAGACCACCGTTGTACGTCTTCCCTTAATTTTAAAGGTTATGTATACTTGCCCTAGGGACCATTCAAGTATTACGTAAGCACCAAAGGGGGTGGGGGGTCTTTGTTTTGTTTATTTTTGATGACATAGGGGACGGGGGGAATGGATGGTGATTCAATGATATAATATTTAAATACGATGTTAATAATTTGCTTGAATAAATATTAAATGGGGAACAAATTCCTTTATAGTCCATAAATTCCTTACTTCTACACTCATGAATAACAATAAAGAAACCTGGACAGATTTAAATAAAAATATACCAACGTTTAGGTAAGTATAAGAGGGAGGGGAGGGGGGTAAAACATACAAAAATTCTGCTTACGTAATACTAGAATGGCCCCCTAGTAATTGCTTTTGACCAACTTTGACAATTCCCAATCAATTAAAAACTTCACAGGTCGAAACTATCTGTTACATAGACAAATAGACCTCGTCGTTTTATAAAGTGCAAGTGACGTTCAATCTTAGGGTGATTAAGTAGTTACGAGCTTGACTATCCAAATGAGCTTTGTTAAAATTTTGATGTACAATAAAGATTCCGTCTATCTATCTAAAAAAACTTTCAAGTATGTTTCAATTTCAAGCAAGAACATGTTAACAGTAGACAAAACTTACCTAAAGCCACATGATCCCTGACTTCTTCAATTACTTGTTCAGGGTCAAGCCCTAACTCCGGCAGTTCCCTCCTCACTGTGACACCTGCTAATCTCTTTGTGACGTCCTTCCTGAAGTCACTGTTGATTTCTGCCATCTTTTCTGCAATCTTACGTCTTACTATGGGCACTGATCGGAGCCATCTATAGAATTCTTTGCGCAGGCGTGTTGTTACAGCTGGTGGAAAGGTAAAAAAAACTTTAATTTTTTGCAATTTTCCTTGGACCTGATTAAAGTAAAAAATATTAATGAATTTTGATGTTAAATCATAAGGTAACTAAATAAGACAGTGGAGTTCACCGGTTCTTACACATTTTATTTTTTTATTTTTACGCCTCAATAAGTTCATGTTTGCAAAAATACAAGTCCAGACTGGAGAGACACCCCAAGCAATTGGCCGCTCAACTCACAATACCAGATTGTGTCAGCACGTCAGCAGACTCAAAAAGACGCAACCAGACGCAACTACCAACTTTTTTTTTAGATGTTTTTAATTATTATTACCACTTACGTTTGTTTTTACAAGTGGGTACCCAATGCAACAATGTAGTCAGAATTTCCACAATCGGAGATGTCACCCAAAGACCAATTAAACACCACCACCACCAATAAAAAACTATGTTTTTAAACTGTCATATTTTGACTGACAGGGTTCAAAATACCCACAGGTTTAGCTAGTAGGTAGTATATACTAAATCTATGGTTATACCTGTTGATTATCGTGAATGATTAATTAACAAGTCCCAAGTAACGACTGAGTACCGGCACAAGTCATACAGAGCAGGGGACAATATGTTAAGTGTCACTGTCACCCTCTGGAATTCCGCCAAAAAGCAAGTAAAATAATATTTTTTTATGCAATCGCAGAGAGACGCTATTGAGTAGTTTTATTGCCTGCCCCACCGGTATAAAGTTTAACAACTTTGTTTTGTATGGGCCACCAGGCAGGTTTCGAAATTATCAAGATAATTACACTTCTTGATAATTATCACCAATGTAAGAAATTCATTTGTTATATTGTTTCATAACAAATGCATTATAATTTGAGAAACTCTAACAAAAAAAAAAAAACCACTTAAAAATTATATAATTTATTTGTTTTTTTTCTCCATTCTACCTTTAATTAATGTTAATTTATAACTAAAGGTAGATTGAGTAAATTGGATTGACCAAACCGAGTGCAAGTTTTTGTTATTATCAATCGATAATTATCCATCTGATAATCTCACGATAATTATCATGATAATTTCAACATCCTCTCTCTCGGCCCTTGCCGCAGCTTACTGTATGGATTGAGCAATCCCAAAGATTCTAGTATTTGCGGATTATACAGCAACTTTTTGAGAGCTGCTATACTAATGAGAGAGTTGCTCCTAATGAGGAATAACTCGTCCCTGCCAGATCTTCCTACAGCACTTATCTGCTCATAGTTTTAAAAACTGATTGAAGGATCAGCAATAAAAATAAAATCATAGTAACAATTGTACCTGCCTTATTTAGAAAACTACGCCATACATTTATTTTAGAATGAATATTTTTATTATGTACAATCACCGGCACGTAAGTTGGCCAAAGATTTTGTAGTGGGAGAAGTTCGCGCACGCACAATTTCATACATTTTTACATGCGCGAACTTCCCCCACTACGAAACGCTTTGGCCAACTTTCGTGCCGGTAACTATATCCTTAATGACTCTGCAGAACGGAGTATGATGGAGAAAAGAAATATAGAAAGAACCAATCACTGTGTAATCAGGAAGGCAACAAAAACACAAGATGTAGTACTAAAACTGTTAACAAAGAAGTGGTGGTATGGTACCCCAGGGAAGGGAAAAAAAAACCTTTGAAAAGATGACAGGATGACTTGGTGAGGAAGGCTCGAAAGACATGGACTAGATAGGCAAGGAACAGGGAGAATTAGAAGGGGTTGGAGGAGGCCTTTGCCAAAGGGCACACAGAGACTCAGAACTAATATTAAACATTTTGCAGTACAACTATCACTCTGAAAAAAGGCTATAAATAAATAAATAAAATAAAATGACTCTACAGATAATTTTATAACACTTACTCTCTTGTGCATTATACAAGCTGTGTGCCCACACTATAGCGAGCACGGATGATGCGGTCATGGTGACGATCTGCCATGCCTCCTTCCCTTCGAACAGCCTGTTGATGGCCTTCAGTGGCTGCGGTCGCTCACTCATGGCTAGAATATGAACAGCATTTTAGAATAATTATGCAGTGTAAAACAGCTTCTATGACAGACTTCTATAACCTTCTTCTTAACTAAACTGTTAAGTCTTGAACGCAGTCCTTTCACATTTAATTTCCCTCTGACGGCAGCAACCCAACAGCAACCTTATACTCGTAGTCTCGACAATAAAGATCACAACTATTTTGCCAGTGTTGCAAAGTCACTGGTAAAATTACTTTGAATGGACTGTTATGAGACTTGACAGGTTAAATAATCATAATTAAATTTTTATTTAAAACTTGCTGACTAATCCCGTAGAAAAAAGGATACTCAGTATTTCTCTAATTTGAAATTATCCAGGAACTTTTCCAGTTTTACTTTCTATCAAAACCTTATTTGAACTACTACGCACATAATATAACCAAATCGGTCCAGCCATTCTCAAGTGATGCGCTCACCAAGGAACAGCATTTTTATTCATATTGATTATCTGTGACTTTTGTTGCTGATTATAGCATTGTGCTTTGCACATCTACATAATCATTATGAAATAAAATAAATTCATTGTTTGTCTTAGTTTAGCCAACCATGAGATTATCATCTCTACATTTTTTTTTTTTTGTGTTGATACCTAACTTTATAAAGGAAAACAATTTTATTGTAATTGTTATGGTCAGTAGGACCATTTCGGTCAGTGGGTGACATTTTTTTTTCCTTTTATAAATTATGTTAGTTGGTGAAACTTTTCATATTACCATCTAGCCTGTTAGCTAAGTAAGTACTTAATAGAAATATAACTTAAACTGCTAAGTAGGTTCGATCCATTGCAACATGTATTTGGTTTGTTTATTAATGAGTGAGACCTACAGCAATTTCTATCTGCAGCACTACTAATAATTTTTATCCCAATCAGTGTTTGAATTGTTTAATTACTTAATGCCTTTTTATATATTTAATTACCATATAGCGTAGTAAAAATTAACAATTAGGCACAATAAAAAGTTGTCATTGACCTAGCTTAAATAAAAAGATAATAATTGGAGTCTGATGGAGCAAGATGCAGTTCAACTTTTTGATTGGAAACTGCCTAAGTTCACTGGTAAGAAAAACCTCGTCTTTGTGTACATTTAGCCCCTAAGACGACCCACTGACCAGAATTAGTTATGGAGCAAGAACGGTGAAGATGCACAAAGTAATTACAGGCTGAATTATTACACAATCAAATAAATAAATGCTAGCAAACGCCGGTAATCTCATCATTTATTTATTAGTAATAAATTATTCTGCGCATAAATTTCATACAATAACACTATTTTTATTTTGTTACTTACCAAATACAGCTGGGTAGAAACTATCACAGTAATTCCGTACAACTTATCAAAAATACAGAGCTTAGCTCAATCAATTTTGACAATTCATAATCTTGTTAATACACACTGATAACAATTATTTAAACAAGGATTATTTCGTGTATGAGATAACAATGATGCTTAGGAGCAGAAAACTGTAATTGCAAAGACACTAATTAAAACAATGGCCAGTGTAATCAAATAAACACTCATGACTTCATGAGTGAATAAATTGAACTTTGAAATCGACCATAAAATTGACACTGACAGTACCGCATACAACACCACAGGCAATAGACCATCAAGCAAAATATATTTCTCCTTAGGACATCGTAAATTGCAAAAAAATAATCAGCCGTCCCATACATTTGGGTTGAGTAGGTATTGAAGTTTTGTATGGGACATTTGTTAGTTTTTTCGCGATTGCGATGTTGTTGGTCACATGGAGAAAGTTATTCACCTTTCTGATTCATGCTGTTTTTAGAACGAAGTTCCCTTACGAGGCTTGCGGTAGGAGTAGACTGGAAGAAATCGTCATTTAAGGAAAAAGCGATAAGCCCTCTCCATGCCACTTTCTCTCTTTCTGTGTCTCTTTCTATTATATATATATACGAGTTTGTGTGTGCGTGTATAACTTAGTTCCTGACGGGTTCCCCCGACAACACTTTTTTTTTGTTTTACTGACGTGCGGTCTACCAAGCCTGCACAACAAGACTTGAGCTTTGTGTTTGTGTAATAGGGATGCCGAAACAAATGAAACATCAGTAGAAAAGTAGCGAATAACGCTTCAAATCGAATGCACAGTCTGGAATCACGCAAATGCAAAACTCATAACTCGCTGTACGGACAGTAGTTTTTTAATGGTTTCTCGCAGGTGAACCTAGGAGGTTCTCGGCTTCCAGTTAACCCGACATGCCTGTGGTTGCTCTAATAAATGAAGTCCCGCAAGGCTTAAAAAACTTACAAACTAGGCGACAACACGCTAAGGGTACGAGTCTCGGCATAGGGCGTCGCTGGGAGAGGGCGGCAAGGGACAGGCTGGATCGGAATTACGGACAGTACCACAATGCATCTTCAATAAATACAAAGAATTTCATAATCTGTTAATGTCAGTCTCAATTCGTTATTTAGTTTATTTCGAATTAAACAATTAATCGATACCGATACAACAACACTAAAACCATTAGAGGTGCACCCAGACAGATAGGTGCGCACCTATCTGTCTACTTTTCTCCTGATGTTTCATTTGTTTTGGCATCCATATTACACAAACACAAAGCTCAAGTCTTGTTGTGCAGGCTTGGTAGACCGCACGTCAGTAAAACAAAAAAAAAGTGTTGTCGGGGGAACCCGTCAGGAACTAAGTTATACACGCACACACAAACTCGTATATATATATAATAGAAAGAGACACAGAAAGAGAGAAAGTGGCATGGAGAGGGCTTATCGCTTTTTCCTTAAATGACGATTTCTTCCAGTCTACTCCTACCGCAAGCCTCGTAAGGGAACTTCGTTCTAAAAACAGCATGAATCAGAAAGGTGAATAACTTTCTCCATGTGACCAACAACATCGCAATCGCGAAAAAACTAACAAATGTCCCATACAAAACTTCAATACCTACTCAACCCAAATGTATGGGACGGCTGATTATTTTTTTGCAATTTACGATGTCCTAAGGAGAAATATATTTTGCTTGATGGTCTATAGTCACATCCTTTCTGATACATGCTATATAGAAGAATTTTCCCCATTGAAAATTCAAAAAGAATTGTATAATTGATCATACCATATATCGGCAACCAGTCGATTGACTTTTAAAGTGAAGGCATGTGAACATATACCTAAGAAGTTGGCAGAAACATCCCAGCGCAGATGTGCTGGATTCGTTTTCTCCTCTCCCAACAAAGTTTGTTTTGTTTATATGTATGTATGAATATATTTATGTATTTTTCTTGTATTTTATAGTTATTTTCTTGTTCAAACCCTTATGTTGCACCTACTATGTTTCCGCTCTGCATCACCCTAAGGTTGACTGGTAGAAAATGCCTCAGACATTAAGTCCGCCTTTGTACGGTATTTTTTTTTTACTTGTGCATAAAGTTTTAATAAATAAATAAATAATAAATCGACTAATACTTTGGAAAACAATCGACAATATGCTAATTGCATAATTAAAATGCGTAATTCATCTCACTAAAAGCAATCAATATTGACATTGAGAATCAGATGTCAACAAAGTTGTGTTCCAGTTGCTATTTTGTTTTTTGCTTACAGATATAGTTTGCCGTATTCTAGAATTCCAAAAATAAGAAAATTATAATGAAACAACTTGATCGTTTATTTATTAAATTATCTTTGAATGAAATGCATACATATAAATCATTTTTAACCATCTTAGTAGTATCAAGACTTAAAAAAATAAAAAAAATACCTACTGCATGCTTAAAATGTAATAAAGTCTATGTCTGAACCGCGATTCGATTAGACCGAGAAAGAACAGCTGTTGATATTATGAGTCATCAACCTCCAGTTTCCTGTATTCCAAACACAGCCAAAATGTCGAAAGCTAAAAAAGTAATCGAAGAAGCGAAGGAAAACAATAATCCTGAAATAGATTTGGTGGACAAAGGACTCTCTAGCCTCGATGAAATACCTGGATTGTGTAAGTTAATTGCTTTAAACCTGTTTACCCTTTTAAGGGCGTAGTGTAACCTGTTTACAGGGAACTCGTTTTGATGTATTGCACTCAGTACATATTATTTATGCACCGTATGTTGATATACATCTTATTTTCTCCTATTGCTGTGTATAAAGAAAGCTACCTAGGAATCGGAATATTCAGTCATAACGTTAATCAAGGTTGCATGTCTATTAGAAATATTAGGTAGTTTTGTTTTTGTTAATTACAAGAACATTGCATGACAAATCGCCTACAGATTTAAAAATAGAACAATGATAAAATCATTTAGTTAAGCATTTTAGATTATTAATTAATTTTTTCACCCATTATTTAAGATGAATATGATAACTGAAGGTAATTTTAACTATGACATCATTCCTACAATATTATAATGTGTTTCCTTCCCTGTGGAAACGGTTTAGTAAACTGTTCTAAGAGTGTTTTTTTTTTTTTCAATAATGAAAACTATGACTATACTGCCTTCTGACAACAGCAATCCTTAGAGAAAACTGCTCTTTACAATACTCCCATTTCACCACATTCATATTATTATGAGCGGACGATATTGTTGGCATCGCGGGTAGTACCTGGCACTGGAGCATGGAGATTGGCATGAGAAGAATTGATGTCAGGCTGTGGATGATAATGATAAAGAAGATATCGCTGGCCCCGGGCAATATAGCAGTAAACACCGGTTATGCCCTTTTTAATGTTATTTGATTTTGGCTTCTCTGAGCATCAGTCTATCACTTATTTTTTTCAGATTTTTTAAATAATATTTCTGTAGTATAAATGACAATAATTTTGAACGCCTGTTTTGGATCACTGCAACAAAAATAAAAAATTAGCTTCTTTTATTTCTCCTGTAAAATTAGATTTTTGATATTACCGCTTTATTGCCCGGGGCCAGCAAAATTATTCATATCTTTGTTTTTATTCCATAATGTTAACAAAATCTATGAAAGTTGGTCTAGAGGTTTTTTTTTTTTTTTTTTTTGGGTCGGAAATCATCAAATGACCTCTCCCGCTCTGGGCGGAGCGGAAGGGCGTGTCAGACTCTTACCTGACTAAAACCCACCCGTGTTCCTTCATTTGCCTGTGCGCCAGGGCCACGCTAACTCTTTCGAACAATCCGCGACCCCGGCAGGCATCGGCCCTATCGGACCCCGTCAATTATGCTGACATCTCTTTGAGGCGCGCGTGGAACACAACGCGCCGTCGACCCGGGCCTGGTCCTTACCGGACGGCGAGCTGCCCATTGCTCGCCGTCCGCAGGCCCGCGTCTACGGTGGCCGGGAGTCGGCTATCGACTCCCGACGCCCAGGGTGTCTCCTCCTGCGGCGACTAGGGGCGTGAGGGCGCAACGATTGCCGCACCCTCACGCGCTCCGCCTCCTCCTTCGCGAGCATTACTGTTTCACAGAAGGAGGTGACGGCTTCCCATTCTCTCTCGCTCCGTACCATGGCCTGTACCAGGGCCGGACACGGCGGTGCTCCACCCAAGCTGGGCAGACCTCCACCGTATGCTCCACCGTGTCCTCCGGTCGATCCACACAATGCCAACACCCGGGCGTTTCCTCCCGCCTTATCCGAAACAGGAACCTCCCGAAACAGCCATGTCCGGTGAGGACCTGCGTCAGGCGGAAGGTGAGGACGCCGTGGCGCCTCTCAAGCCACTCCTCAAAGAGGGGAGTTACCGCCGCAATTGTGGCGTGCCCAGGTCTTGAGGTCCTGGTGTCTGTACTTAACTGTACCATCAATACCCTGCCAAAGAGGATACATTTAATAATAAACTTTGTCTCTTTCAGTCACTCTCAACAACATCACCCGTCTCACTCTCAGCCACAACAAGATACAAGTAGTTCCGGCCGCACTTGCGAACCTCGCTAACTTGGAGATACTGAATCTTGCCAACAACCACGTGACAGAGTTGCCCGTCAGTCTATCCTCGTTGCCGAAGCTCCGGATCCTCAATGTCTCTCTTAATAGACTGTATGGACTGCCAAGAGGATTTGGATCTTTTCCTGTTTTGGAAATCTTGGACCTGACATATAACAATCTGAATGAGAAGAATCTGCCTGGGAATTTCTTTATTATGGGTTTGTAGTTTTCATTATTATATTAAATTTACAGAATGGTTGCCGAGAAACAGTAGAAGTGTTGGCTGACCGATGGCCAGGTGGGTGGATAACCTGCATTAGATTGTAGGGAAGACCTATAATTAAGAGACGGGTGGACCAGGGAAGCATGGTAAAAAAGGGAGGAGGCCTATAGTCAGCAGTGGGTGGAACAAGGCCAATAATGATTGATGATGACCTTGAATATAAAGTGTAGTATAAAAAATAATTGGATACTGCATCTGTGTGAACTCTGTGTAATTAAGCCGATCAAAGTATGCCTGCATTTTATATTTGTTTCACCCTAGTAAAAAAATATAGGAAACAATAGCATTAGATAAAATAAGATGGAAATTGCTACCAACAAGTGCTTACTATGGCTCTATAAATATATTGAAAAGCTGTACATAATAAAAGCAAAATTTTATTGCGACACTTTGTGCACTTGACTAATTTAACCAATTACAATTTCAGACAGTCTCCGTGCATTATATCTTGGTGACAATGACTTTGAATACCTGCCTGGTGAAATTGGTAACCTGAAGAACTTACAAATTGTGAGTATTGTTATTGTGTATTTTTCCTTGTATGTATGTTTTGTATTATTAGGTACTTGTTGCCAGAAGCACCTAATATATTGGCATGAGGAAAATAGAATAAAACTTTTGTTTCATTAAAAGTTATTTTCTGTTATTTGTTTTGCTGTGAAACAGTTATCTACAAAACCTACAGACAGTCATTACTTTTAGGTATGTTTTTACTAATGATGTACCGACTAGTCGGCCCATTTTTTACTCGCATTAATATGCTTAAAAAATTAAAAGAGGGTTATTGAAATGAAATTGAAATTGTTACTGTTATTATTTTTTATTATAGATTGAGTTTTACAGTTTACATTCAGTGCAATTTAGAATAGGAAAGGAAGAATAGGATAATTAATTGGACTTAGATCCAGAAATAAAATTAAATTAAACTAACCAATACTTCTAACAAAAAAGAAGAAACTATAGCGAATAATTGGCAATAAGTAGTCACGAACATTGTCACCCGAACTCAACCGAATGCAATGATTGGCTTGGCCGACTAGTTGGCCATTTTGCAGCCGACTTGTCGGCTAGTCGGCCCATCTCTAGTTTTTACTCATCATCGTTATTTTCCTGCCCATACCCCAAAGGTATTCGGGACACAACACACTACAACACAACATGTATTTTTTTCTTCCATACTTTTCTATTAGTCAGTGTTTGCAGTTACTCAAGGTATATTGCAGCGTGATCTCTGCGATTTCAACCAATTTTTTCTAGTTTGTGTAACTGGTCATGAATTTTTTTTACATAATTTTTAAAATAAAATGGTACTTCAGTTTCTGTAAAAGTATGAATGGAATCCAGTCGATTTTTATAAATTACTAGCTGCGCCCCACGGTTTCACCCGCATAAGTCTCAATCCCGTGGGAGCGGTATGAAATATACTTTGCGACCTATTCTCATACCTACCAAATATACTTTTAAAAAATCATAAAAATCGGTCTAGCCGCTTCGGAGGAGAGCGACCACAAACACCGTGACGCGAGATTTTATATATATAGATCTACTTTTAATTTTAAATTGAGGCGATTGATCATACTTTACCTTAATTCGTAAATAATACTCCCCCGTACCTTCCTCTTTTTTGCAATAGGCTCGCCCCTTTTTAAATTGAACTTAACATAGCTGGCGAAATGTGGGTATACTAAGTAGACCTCGTGGCTATCCTTTTGGGGATTAGAGGCGTAGGATGTTATGTATGTATGTTAATTCCTAATCAAGTTTCAAATTATTATGTTTTGTTATCTGCAGTCAACCAAGTTATATTGTTGATTTCTGCACAAGTGAATGGTGTAAGATATTCTTCGAATTTGGTGTAGAACCAGTTAAAAACCTGACTACGTAAAAAGTGAACTTAAAAAAAGATGACATATTTTTGTCTCCAATCTAATGCAGTTGGGCCTCATAATTATGTCATCTTGTTTCCAACTTTTTTGAATGTTCACTTTTTTCGCAGACGTATTTTTTGATTTTTAAATTTACCTACTTACCTTTTTATTTTACACTTTTTAGTTAAGATTATTTTTCTCTGACTGTATTAAGCAACGCTTTAGGTAACGCTCAACGGTCGTTAAAATTATCTTTCAAAGCAGTAACAATTAGGGTGCAGGACTGTTTCTATCGGGATAACTTAGCTTCATCTTTATAAAATAATATTCATTTGAAAGTTTACGTAATGTAGTGGTCACTACCACCGATTGCATTCTATTCCCTTTTTCGGAAACCAAATACGTTACCACCCGATGTACCTTAAGTTTTCTCGTAATCTCTTTTCATTTAGGCTAAATTACCTGTTCCGCAAGTGTTTTAACTTAGGTTTTTTTTATGTTTTTGATGCGATTCTTTTTAAATATTTATAATTTTTTACATGTGTGGTAAATTTTCATTTCTATTTCGCTACAATAATGTATAAATAAACTGTTAATCAGCAACATTTTGACAAGTACAATACCTTTACCTAATATTTTTCCAAAGCTACAGGTTAGTAGCAAACATGAATTTTGATAGATGAGCTATCTTCCTAGAAATGATGATCTTTGGTATAAGAAACCTTATATTTTTACAGAGAAAAATAAGGTATCTTAGAACTGCACCCCTGTGTTTTTCCCTTATCCCAATTTCCTTCATACTTCTCTAGTTGTCGTCATTTCTGTAGTCACCCCCTTGCTATCAGTCCATCCATCGTTTCTTGGCCTTCCTCTACTCTTATAGCCATCCACATCCATACTCAAAACTTCCTCACGACATTTTCCTCATTCCTCCGTAGCACATACCCATAGAACAACCGATTTCCACACAACTTTTCAATCACCGATGCCACTTTCAGACTTCCTCTTACTCATTTCTTATCCCCTATAGTATTATTAATTATGGTGTCGTTATCTCCAGCTATCGATGCGCGAGAATGATCTGATCGAGGTGCCTCGTGAACTGGGCCAGTTGGCTCGACTGAGGGAACTGCATCTGCAGGGGAACAGGCTTGTTGTACTCCCACCTGAGATCGGTAAGTTATAAGTTTAAGTAAATTTTTAGGATATGAGCTTCTCTAGAGAGTCTTCGAACACGTTTGGCCAGTTTAGGCGTGACCGACGACCTTATGAAGGTGGCCGGGACATACTTATGCGGAAAGCGGAGGACAGGCTGTTGTGACGCAGTTTGCGAGAGGCCTATGTCCAGCAGTGGACTGCGATAGGCTGAGTTGATTGACACGTTTACGCATCGTGGACATCGCGCGAGTCGTTTCGATGCGATTAACAAACTGCATTCCGACGGGGATAACACTACTGTAGACTATATTACTATGACGAAAAATAAATAAAAACATGAGAAGATTAATAAAATGCTAGAACTTGCGCATACAATTCGCTGTGGACCAATTACACTGGTCGGCAAATAAAAATTAAAGTCGGGAGCAAGAACTTTGTTATGTGATTTTAATTGACTTTAGTGTGATGAATCCAAAACTGTTTAGGTACAGAATGATTCTATCACGTCTAGTTTTTGAGCTTTTCTTATTAAAATAAAATACTTTCTAATATTGACATATTAAATACGTATTTATTATGAAAAACTTACAAAAATCTCACACGTGACTTAGGTATATGATGTAAATTAAAATCTTAAATTAATTAAAATACTAATATAATATTTAAAAAAAATAACTATTTGGTAGATCGCTTTCTTTTATAAGTTTTCTCTGAAGTTTCACGACTGATTTCGCCGTTATATCTTTTTTCCATGTGCGCAATATCTAGGTGGAATCTCTCACCATGCTCATTAGACTCGGCACCAAGATTTTCTGGGAAAAAATCTAAATGAGAATGCAAGAAGTGGTATTTGGTTCACAGATACCGCGGTCAGTATCGAAATGTAAACATTTTTAATGAAAAAGTTGCCTATAACAGCAAAACTACACGTGCTTGATAAATTCTACTTAGATAATATAGATTCAGTGCGTCGATATTTATCAATTCCACATACTTATACATTGTTTTGCTCATATTTTGATGCCGACCAGTGCTATTAATACCTACCCGTTTATATGGAATTCTGTTAAAAATAGGCTACCATACTCATTCTACTGATGTCTTATAAGGCGTACAGTCCGCGGGGTCTAAGCTGAGCTTTGCATTTCTGTGAGTGTCGCCTCAGGCCGATTGCCAAAAAGCAGTATAAACCGGTTTAAAACAAGCAAAGGACGCGTCGCGCTCTAGGCCGATGTCACACCTAAACTATCTATGTGCACTCACTAAAATGCAAAGCTCAGCTTAGACCTCGCGGATTGTACGTTGTGCAGACACATCTGGCTTAGGTCAAGTAGAACAGAAAACAGCAAAATTCCGTTTCTTCATAAACGTTATGCAATTCACAGGATCCCTGGACCTGGCAGGCAACAAGTCAGTATTGAGATTGGAGGGCAACTTCTGGGTGCCACCCATTGAGGACCAACTGAAGTTGGGCCCCTCACACGTGCTGGACTATCTGCGCTCCGAGACTTATAAAGTGTAAGTACCTACATATTATAATAATAAATACTTTATTTCAGACCGTGGTGTCGATTTGGTTAGTAACAATGTTCTTATAGACTAGTGTTAGTAATACTTAAAACTACCCACAACAAAACATATAAAAGAAAATAAACTCAACAATCACTACTGCGCCATTCCATGACAAATGGCGCAGTAATGACTGATGTAAACACAGTCCACCCTACGTACCAGGGATGCCCACCTTTTACGCATCATAGCGTAAAAGCAATCTATGCGATGTTCAGCAAACATCCCTGATGCACTACAGAATCGCCGCAGCCCCATCAGCACTCTGAACCCATTATTAAATTGGACTCGGAGGACACTGTAAGACTTGAGTACAGTCGGCCCACAGGCTGCACGTTTAGAATGATGTACAATTATAAGACTATTCATTTATTGATTAAAACTTTATTTTTATGCACAAGTAAAAAAATACTGTACAAAAGCCGGACTTGAGGCATTCATCCTGAGAAACGGATGAAGCGAATGAAGCAAACAATGTAGTTTTATTTTAATTAATGATTCTGAAAAACTCATGGACAGATAATGGATAGAAAGAATAAGTAGATTACCTTGCTTGGTGATGCGTATAAGATTTGCGAGAATTCTTACAAACTGTATAACACACTATCAACCACAATGATTTTGAAGCCTATTACTAATGCATCGCTTCATATGTTCCAAAAAGTTGTCTGCTCAGCAACGTAAATAACGCAATGAATGTTGTTGAACTGTCAAAATGAAAGCTATTCCTACTGTTAGTGTGTTACACAATTACCTCGCTGTATTTAAAGGCTTCCCAGTCCCACAAAATTTCTAGAAAATTTTCTATGCAGGCTCGCACGACTCGCGCAGGCATTGTTCACGGTCTAAGCATTGGTTTTACTTGTAAAATCGAGTAAAGGTTTCCAATTTCGTCCACCTTAAGATAACAGCTGAGAAAAACTAGGGTTGGAAATTAAGTATTTTATTACTGCATAGATAATAATTGATCCGTAATATCATACGTCTAATGAGCACAATCGTGTATGAAAAAAGTTGGAAGCATCTTTTTCTAGTCGCAACTTGGCATTCCGCACATCAAATCGCACTGATTTTTCTATTTCCAGTTGTTATCTTCCAAACTTGTGAACAAATATTACTCGACTATTTAATAAGTTCAATAATTACTAATGTTTTATCTCATTCAGTCTCTACAGCCGCCACATGTCAGCGAAGCCGCCGCCGCCGCCGCAGACGCTCGACAAAAGCAAGAAAGCGAGCAGAGCCGCCTAACGTGACACATGACACGTGACACTCCTAATTATATTAACGTGCCATTATTATTAATAATACTGTCTAATAATAATATTATTAATGCTTGAAAGAAAATCGTGACGCTTTGAAGGCATCGAATACAATGATTGTAGCATGACAATTTTTTGTCGTTGCATTATTTCGCGTCCAAACATGATTGAAAGTGACATGACTATGTTTAAGCTAGTCTTGTCTCATTTTAACGCTTGATAATGCGACTGTAACATTTTGTCGCGATCGTTTTTGCACGGATAAAAACTTGTCTGACGAACATGTTGATCAATTAAATCTCAAACTATTGGCCCTTTTCTCGAACGAAAATTGACAAATAGTCAAGCGCGTGTAAGCTGCTACGATTGGCTGTTGATACGTCGTTCAACCAATCATAGCAATTTACGCGCAACAGTTTGTAACCATTTGTCACATTAGTTTTGCGATTATTTTCGTTTGAGAAACCGACCTTGTGTTATAATTATAAATGCCACCGAAATGTATAACTCAAAATAATTTTACAACGACACTTAGCGGTTTTACACTACAGAATGTTAAATAAAACTTAGTAAATAAGTTCACATAGATACATTTAAAAATAAAAATTTTTTACACTACTAAGGTGCTAATTTATTAACGTATTGTATGTTGTGGTTGTATTAATGTATAAGAGATGAAATACACTATTCGTATTAAATTATTTACTAACTAGTCTGGTTATTTATTTACTGGTGAATACAACCTATTCCTTTTCCCTATAATGATTACATTTTGCGTAGCGTTCGCTTTCGGCTTTACACTGACGAGCTGTAACACAGCCTGTAATTATTACTCTTAGTAAAAGAATTTATTTATATTTGCCATCTTCACACCTAATAGAGCACAGTGAAGCCAGGAACGTAATTTTGAACGGAAAATGGGGGCGATGGACAATGTTGAAAGAGCCAGCGAAGGAAGCTCGGAAATTTCAGCACCCACGCGCCTCTAATGAATTAGGTTTTCTTTTGACCATTCATGTCTTTCACAGAAATCGGCAGGCGCTGGTACGAGGGCAACGGGTGCAGTGGCCCCCCCTTGTTTTTTTGTGTGGGAAATCATCAAATGACGTCTCCCGCTCTGGGTGGAGCGGGAGGGCGTGTCAGACTCTGACTGACTAAAACCCACCCGTGTTCCTTCAGTTGCCTGTGCGCCAGGGCCACGGTAACTCTTTCGAACAATCCGCGACCCCGGCAGGCATCGGTTGCAGTTGTCTGCCCCCCCCTGGGCTTCGACCAAACACTTTAAATCAGACATAAGTAGACATAATTTTATAACCTGTATTTTTACTTTGTAGGTATCTATACAGTATACTAATGATAAGTCGTGGTCATCCTCGAAAAGGGGGGCACATTGTTGAGTTTAGGGAAAACAGGTGCCGAAGGTTTTTATTTAAAGGCTTTCATGTCTTGAGGAATCCCCCCCCCGAGGGCGGAAACCTAGATCAGTGCCTGGAAATAGGAGCTAGTTTATCAATACAAGCAGGTTTGAGAATTAAGAGAATGTAGGATGTAAGCGCGAGCGAAACGAGATCGCTTTTATTAGCACTCCTTTTGGGATAAGTTGTTTTCACTACACAGCTCTTAGATACGACGCCTGGCAGGAACTAGGAGGCACTTATCCTGAGTGGCCAATCAAAATAACTGCACTGCGTGAAATTAAATTTTAAGAGTACTTATACTGTAAGGTAGTGTAAAGTTGAACACTACAGCGTTTTTATTTTAATGTAGATATTTAGATTCAGTTTTAGTCATAAAGGACATGGTCCAATGGACCAAAACCCAGACTTGATTGGGACTACCCACCAACCATACAGGGTGGATTTGTGAGATGGGGCAGCAAGGACAGCCACCTTAACCGTTGTAGCTACAGGAAAACGGTCTTATGAGACTTTCCTTAACTTTTAGAGAAATTTTGAATTGCATTCACAGATTTTGAAAAAAATGTACAGTCAGCAGGAAAAGGGGCAATTTTCACAAAAACTTTTTTTTATGCCAATCGATCATGTTTCATATAAGGATCAAAAACCTCTATCGGACCAACTGAGTTTTCAGTACTAGAAAAGACAGACATCGCAAAACACTTTTCCCATACATTTCCCATATATACGACAAAACTATACATATACTATAGTAGGTATAAATATATACTAAACTATAAAACAATATATTATCACCTAAAATGTATACTTATAATACAACATATAAAACTTCGAAGCTCTAAGTGATCGAAACGCGATTTTCTATCCAGTGTGCGTCGACGCATTACAATAACTTTGCAAAATTTGTTCGGACGAACCTCAAATCACCATGTTTGAGCTCATCCGTCAACTGTCGATTAAATCAAAGGATTCCTGTGAACTCCGTGTATGTCGCAAGAACATTCGCTGGTATGATTAAATCTCAGCGTTACCTTAATTGGAACTTGGAATCCCCGTTTTGAGTTTTTCGCAAATATCTAAAAAACTAGGTCATTTATTTATGAACGTTGCTTAAAATTAAGTAATGATTAGCGATTGTTGTTTAACCATACATTTTTGTCGTATATAGCTCTTAACTTTAAGCAACGTTTATAAATTAACGAGTTAATGTTCGATGTCGAAAATAATGAAATTTTGTAGGTTACTTAGATGAATATCTGACATGACAACATGCTACCTGGTGCAAAGTCGGATCAGTTCAAACTGATCGGCTCAGTTTTGATCAAGTGGGGACGCAGCTTTAGATTAATGAACACTGGCAATATTATGTACACAGTTTCGTATAGTTAAATAAAAATCAACATTTTCAACCTTTTCAAAAATGAAAAACAACATACATTTCTCAAACATTTATTTTTGTAATTTTCATGATAACAATTCAAACACAATCAAACTGTAATTGGATGGATTCAGTAGGCTTTGTTCAGATATTTGTACGATTTAGTTCTGTCAGACATTGGTACATTTGAAAAAAAATATAAAAAAATATCGTTGTCACAAAAATATTCAGGGAGAAGCTGCTCGTAAGTATACAACTTAGTCGTTTTAAGTGCACTTATAATACGCGTTTACGTTTACATTTTCCTTCACTATTTTCTACATAACATTATTGTATTAATCGACTAATAAAAGAGCCTATGCATGACCTCTGAGTTTGTTTCGGCCTTTCTTCTCAGAGTAGTCGGATAGGAACGCCAACCGATCTAGTTACATAAATATGATTGACATGTAAAATTGTTTGAACAAACATACTTACAGAAATAAAATCATTATCAATTAATTTAAAATTGCATGCCCCTCCACGTTGAACACTATCTACTAGAAATTTGTATGTAGTAACTAGTAGTGGAGGGGCGCGCAGTTTTAAATTAGACGATCTTCATCATTTGTATAGAAATGTATTGAATTTTTACAGAAATATCATATGTCCAATTTGTTATTTACTTAAATAAAATTAATTTTACAAAACTTAAAGAAAATACCGACGTTGTGTCAGATAAGGATGCTTCTTATTTGTTATTCAAATATTAATTTACAGCTTTACCAAGATTTAGGGTATTTCATTAAAGACAATAAAGAAATTATCACGCGCATATCATCGCATTCAGTTGCATAAAGATTCATTTAGTTATTATTCAATTAATTACAAGAAATCATTTTACATAATTATAATTGTCGTGTCGCATCGACCCCAAATAAATAGGGATTAAGACAAGATTATGGTGATGATGATCTTAATCTAAACTAAACAATGTAAATAAAGTATTAGTAATCGGAATTTCCATATACATTTTACAAAAAATATAAGTTTCACAAAAAAGATTTATGTCCTGCATTAATGGCGTAACACATTATCAATCACAATCTGAACCATTTTAAAGCCTATTGCTAATCCATTGCTTCATATGTTCGAAACTATTTGCTCAACAACGTAAATAACGCAATGAATGTTGTTGAACTGTCAAAATGAAAGCCATTCCTAATGTTAGTGTGTCACGCAACTACACCGCAGTTTCAAGGTATAGAACACACTATCGAATAAGTACATAAAATCCAGCTAAAAATACTTACCTCACAAACTGGGCATAATTCATACAAACTAGAGATCACTTCTCAAAAATTAAACAATAGCCCCCTAATTAAAACTCTATAATTATGTGTACAAAGAGATTAATAAGAAAATATTACAATATTAACGCCTCCAATTTACATAATTCTTCTGTACATCTTTATGTCACTGAAGATCTCCTAAACGGCTGGAACGAATTTGATGAACTTTTTTGTGTGTTTGAGTGATGATTGTATGATTTTGATTCACAATTGGAGCCAGTACGTGGCGCTATTCGGGCAGGACAACGACTGTCTGGTCTGCAGGTCTATAATAAAATTCAGCACGTATATCGTCGTATAGTCGACTTCGTAACTACTTTACCACTTTTAACCTATTGACCACCCCAGTCGGATTAATACGACAAATGTTTTCGTGCCCGTGCCGCTTCAGTCGTATTTATACGACTGAGAACCTACATTCGTATTTCTTTTTTTTCTTTTTTTCGTTACACGTCCCTATTCGTCGTAGGTATTTATTTGTCGATTTATGAGCTGGACGCTGGGGACACAGCAATAATTGATATAAAACCAAGCGGTGAATAGGTTAGAAACAATTTCCAGTAAATTGAAACTTCTCTAAATTTGAAATGATCTAACTAATTCATAAACAAATGATAAACGCTTGGCAATTTGTCGCATATATTTTGCGATAATTTTCGTTCCAGAAACTGGACCCTATACCTTGTCGTTTTATGACGTGCTAGTAACATTCAACCATGGACCTAATATACAAACTGGACTGAGCTCTCCAGAAATCGTATCATACAAAAATGAACCACAACTGCTACATACATTTTAGGTTTACTTTTTTTATGCTATCTTAGCCGAGGCAAAACGAGCCGAGAGAGATAGTCAGAGCAGAGGCTGGTTGTCCCTTTTTCTCAACTGTCAGAAAATAAAAATGTTATAGATGGTAGAAAATATTTCACCAACTGCAAGTAAAATAAGTAACGTATAAATATTTTTAGCTTTTAGATTAGTTTTAAATAATTGTAAAGGTTTACAATCTGTACGTAATAAAAAAGAATGTTTCTGTGTAAATAATTTAATTTATATATAATAATCAAAATAATAATTGTTTGGTAGTTATCATAAAATTACTCTTGTAACTATAACCTGACATGCGAATGACTTTTTCTGTTATTTTGTGAAGACGCATCGCATTTAAACTTTTAGCTACGGTTCTTTTGTAATTTTTATGGTGGAAATGGTGGAAAAGTGTTGTATCAAAACATTTCATATATATATTTTTCATTTCATTTCACATATCATAACATTTCATTCATTGGTAAGGAATTACAAAGATTTTTCTCAATAACATTAAGTAGTATGACCATGCTCTAGAAGTTTCGTAGACGGAAGAAACCAACGCTTTAGTGTATTTCTGATTAAAACTATTAATATAATGCGTATAATAAATACAATTTGCACCTATGTATCGCATGATTGAAATAGCATTATTTTTATGTTGGTTACAGCTTTCCATCATAAGGAGAAATGAAGCAAAAATGGTTGGATGTAATAGAATAGAATAGAATAGAATACTCTTTATTATGTACACCATAAAAATTACAGATATAAAAGTAGAAATAATAATAATTCCCGAATCACAAACAATAACCAAAAATTATGTTGTGTGCAACCTTCATTTCAAGCTGGCAGATTTTTATATTGGTTTATTGGTACAATGGTTTACGTATTTAAAATAAATGCTTCGAGTTTAAATTCGAAAAAATGTTTGTCACACACACTTAGTTTTATTTCCCTTTACTTCATTTAAATAGCTTGCCTACTTCATCATAAACCACGTATACGTGATCATATTTGATGATTTAACACAAGACATGTGTCTTCTCAACAATATTGTAGTCTAGGTATCATAACTACTTTTTTAAAACTTGGGTACATGCACGATTCAACACCGACATAGTATACAACAGGCACACGCTAGGAAATAATAATTTTAAAGGGTCGCCGTTATTGAAATCGATAAGGAGGACTATATATATAGTATACAACAATGTCAGTTTCAAATAATCAGTTTTCAAGAAAAAGTCTTTTCCGATATGTATAGTTTTTAAAGGTTTAATTTTCTTTTTTTTCATAAATTATTATTTCACTATTTGAACGTCAAATAGTGAATTAATAATTTATTACAAAAAAAAAAATTGAAATGAAGTTAAGTAAGTTACAAACTATAGAGGTATGAGGAACGGGGTGTAAAGCTCACTCATACCTCCATAGAAAAGGGAGGATCCTCCGACCAGACGGGTGTTGTGTCTGGTGGGCAACTGCCCGACGGTTGATGTCGGGACGTTGTCTAAATGCTAGTCGCGCGGTAAACTTTGCTTGCGCGATGCAGGATTTGCGTGACGTCAGTGTGACGTGTAGCTCGCATGTGGCGGTGTAGATACCGCTACAAAACAATAATTTGAAATCACTTAGTATCAACCGGACACAAATTATCTCTTTCAAAACGAACTTCCCTGTCTGTTAAAAAAATGTTTGGTCACCCTATTAGAAAGAGATGAAAGCCTCGGTATGCATTATCTCTCTCTGCTCGTTTTTTTGGTACGAGAGCTCAGTCCAGTTTGTATATTAGGTCCATGCATTCAACCTTATGGCGTTTGTCCACTGCAACCGTCAACGGAACGTCAACGAGAAACGAGATTATTAGAACCTAACGTGACGTCCCGTTGACGGACGTTAGGTGGACACGCGGCCATAGTAAATGTATGTATCGTTACTTCGGCACTGTCATCTCGTTCTCGTTGACGGTGGCGAGTGGACAAACGGTGTTAGGGTGATAAAGAAAATAACGAAGTCGACTATACTATAACAGAATGTCAAACGCAGGAATAAGTTCGTTGAAGAAAAAGTTTGATAAGTTCTTTTGCCATCCAGACGTCTCAAATATGTCAGTGTTGATATATCAATAAAGTGGACATTAAATTATTTAAATTAGTATAATTAAACAAATCTAAGAACGAAAAAAGCTTACAGAAGTATTAAATATTTATTAAAAACACTTTATACATAGATTGAGAATGGTATTAGAAAATAAAGAGAAATTTAAAAATATAATTGCAATGTCTAACATGACATAATTTAATCGAGAATAATAAAGTAAATAGAACGTCTAACGTTTTATAATAAGAAGAGGTAGGTAGATTGTATGGTGCAAAGATAGAAATTTCCAAAATTGAGCATAGGACATCATACATTCTTACATAAACTCACGCCTTCTTCCCATGGGGTTGGCAGAAACTACAGAAATACATACATATACATTCTATTTAATTAAATAGCAAGAAATGTCGACTATTCTGTCATCACAAGTCAGGGCCCTATACCACGAAACTTTAAAATTACAATTTACAGATTTGTAGATCTTACAAGTGCCAAAACTCTAAGCCATACAATTGTTATGTTTTTTTTTTACATATCGCACTGATAATACAATACTGTTGTAACTCAAAATAAGTAAAATTTGAGATAAAATCATATTAAAAAACTTTTTTACAAAAAAACAACCGACTTCCAAAAAAAACACTAAAAGACGTGAAAAATAACTTTAATTTCGGAAGTCGGTGCCTTTGGTTTTGTATTTTCGTGTTTGGCCACCGACTTCCGAAATTAAAGTTATTTTTCACGTCTTTTAGTGTTTTTTTTGGAAGTCGGTTGTTTTTTTGTAAAAAAGTTTTTATTTTTCACTTTTTAGTTGCGGTACCTACCCCACACAAATTCGTATACCACTACTTGGTGTGTAAATAACAGTGACAGGAAATTATTAACACATCATCCACATAAACTAAGTAGAAAAAATCTGCAGTATTAAGGATAACTCAAAAACTACTGGTCAGACCTTGATCAAATTTAAATGGGACCACATGTGAAGCACCACCAATCAAATAAAAAAAAGAATCATCCAAATCGGTTCAACCAGAAAAAAGTTATGAGCTAACACACAGACGAATTGAGAACCTATACAAACGAATTGAGAACCTCCTCCTTTTTGTGAAGTCGGTTAAAAATAAAAAATAAGTTAATAATCATTTTTTCGTCGATTCTGAAAAAAAGTCAAATTTTGAGTTACAACAGTATTGTATTATCAGTGCGATATATGTAAATTGTAGTGATAATTCTACAATTTAGCGTAACACAAACATTTACATACGACATAATTGTTTTTCCGGAGAACCCTACAAATTTGTAGCTGAAAATAACTGTTGGAATAAGGTTTGTGTAACAGTAAATTGTAGTCACGCCGCGTGTCAGATGGTATTACAATTGTATTAGTTTATATTTTTTAATCATTAAAATGTTGTTCTAGTGACAAAAGCAGTGAAGAAGAGAATATAGAACTTAGGCAACCTAGGACGAACAGAGAACGCATAAATTTAATAAAATTAACATACCGGATTTCAGTTTTATTGAAAGATTTAGAGTGAGTAAATCTACAGTGAAATAACATTTACTATATAGTTACTATTGGTGAATATCTCAAGCATGCTACAAGAAGAACTCACCCTCGCAATCTAACACAAGTTATTACTTATACAAATTAGTAAGTTTACATAAATTGTACGAATTGTAGACTTGTATTTCTACAAATTGTGAGTATAAATTATGTAGGGTGTCGTGACATAGCCCTCAAGCTTTGTGTTACGCTTTTATAAATGGAAAATAATTGTAGATTGTAAATGGTACCTCATGCATATTTGTAATTTCTGAGTTACGTAATTTTTTCTACAATTTAACAATTATGTAGAATTGTATACTTGTAAAGTTTTGTGGTATATGGCCCATGAGTAAAATAGAAATACATATATGATTACAAAATTATTAATTAGTCTTGATAGAAGATATAGTGACTCATAAAAATGAAACATCGCAATCTACCGATCCTTATTACAACACAATTAGACATCATTAAAACTAGTCTCAGACACATATTTTCATCTCAATCATCGTCATAATCTGTGTCGTCATCATCATCGCTAGATATCTCCATGTTTCTGGTCGAGTTAATCATTGGCGTCGGTTTCCGAGTCCGCTCAAGAGAGAATGCGTATGATTCGTAATCCAACACTTCGTCATCACTCAAATGAGAGTTGCCTTCAACGAAACTTGCGAATCTGAAATAATAACGCATGTTCTGTTATAGCCTGACAGCTGAAAGTGTGACCCTTCTGCAGAAGTATTTTGGTTAAAGAGAGGGCCGTGGAAAAAAAATAAAACAGTGCGCAAACAGTGACCATGGATTCAGCATTTAATTCTAGACCCTGGGGTCTAGAAGAAATATAAATATCGTAGAAATTTTACGTCGGTTATATTTAAAAAAAAACGCTATATTTTCCATACAGTTTGACCGCGTAGGTATAGCACTTTTCTATGAAACAGCTCTTTTTTTAATAACCGATGGCTAATTTGTACGCTAGGGGTCTAGAATTATATTTTACTGAATTCATGGATACAGTTTGCGCACTGGTATTTATTTCCTGTATACAAACGGCCAATGTCACTCTAAAAGCAGCTAAGCTTAAGGGGAATTGAGTGGGAAACGTTTCCTGAAAATCGGATTAATGATTGGATGAGATGTTCTAAAAGTAACTGATGTGGATGTGTGGATGTAACTGTGGATGCCAGTTTGTAGTGCTACACTTACAAATTGTGTTGACGCCGAAAAATGTAAAATAAAATTATTTCACTCTTATAGTCTAAAAAGCCTCGTACTCAAATTCATTAATCTATAAAAGGTTTAAGATTGGCATTATGAGAGCATTTCGGTCGTTTCTTATATCCGCCCCTTCGCCTCCCATAATGATTGAGAGAGGACATATTTCTACGAAGGACACTGCATCAAGACGCCGCTGAAATCGCACATCCATATTTACATGTGCGCGCGCACGCAATTTCTGGATTTTTTATAACCGCCATAATGTAGGGCTGCTAATACTGCAACCTATTAACTTAGATTGAACATTATCCGTGAGTCAAGTGCAGCAATCTCGTGCCGAAGGAAACACCGACCAATGAAGCCACGTGGAGCCAGCTAGTTAAACAGTCCACACCAGTAAACCAGGTCAGTCCTAACTTCCTTCCTCAGCGACGAATGCTCTCTTCGAACCCGTCACGTAATTAGTAATGAACCCACGCACAATACCTAAAATCTCACCGCAAACGTAATATTAGCACTAGATCATTAACCCTCCATAACAATAACCTCCTCCTAACATTGAGTGCTTTTATTTGTTCATTTGAACAATTTAAACCCGAAATTCTAATTATAAATCACCCTAAAGATGTTTTTAATTTGACAATTTAGGTTTATTTTAGTCAATTTTTCAATAACAATTTAATAATTTTATTTAAACAATAATTGTAGGAAAAATTGGTGAGCTATAAGTTTGTAACCTAAATACAGATGAATGTGTTACTAATTCCCCTTAATGAATGATTGCATATGATTTAACCCAAACAGGGTCTGTTTACATTTTCGGAACACACCATACAGAGGGCCGGCTTATGTAGGGCTATACTGAAATGGCCGATATCACCCAGAAAGTTGCTAAGCTGAAGTGGGATTGGGTAAGATTGCCGAATGTCACATCAATGATGAACTAAAACAGGGGTGTTACTTATTGTGTAGAACTGTAGGCGAGCTGCCACCAGATATCGGTCTACACAGTAACAGCTTTTTAAAGTGTGTGACTCACTGACGAACGGTCCAAAGAAAGGTTAAGTTGTGTAAAGATAGTGCTTCACTACCAAACCCATTCGTTCCACCTGCTGAAAATCTCCCAGCTGGACATGAGTTGCCTTGGCTTACCTGGAAATCTTTAAATATACTCCAAACTCAGGTAGGCCGAAGCAAAGAAAACCTGCTCAGGTGGAGATTCACAGATTACTTCTCCCTGGAGTGTAAATGTGATGCTGTCCCACGAACAATGAGGCACTTATTATCGTGTCCAGCGTGTCCTGCTGTCTGCACGGTACAGGAGTTGATGGACGATACTGAAGGTGCCAAGCTCGTAGCCAAATTCTGGGCTGACTGTATAATAAATATAGAATCTTGCCATCGAAACGCTAAGAAGACACACAAGTCCAGGAGTGGTCTTTGGTTTTTTTAAAGGACTGTTCCGGGTAAAAACTACAAGAATATTATAAGGCGGAGAGCAATATTTCGGCATTCCAGTTTAAAGGGGAAGGCACACATTCAGCATATTCTATCAGGAAACTATCACAATAACAATGGAGGTCGCGGGCTCCGCTGGATCCGGGATGCACAATACCGGTCAGTGGTAATGCGTGAGATGCCGGAAGTCGATATCTTAGACTAAATGATGACGATGATGACTACGAATGATGAGGATGAAATGCAAGAAAGAAAGAGAGAAAACAAAAGAATAATAGGTTTATCACACGACGAAATCCTCACCTCTTGGAGTCATTCAACTTGAGCATAATCTTCCACTGCGCACAGTCTGGGCTTGAGCAGTACTTTCTTAGATTTTCTAGCCCCATCTTGGTTTCCCTAGCGCCTTCCTCGTAGTACTCTTCGCTGGTTAGGAGTCTTTGTTTCGGCGGGAACTTGCGACGCCTACAAAATAAATGACATGTAAAATTGTTAGGTATAGGCAATTCGAGACATTATTAAGGATGTGTTATTATAGGTATAAATTAATCATACTGGCGGAATGTTTCACTTTTATGAAGAAAACACGTACTTAATCGAAGAATGTGGAATCCGTGGGATGAATACACTTTATTTGTTTCCCCCAATAAAAAAATGAAAACATTAGACCCTGTACTTTTTCCTCTACAATACCGGATCTTTATTTTTACACCGTAATTGAGTCTATCTGCATTGTACAAGTTTGGACGCCATCATTCATTGTTTACCCCTTTTTCTAAGAATTTTGTATGCTTAGGCAGACAAAGTGCTCTTTACTCTTTTTCTTTATTCTTCTTTTGTCTTTTTTTAAAAGTTGATTCTCTTTTTTTGAGACACCTAATTAGCGTCTGTACCTACATAACAAATACATAATCATCTGCTTAGCCTTTCCCCACCTATCTTGGGGTTGGCTTTCAATCTAACGGAATACAGCTGAATACCAGTGAACGTGCCTAAATGCGCTGAACACGAACGAGTGCGCAGCGAGTGCCGCGCGCGCTCACTTCTATGTTTAAGGGGTAAGCGCCAAGGTAGCCCGCGAAATTCAAATTTTCTTACGTTTTTTGAAATTTGCAGGTCAGTAACAGGTTGTATGGTGATCTAAATATGATTCGCGACCGTATCAAATATGGCTTTACAGAATTATAATCATTAGAATCAGCAAAACAACTCCTAAAGTTAGAATTGCCCTCAAATGTCATGATTTCATGAAATAGTCATTCAATAGGGTAATATGAACTTATGGAGATCGTACATCATATCATTCGTATCATTTTATACAATACTTATATGAAATTTTTATCAAGAAGTTAAGACATTATTATTTTTCATGGCTTAACAATCAGTATTATATTACCTACATACCAACTACATGTCAATAAGTTGTTTAACTTACCAATATCCATGTATCCTGTTGATCAGTGACTGTGGGAAGTACTTGGCGACCAGCGACGTAACGATGACGGCGGCAGACGCCTCTTGATACTCGCTGCTAAAGAATATCATAAGGATGCCGACAATCTGAAATTAAAATATTTGTTATGAACAGAGATCGGATATTCGCATGCATATTCACCTAAAGTTGAGATTTTGGCTAATATGGAATGCGCTTTTGTATCTAAAAAATCTTAACTTTAACCAGCACACACCACGCCTCCTCTTACACCCTACATACACATATTAGCGTCGGGGGCATAAACATTATTTTTTTAAATAAATATGCATCTGAATAGCTACGCAATCCAAGAACTCCGGGGTTTTTTTTTTTAAAGTAATTTTCTAGAAGTCGCTTCTATACCTAAACTCAAAAAACTCAAACTCAAAGCATTTATTTCAAATAAACCAAATAAAGGCACTTTTGAATTGTCAAAGGGTCAGTCAGTCAGAAAAATGAAGCTAGTTGCCCATTCCAAAGCGTAGTAGGTACCTATGGAGAAGAACGGGCAAGAAACACCATGGACACTCTTTTAAATCAATATATAGTTACAAAAAACAAATTGTTTACATCATTCATGTTCAAATTAAAAATGTGAGAACGATGTAGAAAGACGTGCACGTTTAAAGTATCCGTAATAAAAAAGATAAAAAAAAAACAATTCAAAAATTTAAATTAAAATAAAAATCCCCGACTAATTATGCATTTTTTTTTTTAAGATGTCGCTTCCATGTCTAAAAATTAACTTTAGGTAAATATGCATCCGAATATCCGATCCCTGGTTATGAGGGTCATATTTAAATAGAAATTAGATTAAAAACTTGTGGAGGAATTGTGGTAGCCTGTGTGTTAATTATTTATATTGTGTATTTTTTTTGCTTGTACCTCCAATTTCTACATACTATTAAAGTTACACAGGAAATTAATACTAATATACTAATCATCCTAACTAATATTATAAATGCGAAATTAAGTTTGTTTGTTACACTTTCAAGCTAAAATGACTGAACGGATTTGGATGAAATTTGGCACATGGGTAGACCATGACCTGGATTAGGGCATAGGATACTTTATATACCGATATTCCCACAGGATCGAGACTTTTGCAGGTGAAACCGCGAGACGCAGCTAGTATAAAATAAATACGTAAAAAAAAATACTTAGGGTCACCTCGCCACCTCAAAACTTTTTCACTTGAATAAGTATTGGTTAAACCTCTCACCTGCAGAGTCCACATGACCAAATTCTTGCTTCTCTGATTCTTAGGCGGTCCTATTCTGTAGCAGACGACGAAACTGGCGAAGCTGACTACCATCGTGTACCAAAACATGTATGTTTGGTAAGTCAGCACGAGAGTACGAATGTTCTCCCATATTTGCTGGAATATGTACACTCCGACCGTCCAGCCGCCGATTAGGATTCCGTATGTTAGCGTTTTCTGAAATAATTTAATTTTCAATTATCTTTATAACCTAGACTTGTTTAATTGTATTTATTATCTTTGTATCCTAGACTTGTTTCATTGTATTTATTATCTTTGTACCCTAGACTTGTTTAATTGTATTTATTACCTTTATACCCTAGACTTGTTTAATTGTATTTATTATCTTTATACCCTAGACTTGTTTAATTGTATTTATTACCTTTATACCCTAGACTTGTTTAATAGTATTTATTATCTTTATACCCTAGACTTGTTTAATTGTATTTATTATCTTTTCTACCTATTTTTATTATCTTTTGGATAAAGATCTAGGCACATAATAACAAAACCATAACCTTGGTAATCCGCATGCTTTTTAATAAGTTCTTTAGCAAGTATTTGTAACCCTAACAAATGTGCTGTGATCCTAATCAGCCTATATGTTCCCACTGCTGTGACACAGGCCTCGTCGCTTCGAGTGAGTAGGCTGTATTCTTCCACGCGGGCTCAGTGCGGGTTGGTAGATGTCACATGTCTTCGAATTGTTTGGTTCTGGACGTGCCGGTTTTCTCACGATGTTTTGTTTCACCGTTTTGAGAGCAGTGGTGATGAAATGATTTACACAAAGTAAAGCGCCTTCGAACACACGACCTACAACTCGTAAGTCGAGGCCGTTACCAGTAGGCCACGACTGCTCAGTCAATGTGGTGTGAGTTAAGGTCTAAATAGCAGACCTAAATATTTTTTCCTAGCCGAAGAGCAAAAGCATTCCCAAAGCCCTTCTAGGCTACAATTGTGTATTTTAAGTAGATAAACAAGTACTTCATGTTTACTCACCCGGGGCAGTAGTTTACTGACGTAGAACACGAAAACCATGAAGGAAGCGAACACGCCGACGAATATGCCGCAGAGGTAGAAGAACAATGGGTTGGCGCACAGTGCACGCGACGAGAATATCAGGAATATGCCCGCGAACATTAATATGACGCGCCATAAGTCCACCCCTGGAGAAAAGGTTTTTAAGGTCAGACAGTTCCGGAACATGTTGAAATCGTAATAAGTAGGTACTGGTTCGCAAAATACGCACTTTGACGTGGAGTTGCGGACACCGGCACTTATGACCAAAAACAACAACAAAATAACAAAACATAATCAACAAAATATAATCTAGAGGAATGTGGCCACTTTTCTTTAGATAGAATTTTGTTGCTTCGTGTCTCCATATGAAACTTTATAAAAGGTATTAGAAAATTCTAGACACCATTACTGAGGGTCCTTACAAGCCGTTATTCATATTTCCTTCTCAGTCACAAGATAATATTTTTGAAGGGAAAACTTCTTTAGGCACGTTGAGCACTTTTTGGGTGAACAAAAAACGTGAAACTCGCGTCAATGTCACCACACGCTTCGACAATACAATTCACAAGTTACTTAGTTTTCACTTCTACCAGCAGTCCCCAAAGACTGCCCCACATTGTTTTTAAAGGAGTGGCGCTAGTGGGCTTCTGTGCACCTTCATAATGACATGTTTTACACTTAGTGTGACTGTATACCTACCACCTTACAACAATAAACGTTGTATAGAATCTGTATAGTTACACAACTCTTCGTCTTCTTCTTTCGAAAGTCAAATTACTGAAGACTGACAGAGAGAGATTGATGTGTAACTATTCACCTGATATCATACGTTTATTAGTAAGCAGGCTAATATATTTGCTGGGTGTACAATGTAACACAGAAAGGATAGCATAATTATATTTCAGGTTAACAAATACTTACTCAGAACCTGCAATTCAATAGTGTGCCTCTCTTTTGTATTAACTGCCATGCAAGTAGGAGTGAACAGGCTAATGGATATAGATTTCTGTGGTTTCTTCTGGAATGGATTGACCACAGAGGACCAGCCATAGCTGTCCTCTGTGTAATCCTTGTACACCTCATCAGGACTTTCTCCAAAGTACTGACAGAACTCGTCATTCTTTATTTTTATATTGAACTGAAAAATAATAAAGATATTAGGATGTGTCGTCATAGGGAGACTTCATATAATATTGAAAGCAAGTACTAAATTATAACAAGAATATTTAAACAATTATGAGGAAAAGCTACCAACAACTTTTCATAATAGTGATTTAGGATCTAAATGAAAATTATAAGGGTTCTGTTTATGCCATTTGGCTACAGAACCATAAATAGCCTCACAATCAATACACCGAAGTAACCAGGTCTACTTAGTAAGTAACTCTGAACAAGAAACATAATCTCCATGTTGAACATTAAGCCAATACTTACTTTCACTGTTTGCCACAAAGCAAACAAGTTCTTGGAAGTTCCAGTGTAGCAGTAAATATCTGTGCTCTTTGTAGAGGTAGGGAGGTCTCTCTCTATTGTTGTGGGCCCCCCTAGCCAGTGGACTAAAAAAAACGGCAGGTGCATCAACATTTTTTTTGTTAGTTTCTTTCAGTTTAGATCTTTGGCTTTGAAATTGTAATTTTAGTATACATCAATATTCAAATAAAAAAATATTCTAGAAAGTTCTTGAAGGTCTATTCACAGCTCACCTTGAGCTTATGGTTATATAAAGTTGAATTATTGAAAATATATTTTATCTCAAGCTAACATGACCCCATTTTTGACGAAACAAATATGCAGATATGATTTATACTATTATTACAGGTTAACAAAGACGGGAAGTTTAATCTTTAAGACTTCATGTATTCAATAGTATACACAAGTATAGACAGATTATACAAACATTTCTTGATGTTACACAACGTGGGACAATGGCCGTTGATACATAGCTAATTATTATATAGTTTGGGACTTAAATAGGTCAGAAAATAAGTTACTTCTTACCATCATACGGTAATGCCTGTGAACGAGTAATTAACACAACAATAAACAATAATAACAACAAGTAGCGTCTGCAGGCGCCCATGTTTTGTCTCGGGTTTCACATGAGAATCTCATAAAACCATCAACTCATGATTACAGCGCTTGGTCTCTGGACCTAGAACTTAACATTCTTTTATTTTTAGCTCAAGAAATTCCGCGTTTATCGACGAAAAATCGCGAGTTCAGTGAGATATTCTATTATTAGTCCACAATTTCCAACCAACGGTTTGTCTGTCACTGACGTTCATTTGACATTGACAATGACTGGACATTGGCACAGAATATATATATCCCTAGAGGAGGACATTGGGCCCGCAGAACCTCAGAATAATAACTAAAGCATAGAGGGAAGGCTAAAATAGCAACAGAACTCAATATATTTGGTTCATTTTGACTTATGGAGGCTGCTGATATGTTAGAGAAGGACACGCATACAAAAGACATTTTGAAATTTTGTAGGTTGTTATTTTTAATCTGAATAATGATGTGACTCACGCACTTTCAACGTCGATAAATTTATCGATGACATGCATTAATTGCCAAAATGAATGTCTGTGATGGGATATATCAACATTTCTTGAAATATAGAAATTTTAGCAAAAATCATGAACAATGAGCACAGGGAGTTGTTAATCTTGAAATAAATCAACAGATTTTACGGAAAAAGTAAGTTTATTTTAAAATTCGACTATTTGTTGCTTAAGCTTTAAGGTTAAAATGTAATGGACGATATTTTAAGTAGAATAGGTAGTTACAGTCGAAGTTCATAAGTGCAGACCTACATTAACTTGTAAGTCTGAAAATTTAAAAAAATAACAAGTAAGTATATGTAGAGGGTATAAAATTATGTTTGTATTTACAATAATAATGTCCAATCAGATAAAGCTTTGATATTGTTTACAATAGCTACTCATTATTTAAAAAAAGTATAATAAGATGTTCATGGACCACGATGATAGACCACATGATGAAGTCAAGTTTTTATTTTTTTTCCTAATTGTCAACTCGTAATTGTGACCTCTTAGGTCCTGGCTACTTAACCGGTCTGTCCTGTGGTGCCTTAAGCTACTAACTTAAAGCCTCGAGCCAGGGGTGAATTACTTAATTTCTAGGTGACCGCACGCTAAGGGCACCCCCTGTGGGGTACGGGCCTCGGCTTAGGGCGTCACTGAGGGGAGGGCAGCAAGGTGGGACAAGCTAGATCGAATTTATAATATTATTATTAATCGGGGAAATTAAAGCTAGAGGCTCAGCTACGGCGTGGTCTGGCGCTTCTTCGAGCAAGGGTCGGGGGGGGGGGGGGGGGATTAAGTCAAGTCAAATAATTTATTACATTATACAGGGTGGCAGAGACATCGACGCACAACCTGCTACATATTAATACATGATTGTGAACCTCCCTGCGTTGAAATTAATGAACACCATTTGTGGTTGGGTTTTTAACAAATGGGGTAAATCATTAATATATACTAAAAAGAGGAAAGGACCCAATATCGAGCCTTGTGGTACAAGGCATATCAAGCTTACTTCCATCTGCCTGTTAAAAATCAAGACAAAAAATGGGCGCCATGAAAATCATAACGAGCTGGTCACTGACATGATTACGATTTTTCCATCATCAGATGTAGAATGTCTCTAAAGATGCACATGTTACATTCTCATTTGGATAAATTTAAAGATAGTACGGGGGCTTATTCGGAAGAACAAGCGGAACGTTTCCATCAAGATATAATGGAATTAGAGACGTTACCAAGGCCAGTATACTGAAAGCATTTTTTATGTATTTTCATTGAGTTGAAATTTTTTTTTTTTTACACTTATAAGCAAATTCAGAACTATTTTTTGATCTTATTCTTATTTCTAGAAATAATAGCAATAAAAATAAGGTAGGTATGTATGTATAACCCGTGCGCAAATGCAAAATGCTGTAGACTGGTGTATTGGCACGTGACCATGGGGAGGGAACAATTCTGGCTCTGCAGGACTTTTCCCGGGCTTTTGACACAATTAATACCACTCTATTGCTGTCAAAGTTAGCTTTCTATGGATTCGACACCGATGTGGTGGAGTGGTTCAAAAGTTAACTTACTAACCGGCCTCAATATATAGAGATGCATAGGGAGGACGGATCAACGGTGTCATCCTCCCCCCTCCAAGTGTCAAGGGGTGTCCCTCAAGGATCGATTCTGGGGCCTTTGTTGTACATCCTGTATAGTGCGGATATCATAAAATCCTTTGTTAACTGCAAATATTCAGTTGTACATATCCTTCAAAGGGGATGAAACATCTTTGGCAGTGCATAAAATAAACGAGGACTTGCATAGAGTGTTTGTTTGGTCGGAGGAGAACTCTCTGGTTCTGAACCCTCTCAAGTCTAAATTTATGGTGCTGGGTTCTAAGAAACAAGTTAGTACAATACTGTCTGCCAACCCTGAGATAGTTAATATGGGAGAGAAAATTGAGAGAGTGGAGGAGACATGCAATCTAGGGCTAATTATGGATCCAGAGCTGCGTTTTGAGGCTCATGTGATCAATGTTCTCCGAAATTATTTTTAAAGGTCTTGGAATACGCAAATACCTAAGCATACCAGTAAGGAAACAACTTGTTGATAGCCTCATCCTATCCAAGTTAAATTACTATGACACAGTCTATGGACCATGCCTGCTTTCAAGAACGGAGCGTGTAATCCAACGTATCCAAAAGTTAACTTAGTAACTAAAGTTATTATTCTGAGATTGGCCTGTGCATTGGACAATGACAGAATTTTTGTCGTAGACAGAGTTCTCTACGATTTTTGTCCATTGAGTTTGCGGAGGCATTGAACGGACTTTTTCCTATAGTGAGGGACAGCTTCTTAGTTCTTACTTCTTATAGCATGTTTGTATCGTTATTGTTATTTAGTCGATTATAGTTTATGTTGTTTCCCTCTCAAAGAGAGGAGGCCTGTGTCCCAGCAGTTGGAACACTATAGGCTGATTATGATGAGTTTATGTTGCTATTTAATCGATATTTTAAGTATCTATCGACTCACTCGGTTTGCACATGGAAACAGACAGCGCTTCCCATAAACCAATCTTAGCTTTCGTCCTGTTATCCGTGCAATTCCTACTTGAGGTCAACTTCCAGCTTAACCGGATGCAAGTTAATACCTAGTATTTTAAATGGAACGACTGCTTATCTGACCCCCATAAGTGCGCTCGCACACTGCATACTTTTTGTAAATCGGTATGTTTTTATTTGGATGACCTAGGTACGTTTTGTAGGGCGTGTGTTGATACATTTGATCCCTACTGTTTCATTTAGCTAGAACAAAAAAAAGGCCACGATTGTACGCCGTCTGTGAATGCTCAATCCAGCTACTGGGTAACATGATATTAACTAGACATGGGACGAGTTCCCGGTTTGGATCCGGTACGGACCGGGGGATGCGACACTTTTTTTTAGGCTATAGCCGGGCAACGGGTAATTATGCCGGGTACCCGGCTTTAATGAATGAAAATAATTAGTAATGTAATACGGCCAATAAAAAATGCGTGCGAACGTGCCTTTAAGCGCGGCGACGGGGAGCATACAACCCCACCCGCGCCCGGTCGGTAACCGACAGTGGACGAAGGATTTCAAGTCTGCACGCCACGCTCGCGACCCGCTCGTTTATGTTATCATTGTTTTTATATTTACATGTTTGTGCCCCTTGTACACTGTCTTTTACAATTACTATAAACTTTTTACTGTTAAGCGTGCGTTCCAATCATTTAAATGTACCCAAAACAGTCTCAGAGAAGAACTTTCCTACACTAATATTAATTGAAAAAAAATTAGCATTTTAACACAGATTTTAACAAGGCAATACAATGGCAAGTAAAATACAGATGGTTGTATTATTTTATTTGTTATTTAAAATTGGTAAATTAGAGTCTAAAAACACCAGGTTTTCGGTACGATTGGCATCAAGTCGGATTCTTTTCTTCTCACAGTAAATGTTCGCTGTAAATGTGTTCACAAGTATTTTGCCGCGTCTTTTCGTAATATCGGATTTTAGTGTCCTTTTTTAGAAGCCCAACATGATTTGTATCTCTTTCAACCCTTCATCACCATCTTACTGCCCTTGTCCTATGTTACTTGGGGTTGGCGGCGCAACACGTTTTTTATTTTCCAACCCTTGCCGAGCATAACCTGTCTCAATGATAACACACGCACATTATGATGGTTATTAGAGTTTCAGGCTTCTGACTACCCGTAACGACTATCAAAGATCTGCAAACGGCAGCCGCGGACCTACAGCTTTAACGTGACTCGATATGTAATGGAAGGTCACCCATCCACAGACAGACCACGGCAAGCGATGCTTAATTTTACGTTTTTACTTCTACTTTTATAAAATGTGAGTCTGTATGTTTGTGAATTTGGATGTTTGTAAATCAATCCCGCACAGATTTAAATGCAATTTGGCACACGGTTAAACGATGACCCCGGCTCGAAGGCCAATTCTCTTAACTAGAAAACGTTCAAAATCTAGTTGCAACCTCATCTCGGCGACAATCAATGTCAAAATTTGTCAAAAATTCAATGAAAATAATACGTTAAGAATTTTGACGCTTGCGAATTCTATCAACTGATCTGTGATTTAGACCCTATTTTTTGACCGCAGAATCACCCATAAAGGAGGATTTTGACAGATCGAGACATTAGAATGCGAACGTTCTAATAAATATGGAAATTACCCCTCTGGATAAGACAAAGGTTAATTTGTATCTTGGTAATACGTTCCCGTGGGATATTTTTTTGGAAATTATGTAAACTATTTTTCCACTTCTACGCAGGCGAAGCCTGGGCTCCTCGGACAAAAGCTATTTGCTAATTAAACTCCATCAGAGTAGCGAGTGCTCTTTTCGGTAACATCTACATGCTGTCGGAATATTCCGATCTGTCACCCTGCTTTCTCCCCTTAAAGGGATAGATCGGAAAAAAAGATTGATCTGTCCCCCTGTTAGCAACGAGGGGATAGTTCGAACTTTATTCAGTCCTATCTGTCCTCCTATCGGTGATAGGGGGACAGTTGAAACTTTTTATTCCTGTTTGTCCCCCATAGAATTTCGATTATTCTCGATGTCTACCACAGGGGCAAAACAACTTTTAAAAAATATTCTCGTTGTCTACCACTGGGGGACACTTCATGGTTTGAATAGGTCGAATGTTTCAAAACCGAATCGGGGCACCCACGACTTCACGTAGTCTTTTGGCTGCTACCCCTAGAGTGTATATAAAAACCGGAGGCGCGAAGGAAGAGCAACCCGCGCCCATTGTAACAAAGCATAGGCAAACGTGCGAGCCAGTGGTCAAACAAGTGGTGGACATTGGGAATAATTGAAATTCTATGAGGGACAAACAGGAATAAAAAGTTTCATCTATCACCCAATTACTGATAGAGGGACAGATAAGAGTAAATAAAGTTCGAACTGTCTCCTCGTTACTAATAGGAGGACAGATTTTTTTTTCCGATCTGTCCCCCTACGGGGACAAAGCAGGGTAACAGATCGGAATAATTCATGCTGTCTAGGATGTTGATTACTTTGTGCAGGATCCTTACAAGATAAATAAAATATGCAATAACTCTCATCATGTTTTTATTTGGTAAAGCATATACAATAATGGAGTGGTCATGTATTATCAGAGTAACACAATAAGGCACTTGCATGATCTCATAACCTTGTACTTTAAAAAACTTGTACATATAAAAATAACCTCGACATTTACTGCAATCAAAGTAAAAAATACAGGAATGTTTGCCTAAATACTGTTCAGAAAACACTTAATTAATAAAAAATAATTATAATGCTATTAAAATAATACAAAAGCTACCATTCACCAGTCTTGGGACAGGAATGTTCAAATAAATATATTTTCTCCATTTTAAAATACTGACCTAAATTTTATTAACTGAATTACGAATCACAGTTTACTCACAAAATAAGTATAAATTAATATTTCATGTTTAAATATATTATAGACTGATTTCGATGTTGAGTCCATTACAATAATTTTACAGTTTTATCAAATACATTTTATGTTACAGAATAATTAGAGAAATTATTTTGTCTATATTAAATGAAAAATATATTATGTCACTTTTTCTTATTCACTTATTTCTGCTGTATAGCCCTAGTTTTGTTTAAAATTATAATATTTTATGAATAGAAAATAAGTGATCGGTTAAAATTACATTTCAATTACAAAGTCGATTGAATCAACTAACTATTTACAATCGAGTAACCATGGAAGAAAAGGACTATTTCAAGATAAATGATTACATTGGCAATAAACCAGCACTACTAGCATTACGTTGGGAACCACTATGCCGGTTTTCAAAGAAATGATGCACAGTTTTCTTACATCTCAATAAGTCTAATTTGACAGATGTTCATTGCTGCATAGTGTGCCAAGATTTTATAGTTAGCCTTATGAAAATGAAACAGCAAAGTCAGATACAATATAAACCTATTTGAAGACATATTTTTAAGGCACAGAGTTATAAGTTATCACGTTATTAATTTTATTTTAATCCATTTAAATAATTTTTTTAATAGTGTATTTATTTCATATATTGTAAATAGTAAAACCTGTGATAGTAAGTCTGACTTCACTATAAAAGTATGGTTAATTTACCCATTTATAAATTATCTAAGTGACCTTCAATTATATTGCACTAATATACATCTAGGAACCTGTGAAGGCACGTTGAAAGCACTAAGTTATTCCTCTATCCAATAATCTATCTTATGTGTGTATTTTTGAAATTTATTTTCCTGTGTTTGTGGAATACTTTGCGATTTTACGACGACGTATCTAAATTTTCTATGTCCTCGTTGGAATGTGATATCTGAAATGAGAAAATATTAAACGTTAGTAATAAATTAAGAGAGAAAGCGTGGGTCTGAAAAAAACTGTTAAATAAACGGTAGATAATATTTTAAATGTCATGCTTTAGTATTAATAATTATAGTGCTTAGTTTCTTCATTAGCGCATGAGGGAAAGTTATTTATCGTCAATCGAATTAATAGTATTATTCTATTCGTCGCTTTTAGAAAAACTCTTGGCATCGTTGAAGGAATTATGCTGATCGAAACTGTATTTGTGAAATTATTAATTAATTCTTTTCTAAATAAGTTTTTTTTTTTATATAAATAAAATTATATTTACTGTAACAGATTACAGTAAATATAATTTTATAGTTTAGGGATAAATCCTAAAGAGAGTAAAAATTAACAGACTTGAATCTCTAATCTTTTCTATCTTTGATGAGCCGATTGGCTATTACGAATTCTCGTACTGCCTGGCTTGAGAGCCTTATTAAAACTGCTTCATCATCCAATAGTAGTGTTAATTGAATGGAAACAAAGCGTAACATTGTTGCCTGCAACATCAAATGTTCCTGGAAACAATGCTGCTGAGATTTTTTTTCCCAATGAATACAGCCTCGGCACGACAAAAATATGTTGTACAACTTTGTTTTCAAGTGAATACAGGGTATTTAACTTACGTGTCTAACGCTTGCGTGCATCATGCGCGACGTATGTAGGTCCTCCATGTCGCGCCCACTCACGCTCGAACTCATGCTCCAGTATCTCTGCGCCACGCTTGCGAGTGAGGCCTGTCTCCTCTAGGCTTAGCTCGCACATTTGCATGTCGTCCACTCCTGAGGATTACAGCATGTTTTATTTAAAAGTATACAAAGCAAAGGTGCGAGGTATGTTACGAGTTCAAGTGATACGTTTCATTATCAGCAGGATGCATGTCGCGTGGACGACGACGGTGCCTGCGATGCGGTGACGGACGCCTAGGATCTAAATACCAGCTCGGTTTTACGTGGAGATGGCCGACGGAGTAAGGATTTGACCCAATGGTGGCCATGGTTAGGCTTAAGTCCTGACTTCCTGAGTTGAGCTGCACGATTACTGACAAATGCGTGCACTGACTGGACAGGTCCACTCAATCTGTGTGGTTCTTTCCTCAAAAAACCATTTCAGATACCAATCTATATGGTCTTCACATGATCTGACCAAGATTATGTCTGGATTTTAAAAGAGACTGTGACCTCTGAGTTTGTTTCGGCCTTTCTTCTCAGAGTAGTCAGATACGAAATGCCGACCTCATCTAGTTTAAAAAATATGATTGACGTGTAAAAGTGTTTGTACAAACCTACTTACAGAAATAAAATCATTTATCATTTAAAGGAACCAGGAACTTCTAAAAGCGTGTTGCGTAAAGTTGAAGGTAAACACTTAGACGAGCGACGCACGTGGAATTGTAATGTGTGGCAGGAAGAAAGCGAGGCCTATATCCAGCAGGGGATGATTCCGGGTTTAAATGATGATGATATACCATGTGACGGCGACAAAGGGGGTGACTCCCGAGATGTCGACTAATAGTACCGCATAAGGGGAGGAGAACGCTGAGTTACCAGACTGCAGCAGCACGGGCGTCTTGTCGGGATGCAGCTCCATCTGGCGCGCCACGTACTGGCCGTCGAAGTGCGCGTACCACCAGCCGCGCCGCTCGGGCTCGCCGCCCGCCGCGCCGCAGCGCACGAAGGGGATGCGGAAGTAGCGGTGCCGCGCGCCCAGGATGTCGCCCTTCTGCGGCAGGCGCGGGGCCTTGGCTGCGGGCCGGAAACACAAACTATGACGACAGTAAGGAGACGCTTAACGAAGCCGACGGCCACTTATACTCCACATCATTGTGATCATTTTTGTTAAATGCACTGGACCATACCTGAGAACTGATACGGTTACGGAGATTTTGAAGATAAAATCCCATTTTCTGTACCTTTATTTTAAGAAACCAAGATTTAAACATTAGAAATTATGTTGGAAGCAAACATAAGCAATTTTTTTAAATTTCTCATACACGGGAAGTAGTGTTTGTTTGATCCGAGTAGCGGGTGGAAGACGCTGCTCCCGGTCTTAGGGAGCGAAAGACTCATAGTAATTGCTTCTCTCTCTAGGGCGGGAATTAATTTATAAAAACAACAAAATTTGGTTAGGTAGTCGGCTACGAAAAATTAAGAAAAATACCGATCAAAATATTTGATTAAAAATGAGGCTCATGTTATTATTATTAATAAAGATTTTAGATAAATACTATTCTTACTTTCCTTATACATATTCGAAATGAAAAGTAGAGTGTTTAACACGGGTGAAAGTCATCAATTCCTACTCGGACTATAGCTCTAAATACCTCGTATTGGAATGCGTGCGTAGCGTTGCGCGCTGCCGTAAACATTTTTTTACATTTTTCGCACCTTAAATTAAAGTCTTTTCGCAGCAATATTTTTTGCTAAATTTTACTTAGTTTGATGTACAGAATAACTATAAATAACGGCTATGTGATGGGTCTTTTTACAATCTGTCTATTACCGTGTAACGACATCTCTATCCGATTACAATTTGTTCCGAATTACCTTCCAAATTACAAATTGCAGAAGACGATACAACTAATATCACAGAAACCTGCATAGCGCAATATAAGTTTGTGAATGCCCAACCACATCATTTGGGCAGGAGCCCACCAGACAAACACTCATCTTTTCGGAGAATCCTCCTTTTGGAGGAATTTCACATTTTGTTCCTTGGTGGTTGCAAAACTAATACCCAGCGTCATGATCGTCCAAAGTATGGGTTTTTGTGCGCACATCATCCATATAACATCTTCCTGCTTTAAATGTAAATAGCACATAATCTCAGCTTGTTAATAGTTAAAACATTACTTAGGCAGTTTAAAATCCATGAAAAATTGCAAGACAGACTTGTAGCCACCATAATTTGATTTCAAAGAGTAGGTATCTGTGGAGTTTCTTGCCCGTTCTTCTCCATAGGTACCTACTACGCTTTGGAATGGGCAATTAACTTCATCTTTCTGACTGACCGTGGAGTTTCTTGCCCGTTCTTCCCCATAAGTACCTACTACGTTTTGGAATGGGCAACTAGCTTCATCTTTCTGACTGACCGACCCCTTGACAATTCAAAAGTGCCTGTAATTGGTTTATCCATACTAATATTATAAATTCTAAAGTAACTCTGTCTGTATGTTACCTTTTCACGCCTAAACTACTGAACGGATTTCGATAAAATTTGGCAAGGAGATAGATGGCATCCTGGGGAAGGCCATAGGCTATTTTTTTTCCCGGTAGCACGTTCTCGTGGGATAAACTCCTGACATACACACGGGCGAAGACGTGAGCAGAAGCTAGTTTGAAATAAATGCTTAGAGTTTGAGTTGAGTTTTAAGTTTGGGTTTAGCATACATGAGAAAGAATTGCCGCTATCGTTATTAAAAAAAAGACTTCGAAGCTTTTTGACAGTCAAATCATACATAGCACAACAGAATTCTTGACTGAAAAAAACATTTTTAACGTAGATTGTTTATATAATGTTTAACATAAGAATTATGTTTGGTTTTGTGTTGTTTTTGTTCTGTTATTTTTTTAATAATTTTGTTACTCTTGCATGACTAGTAGTAAAATATGGCTGAACCTATTCCCTAATATCTCCAAAGTACTTTACCCATATTTGCAAAATAAAAAATCTTTATCTTTATGAGAGTACCATGAAAAACATTACCTACTTTACCTTATCTCCTAACAGCATAACGTTACCTCACCTTTAAAACAGTTACCTACGTTTTGACCATCCGATAAAACGCGACCATTCGCCCATTCGCTGAAGAAAGAAGAATAACCGATCTTATGACAAAACAGTTACGTCGTCGTGATAAAAAGATGATACGAGTCCGCGTAAGATGTGCAAGCTTACAACGAATGTCTTCGTGAAGTAATAATTAAAAAAAAACGACTTATTCAATGGCACCAAAGTATTCACACAATAGAACAGCAAATATGTACACCACATGAATTACTGATATAAATGTATAAATTTTACATAGGATGATTGATTTTCACTGAATTACTTTGTAAGAATTTTATTTAGAGCTAAATACTATTGCTTCTTTCTGAGAGGGAGAAATTGTTATAAAATATTGTACACGTATAACAAAACATACCAGCATCCATGATGGACTGTGGCGCCCTCTCCTGGTCGGCCATGGTGGTCTTGCGCGCGTTCTTTGCTTTCCACGCGTGGTACACCTTCAGGCGGCGGTGGAACTCGTGACGGCAAGCCTGACATTCATATTTAGATATTGTTAAAGTTACTACAGATCCTATGAAATTCAAGCACATGTCAATTTGTATGATTGACAGTTATACATTTAAGGATTTTTGATTTTTCACTAATCAGATAACTTGTCTGAGAAATAAATATTGCGGTTTGACAGCTTTTCCATAGAACATAAATGTCAAACGGTTATATTTATTCTTCACATAAAAGCTATCTGACTATTGAAAAGTCAGCCCTTAGTCAAACTGCATTAGATTTGACTTCAGCCTTGATTAAGTTTCCGGGAATCAAAGATTGATCCAAATGTTACCAGATACATATATTACATCATGTTTTATTTCCCCGAAGGTTTAAGCAGAGTGAGAGTGTGGTGAAATGTGTGAACAAAATTGACTAATGCCTGTACACTTTTCGTCTCTTGGATATGAGGCCTTTAAATAATCTCACGAGAAGACTGCTGCTGTTTTCTGTAATTTATTTACTGGCATCACGATACTGGTATAAACCTTATCAAAGAAGCTGATAATGGTCTATCATAAAAACAAGGTGGCGGTGGGTTGGTGGCGGTGGATGGTGATGGTGGCAGTGGTGGTGGTATTTAGGTGGTGTTCTCTAGTTTCTGCCTACCTCCATGGGAAGAAGGCGTGAGATAATGTATGTATGTGTAATGTAAAAAAGCAGATGAATTCAAAATTCGTATTATAGAATTAATTGGTCACACTTACCTCCAAAAGTTCAATATCACAAGAAGTATTGATAGTATCACGTAGTTCCGAGTACTTCCATTTAGACAGGTCGTACTTTTGCTTGCCCTGCATAGCTTGCTGCATCCTTACCCGTTCAGACCTGTCGTCCACGTAACAAAACGTCAATGGATAGTGAAAACTTTGAAGTTTTCATGTTATAATGTTAAACTACATGTTATTTAGTTTTGTCATGCTACGTGCGGTGTGTTAATTATTATAGTGGTACCGTCAAACGGGGTGAATAGGGATGCAGGGGTGAATTGAGACGAAACTTTAAAAGGGATTTTAACATTGAAATAATATATTTTGTTACCAAAAAGGACTCTAATATGTTTACTGTATTAAAATTTACGATTACTTAAGTGTCCTTGTTGGCAACATACTATATTATTTCAATGTTAAAATCCGTTTTAAAGTTTCGTCCCAACTCACCCCTGCATATCTATTCACCCTGTTTGACGGTAAATAAATTATTGATGTTTATTATAGTACAGCTGATATTGTGCATGCAATTATTTGACTCTTTCAAAATCATGTGTTTGGAGACTTTCGAGATAAAGAATGCTTAGTATAGGGGCTTACAAACCGAGTTCTGGTCGTATTAGTTAATCCAGTATCGTCAAATACCACAGTTTATTCAATTAGCACATCATTTGGGGTTTTCTCAAAGCGTTATAATTTTTCCCCCAACAATTTTATATCACTTTAACTGATGATTGTAAAAGAGTCAACACTAAATTGTTAAAAACACTAGGTAAGTATAATATTACAAATCAAGCTTCATTCCAAAACCGTAAAATAGTCTTTTATACTGACTCGTATACATATCTATCGATTCTTTTGTAGAATTTATCCAACACTCGCGCATCGTCACTGTCTTCAAACCTCATTTTGTTACATTTGTTCCCCATAATTCACAGAAAAACCTTAGCTTATGAGTTATGAAACACAGCTCAATTATGACTACAAATAAACTAAATAGTACATTAATAGTAGTTGAATTAATATAAGAAATCACTAAGGTACAGTTAACAACACTAAGAGTGCGTGCAGAAAGTTCAAGTAAAGCAGATAGCCGTTGATAGCAGTTAGTTCGTTATCAGTGGAAGTGGTCCTCTTTCAATTATAAGTGTTTATGAGTACATACTAGTACTCTCTTGGGTTGTGGCCATGGCCGTTATAAGTACCTATTTCTTACAGCTGTCTAAAAATAGGATTTAAAACTGTAGGTATACTAGAGATCGTCGTATTTTTATTTTCCCCTTTGAACTGAGTGACTGCCTCGCTGGTTTAGGGCTGGCGTACATCTGGCGAGGCGCAGCGCAGCGCATTCGTCATTGCCAAACAAATATCGACCTTGCAGCTTTTGAAATAAAGTCAAAAATAAATAAATTTCCATTAGCTCGAGAGCGTGCCTAGGCGGAAAGAGGCGCGCAGGTTATTCATTCTTAACTTTATTTTTAGTCTCACAACGTTGATATTTGTTTGGCAGTGACAACCGCACCGCGCTGCGCCTCGCCAGGTGTGCGCCGGCTCTTAGTTGTTAAAAGCGACACAGCTTAGCTTGACATACTGTGTTTAATTTCCCGATCAAAGTGATGAGTTTTCCGTCAAGAATATCTCAGTTGGATTTCGGAGTCTGGATTTATGCCGGTTGATAGCCATAGGCTCACGCCTTCTTAAAGTTAACAAATGTGGGTGTAATTTACACTGCTTATCCGTTTGGGGAATACTGTCGTAATGTTACGTTCGCCATAGAGAAATAGTGGCCAGCAAAAATGACAGTCCCGCAGTGACAAAAACTAACACACGAGACCGATACCTTCATCTATAGCAGTGGAGTGCGAATTGATACCATCCAAATATACCAACATAATTGAAAGAGGGCCAAATTCGGAGCATGCGAAAGAGAAATTCGTTAGTTCTGTCTCACTCAGTACCTGTTCAATTTATTCTCTCCATTCATTGACTCCATGGTAGGGAAACTGTGCGAACATATCACAATATTACTTATATGCTAGTTGAAGTCGGACATCCGGGAATGGCAACACGTTTTAGTAGTATTGATATCAAATAAAAAATCGTTACAAATGATTAAGAATTTCTAATTTACTTTTTCAAAGACGTCGTTATTGATAAGAAATACGTAGTCTAGCTTAGTATCTTGTTCAATTTACAATAATTTTGTAGTGGTAGAAAAAAAACTACTTCTGTATGTCAAGAGAATTATATATTACTAATACATGTTCACCATTTCAAATCGTAGTGTAAAGCTATATACAAGAAGAAACTTCGCAGACCTGTGCTCTTGATGTCATATTGTACAGTGAGAATACTGTTTATAATAATTTATAGATCAAAAACATTTTTATAAAATACACGTTCAAATTGCCTAAAGGACCATAATCTATTTAAAAGTTTAGAAAGAAATAATATCAGATAAAAATCAATTAATTAGGTATACTTATTAATAATTAATAAAAAATATATTAATAATATTATTATTAATTACTTGAGTGTCTGATACTTTTACATAATTTTTTTTAAATATTTGGCCAGTTGATTTTTCTTCCTTTGATTCATCATAGCTCAATACAATGATAATATATTGATGTACAATGAGTCAACAACAAATTAATTATAGATTTCATATTCTAAGGGTTGTTTTTCAGAACGATACCCAAACATAATTGCATAGATCAAATCTTATGCTGACTCTGCACTTGTAGTATTTATCAAAATTTTCGTATTATTTGGGCAATGCAAAATAAACCCTACATTAACTGAGATAAAGGTAATTTTGTACTAACGGAACAACGCAAATATTTGCGCCAATACACCAAATGAAGATGCCAGCATAACAGACTATTTTAAAATCTGTTAGATTTGAGTAAATATCAATCTTCGAATACAGTCTTTTCACAGTTATTTCACCTCTGACTTCAGCAACCCAACAGCAACCTTAATGTAACGAGAATAAAGATCACACTGATGCAAAATCAGAGCTAAATAACTGTGAAAGTACTGAAACATTTAATCGGCCTATGTAGCAATAATTCCTATAGTAAAATAATGACGAGTACATACCTGCGTAACTGAGGCGGGGACCCCTCCACGTGTCCGTTGGTCTCCTTAGCCAGTCGCACTGCCATTTCATGGTCTCGTCGCTCTTGTTCTAACCTATTAATAAAGTGGGAAATACCGTTGTTGTTTATTTTCTAATCATCATTAGGAATGTTCATTCATTATATTCCATAAATAAGTAGTCGTATACAGGGTGACATCGATGCGCAAACTGAAACCATGAATTCAGTACATGATTTTAGCGTATACATGTTTCATCGGTTATAAAAAAACCGGCCAAGTGCTCGTCGGACTCGCACACGAAGAGTTTCGTACCACAATCGAAAAAAACGCCGAAAAAAGAACATTGTTCTTGTATGGAGACCCCTTTAATTTTTTACTTTTTTTTATTATTATTTGTTGTTATAGCCACAATAGAGTTACACACACTGTGAAAATTTTAACTGTCTACTTATTACGGTTCATGAGATACAGCCCAATGACAGACAGACGGACGGACGGATAGCGGAGGCTTAGTAATAGGGTCCCGTTGGCACCCTTTGGGTACGGAACCCTAAAAAAGTGCAATTCCTACGCAGTCAAAATGTATGGCATAGCAATATTTTTTTTAAATAACAGACGAAAAATTTGATCGCAGAGAATCATGCTCAGATCATAGATCGGATGAGAGAACGCAGAGTAGTAAACAGGCGCGACACGACTAGTAGGTAGAGAATGAAGTTTTCATAGAAATTGTTTTACTAGATTCGCATCGCGGGAGCCTTTATACTACCAACAATCGTTTCTTTCACTGACATACCTACCTACGGTTGATAGGTAAACGATTGAAATATCCCTGTGTAAATACTATAAGTACTAAGGGCATGTTCCCTAGGATCAAAATAAGTACTATAAAGGCTGTTCACGCACATTACAGCGTGCTGCACCGGAAAATAAATATCCTCCGCCATCACCTTTGTACGTAATCCCCTTTATGTATAAAATGATTAGCGACTGTTTAACCCTTCGATCAACAATAGTACTACATTTCCGATGAGCGCATCAGAAACGGCCGGAAAAATAAGACCACACATAATGTTGTGGCCTTATTTTGCAAAATAGTTTTTTCAACCTTATTGAATCAAAATAAAAAATAAAAAATATTTCACATAAACCCACATTGGCACTTATGAAACGTCAGAAGCTAGGTGCAAGGTTCCAATTGGTTGTTTCCTATGGAGAAGAGCCATGAAGAATCTCCACGGTTACTCTTTTAAAAATCAGGGGCTTTTACGATGTTTCAAATTACACTGTTGATAGGTATGGGAGGACAGTGTAGGCCAGTCAACAAGTAACAGGTACTCAACAAAATATAAAAAGGTCTACAAATCTACAGTCTACAAGTTAGACCTACAACATTCTCACATTTACAAAATATAGAAGAACCTATATAAAAATATAAGCCTATTGCATAGAAATTATGTTTTATTTTTCCATAAATATCATTGGTCTTATTTGAAAAATACATTTACTTTTCAATCAAAGTAGTAAATATATGGCAAACGATAATAAACTTTATGTTTGAGAGTTAAGGTTTATAATCAAGCTATATGCAATCGTGGCCAATTGAGCAATGTGTTTTTGTTCCTTATCCTTAATATAGTGCTATTGTTGATTGAAGGTTTAACCGTACATTTTTAGGGTTCCGTACCCAAAGGGTAAAAACGGGACCCTATTACTAAGACTTCGCTGTCTGTCCGTCCGCCTGTCTGTCACCAGGCTGTATCTCAAGAACAGTGATAGTTAGACAGTTGAAATGTTCACAGATGATGTATTTCTGTTGCCGCTATAACAACAAATACTAACAAACAGAATAAAATAAATATTTAAGGGGGCTCAAATACAACAAACGTATTTTTTTTTTACTGTTTTTATAGATAATGGTACGGAACCCTTCGTGCGCGAGTCCGACTCGCACTTGGCCGGTTTTTTGATGTTTAAACGTCTCTTAACTTAATGCCACGTTTATGAATAAACCGCTTTGTATTCAATGTACCATCGCACACTGTAAGCGGGCCGCACCGCGATTGTTGTATTGAACCGCGGCACTCCAGCCCCTGTCTAATCCGGCGCCCCCTGTAATCCGACATGCCTATCACTGTTGAATGTAAGAACACAAACATTATTTTGACAAATCTTCACTAATGTAAGATAATGCATGATTGTTTGTGTATGTTTTTTTTGTAAGTTCTCACGTTAATTTTATAATAAAACGTGGAAGGGGAAAAACGTATTTATTCATTTTCTTTTCACATACGAAGTCCCTGGCCCTATTTATTATTTTGATTTTTATTTTGTCGGATTACAAAGTACTCTTTTTCAAAAAAATCCGGACTATAGGGAGTCTTAGGCAGTACTCTATCCGAAAAATTCGATAGTCCGACACTGCCCTGCAAAACGTTTGTCAGATTACCGGGTCCACTGTAATTATTACCTGCCATTGGAATTTATCTACATGTGGTGATATCCTAACTAATATTATAAGTGCTAAAGTGAAATTGTTTGTTTATTGGATTCGCTTTCACGCTAAAACGGCTGAATGAATTTAGATGAAATTTGGCACATGGGTAGTCCATGACCTGGAAAAGGACATGGGCTACTTTTCATCCTGGATCGCAGACGAAGTCGCGGGCCACAGCTAGTAGTCCATAAATCCATCAATTGAACATAATAGTTATGTATGTACCTTTCTCTGTTCTCTTGGTCAGCTTTAGCCGCTTCTTCCATTTGTTTCTGCATCTTGAGTGCGGCGATACGATCCTGTTCCTCTAACCGTAGTCTTTCTACCTCTTCGGCTTTGCGACGGGCCTCCATTTCTGCTTTACTGCAAGAATTATAACGAAACGTTTTTGTATATCAGGATTCAGTGGGCTTATCACGAACGCGTAAATATTACGTAAATTAGAAAGATTAAAAAAAAAAAAATACTCATTTTGCACACGCATCGGGCTTGTTGCAAAAAAAATAACAAAAATGCTATAGAATTGTTGTATTTTCAATTCAGAAATCGTTTGAATTTACGTTACGTTTACGTCGCGTGTTCCTTAGTTCAATAATTCTGACTGTTTTAACAAATATACACCTCTGCATAACCCATTAGCTAGCACAGAACATGCATGAAGGCCAAGTACACGTAATAAACAAAATGTTCCAATTTTGTCGTATGGTGAACTGGCATTTTATTACAAAAACGAAAAAAATAACGATATTTTAGCAAAAGTTAAACAAAAAAATAAAAAATTGGCAGTATTATTATCAAGTTACGATAAATAGGTCAGTAACATTGAATGTTCTATTTCGACAAGCTATCAACCGGCCCTGTGGCGCAATGGATAACGCGTCTGACTACGGATCAGAAGATTCCAGGTTCGAATCCTGGCAGGGTCGCAAATATCTTTTTGTTCTTTTTCTAGCATTTTACAATTAGGAATGATTTTCTAAAAACTTTTTTTTTTTATAATTAAATGTAAAATTATTAGAATTTTGTGTTCCTCTGTAAAATAGCAACCCTAACAGAAACTAAATGACCATAGTTGTTTGTGACATAGTTTTCATATTTTTATCCAACTGTGGAGATTTTGTACAACCCGGGCGCGATAACTAGACACCTGGCTCAAATGACATTTGTCTATAGTACTGAGTGCAAAAAAATGATTGTGCGTGCTGTACTTTTTGTACGTACTGATTTATAATTTATTACCTACTGAGATAAAACAAGTACTAATGACGAATGTAGTATTTTTGGCTTCATTATCATTATAATTTGGAGCAGTAACTTACCAATATTCGTATTAATATTTTTTTTTAATAAAATTAAGTTCATTCTTGTTAAAGTAAGAAGTAGGTAGAACAATTAATTTCTTACAGAAATAAAACAAAAAAGGATGTTATATTCATTTATTATTAAAATTATAACGAATCGTCACTCAATTCTTCTATACCAGACATATTATTATCGCTGTCATTTTCCGTGTCCTCGCTTTCGCTTTCAGAAGAAGTCTCTTCTCCTCCAAGAGAAATAATGAATTCCCTTTCTCGGTGTTCTTGCAGTCGATCTTTCACCCAGTATTCTTCCTCCAGTCTCTGGACATGATTAACTTCTTTTTTCCAGTCCGCAACTGAAATTGATTGGATTGCTTCTCTAGTCAACTTTTCAATAAGTCTTTCAGACTGATCTATATTTTTGTCTGCCACCCTTTGTTTAACTAAATTCCAGATGTATTCTATTGGATTTAGATCACAGTGGTAGGGTGGCAGACGTACAACCTCGTGGCCATGCTCCCTCAACAGTTCGTCTACCACATATCTTTTTTCTGGCTTATTTAATTTTATGATGTGGTATAATTCTGGCTTCGTCATCTTTTCATCAAAACTTATATTATTTTTGGTAAGCCAGTTTTGCATCTCACTTTTGAGTGATGACTGGCAAGGTATTTTTTCGGCTTGTGTTGAGTGATACGGCGCGTTATCTATTACAACTATGCCGTTTGGAGGCAAGTTTGGCAACAACTTTTCGTTGAGCCACTTAACAAAATTTTTTGTGTCCATCTCGTCGTGGTAATCGCCTGTCTTGCTTTTACATTTATATAATAACTCGGCCCCGGGGATGAAACCATATTCGCCACCCGCATGAACGAGAATCCAACGTTGGCCGGGATTGCTATTTTTCTTTATACTAGCGTCGCTACTATTCTGCCAGCATTTTCTCACTGTGTAGTGAGAATGTATCCAGGTTTCATCTATATACGTCACCGGTTTTTTGTCCGATCCGAGGTCGTTATTCTCTTTCATTCGTCGCAGGTAGCGAGCCCTCCAGGCAGCGATATCAGGCTTTTGTATCAAAACCAATCGGGCATTCTTGCATTTCTTAAATTTGTATCCCAAATGATCCTTTAGGATGAGCCGCAAAGTAGTCCTCTCACCTGTAAAAAAAGAGTATTTTTTATAATTTAAGTTCATTTCCTCGTCGTAAAAATATTCTATTACCAAAATTTTAGACCAGGTATAATATAAAATAGTATTAAAAAAACAACAAAATCGTGAGTACGCTTTATGCAAAAAAGTATTCGAGCGATCGAGACAGAGTGAATGCGAAACACAATAGAACACAAGCCACCGGGCTGCCGCCGCCGCGCTGCCCGGCTCGCAGTTTCGGGAATTCTTTTGTAGGTATAATATTTTCGAGAACTGCATAGCGTACGGAACCGTAAACATTCTTTAGAAAACAAAAAAAAAACACCTTGACAGTACTTGACACATATACGATGTCACTGGCATAGGTACTTGTTGGATAAAAAATATATTAGAGAAACACACTTACCCGGAAAATTCAAATCCTTTTTTGCAGCGGCCAATATTTTCTTCAGCGTAGGGACTTCCTTTTTGACAGTGTAGAAACTGTTGATTAAGTTTCTCAGGGCAACTAAGTCGAAATTATCCAAATTTATTCTTTTCCGTGATTTTCTCTTCTTGCCAGGTGTTGACGGTTCAGTTGATGGTCCGGGTAATTGGGCAGACGTCGAAGTACTCGGCACCGGTAGAATTGATGGTTTCACTGGTTTTACTTGCTTTTTTATTCTCATTAATGTACTTTTAGATATACCAGTAGCCGCGCAAGTTCTATTTATCGGTTGATCCACCGGAATCATAAACTTTTTATTCACTTTTTCATGCTCATAACTTTTTTTAGGGTCCACAGGAATCAGGAATTTGCTAACTTCCTTCTCACGTTCAAAAAAAGCCAACACCTTGAGTATTAAGGCCCTCTCTTTACTGTGTACGGTTTTACCCATCGTATAATTTTAACAACGGTAACAAGAAAACGTCCAAACGTAACGATAAACAAAAACTCAACAAAATAATTATAACAGCAAACAAACAAATGACTCCGAAACTCAAGAAAGGGTACGTGCAACGGTAACAGCTATGCTAACGTTACTGAAGGACGAGAGCGGAGCCGCGCGCGGGGCAGCGGGAGGGGGGTTGAGTTTCGAGCCAGGTGTCTAGTTATCGCGCCCGGGTTGTATAGTTGGATACATAATACTAATATAAGATTAATAATATTCACAAATTAATTTTGTATTGCCATCCTAACTAGCTTTCTGCGCTCAGTCTTGGGTTCGATCATATTCATTATCCATAATCAGCCTATAATGTTCCCACTGCTGGGACACAGGCCTCTTCTCTGTGAGAGGGAGAGGGCCGTAATCCACCACGCGCGTCCATATCGAGCCCAGTGCGGGTTGGTAGATGTCACGTCTTCGAATTGTTTGGTTCTAGGATATGCCGGTTTCTTCACGATGTTTTCCTTCACCATTATAATGAACATAATTTAATTTTCTTTTATCAAGGTGTATTATTTATTTATTTTACTTCGGCGAGTGTTATTAACGGGTTGTACTCACAGTCTACGATGTTCTTCCTCTTGCTTTATCCTGTCCTGTTCACGTTTCTTGGCCTCTTCAGCAGCCCGCATTTCAGCCTCCATCTTACGCAACCTTTCTTGTTCATCTCTGAAATTAATTATTACTATGTTTAATATGAGACAAGTAGTATAATTAAACTTCACGTTACCATCACGTTCACGTTCGTGTTAGACCAGTGTGAGTGATATGTACTAATAGTTACTGGTTTTATGAATATGAACTAGAGTCATACAACATTCTTCTTGCAATAGGTACATTTAATTCTGTAACCTAGTGTAAATATTGAGTTGTAATAATATAGTTTCATTATCACCATCTGCGTAGCCTTTTCCAAAATGTTTTCGGGTTGGCTAGTAATAATATAGCTTAAAAAAAAAAACTACATTTATATTTGTAATTTATATGGTGTGTTTTGTGGTTTTTATGGTGAGGGTTTTATGTGGTGTTTTTATGGTGGTGGTGGTGGCGTGGCGCCTACTATGTTTGTGCAAAACAGAACTGATGGCTTCCACGCCCTCATTCGCAAGAAAACTGCGTCACTGTTGTCAAGGTTACGGGCGAGTGGCAACAGTATTCTAAAAACTCTCCGTTTATTAAAAGTTTTGTGAGAAGGACAATCACAAAACATTAATTGGGGGTGTCCTTTTCACAATGTTAACTATTCTATCTTCTTCTCTATTGTATTGTAACTACTAACACTAGTAATAAGTTTTATTATTGTTTACTAACACGATGGATCATTGTTGTCCGATAAATAAAGAATAATAATAATAAAGAGTATTCTATTCTATCCTTATCTATGTTTAAAACAAAAACTAAAAAAAAAACCCTCCTAAAAATGTTATGCGAAGTGTATTTATGTATGACATAACACAACATCACGGCCGCATTCCCAAAATGGTTAAGGAGAGGTTATAATAATAACATTGATTGTTGCGAAAAGCTGCATCAGAATAACAACTGGATTACCGATAGTATAATCTTAGCATTTAATTTTTTTTCTTATTTTAGGTTAGCTATATATTTATGCATATTCTTATATACTTTTGAGAATTTAATTTCAACCAACCTTTGATAATAATACCATTTAATTTTGAGTCGTACGACGGTAATGACCTAGGGCTTAGTGACAGTTTATTACTTAAAGAAAATTAGACAAAATTCATACATTCATCTCGCAGAACTCCACACATACGGACATGATTGTCTTCCATTCGTCCGCGAACACGTCACATTCGGGTTTTATAACTCACCTATTCTTTTGATCAACCATTAGCTTTTGTAGTGTAGACATTTGTGCTTCGACGTCTTTGGTCAAGTTTGTGTAGAGCTTTTCGATATCCGCGCGTGTAATTTTTTCATTGGACTGAAATTTAAGTTAAATGATAAACGATTTTATTTCTGTAAGTAGGGTTGTACAAACACTTTTACACGTCAATAATATTTTTAAAACTAGATGAGGTCGGCGTTTCCTATCTGACTACTCTGAGAAGAAAGGCCGAAACAAACTCAGAGGTCACAGTCTCTTTTAAAGCCCACACATAATCTTGGTCAGATCAAGTGAAGACCATGTACAGTATTCCCAAATTAATAATGCGCATGCAGATCTTCGCTAATTGTCGTATTCCCGGAAACACCCGAATCATTGAATCGTAAGAAGTCGTTATGCATGAAGAAAATGCACTTAACCACTCTATATATATACATATCGTCTTCCGACGCTCGGGGAATACGACGGTTGCCGAACAGTGACGAAGATTTCTATGCGCATTATCACTTTGGGAGACCTGTAGATTTGTGTCTGAAATGGTCTTTTGAGGAAAAACCACACAGAATAAGTGGACCTGTCCTGTCAGTGCACGCATTTGTCACTAATCGTGGAGCTCAACTCAGAACTTAAGGAGCTCTTAAACATTCAATACAGTTTTATATACAGGTAGGCAGGGACATGGACGCACAATACACAATACATGATTCTGAAACGCCTGCGTTGAAAATATCCGCAAGTTATAAAAAAAAAAATGCTTTGCCATCCATTTTGACCAGATTACACTTTTCTATGAAACAGCTGATATTTTTTTTTTGTAAACGACAAAAGTGTCTATGTTAGGTCTAGAATCATATGCTAAATTCATGGCTTCAGTTTGCGCGTCGATGTCTAATCTAAAGTTGTTTTGTTTTGATTTCCGTGAAAACAAAACAACAATAAAGTACTTAGTTCTGAATTCAAATTATTATACACGATAAATCTAATAATTGACGGACATGGAAATTAGCATTCGTTTGTATTCGGAAATCCGATGATTCCCGAGGGACATTAAGAAAATAGTTGTACTATTACCTTTATAGTAGCACAAGCATTCCTAATAGAATTCCTCAAGTTATCGATATTCCTCTGCGCACTATCCTTCTCTTTCTTCAACTGTGACGTCACCGACTCCATATCTTTAAGGTTGTGTTGCAACGCGTTGATCTTGGCGATGCCTTGGTAGCGAGGGCGGTGCTTGCGACGGACTAAGTGACCGCGGATCGTCTTTTGTAAGAGGATTAGGCACTCTCGACGGTAGACGATTTTGTTCTTTACTGTTGAGAGAAAATTCGTTTGGAATATTTATTTATTAGTCTAACTATAATCTTTATACTATTCAACCAATTAACACAAGACAAGTGCACAATATTAAGCGATAGACACTTCATGAAAAAACAATATTATATCAAAGAAAAATATTAGTTAAGCAGGAATAATATTGTTGGGGAATGATCTCGTGAGTGTGGTTGAGGAGTGGCAAAAACAATACATCATAGAGTCTGTCCACATCACGTGTTTACGCACATAATTCGTGCGTATACTGGACGCGAGCAAGAGCTCCAAATATCTGGACTAGCGTCTCACACGTCGATAAAGCAAACGGAATTTGTTAACACGGCTACTCGCGTAAAACGCTTTTTCTTGACATGCACATACAAGGATTTTATAAGTTTTTAATTACGGGTTTATAGAGGTATGAGGAACACGGTGTAAAATTCACTCACACCTTCATAGAAAAGGGAGGATCCTCCGACCAGACGGGTGTTGTGTCTGGTGGGCAACTGCCCGACTTTTGATGTCGGGACGTTGCCGTTGTATATAATTATGCTAGTTGCGCGGTAAACTCTACTTGCGCGATGCAGGATTTTGCGTGTCGTCAGTGCGACGCGTAGTTCGCATGTGGCGATGTAGATGCCGCTACGGGTTTATTAATATAAGTTTCCTATGATATCGCCTGTGCTGTTTCGCCAATTATTTAATAGGCCCTGTAGTGTCGTACTCCGAATACGCTGTAAACTACTCACATTTAATAATGGACAGCACTGCGAAAATGGACTTCCTCCAGCGGGACTTGACGAGCCAGGACAGCACGGCGTCCACGATGGACTTCAAATTGTCCGGGTCCGACTTCATCATAGTATCGAACTCGGAGTACTTGCCCGGGCGGAAGAACACGCGGGTCACGCCGAACTTGTAGTCTTTGTCTGAGAGTCCGAGACTGTGGACTATGGCCTGGAAAATTGGAACATTTATTTAGTATTAAGTTTATCTTGAACGTTACTGAGATCGGTGAAGGAAACACATCGTGAGGAAACCTGGACTTATAGGTAATATAACTCTGAAATCACCGTCGCGTCTTGAGCAAGCGTGGTGATCATTCGGACAATAATAGGCTGGTATATTTAATTTATATGGTTTTTTTTTGCTTCATCTCTGATACTGATAATTTTTGTATAGTTCAGGAACATGAAGTTTCGAAAAATCTTTTGCTATAGTCTGACCGATACCGCTGTACCGCGCTTTAGGAATGTGCGCGGCTCACGCGAGCAGTGCAGGCCTCTTATTCGTTATCGCTCACGGCGTGCCGCCTCCCGTAAGCCGGGCATACCTAAGGCGCGGTACAGCGGTATCGGTCAGACTATAATTACAACATTTCAATAAATAATTGAAATATAAATTTAGAACGCCCGCAAAATACAAATAATTTATAATTTAGTAAGATGTTTATAAATTTTATTCAAGACATTACTGCTAAAGTAAAATCAAGATTTGTGAGTCCTATGTGGAGGCTCATGGGCTCAGATACAACACGAAGAAAAGTGAACTCCTAGTTTTTAAGGGGCGGGAAAAAATTACGTGACTGTACCTACAGTCACCATAGATGGTACCCCCTTAAACAGAGTCGCTCAATTCAAGTATCTGGGCCACTGGGTTTCCGCAGACCTAAAGGATAACGCGGATGTGGAAAGGACAAGTAGGGCGTTGGCTGTCCGGTGTAATATGTTGGCCCGCAGGTTCGCGCTTAGCAGTAATCAAGTGAAAGTGACTCTTTTTAAGTCTTACTGCCAAACACTTTACACGTGCAGCTTGTGGGTTAACTACACACTTGGGTCATACAACGCCCTACGTGTTCAATACAGCAACGCGTTTAGGGTGCTGCTGGGGCTGTCAAGATTCTGCAGTGCTTCGACTATGTTCGCAGAAACCCACACTGATGGGTTTTATGCGCTTATAAGGAAACAGTGTGCGTCGCTGCTGAGTCGTGTTAGGTCCAGTAGCAACAGTTTAATAAGCGTGTTCGCGGACAGGTGGGACTCTCCACTGCTGCGCCACTGGATACGTTTGCACACTACACTGTAAGCAGTGGAGAGTTCCTCCCGTTGCTAATGTGTGTAACTCTGCTTTTTATTTTGTGTGTTGTTTTGTTTTGTTTATGTTATTTTAATGTGTATTAGTTGTTTTAAAATGTGTTTATTGAAATATGGATATTTTTTCTGAAATAAAATTTTATTATTGTTACAACAATAACAATTAATACATAAATACATACACTCACGCCCTCTTCTCATGGGGGTAAGCAGAAACTACAGACCGCCACCTGCTACGATCTTTACATACTTCTTTTGCCTCGTTTACGTTCATACATCTGGTCATACACACATTATTAATAATAACAATTAATGAAAATGTAAACATATCAGAGTTTCTAAGAATATGGAGTCTTATAACAGGTTCGTCACGATCGAATTTCCATAACAAATGGAAACATCTACCCCTCCTCTAAAACAATTCTAAAATACCCAATCCTTACCTCACAGAACAACTTCGCCGACAGTTTGTGCAGCTTCTGCGGCAGATATTTCTTGTACATCTCATGTAGATCATTGAAGGGCGCTCGTGAAGGGTAGCCATGCTCCATGAGCTCCAGCACGGCGATAGTTCCCGAACACTCCAGTTGAGTTAGTACTAGAGATCCTTCGACCTCGCGACCCACCATGCGGGAGTTCGGTTTTATGCAGCGGACGAAGTTTGTGCCCTGGGAATGTGAGAAAAATGTTCGTGACACGATGCGTAATAATCGTAGGGTCTTGCACTTACACACTAAGGTTAGTTAATTTGCGAGACAATCATCGAAAGTTTTCTGAAATCTGACCGTCATTAAACAGTTTCAATGGTAGGTAGGCAGTATACGCTATTATCCTTATATAACAGTGCTCTATCATATATTGCTGCCACACTATGCTTCTCGCACTGCCGCGATGTTGCCCTCTCTGCCCTCACGCTGGTCTACTCGCGCAAGTAATCGCGACGCTCCGCACTACGTCGCTCGCCTTTGCAACACAACGGACGGCGAAACTGTGACAGTGTGCGCGCTATGCATTTATAGTATAGTAAATTATTATTGATAAATGATTTATTTCTGTAAGTAGGTTTGTACAAACACTTTTACACGTCAATCATATTTTTTAAACTAGATGTGGTCGGCGTTTCCTATCTGACTACTCTGAGAAGAAAGGCCGAAACAAACTCAGAGGTCTCTCTTTTAAAGTTCAGACATAATCTTGGTCAGATCATGTGAAGACCATATAGATTGGTATCTGAAATGGTCTTTTGAGTCTTGAAATTATTATGTCTCTTGACATTTCTCGGGACCTTTGGAAGTATTATTATTGGCAGTGTTTTTTTTTCTCAGCTCTTAGGCTGGTTTTAGCTACATTTACGGGCCAAAGCCAAGTAAATGCAGCGTGTGGTGTGTATTTAAGATGAGGGTGTGTTTTCTTCCTCTAACTGCATGAACTTTCTAACTATTCTGCAGGTATAAATACCTACATCTTAAAAGATGGCAGCTTTCTGTAGGTTAATATAAACGGCTTCTTATAGAAATTTATAAATTTCAGGCTACGGAGATGGTTGGGGATAACGTGGACAGAGCTATAGGGATAACGTAATTTTTTTCTTGTCCCCAGATTCTTGTGACTTCTTCTTTAAGGTCAGCATATTTACTTATTTTTAAGATATGTTTTTTTTTGTAGGTTATGGGTATTAGGAACTGCAATGCCTATAAGGTAAGTGATTTTTCTTATTTTATATCCTTATTATTAATCCTTTATTTTTAATGTCATAAAATGACGTCATCGTCGTCCTCGCGATTATGTGCCGGTCACTCGCGCTCCTATTGCCGGTCATTTGACTCTCGCTAAAAAACCGACAACGAGGAGCATGACGAGTAACGTGGCCACACTACGTCACTTCCATCTTTCCTCGCCACTTCCCACGCCACTGAACGAGTGTGTGGCAGCGATAATACAAAATGTGGGGAGAAAACTGAAATAATTACTACGGTTGTTGTTTACGAAATACATCTCATTGACATTATACTTAATCTTCTGCTTGCTACATGGCCGCATCACGACCTCATGACTATTATAAATTTACTGGCTCTCCAACAGAGGCAATACGATTACATACAAGTTTACAAGCATCAGAACAAAATATTAGTATGCGCTACCAATTATAGGAGAACACATCGTTCGTTTGTTATGAGTAAGAGGTCTGTTCGAAATTCTTAGAAAACACGAAACTTTTTCTCATGAGCTTAACACGTAAGTAAAACCGTGAACATGATGGGGTTTATTCATAAACGTTGCCTAAAGTTAAGAATTGATTAGGGACTGTTTTACTCTACATTTTTGAGGTTTATCCGTCTCTTAGCTTTAAGCAACGTTTATAAATAAAGGGCGATTTGTCTAACGACAGTTCGAATATAACTTACATTCTCCTTCAATTTGTCCATCAACTGCGACAGTTGCGCTTGGAACTTTGCGCCGACGGAGATAAAGTTGAGTTTCCCTTTAGCGTTGTTGTTGTCGGTGTTCTGGAATAGTTGCTGCACTAGTTTGCTGTTCGATTCCTGGACGAGGAATTCTAGGGATGCGTGGAGAGCGTCGTTGTTCTTTTCTATGAATTGGTTCTGTGAAAGTAGAGGGTTTGGGTTAGTTTTGAGTTGTCAAAAATCAATCTAACGAGCGATTTTGCGTTGATTATATGTTTAAATTTTAGCTCATTTTTCTGTCATTTGCATGCCGTATGGTTAATAATGATGATACCAAAATTATATACCGTTGTATATGATTATATTCAATCAAAGTATTTTTTTCTACCCGTGTTTGCAAATAAAAACTTGACTCGTGCGGGGCAATTGCATAACATACTTACATACTTACAATGTGTTTTTTTTTGTTTCAACATTTCGACAACATTCATTGCGTGATTTACGATATCGAGAAGACAATTTTTTCAAAAATATGACCAAATTGCTCATATTTGAAAAATTCGTCTGATTGTGATTGAAAATGTGTAACGCAATTGCGTTGCTGACGTTTATAAATCATCAAAAACACCTAGTTAATATGATCGACAAGAGGTTATTATTAAAATATTTACCGTATTATAGCAGACGGCGCCAGCAAAGTGTCGTAACAAGAATCCTTCATCATCGCGCAGTGTGCGGTGAGCCTTCAGACGAGACGTGCGCGGGACTTGTAATCTGGAAAAAATACATAGAATCTTATATAACGAGAACATTTTAGTTATATTTTAGCGTGACTAACTTCTAAAGCGTGCACTCTTTTAATAGTTATTATTGTCTTAATTTGTGGAGTAACTTAACTTTATTTTAACAGTTGTTTGTTATTTTATTTTTTATAAGTTCCACAAATTATAAATATTAACTCTTTGGAGTACCAAGGTCGCTATATCGAGCGAGAACAATATATAATCATTGTCTCATTACGCGGGATACAAGAGGTTAAGCCATGATAGTTTTATTTTGCACACCATACAAATGTTGCAGCCCTTGGGTTATACCCATTAGGTCATTAGTACTTATGTTTTACGTTACCTATTGTTATTCACAGCCAGTTGCTTGTGTACGGAATGTGTAAAGTGACCGAACTCAGGTTTTGGAAGCTTTGATTCTTCGTCCAGCAAATGGAAGATACCGTGGTTCTTGCTCTCGATTAAATCTGAAGAAATAAAGCAAAAATAAATTAATCTGGAAAAAAATATATCTGGAATCTGAATATCGTATCATTTTCATCAGTTCATAGCAGCCCGAGTCCTTCAGGTTAAATTTTAACCTGTTCTCAGCTGCTACTATCCACCAACATCTAGCTTAAAAAAATATAATTCGGAAAAGCTATCAGTTAAAAATGACTTACCAATACAATCCTGGTTGTCCACGAATCTGATCTCGGGCACGTTGAGCCCCTCACGTTTGTACAACTCCTGTTCGTTCTTCAGAATGCGCTCGTTGAAGAACTGCTGCAGTTTCTCGTTGCAGTAGTTGATGCAGAACTGCTCGAAGCTGTTCATTTGGAAGTATTCTGTGGGAGAGGTTTATCTTATGAGTTCTTTTAGATGATTATTTTTCTTCTTAAATTATCTGCGACCGGAGTAGGTGACTCGAGAAAGAGTAAACTTCATACAAACGCGCAATGTGATAGGTAGCACTACAACAAAGATCGTCATTACAAATCTACAAGTTTGCCTCTCTGGGGTATTACTCTTACGTTCGTGCTATTTCGGAAAAACGAAGATTACCGAAGCGCATACTTTGGTTTAATTGTACGTAGAAGTGAATAAAGAACAAAAGCACCCTGAAAGTTTAATCACATTTTTTGCTCTAAAAGATTTCTTTATCCTTTGTTGAGTCAAGATTGAAAATAATAATGTTTCTAACTTACCGAAGCCAGCGATATCGAGCACTCCGATGTAGTAAGCGGACGCTTGGAAGGGAATGCTGGTGTTGATGCGATGCACGATGTAGTCGAACAGACGACTGTACACGGCCTTAGCGAGCGCGTCGCGTGCGTTGTTCGCTTCGTACGTCTTTAGAGGTACCCTGGGAAGGAAATATAAGTTTTATTACACTTTTTGCGGTTTTTTTTAAGCTTTTTGAGTGTGATAGGCCACATTGCGTGTCGAACCACACACAATCAAGGGTCCCTGGTTGGGATGAATTTAACCCGAAAACATACTTAACATTGTAGTAGAAAAACATCTGTAGCGGTATCAACATCGCCACATGCGAGCTACACGTCATACTGACGTCACGCAAATCCTGCATTGCGCAAGCACAGTTTACCGCGCGACTAGCATATATACAACATCCCGACAACACCCGTCTGGTCGGAAGACCCTCCCTTCTCCATAGAGTATGAGTGAACTTTACACCCTGTTCCGCATACCTCGTCACGGGCATTTCTGCAACTACAGATGTAAGTTTGTAATCGCAAAAATATATTTTATTATGTGATAAAACTACAAATGACCTACTTTCGGACTTTTTTCCTTTACTTATACTGTGAGAAGTTGCTTCTTGGCAAATTTCAGGAGTCTAGGTCAACGGGAAGTACCCTATAGGTTTTGATTTATTTGCGAGTATCAACATATGTCGCATAAATGACCGTATTTTTTATTGCATTGACTTAGAAGCTTGATTTTTCTAGACCTTTAAGCGACCGTAGACCTACGTATTTCATATTAATTTCAACTTGATACCTTCACGCGTTCCTGAGATAAAGGGTCTTGATAGACTGACAGACAGACGGACAACAAAGTGAGCCTATAAGGATTCCGTTTCTTTTACATTTGAGGTACGGAACTCTAAAAATCCGAGACTGCATCGATTGGAACAATAAAAATAAAACGTGAGAATTGAAGATTTTCTAGCTGACTGAACCATTTTTCCAAAATCTGTAAATGCAACTGCATTGACAGATTTCACTACGAATTGCTCAAAAAGTTAAGCACAGTCTCCTAAGCTTACGTCATCGTAATTATAAGTAATAACGTATAATTTGTAACGATTGATACGCGTTCGCAAAACGCAACATTTGTAAAGAACTCAGTTCACACTAACAAACAGTACTCACATGATAGCGGTCCCCTTGATCCCTCCCCGCGAGCTCTGCATGAGGCGCGACACCAGCGCCATGCGCAGCTCGCCCGGGTCCACCCCCAGCAGGCCGGCGGCAGTAGCGAGCGCGTGCTCACACTAACAAACAGTACTCACATGATAGCGGTCCCCTTGATCCCTCCCCGCGAGCTCTGCATGAGGCGCGACACCAGCGCCATGCGCAGCTCGCCCGGGTCCACCCCCAGCAGGCCGGCGGCAGTAGCGAGCGCGTGCTCACACTAACAAACAGTACTCACATGATAGCGGTCCCCTTGATCCCTCCCCGCGAGCTCTGCATGAGGCGCGACACCAGCGCCATGCGCAGCTCGCCCGGGTCCACCCCCAGCAGGCCGGCGGCAGTAGCGAGCGCGTGCTCACACTAACAAACAGTACTCACATGATAGCGGTCCCCTTGATCCCTCCCCGCGAGCTCTGCATGAGGCGCGACACCAGCGCCATGCGCAGCTCGCCCGGGTCCACCCCCAGCAGGCCGGCGGCAGTAGCGAGCGCGTGCTCACACTAACAAACAGTACTCACATGATAGCGGTCCCCTTGATCCCTCCCCGCGAGCTCTGCATGAGGCGCGACACCAGCGCCATGCGCAGCTCGCCCGGGTCCACCCCCAGCAGGCCGGCGGCAGTAGCGAGCGCGTGCTCACACTAACAAACAGTACTCACATGATAGCGGTCCCCTTGATCCCTCCCCGCGAGCTCTGCATGAGGCGCGACACCAGCGCCATGCGCAGCTCGCCCGGGTCCACCCCCAGCAGGCCGGCGGCAGTAGCGAGCGCGTGCTCACACTAACAAACAGTACTCACATGATAGCGGTCCCCTTGATCCCTCCCCGCGAGCTCTGCATGAGGCGCGACACCAGCGCCATGCGCAGCTCGCCCGGGTCCACCCCCAGCAGGCCGGCGGCAGTAGCGAGCGCGTGCTCACACTAACAAACAGTACTCACATGATAGCGGTCCCCTTGATCCCTCCCCGCGAGCTCTGCATGAGGCGCGACACCAGCGCCATGCGCAGCTCGCCCGGGTCCACCCCCAGCAGGCCGGCGGCAGTAGCGAGCGCGTGCTCACACTAACAAACAGTACTCACATGATAGCGGTCCCCTTGATCCCTCCCCGCGAGCTCTGCATGAGGCGCGACACCAGCGCCATGCGCAGCTCGCCCGGGTCCACCCCCAGCAGGCCGGCGGCAGTAGCGAGCGCGTGCTCACACTAACAAACAGTACTCACATGATAAGCGGTCCCCTTGATCCCTCCCCGCGAGCTCTGCATGAGGCGCGACACCAGCGCCATGCGCAGCTCGCCCGGGTCCACCCCCAGCAGGCCGGCGGCAGTAGCGAGCGCGTGCTCACACTAACAAACAGTACTCACATGATAGCGGTCCCCTTGATCCCTCCCCGCGAGCTCTGCATGAGGCGCGACACCAGCGCCATGCGCAGCTCGCCCGGGTCCACCCCCAGCAGGCCGGCGGCAGTAGCGAGCGCGTGCTCACACTAACAAACAGTACTCACATGATAGCGGTCCCCTTGATCCCTCCCCGCGAGCTCTGCATGAGGCGCGACACCAGCGCCATGCGCAGCTCGCCCGGGTCCACCCCCAGCAGGCCGGCGGCAGTAGCGAGCGCGTGCTCACACTAACAAACAGTACTCACATGATAGCGGTCCCCTTGATCCCTCCCCGCGAGCTCTGCATGAGGCGCGACACCAGCGCCATGCGCAGCTCGCCCGGGTCCACCCCCAGCAGGCCGGCGGCAGTAGCGAGCGCGTGCTCACACTAACAAACAGTACTCACATGATAGCGGTCCCCTTGATCCCTCCCCGCGAGCTCTGCATGAGGCGCGACACCAGCGCCATGCGCAGCTCGCCCGGGTCCACCCCCAGCAGGCCGGCGGCAGTAGCGAGCGCGTGCTCACACTAACAAACAGTACTCACATGATAGCGGTCCCCTTGATCCCTCCCCGCGAGCTCTGCATGAGGCGCGACACCAGCGCCATGCGCAGCTCGCCCGGGTCCACCCCCAGCAGGCCGGCGGCAGTAGCGAGCGCGTGCTCACACTAACAAACAGTACTCACATGATAGCGGTCCCCTTGATCCCTCCCCGCGAGCTCTGCATGAGGCGCGACACCAGCGCCATGCGCAGCTCGCCCGGGTCCACCCCCAGCAGGCCGGCGGCAGTAGCGAGCGCGTGCTCACACTAACAAACAGTACTCACATGATAGCGGTCCCCTTGATCCCTCCCCGCGAGCTCTGCATGAGGCGCGACACCAGCGCCATGCGCAGCTCGCCCGGGTCCACCCCCAGCAGGCCGGCGGCAGTAGCGAGCGCGTGCTCACACTAACAAACAGTACTCACATGATAGCGGTCCCCTTGATCCCTCCCCGCGAGCTCTGCATGAGGCGCGACACCAGCGCCATGCGCAGCTCGCCCGGGTCCACCCCCAGCAGGCCGGCGGCAGTAGCGAGCGCGTGCTCACACTAACAAACAGTACTCACATGATAGCGGTCCCCTTGATCCCTCCCCGCGAGCTCTGCATGAGGCGCGACACCAGCGCCATGCGCAGCTCGCCCGGGTCCACCCCCAGCAGGCCGGCGGCAGTAGCGAGCGCGTGCTCACACTAACAAACAGTACTCACATGATAGCGGTCCCCTTGATCCCTCCCCGCGAGCTCTGCATGAGGCGCGACACCAGCGCCATGCGCAGCTCGCCCGGGTCCACCCCCAGCAGGCCGGCGGCAGTAGCGAGCGCGTGCTCACACTAACAAACAGTACTCACATGATAGCGGTCCCCTTGATCCCTCCCCGCGAGCTCTGCATGAGGCGCGACACCAGCGCCATGCGCAGCTCGCCCGGGTCCACCCCCAGCAGGCCGGCGGCAGTAGCGAGCGCGTGCTCACACTAACAAACAGTACTCACATGATAGCGGTCCCCTTGATCCCTCCCCGCGAGCTCTGCATGAGGCGCGACACCAGCGCCATGCGCAGCTCGCCCGGGTCCACCCCCAGCAGGCCGGCGGCAGTAGCGAGCGCGTGCTCACACTAACAAACAGTACTCACATGATAGCGGTCCCCTTGATCCCTCCCCGCGAGCTCTGCATGAGGCGCGACACCAGCGCCATGCGCAGCTCGCCCGGGTCCACCCCCAGCAGGCCGGCGGCAGTAGCGAGCGCGTGCTCACACTAACAAACAGTACTCACATGATAGCGGTCCCCTTGATCCCTCCCCGCGAGCTCTGCATGAGGCGCGACACCAGCGCCATGCGCAGCTCGCCCGGGTCCACCCCCAGCAGGCCGGCGGCAGTAGCGAGCGCGTGCTCACACTAACAAACAGTACTCACATGATAGCGGTCCCCTTGATCCCTCCCCGCGAGCTCTGCATGAGGCGCGACACCAGCGCCATGCGCAGCTCGCCCGGGTCCACCCCCAGCAGGCCGGCGGCAGTAGCGAGCGCGTGCTCACACTAACAAACAGTACTCACATGATAGCGGTCCCCTTGATCCCTCCCCGCGAGCTCTGCATGAGGCGCGACACCAGCGCCATGCGCAGCTCGCCCGGGTCCACCCCCAGCAGGCCGGCGGCAGTAGCGAGCGCGTGCTCACACTAACAAACAGTACTCACATGATAGCGGTCCCCTTGATCCCTCCCCGCGAGCTCTGCATGAGGCGCGACACCAGCGCCATGCGCAGCTCGCCCGGGTCCACCCCCAGCAGGCCGGCGGCAGTAGCGAGCGCGTGCTCACACTAACAAACAGTACTCACATGATAGCGGTCCCCTTGATCCCTCCCCGCGAGCTCTGCATGAGGCGCGACACCAGCGCCATGCGCAGCTCGCCCGGGTCCACCCCCAGCAGGCCGGCGGCAGTAGCGAGCGCGTGCTCACACTAACAAACAGTACTCACATGATAGCGGTCCCCTTGATCCCTCCCCGCGAGCTCTGCATGAGGCGCGACACCAGCGCCATGCGCAGCTCGCCCGGGTCCACCCCCAGCAGGCCGGCGGCAGTAGCGAGCGCGTGCTCACACTAACAAACAGTACTCACATGATAGCGGTCCCCTTGATCCCTCCCCGCGAGCTCTGCATGAGGCGCGACACCAGCGCCATGCGCAGCTCGCCCGGGTCCACCCCCAGCAGGCCGGCGGCAGTAGCGAGCGCGTGCTCAGTGTGAGGCGCCACGCGACAGCCGCCGCGTGCACCGTTATCTTCTTCAAACTGCACGTTACCGAGGTGTAAAACGGCTCCCACTACGGAATAAACTGCTTTTTTTTCTTCTTCTGTGAGGCCGACGCGGGATAGAGCCTGGAGAGAAGAAGTTATACATACATAATGTCAAAATAAAAATTGGTAGTGAAATGATCGTTCCTTTTACACATAGATATGCGAAAGTTAATCAAAAGGGTAAGATTTGAACTTTACCTTATTAGGTAGTGTGAAAATCAAAAGACCCTATCAGAGTCTATACATTATCTGGATTAGGGCCTTCCGGGCTCCGAAAGACTAAGAATCCAGACAGAAAATCAATTGAAGTTCGAAAAAAAAGCATGGACGATCCTGAAAGGGAATTTTAGGGAGCTATCTGAATAGGCTACACGTGATTTATGATTTCGAGTATATCCCTGAACAATCAACCACCTACTGGAAGTACACATTTTCGTGATAAAAAATGAATAAGACATGCTAACTTTTCACTGAAAAGTGTTTTACCTGATTAAGCCTTCCAAAGTCTTCCACATCATCAAGTATGGGGTCTCGTAGACCGCCTTTAGCTTGCTGCTGCTTACTCTTGCAGTTGGCGGCAATTTTCTTCTCTGAGTTGGCAGTCGTGAAGTATTGGGTGCAACCGTTCTTTAGATACTGTTGACAAGTTTTAATATTAAGGCGCAGTTGGAAGTAAATTTTTAGGTGTTGACAAAAGTTTTAATAATAAGTCGCGATTGGAAGCAAATTTTTAGGTGTTGACAAACATTTTAATATTAAGGCGCGGTTGGAAGCAAATTTTTGGTTGTTGCCAAAAGCGCATTGAGGTAACAAATAAGGTTCAAAACAGCGATGCGTTTGATGTTAGTTGAATCGAATGACCACCAAATTTTGCAGTTTTAATTAAACTAAAATAAAAATGCACCGCTCAGTGGAATGATTTTTAGGTTGATCGAATTGCCTTTATTATAATTACATAAAATATGATAGCTTACGCTCAAAATGTTGAGATTTGTACAAAGAACAAAAAAAAATTGAGCTCTGTTTTACGATTTTTTTTTATCATGATACTATTTTATTTCTATGAAATATTTTTGAATAAGTATTTTCTTTGACCAGTTGACAATACACTTAATTTTCATCTGGCTTGTAATATAAACAAATACGCTTAACTGTGCGACAAAAAAGTGAGAGTTTTACGGTGTCCTACGTTTAGGCAGCGCCTTAAGGTGATTTTGTTTGAGAATCACCTTCACATCTTTAACTTAAATAATAATTTTAAGTACACTTATGGTAAAAACTTAATTTAACAAAAGATGACTTTGGCAGTCACAACAAATTCAAACAGCATTTCCACGTTGGAACTGAATTTTGCTTGATAGATGGTAGAATATGTGTAATATGTAAGATGATACGGGAGTAAATAACGCACAATTTAATACTTTTATACAATGAGAAATAAGTTCTCTATCTCGAGTCCTGTCATTGTCATTCTAAGTGTGCAACGTCATACTCATTAGGCGGCGTACACATACTCGTACATTAGGCTACGTCCACAACATACAGTGTACAAAGCTTACATATGTTTTTTTAACGGTACTCGAAAATTGTAACACTACTCATATTATACAACCGGATAGCAGCAATGATACAATATCATTTTAGGGATCGGTGGTACAATAATATTGAATAAGAGTTGTACGACTATCTTTAACATTTGTAGTATTTTTGTCATTGTCCGAAAGATTTTGAAGGAAATTCCTAATTCATTTCTTAATACGTTTGAAGACTTCGTCTGCTGACAACATTAAGAATACTGTTGTATTGTCAAAATGAAGGGCATTGTAATTGTAAGTGTATTACGAAATTAGGCTGCAGTTGGACACTTTCAGACGTCTGCAACACCGAGGGGTTTGCCGATGCATTACCTTGGATCAAATTTAAAAAATCATTTGTTTAAAAGCTTTACAAGTATCTTGTGCTTGTATAATCCCGGCACCCGTGCCATTTACAACAGAACACAGCATTTTGTGAGACATTTTTTGTTGCATCTTAATTAGTTGTTTTTATTAACACACTAAGTTGTTCAATCTGCAATGCAAGGTTACTGCAAGATGACTTTGGGCAATATTAATACGGTCTGTTGCATTCATCTTCAGAAGAACGTTTCATTTAACTAGGTTCCTAGCGTCAACACTTAATCATATAAAAACTGTAATTACTTGCATATGCACCGTTTTTGTAGGATTATCAATTTTTTTTTTAAACCAAGTAGGTGTGGGCAATTTTTAACCTGAAGGTAATTTTGTTTTGTAACTAACAAATCCTTATAAGACATCTAATTCATTCCTTTCTTGTGCTCCAGTGTTGTACATTTTTAATAGGACAGTAAATCTAACACAAAAAGGGGCCTACACGCAAGTTTTATAATGCCTAAACGTATATGATCCACTGCAGTAAACAAAATCAGAAAAATATATGATATTCTTCAGGATATATGCTAGTTAGATAGTGTGTTGAGAATATAATACTAGTTGTATTTATATTTGATACGATAGAAAAAAATCATAAAGATACCTCTAAAAATTATTTTAACGATTGAAAACCGTTCGTCGAGCCGTTTTTCAAAATTCCTTCTCAGTCACGAGATAATATTTTTTGAAAGGAGTGGCGCTAGTGGACCCGTGTAAGCGCTCTTAATATAACCTAACCAAATAACACAAGGAAGTTTGGCAATAATTCCTTCTGCACACGTGGCTTCCCTAGTACCTCATTAGCGGCATCACTATGTGAATGTCTGTTAACTGCTCCCAAAAAAGAAAGAAAAAAAAAAGGATTTTTGTTTTTTTTTTACTTTCTTCTTTGACATGATCTTCTCATTCTTTGACATTATATACCTCTAATTCTTATTTCAACTCTTTACTTATGACTTTTGTAGTCAGGATTCAAATTCAGATTTGTTACAGTTGTAATGGCAATCATGTCATTTGGTTTAAATAGGCTTTTATTTTTATATAGATTCTTCTATATTTTGTGAATGTGAAAACGTTGTCGGCCTAACTTGTAGACTGTAAATTTGTAGACCTTTTTATATTTTGTTGAGTACCTGTTACTTGTTGACAGGCCTACACTGTCCTCCCATATCTATCAACACTGTAATTTGAAATATAGGAAACAACCAATTGGAACCGTGCACCTACCTTCTGACGTTTCGTAATTGCCCATGTTGGTTTATGTGAACTAAAATATTTTGATTTTGCTTAGTGATCTTCGCCGGGAGGTAGCGGGAGAAATGACCCCCCCACCACTTGGTATTAGATGCGGAAGTGCAAGACTTCCTTTACTTATCATATTATTCACTTCTAAAAACTCAGTATACCTACCAAAAAATATGTGCGTGGAGTACGATAAGTACCTCCACAATTAGGAGCAGCGTAGTTGAAAAATAATCGAATGGGTTGCAACGCTCAAGACGTTCGAAACCGAAGAAAGAAACCTACGTCTATCTTAGGCCATGACCTCACGGGGCACATCTGACCAACCTAAGGAGTAAGGCCCACTTGCACCGATCACTAAACACGTTTAGCGCAAAACGAGTTTTCAACATCATTCTGTCTCTGTCATCTCAAACATTTGACAGAAACAGAATTATGTTTTAAACACGTTTAACGCTAAACGTGTTTCGTGATTGGCGGTGCAAGTGGGCCTAAGTATTCCTGCTTGCAGCGCTTACCTACGCTCATCAACCAATAGCATCACAGTATCAGATTTCTGCTGAGCCCCTTGCTTTAGTAAATAAAAAAAAGACCGTAAAAAAACCAAGCAAGTCGTTTTTACTTCTCCAGCTGAGGTGGTGCGGTTCTTTTCAATAGGATATAAATATCAATGGGAATGTTAACTTTAGTGTGTGCCAAATAACGTTATTTTCAACAATATTTAAAAAAAACGTCTTTGAATAAGAATCCGTCTACATCCATAAGCTCCCTTTTTTACATTAAAAATCCACAGTTCACTCTAAGTAAAAATAGAACTAAGTTTATTAAGAGGTTACGCACATTGAAAACAAAGCCACTATTATACTTAAGCTAGCTGCGCCCCGCGGTTTCACCCGCAGCGGTATGAAATATACTTTACGACTTATTCTCAGACCTTCTACATATACACAAAAAAAACACTGTGACACGAGGTTTTTAGGGTTCCGTAGCCAAATGGCAAAAAACGGAACCCTTATGGATTCGTCATGTCTGTCTGTCTGTCCGTCCGTATGTCACAGCCACTTTTTTCCGAAACTATAAGAACTATACTGTTGAAACTTGGTAAGTAGGTGTATTCTGTGAACCGCATTAAGATGTTCACACAAAAATAGAAAAAAAACAAAAAAAAATTGGGGTTCCCTATACTTAGAACTGAAAGTCATTTTTTTTTTTCAAACCCTTACATGTGGGGTATCTATGGATAGGTCTTCAAAAATGATATTGAGGTTTCTCATAATTATATATTTTTTCTAAACTGAATAGTTTGCGCGAGAGACACTTCCAAAGTGGTAAAATTTGTGTCTCCCCCCTGTAACTTCTAAAATAAGAGAATGATAAAACTAAAAAAAAAATATGATGTACATTACCATGTAAACTTCCACCGAAAATTGGTTTGAACGAGATCTAGTAAGTAGTCATAAATCGTAAACCACATATTATGTTACTTGCTGCTACGGAACCCTTCATGGGCGAGTCCGACTCACACTTGGCCGCTTTTTTATTTTAGTTTTGACATTATACAGGGTGATCGGATAGGTGCCGTATTGTTAGGAATGCAATCCGGTTTATCTGTAATCAGAAAAATCCAAAACGGACCCTGGCCTGCTTATGGGCTTGACTAAGATTGGAATTGCTTCACTTCACACGGAGTTCTCAAAACAGTCTTCGTCATTGTCGGGAACTTCATTTCTCATGGAGTTTACATGATTTGCCCATTGACTGAGTCTGGTCTCAAGTCCGGTTTGCACACTTTAATTTTAACTTTAAATTTAATTTGAAAACATTCATCGGTTTCTTACTAAACTTCAACTATGTATATCCGAAGACCCTGGATACTTATCACTTTTGCTGACCGCACATGCGCGAAGGTTCGGAGAACCTATGTTCAGACCGGTCATGATTCATCGGTCATAATTAATATTAGTTATGGTACTTTATCAACAACTTACCAAATAATCATCAGGCTTGGTGATCTTCAAAGCCGTCCTCAACTCCTGTGGCGCGCCAGCACACAGCAGATAGAACACATGGTAGTTCCTCTCCTCCGCACTCTGGGTGCATATCCTGGACTTCTCCAGCAGGTAGTGGGAGATATGACCCCCCACCACCTGGTACTTGCTGTTGAAGTGAACCTCCATGAACTTGCCGAATCGAGAACTGTTGTTGTTGCGAGTTGTTTTCGCGTTGCCGAATGCTTCGAGGATTGGGTTGGCTGTGAGAAAAGTGTTGACAGTAAATACAGGTTTGATAGTAGATTACAGTCTGGCCGTCGGTCGAGAGGATGCGTTCTTGTCATCTGTCAGTTTCATACAAACGAATACGTGTTTGGCGAATTTGATCTTTATTAGTTACTATAATGCACTGACAAGTGTCACGGGCGCATTCTCTCGATGGCCGGACTGTAGTTAAGTTTATTAATAATTATCTTCTGCCCGCGTGGATGTCAGAAATTATCCCACCGGAACGTGCTACCAGGACAAAAGGTAGACTAGGTCCTTCTCCAGGATGCCATCTATCTCCTTGCCAAATTTTATCGAAATCCTTTCAGTGGTTTAGGCGTGAAAAGGTAACATACAGACAAAGTTACTTTTGAATTTATAATATTAGTATGGATAGCTGCAAGCTCGTCCGCTTGGAGGTAGGAAATTATTCCACGGGAAAGTACTACCGGGATAAACCCTATGTCCTAACCCATAGTCTTTGGTCTTTACTTTTTTTTAAATAACCGACGAAAAATTTCAACGCAATGGGGTTCAGAATGATATACTGAATCCATGGTTACAAGTTGTGTGTCGATGTCACTGCCACACTGTATTATATGTAGATGTGAAAGTCTGTATGTTAGGATGTTTAGACGTTTGTTACTCAATCACGCAAGAACAGCTGAATGTATGATAGTTTCTAACCAGCGGGGTGATTACGTAAAATACTAACACTAGGAATGGGTTTCATTTTGACGGTTCAACAACATTCATTGAGTTATTTACGTTGTTGAGCAGACAAATTTTTTCGAACTTAAGAAGCAATGGATTAGCAATAGGCTTCAAAATGATTCAGATTGTGATAGATAGTGTGTTACGTAATTAGGGTGCTGGATTAACACATAGGATACTTTTTATCTCGGTAGTACGTTCCTGTGGGACAATTTCCGACGTCAACGCGGGCGAAGCCGCGGGTGAAGTATAAATCTGTCCAGTAAATTTAAATAACGAGTAAAGGATAGAGGCAGAGGGATCGACGCCTCTTCTCTTCCCTACATAGTATAAAACAAATTCGCTCCCCGTGTTTGTACGCTTACATCTTTTAAACTCTACAACGAATTTTAATGCGGTTGTCGTCAATAGACAGAGTGATTCAAGAGGAAGGTTTACATGTATAATACATGAATATTATAGTAGAGAAAATCCGAGAATTTCAAGGATTTGTAAATTGATGTCGTAAAAAACATATTTTTATGCGCTTACATTGCAAACGCTAGCTAAACCTTACGAGATAGATCAAAATAATGAACTACGGATTTGTATATCTTAAAAAGATCTATAAAAATATCCGCGATGGTATATGTCTATCTCCTAAGGACAACCCACAGTAAGGCATTATTATATTTTACAAAAAAATAATGGGCTATTTACGAAGCTATTTTAAACAATACAGTATTATTGCTTATCCAATTAAATACGTTAGATACGTTGTGTATTTAATTTAGATCAAAATTGCCCTTTACATCTTAGAAGATATCACAGATTTAAAAGTGTAACATCTAACAATGGGGTTCGATATAGCCCACTTTGGGTATCATCATTGGGTAGTCATATTTAAGTTCCAGACAGCACAGTAACAGTAGGTAAAAATAGCTGTAAACATTGTATATAAAGATATACTGTAGACACTGTAGTATAGTCTAATCATAATACACATACATACGTACATAAACTCACGCCTACTTCCCATGGGGGTAGGCAGAAACTACAGAACGCCACCTTCTACGATCCTTACAAATAATCAAAAAAAAAAAAAAAATAGCTATATGTACTAACACTAGTTTGTAAGTTGTTTATGTCCTTACTAACAATATGGATTGTACTGATCTGACAATAAATGATATTATTATTTATTTATCTCTTCACATTTCTCGGGACCCTGGGATCCCGGACCTTTGGAAGGCATACGAGGGGCCGAAGCCAACTCACAGAGGCCCGATAGACGTTTTTAATGAAATGAAGTTAATTATAATAATAAGTTTATAATCATAATAATAATATTATTAATCACTAATCACTCCACAGTGACACCACATTAGTATCTACATTGTACCCGTGCGAAGCCGGGGCGGGTCGCTAGTTGTCTATAAATAACAAAATACTCTGACGCTTAAACTTATCTCTAATGTCTGACATCCTATTACTGACGGAAATCAAGATAGGATTGGAAAAACGGACTGGATACTCGTCAAGCGTGTTTTAAAGTAAGTTCTATGACTCATAAAGTCATAAAACAAGTAAATATATTTACATAAACCAACTTTGCATTATTAATTGCGCACTTGAATAAAAATAGAAATAATAATCTATATTTTAATTAAAAAGCAACTATTTATTGAAAGAACTGGAAATAATTAAGTCACAAACCAAAATTTTATTGCAGTATCATTAATGTTTAATTAACTGTAGTCAAAACAATAAAAAACAGTAATATGATATGAATGGTGCTCATGATCAGTTAACACGATATTAACACTGCAAATGTTACACAAGGCCGAATCATCTTTTATAATTTACATAATTACAAACGACCTTCCCCGAAATCGCTCGGACATTTATCGAAACAAAAAGTAGGTACATAAACTGCTCTTTAAAAAAACCAAATAATATATTGTTTAGGCTTAGGCACCGCTCGTCGCGCGACACGCGGTGCCTTTGTGCCGCGTACGATTCGCGTCGCGTGTCGCGCCTGCTTGAAGGACCTTTTAACGTCTGGTCTGCCCGATCTCCGTTCACCTACCTTGCGATAATTGTCGACGTAATCTCGAGGACAATTGGAACAATGGGATGGATAATAGACGTTATAAAGAGATGCAAGAGTCTAAACAAGTCTACTTTGAACTGTAGGTACTGATTTTTGGTTTGGAAGATAAATCTTGCACCATCATCCTGTCCTCGTCCCATGTTACTCGGGGTCAACGTAACACGTTTTCTTCTTCTATTCTCCCCTGTCAACCGCCACGCTATCATTCACTCCCTTTTCCTTCATATCATTACTCACACAACCCATCTTTTCTTTGGCCTTCCTACCCATCCATAACATTTTTCATCCTTCCTCAACACATACCCATATCAAGCCAAACGATTTCCAATCATGCCTGTGACAATATGCAGAGTCAGATTAAATTAACTAGCGAAACTCCGTAGACGCGATGGGTATCCATTTATGTAAAAAACAAGACAAAAATAAAAAGTTAAGCGGTTACTAAATACTGATGCCCTATTAACCGCCTATTACGGCATAGCTGAGCCCATTATCAGATACGGCATTATTTTTTGGGGACTCTCTACGGATAGAGATATTGCATTTAAAGCCCAAAAAAGATGCCTTAGATCTATATTTAAATTAAAAATGACTGATAGCTGCAAGCCGTTTTTCATAAGCCACAACATCTTGACTTTACCATCAATTTATATTTTAGAAGTCGTGATATTTGTTAAAAAAAATCCTAGTCTATTTCCCCGCATGGCAGACCTGTTTCCTAGAAATAGACGTGATAACAGTCAACTCTGTCAACATAGGTCTCGGACAGCACTTATGCGCAAGAGTGTTTTTTGTATGGCTCCCATTATTTTCAATAAGCTGCCCAATAGCTGGAAAGAGCTAGGCCTAGAAGCATTTAAAAGAAAAGTTAAATCTTGTTTAGCTAGTAAAGCATATTATGATGTGTATGAATTTTTAATGGAATCATTTTAAATTGACATGCTCTTTTACAAGTTAATTTAATCTGAACTGTATGTAATGTAACAATGATTTTGATAATGTTTTTTGGACCTACGTTGACATTAGATTACATTTTTTTATGTTTAAATAATTGAATATTTGTCAATTTTGTATGTAACTCCTACTTATCTATTTCTATATGAATTAATTATGTAATCAATCAATTTTATTAATTTGTTTATGTCAGCATTGTCCAGTTTAATTAATGTAGTTATTATTATTTTTTAAATTCTAAACTTAAATTCATATTTGCACACCATGGCAGTATGGTAAACATGTTAGCATAACTCTATGTATTATAACACCTTGCATGCATTGTTTCATTATATTGTATGTACACACATGTTTTAGCAAATAAAGTAATCTGAATCTGAAAATGTTTACGATTTGTTTTGGGGTCAACGACCGCTGGTGTGGTAGTTACTTGAAGTATGAGTTGAGAAAATCCGTTTTTGTTTTTGTTTTATAGTGTTTAGGTATCGATAGCCTCTACGTCTCTGAAGTTTACAAAAAAAAAAACTCGATTTCTAGTAAAACTACACTACCTATGGTCATTGACCCATTTTTTTTTTTTATCAAATCATATATTTTTTGTTTCATCGTGTTTAGTTACCCATACCCATCACGTCTGCGGAGTTTCGCTAGCTAATTTAATTTGACCCTGTATAATTAGCAAGACACAAATGAAATATTGTCATAATATCGAAGCCTATATTACCAAACAGCTAAGATTATTAACAGAAACTATAAAGCAGTTTTGGAGAACGTCACATACAGACGAATTAGAAAAGATATAGCCAAATTGATTACGTATTTATGTCAATGATACAAGTTTCGATAGGTATTATAGTAAAATATGAATGTTGCGGAATGGTTCCAGTATATTATGTGATGTTTATTTATAAACTTGAAATGTGTTAACATTAGCACATCAGCTGGTTGTCGAGACGAGTTTTAGAAACAAGTATGTAAAGTATTCAGAGGTTCGTAGGCGAATAGTTTGCAAGCTGCAACTATTTCTGCACATTATTGCTTTGTTTAACAGACAATAAAGTGTTCAACGTAGGTGGTTATGACTGCTATGAGTCTCCATCCCTCTTTAAGATATTTCTAGAGAAGTAACGTGTACAGTAGAACTATTTTCTTAATATCCCTCGGGAATCATACAATGCTGATTTCCATGTCCACCAATTATTAGATTTATCGTGTATAATAATTTGAATTCAGAACTAAGTACTTTAATTATTTTTGTTACGCCTAAACAAAACAACAATAAAGTACTTAGTTCTGAATTCAAATTATTATACACGATAAATCTAATAATTGATGGAAATGGAAATCAGCATTCGTTTGTATTCGAAATTCCGATGATTCCCGAGGAACATTAAGAAAATAGTTGTCCTACTAATATTATAAATGTGAAAGTTTGTGAGGATGGATCGATGGATGTTTGTTACTCTTTCACGCAAAAACTACTGAACGGATTTGGATGAAATTTGGAACACAGATAGTTTATAACCTGGATTATTACGAAGGATACTTTTTATCCCGGTAGTACGTTCCCGTGGGATAATTTCCGACCTCCACGCGGGCGATGCCGCGGGTAAAAGCTAGTACTTTATATTCTTGATAAACTTACCGTCCAAAATCTTCTGTTCAACAGGCCCAGCGGCCTTCGCCCATAAGTCACATAGGTACTTGAGTATGTACTTGGTGGACTCAGTCTTGCCAGCACCTGATTCACCCGAGACTATGATGGATTGCGACTGCTTCAGGGACTTCATGTCACGGAAGGCTTTGTCGGCTGTAAAGTGATTACAAATGCATTAGTTAGATGAATTAATATTATTGAGAGCAAAGTATATTTTGCACTATGTACACTCGCCAGCACATGAAGTTACCACAAACTGTCACATTTTCTCATTCGATTTTGAACTTAACCATCAACATTTTAAGGTTTAAAATCGTTTGGAGAAATTTGACAGTTTCGTGTAGCTTGACCTGCTGGCGACTGTACAGTGGGTTCGAGATGGGCAGGCCCAAGTATACTTTGTATTGGGCCTGTCTAAATTATAGATTAACAGCAGCCTCATTCCTTAACAAACACAGTGGCCATGCCTTTTATAAACCGACTTCAAAAAAAGAAGGAGGTTCTCAATTCGACTGTTTAAAAAAAAAAAAAAAATGTGTTAGCTTAGAACTTTTTTCTGGGTGAACCGATTTGGATGATTCTTTCTTTTTGATAGCAGGTGCTTCACATGTGGTCTCATTTAAATTTGATCAAGGTCTGACCAGTAGTAGTTTTTGAGTTATCCTTAATACTACATATTTTTTCCACTTAGTTTATATTGATGATGTTTTGATAATTTCCTGTCACTGTTATTTACATATCAAGTAGTGGTATACGAATTTGTGTCGGGTAGGTACCGCAACTAAAAAGCGAAAAATAAAAACTTTTTTACAACAAAAAAACAACCGACTTATGAAATTAAAGTTATTGTTCACGTTTTTTTTGTGTTTTTTTTAAGTCGGCTGTTTTTATTGTAAAAAAGTATTTTTTGACAATTCAATATTCATTGCGTTATTTACGTCGGCGAGCAGACGGTTTTAAAAAAAATATGCAGCAAAGGAGCATCGGATTTCTTTAAAATCCTTTGAATTGAGATAGCAAGTGTGTTACGCCATTGGAGTGCTGCGAGGTAATTGCGTAACCACTAACAGTAGAAATAGCTTTCATTTTGACAGTTCAACAACATTCATTGCGTTATTTACGTTGTTGGGCAGACAAATTTTTCGAACATATGAAGCAATGGATTAGCAATAGGCTTCAAAATGATTCAGATTGTGATAGTTTGTTACGCAATTAGGTTACATAGGTTAGAGCTGCACAGGCTTTCAAAAAACAGGGTTATCTGAAGTAATAAAAATGTGACAGTCTTTAAACTAAAATATTTCGAGCCACTGAAGTAATGTTAGAATATTGAATTTTCTAGGTAGCATTTTGGTGTTTTAAAACTGTTGCATAACGAATTGTATCTGAAGAGGAAATCAAACAAAGCGCCTACACAGATTTTATGACGTACCTAATTCAAAAATATTTATTAATCGGTACTGCATTATGAAATAGTTACTGCATTGTATATTTATTTTCCTGACTACGTTTAGAATATTGTGATAGTAGAAAAAAACAGGTGAATTAATTATTGTTGTGAACATCAATTACTTACCGACCATCGAATTAAGTTCGTCACGAAGGGAAATTAGACTGAATAATACATGTGACTACTTTATTTAAATTAAACAGTACGATTTCTTTCGAAAGCTGTCTAATGGTAACAACTTAGTGATTCTTGGGATCACTATCTTAACGGAGGAAATACTCAGAGGAATGGAACGTAAATTGTTGGCTGAATATGTACACTCGACAGCACATCAAGTTACCACAAACTGTCAGATTTTCTCATTCGATTTTGAACTTAACCATCAATATTTTAAGGTTTAAAATCGTTTGGCGAAATTTTACAGTTTCGTGTAGTTTGAACTGCTGACGACTGTACGCTCACATTTTCAAAATGAGCAAAAAGTTTATGGATGGTGCGGTATATTCTATAAATGGTTGAAGGCCTACTTCCTTCTCTGGGGTACTACTGGAGTTTGTAAAAAATAAAGCTGTAGTTTTTCTCTGGTCACCAATGAAACAGTCTCCCATAGGTCTAGTTACAAACATTTTAACTCTTTTGCGTCCTGGGGGGTAATTTTGTAACACAGAATGACAATGTCTCTCATTTGGCAGTTCAACAACATTCATTACGTTATTTACGTTGCTGAGCAGACGAATTTTTCAAGCATAAATAAAGCAATGGATTAGCAATCATTCAAAATCTTTCGTATTGAATATGTGTTTCGCAATTGGATTTGGCAAGCTTAATTCTGTTACGTCTTGAAATATTAAACTATGAATACTTTAAAACAATTATAATTGTATACAAAGAAACAACACGTTACTCTTCCGCGCACTCCCGAATATTTGTGTCGTCTATCGATCGCTTTGAGTATATTTGTCACTAACCGTTTAGAAAAACCGATGATCTTACCTATAGCAAAAACATGAGGTGGCAGCTCTCCCAAAGACTTGCCCTGGTACTTCTTGATGGTGGTAGAAGAGTACATGTCCTTAATGTCTTCATAGGGATTGACGGCTAACAGGATATTTGCTACGTAAGTCTGTAAAAATATAAGTTTACGTTATTTTTTGTTTACTTAAGAATAATTAGTCATTTTTATGATGTCACTGGTTTAGATGTCTGTGGTAATTGTGTATCGTTTGTTTACAATGGGTTTTATTTATCAGGTGTTTACTAAAAAGAAAATGGAATCAATAACAACCAATAATATAATATATAGCCTTTGTTGCGTATTTGAAAACCTACGTCTTCTCGAGAAATAACGAAGACGATTAATTTTATTGGTTCTTCGGTACATTCAGTGTATGTACACACGGCTACACGTCAGGCTGTACATTTCCAGTATAAGCTGATCTCGCATTGTATAGGATTTCGGTTCAGTGCGAGATCAGCGTGAACTGGAAATGTATAGCTTGATGTGTAGCCGTGTGCCATTCCATTGCTGAGAAAAGTTCCCGCCCTCATGTTTTCCAGCTCAGTACATCATGCAATCAAATCAATCTGCCTCGCCTTTTCCTAACTATGTTGAGGTCAGCTTCCAGACTAACCAGCTGCCGCTGAATAGCAGTATTTTACATGGAACGACTGCCTATCTTACCTCCACAACCCAGTTATTAGTTAACACTATCGTGTTCAGTCCAGACCAGTCTTACCGAGGGGTATCCCCCTTGGTTAGACTGGTTGTCAGAATTTTTGGCTTCTGATTACCCGTAACGACCGTCAAAGATATACGAATGACAGCCGGGACCAACGGCTTAACGTGCTTTCTGAGGCACAGAGGTGTCTTGATATGGATGGTCACCCATCCACGAACCGACCACGGCAAGCGTAGCTTAACCTTCGATCGGCTGTTATTATTTAACCATGAGCCCTTCAGCTAAGTATATCGTGCATTTAACGAATAAAAAATGTATCAGTAAGCAATGTTGAATAGTCTGCGTTGTAGTAAAACACACGGAACACGGAAGGTAAAAGTCATTGGACAAGGATAACCAACGGAATCAATACTCGTACATAATTTTCTACGGTAAGCATAAACACCTACGTATAAAATATTGTCAAGGTGAAAACTTCAGGTATTTCAAATGAGTCATAGTAGGTAAATCAGTTATTACTTACGTAAATCTTATTTTTCTTATATCGTGTTAGGATGTTGTTTAGAAGCGTTGATTCGTTGAGGAACATCAGCTCACCTGGAAGTAATAGGCATAGTTATGTAAAGGGTTTTAGATAATAAAACTGAAGGGTAATTAAGGTGTGAAGGTCTAATATTTAAGAGTTGCTAACGCTCCTGTCTATTAAATCTGGGGAGTTTGTTGCGCTACTTCGTCCCAACTAAAGCTGCCCAGCCGGCATTTTGAGGGACTGTCTTCTAATTTTGACGTTCAAAAAGTGTTGATTCACAGCCTAAATTTATTTTTTTGTCTTATTTTAGATGAGTTTGCTCTTGACTCTAGCCTAGGTCAGAGATGACATAGACAAAGTCGACGATGGAGTGAGCTTACCCAGAAGAAGCCTGTTCACTCTCACTTTGAAGAGATTTGGGTTGTATGCGGTCGGAAACAATTTTGTTTAAATGAATGATTCTTAATTTTGACAAAACAAAAGAAGAATATTATTGCTATAGAAAGAAGTACAAGTAATCAAGGACCAAATATAGTTTGGTTCGGCTTCGGAGCTTCACCTTGCCAAGGCTTGTTTGTAGTAGATTAACATCCACTTAAAAATAAACCACGACCTCGTGACCCGAACAGTCAATGGCTCTATGTCGTGACAGATGATATAAGAGCCAATGAATTAACCATTGAAGACGTAAAAGAAATGAAAGCAGCATTGCAGTAAGGCCAACCCGAGAAAAAGCCTGCATTAATACAGGCAGTACAGATGTGGAAATAAGGACCAAATATTTACAGACTCGTTCTGGCTCTTAAAAAGCGAATCTATTCGAACCTTCTCGATTTAATCTCGAAAAGGTATTCAGATACCTGGCATTAGTAAGCAAGGAACAAGATTATTATAAGACCATGAGAGAAATATATTCTAAACTAGTTTTAAACAGGTTCGATTCTATTCCAGGAGCGCTAATATAGGGATCGATTTCTATGCCTCGTCGAAGTTAATCGCTTTAACTCGTAAGATGATTACGTCAATTAATTCATGTCAGTATAAAACGTAAGAAGCGACGGTGGATCACGGATGTTGCATTCATTTAGATATATCCATCATACTTTGTATGGGCTCTCGGTAAGAAACGTAGGAAGGACAATTCATTATATGTATTACAAAGCTATATTTCAATTTGCTCGGTTCTTGGAATCAGGGGTGCCGTCAAAGCCACTGGATGGCACTAGCTTTTCTCAAAATTGCTTACAACGGTCATTTCTTAAGGCGGAACCTTCAGGGTAGCCCGCGAAATTTCATTTTATTTGATACGGTCGCGAATCATATTTGGATCACCATACCAGCTGATACTGACCTGCAAATTACAAAAAACGTGAGAAAATTTGAATTTCGCGGGCTACCTTGGCGCATCCCCCTTAAGCACATTGTGCATCCAATCTAGTTGTTTTACTCAGGTCTAACCATTTATCTATTACCAATAACCCCGATCTATTCTCTAAAAATCTCATCGTGAAGACTTGGTAAAGTTAGCTGTCAATAGTGTAAAAAAAAAGCAAATGAAAGCTGATTTTACCTCAGTTTTCACGGGGAGATTTTTATAGAATAGTCCAGGTGTATGTCTTTTAGGTATTGTTTTGTTTATTGTTATAAATGTTTTCGCATCTTTACTATATTCTTTCTCCAACAGTTTTACAAATTGTGTACGAAGTAGGTGGGTATGTAAAGCATCACATGAAAGAATCTTGTGCATTGTTTCAATTTCAAACGTATTTACCCGTCAGTGCAGTGTAATATAATAATCGTTTACATGTTCTGCTATAGCGAATAAGCAGCTTCAATGCATGTTTGTATTAATTTAATGGCTTAAGAAACGGTCATTGTAGACATTGCAGTGATCATCATTATCCTCACTTGATGCCTATCTTATATTGTTATTTTGTTCTTCATAAGCAAGTTCATTGTATATTGTTCTTTATTTATTATTTGTGCTTTAATTTTGTGTTATCACTATCAGACAAAAAAAAAAGGATAAAAAGTACAATAACACATAGAATATCCAACCCGTTATCGCATTTTAGTTTCAGCTATCTTTCGCACCATGAGTCATCTAATTTGTGTCACTGTTCAGCGATTTTACTACGTCATTCAGTTATTAACTCATTATCATCGTAGCCTTTGTTACGTGTTTTAGTCTGTCTATACCTACATAATGTTGGTGTTGTGCACTGATCCGAGTAGCAATCTTCGTCTATTTCTAGCTTATACTTCTCCTTATATCGTCTCCTACAGCCAGTCTAAATCTATTCTTCGTCCTCTTTGCATCTATGATTTTCTTCAGTTAGCGTGTCGAATCATGTGACTAAACTTGCTTCCTTATCTTTGCCCATCTTGACAATAATGGTTCATCATCATCAAGAAAACCCCGGCAATAAGGACCAAAAAATATCAAGCAATACTCACAGTTATCATCAACATCCTTCCCGGGATCTCCAGCTGGAAATATGTCTTCGAAGTTGCAGACTCTCTTGGGGTACTTGTTGTCCACAGGGAAGACGTCTGCTTCCTCCCCCATGAGCTCGTGTAGTCGGGCGAGAATGAACCCCTCATTGGGGTCCCGCACCCAGACCAGTTGCTTATCCATCGTCATTGTTTACTGGAAAGTAGAAGAAAGAAATTAAAGTTGTTATTATATTGCAGTCTCGTAACAGAGCAGCGCGTGCAGAGTTGCAGATTCATTTTGTGAAGAAGGATCTGTCAATACCAATAGTAAAATCACTCTTTCAACTCAGATTAGAAAGGCGTGACATTTAACCGAGTCCAGAACGATTATAATTTATAATTTCTGGAGACCTATATAATACCTGGCTATATAACGTGCATCAATATGCGTCACTAAAAAAGCATACTTATATGTAATCATAATTTCAGCATGGGATAATTTCCTGTTTACGGTTATCATTATCCTCGTATTTTACTTATTATTATAGTTTTTATTATCAGTGGCGAGTGGCACACGCGATATGGCAGTGATGAATGTGATGATACAGTTACTATTTTTCTCAGTAGGCCCCAGATACAATGGATTAAATATTTTTAAGCTAAGTTTACGTTTTTACGTATTACAGCATAATTTTAAGAAAATCCTCTGTACCGAATCAAGTTATCGTGGAATCTTAAGGAAAAAATATCTTTTTTACCCGACTGCGCGATGCAAAGAAGGGTAATGTTTAAAAGCCTATATACAATTTGTTTGTTTGTACCTTAGTGGCGCTCTAGGGACCAAACGTGTGGGCCGAAATAGATAATTCTTACGTCAATCGATTTTCTTAATCTTGTGTGTCATTAAAGACATGACAGTAATCAAAATTCAATATGGCGACAGCCAGAGGCCAATCTCATGCAGTACGGTTTACCGGGTGTGGGATTGGGATTTACATTAGAGAAGTAAGCAAAACAAATATATTTATTAATAAATTGAATCAATTTCTGGAATCCAAGTCATACTACTCAGTAAAGGAGTTTTTAGAGGACAAATCTATTGCAAAATAAAATAATTCTCTCTCTTATTCACCAAATATTATAAAATTTATACAGGGTTATTTTTCAAAGACCAGCCAAATTTAAGGGTGTGGTATAGACCATCAGACTGAACAATTTTCTCCTTGGGACCAATATCGTAATCGCGAAAAAAAAATCAGCGGTCCTATACATTTGGGTCGAGTAGGTATTGAAGTTTTGTATGGGACAGTTTATAAATTTTTCGCGATGATGATATTGGTCCCATGGAGAGAGTTGTTCAGTTTGATGGTCTGTACCACATCCTTAAATTTGGCTGGTCTTTGAAAACTAACCCTGTATAGTATAATATGAATATAGAAAATCAAATATAAATATGAAAATATGAATCCTTAAATAATGGAATACTTAATTTAATAATAATAAAAATACTTCTTAGAATTTCATAATAATTACCTAAATTATTATTGTGCAATACATAAAATAAAAATAACTAATATACTATACACAAACCTAATAATATATATATAGATATACTTAATTATACATCCAATTAAACTTATCTATTAATTTTTAATAACATTGAATTGCTTCAATTGCTGGTTAGCCCTCATCCTCTCTCCTAATTTTGCTGTGCCCGACAGGGTCCATATTGATCATTTACTTTGTTAGACCATCGATGTAATACATATGGAATGCAATAAAGAATTGAGTATTGAGTATTCGATTGGAGACAGATATAGGTCATCTTGTTTCCATCTTTTTTAAAGTTCACTTTTTATGCATTCGGGTTTTTTGATATTTTAATTCCTTGAACTTACTTAAATCACAACATGCTATCGTTAATGGAACAAAATTTAATCTTCTAGTACGACTCATTCTCAAATCACAAGACAGTACATATTTATCTCATTATTTTAGTAGGTATATGAGATCTACATGCTACATGTCCAACTAATACTCTCAGGCATCCTTATTCCGCATATCATATAAAGAAACCTTCATAAAATATTAATTAACCAGACAAAGATTGAAAGAGCATCTGCAACTTGTGCACTCATAACACGAACACACTCCCATAACGCGCTAATTATAACTGGCAGTAGGAAGCATTTAGTTAGAGTGTTAGACAAACATGATAACATCAATTACATAACAGAACACGATGCTGGTACATCATAATTGCTTTAATTCCTTGAACATAAACCATAACGTAAACTAAGAATATCATTAACTCACTTTCGGACCAGCAACGCGTATATACTGTATCACTTTCATATATACAGTATTACGTAATTGGGCTTATAGTAAAAAAAAAATAACAATGGTTGCGCGGCTGTTCCGGTGGATGGCGCCCGGAAGCAAAAAATAGTTCCATCTACCACAATATTTAAATAGAGTAGTGAAACGACCGAGAATGACCTCAAACGCTCGGCTTAAATAAAAGAGGTTTTACGAAACCTGAACGAACGAACGAAAGAAAGCCAGAAAAATCCAGCAAAAGAAGATCTAAAAGAGATCCCTGTGCAGATAAGCTGCAGGTGATTGATGCAAGGGCTCAAGTTACGATTCATTACAGAATTCACATTGATACCAAGACTGAAAGACAATACAGACGTAAGTAAAGTTGATGAGGTGCAAGGTATTAAAGTGACATAGAACCTAAGTGCAACAAGTTTCGGTATGTTTGACCGTTACAAGATAAGAAAAAAGACGACAAGTTATGATGACACTGATCTGGCATGAAATAGGCTTCACAACGGTAAAAGGATTATACGAATCGGTTCAGTAACTTTTGAGATTAGTTCTACGGAACCAAATTATAAAAGTCTTTTATTATTTTGTTTACTTTAGAATGTTCAATTACATCTGAGGAAATGTAAACATTCAGTTTCACGTTGAAGCTATTCTTGTGATGATTGAGGGAAGCGCTATAAAAATGTGCTCTGATCTCAGGAATAGATAAATTCTACAATAACTTACCACACTTCATTTAATTCCACCTAGTTGGGATGGAAGTGATGCTTCTGGAAGATTAAGGCATTGATAGTAAATCCAGACCAAAAGTGATCGCTTTTTGACGGTCAAAGATACCAGAAGAATAAGAACAAACTGTTAAATGATATTCTTGAAATTTCATGCTTTTATTCATCACAATCTATCGGAACAAACAGATTTAAAACGAATTTGTATTGCTGTGACGCTGCGAAGAGTACTATGGTAAGCTGGATTAAGTTTCGGAACAGTTACAAATTTTCAACCTTATGAGGTTCACATAGAGGGGAAGTTAATAGGTCAGTAACAGTTAAATTGATACACGGTGAAAGTCAGATAAAATTAATCCAGCTTATCGGAAATGATGAAATAGATAAACGTTTGGTGGTGGCGTCGCTTGCCGTGACGTTTTGTGTCAAAATTGAAGGGCTCACCGAAGAACTTATGTTGAAATAATAAGAACTCGTTTAAGTTGCAAAGCGGTCGTTCAACGGAAGATTGCACTTATAAAAATTGCATGTTGCGTTTAATGAGGAAGGTGACTTGGTGAGCAAATTGCTGTAAGGTATTTATGTCTTAAGAGAAGACATACTTGGACCAAATTGAATGTTTTGTAGTAGTTTTTCTAGATGTTAATGATAGTTAATAGTCATATGCTAGTAGAAGCTTTGATGTGGTCATCATCCTTAGCAGAGAGGGAACAACGACGAAGAAAAAGTAGTAGACTTGTAAACCTCATGCCCCAGATGGATGAAATATGAAAAATGAATCCTCATTGCAGATTTTAGATGACAGTCAATCAATCAACTCTTGAAGCCAACAGTTTTATACAAGTCGTATAGGTAAGAGAGAAATTAGGAACTTAACTGGCAAATAATAGGCTATGACGATGATGATAAATGATACTACATATTTTTTCATAGAACTTGTACACGACTGCACGATCATAGTTTGCGTGACACGCATGCCATTGAGAGTAATCGATAGACATAATTTATCACAATCAGCCCACACATATGGAAATGTTTTTTTTTTGGAAGAATAAGAGAGAAAGGTAAAAGCTGAATTAGAGCAGCCGGGAATCGAGTTAAATGCCATTTGAGATGCATATACAGGTACATATATGCCTTCCCTGTATGAGAAGAGGCCTTTGCCCTGCAGTGGGACAAAAATAAGATGGTATTAATATAATAGAATACTCATTATTATGTACACCATAAAAATAAAAAATAAACATATAAAAAAATATTATTATAATATTAGGTATTCATTATTTTATTTTTATTATTATATTATTTATTATTATTATATTAATTAAATATGGCACAGGAGCGTGGGGATAGGCACAAAAAAGGGAGGCCCATGCCCAGCAGTGGGTGAAGTCGGGCTGTAGATGATGATGATGATGATGAGGATGTGAATATATCCAGTAGTGGAATGGTGACGATATGGATGCTGATGTGTATGTGGTTGACGACGAAGAAGAGACAAAGAAAAGTGGAGATTCTTTAAGAAATGTTAAATTTTTAGTGCGTGATATAAGTGTTTTTTTTTTTAAACTACATATTATTTAAAGTGTTTCCTACTAACTAGGTAAATCATGACATGAAGAAAATCAAGAAAATAGGTAAGTACTTTGTAGAAAAGTGGAAATTAATATTTTTGTGGTAATTGAATTTCCTTACGTAAAACCGCGGCCGTTCCGAATGAGGCTCAGAAAATTATTCAAAACCATTAGAAGAAAAGCGTAAAACGTATGAATAAGCACAATGCGATAGCGTAAATAAACGGATGCAAATTATGCAGTCCAACGAGATGAAACGAACAAGAAAAGCGTACGAAAGCGTGATTTTGACTGTCACGGGAAAGAATCGAGGTCAAACCACGGTCTGGTACGAAAGATTTGAACGACCCGACGACGACGCGACGGCCCAAAAGAACTTTTGTAACCTCCAACGACTTAACTACCTAGACAATGATGAATGCTAATGAATCTTTGACGCACATTGTCGATACAATTAATATAATTCTCGTCTTATCATTAAACCTTTAAGAAGTATTGATTATAGAGTATCGTGATAAAGTCACAAAATTGGGCTAAACAATGATAATATTGTAAAGGTTGTTAAGGATAAAGTTTATCAACCTACTAACCTCAGTTTACATGAATGAAGAGTTCTATAGCGAGGAAAAAAACTCACTGAAACACGAACAAAAAATAATAAATGATGCGAACACTGAAATAAAGCAGCAAATTCGTACACTTTAAAACTAAAACTATACCACCCAATCAAAATCTTCTTCGAGTTTGCAAAAGGTTTCGTTAATCTTATCGATTCGATATCGAACAATATCTGTAGGTGCGATACGTTGTAACTTGTAAGCGACTGCAATCAATTCAATGATCATTGTATTATAATATTTATAATCGCCGGCAAGATGTTATAACTCTAGAATTGTATCGTTCACATTATGACCTTCATAGAAAGTTGAAAGATTTCCATTTTTGTTTGTACTTTTATCGTTCTTGAAAGGTGGCTGCATGTTTCCAAGGTCACCGTTATTAATATTGTCTGTAGTGAGTCATAGATAGACTCACATCTGTTTCAACACTTGTAATCAATAGAACAGGTGTTTGGGTCGACCATGTTCAATAAGTTTGATTTCTTCACCGATGTCTGTTTATTTTCGACGTCAGAGGTCAATTAATAATTATTCATGGTTGTTATTCAGTAACATCTTCGTTAGTTCATTACTCATTTGTCACACATTAAAGCTTTTCAAGCTTGTCCAGAAATTCTCATCCACAGAATTAATTTGAGGTTCACGGTTCGGTGACACGTATGGTTTTTCCATTAAATTTTTGCCTGCGTTCAGTTCACACATTTCAATGCGACAATACAGTTACACATTGTGTACTCCATTGTCAATTGGGTATTGTACAAACAATAATGTCCGAAATCTCCCGTCGTTCTGTAGTACAAGACGTAAAATTATGTGAATCGTACATTGTTCTCCCAACAATGACCCGAATGCATTCTTTAGCGTAACTGCGTTGCATGTTCACATGAACTGATAATTATCTCGCTTTAGCCTTGATACTTTAAACCTAAAAGAATTGAAGTGAAGTCAACTCGTAATAAGTCTTAATTGTTATCTAACAGTTATTATGCGTTGGAAACCTTAGAATACTTAGATTGAATCTGATCAGAAGGTTGTGAAGCTAAATTATAACAAACTGATTAACAACAGAACTAACCTTTAGGTTTAACCCAGCCTTATTGTTTGGCATTATAACTTACCAATGGGTACTGTCCTCTCCCCAAAGTACTATATATATCTGGCCACTACCGATAAATATTTCAATTCTAATACGGAGTTTATGTGATGGATGATTTACCGTTCACTAAAATTCTTCATACTCAACATAAAAAACTCAGAAACGAGCTCACCCAAACCTTGTACAAACAAACAAAGCATATCTAAGCGACGAGATTTGCTAAAACGCTTATCATCACCATACCTGCTGCGTCGGGTCGAACACCTTAGTAGGCTATGTTGTCGATAATTATAGTAAAACCAACAGCACCATCAATCTTGCCTATGACCTTTCGCATTTTTGGACCATTTGCGTTACAATAGTTCTCCAAACCAACCTTCGAAGATCTTCAAGTAACTCTTGCCGTTATAATCGCAACCTTATCGTTTACTGTTACAGCTCAAAACGCCTTGAACTTTCAAGTTCATGGGTGTGATATTTTTGGTCGTACTGACCTCGCAACATCAGGCTGTGCCATTTTCTGAAAATTGATCCGGTAGACCGCACCTTCCTACTTTCCTATGTCAACTGCTATTAATGATGTCCAACAGACAGCTATTCTGGGATATAACTGGGACAGAGTACTAAAAGTTAAGAGTGGGGTGGGTTTATTGTCTTTCTTTGTAGAATAAAGCTATAAATATACGTCCGCAGAAAACAGTCAAGCACGTGAACTTTGAGCAACTTTGAATCATGAATTCATGATGTAGGTATGTCGCATCATCTGTTTAAAATAATACTTATTGGTCATCATCCGTGTGTTTTGTTTACCTTGCAATTCCAAGAATACTTTAATTAGGAACACTAAACCCAGTTAACAGTTAAAATTAAAGTGTGCAAACCTGACTTGAGAGCAGACTCAGTCAATGGGCAAATCATGATAACTCCATGAGAAATGAAGTTCCCGAGAATGAAGAAGACTGTTTTGAGAACTCCATGTGAATTGAAGCAATTCCAATACTGGAAGTGTGTTCAAAGCAGTTGAATGTTTCGCACGCCAGGTTTCGTAACTACAGTCTTGGTCGAAACAAAGCACGTTGATAATGCGGTGTCCAAACAAAAATAAGCAAACAGACTTATTGTACGTAGCAGCGGAATTTTGTAATCAATTCGAACTGTTTATTAGAATTTTAGCAAAGATTTTCTGTATTTTGACGATAGCCATTTAACAGACAACCTTAAGTACAATTTCATACAGTGTAAAGTGAAAGACGTCGTGATTTGGATATAATGTAGATTTAGATAATATGAGATTTTAAATTCGTTAAAAAGGCATTTAGAATCCATTTACTTTCCTAGAGAGATTTAAAGTTCCATGTTTAGAAAATACTTACATAGTTTTTGTAAATAAATTCTCTGATCAATAATGTAATTTATTGCATTCTGATAGCAAACATATCACAGCATTTATGTATATAAATGTCTATAGTAATAATTCTGAAAACAACTGTTAATGCATTCGCATTGTTTTCAGTCGTTTTCAAATACAATCAACACCTACGAAGCACGCCTTGGCTACATACATCATTTATAGAGACAGATGTTTCTACAGCAAACAAAAAACTATCATATTTATAACAAATTTATACCAAATACAAAGGTAAAATAAAGTTGAACAGATTTCCATTCTTTAGGGTTGACAACAAGTAAATTCAGAACACTAAAATAGTGTTATCAGATTCTGATGTTAGGTCTAGTGATAATCATGTCAATGAGGTTGATCATAAAGAAGCTATTGATGGAAGCTATAGCTAAAACAAAGGAACACATGGATTAAATGATATTATCAAAGCTTTTCATAATGTAAGTACAGAAACGCACTCGAAAGCTGCGAAACTCGCATGTAACACTGCTTTGTATGACAAGATTTATACATAGATATGTTTATGCCAGACTGGATCAATGGCTTAGAGAGACTGTGAGGAGCATCGATTTTTAGCAATCACCAATCTGAGACATGGCCGGTTTCACACTATACGAGCATGTAGCAGTGTAGCTATATATTTAGTCAAGAGCAACATTCATAAGTTTATGACAGTGTATATCTTTATCGTGCGCTGTCAGAATTCAGTCTGACTTCTACTTCGTCATAATTTCATACCATTTATGTGGAAATTATCACGACTGGCTGCTGCCGTGACTCATAGCGGTGCAGAGCTAAATTGCTATTAGCCGACCTCCGGGGTCGGGTTGCGATTTGCCCTCTACTTAGCTCGTGACGAAAATTGATCTGAATTACTTCTGAGAAATTGGTGCCTTCAATGATTTGTTTTGCTTTTACCTACATTATTTAAAACCACAGGACATTGTCTGATCTGGGTTATGCATGGTAATGTATCAGCGTATAAATTGATTTATCTAATGAGAAATGAGCCTTCTAATCTTTTCTGCTTTCGTTTTGTAATGTAGAAAAAATATAAAAGAGATTGGACTTAGACTCGAATGTATCGCAGCATGGAGTCAAGTCGTTCAGAGTTATGAATGACTCATTGGCGACTTAACTGCATGCATAATAGAGACCTTAAAGTGTATCTTATTAAAATTAAGACAGAACATTCAATACAAATGAAAAATTTACAAACCAGACTACAAATTAGTTACTCTTTTATCTTATCGCTGCCAAGGATAAGAAATAATGAGATATGAGTTTCCATAAATCAGTTTAGACCAACACAAGACCAACATATTTCAAATTATATAGACAAGTGGAACAGTAAGTTATTTATATAATAATCAAGATAAAATAACGTACGAGGAAATGTAACAAAACTTTCGACATTTTAAGAGAATGCAGTGGAACAGTGAAAATCATGTTCGCTAAGATACAATCGGGCACGCGTGGTTGGAACTAAAAACGATGAGCGCGCCGATAGAAATAGTTCGTAAAGTTGTATTATGTAGGTGTCAGTACATTAATGAACACCTGACTTTAAATGTGCCAAGCAAACCGGGCTTCGATCAACACCCACAGAAGAACTAAACGCTTAGTGCAGATATAATCACGATACAGGTAGACGCAGGAATAATGCAATCGGCAATTAATTTAACATTGAATACAAAAGAAATGCTTAGAACAAGAAAACATGGTTTGATTAAATATGACGTAATGCGACGTCACTAAGCAAAGTTTCGTCTGCAAATATATAGAGGTGTCTGACTTTAAACTGTTGACGATTAGCAACATGCGTTATGCAAAACAATTAACACCCAGTCTACGGTGATTTATGGAACTAGTTTCGAACAAGCAACTTTGGAAACACAATTTACACGCAAACTATTGCTAATGCTATAACTAATATTACGAAATAAAGTTTAATTTTCATCACGCAAGCCTCGAGCCTCGAATATCACTTGACGTAACGTGTAGGTAAAAAAGCAACGTGCAAACATTAGTCATAGAGTTCCCTCAATGCCAAGGTTGGACCAACGCGCCAGTTTTGGTAAAGTCTAAAGAAACTGGTTCCAAACAAAGTCGGTCACAGTTGGACCTACTGTACCGACAGCAACCGGTAAATGTAACGTTCGGAGAATCTTACATTTATTGCAATCGCCGCTGAGCGGTCACTTAAAACGGTTAAGCATAATGTCGGAGATTGAAAATGCAGTTTGTACGGTGCCTTCAATGGCAGATCCAAAGCCCACACGAATGGTAACCCAGACACTGATGTCAATTGAAATGCAAATTGCTGGGACCGTGTGGAGAATACTAACAACTGATATTCTGAATATCAGCATCGGATTACCGGCGAAAGTCCAACAACACGAGCAAAATGTAATTTGCCTAGATGAATAAAGGAAAGTAGGTTCTATAAATCACATTATGCTGCGTAAAAGCTGATCGATCTTATTCATACATGCTACAATTTTCCCCTCATTATTTAGAAATTCCTAAAGTATTAACGTCATCCTGATATGACGAGAATTTAAATATGAATGAATTACTTGGTCCTACATAGCTAGTTGGTAAGGGCGTTTTGAACGACATAACAAATGGCATTGTAGCGTGTATAATAGTGGGGCAGGTTGTGAATAAAAATGAAATGCATAATTACCACAGTGCGGACGTATAAGAGATACGTGGACTGATACATAAACAAACCAGTCCACCGGCGGCACGGAACGGATTTAGTATTTCCGCTCGCAATTTTTAATGCGAGATCATTCCTGTTGCAAAGTAGTAATTTATGTAATGGTCCTGAAGCTTAAGGTGCGTGTTAAAACAGGATTGGGGATGTTGCAGATATTCTTAAAACGGTAGCGAGATGAGTGAACTTGAAAGATGAAGATAATATAGGGGCATTGTAAATAACTTTCATTCTGTGGTTCCTGACTGACTATGCAATATAATCCGCCCTTTTTTCCTCTTTACATTTCAATAATGCCCTCAGGCCTCCAATGTCTACTGCTAAAGTCATCTTACTCAGATCAACAATTTTCTTTACAAACGTCATAATTTAAACATTAACCTGTCGTTCATTTCATTACTGAGACCGTTACGGTTAATCAACACTGTTTGTTAATTCTAATGAACATTGTGGTAGAAAATTACACCCGTGTAACGACAAAATCTTTGGGCAAGGTTTTCAGTTTTTTCTTAGGCAAATTCAATTTAAGCAAATTCTTATTTGTCAATGCTTCATGATTATTAGTTCCAGTCAGTGGCCATGCCGTATTCATGATGCGGGCAGTATTTCAGGCAGGCGGGAAGTGTTAGTTTAAACACTTGCAATATCTAGACTAGTAGAAATCCCATTACGAAATATAATAATTATATTGTAATAACACTAATGACACAGATTGCTCCAATTAAAATAATATCAACGGTAACGGTACTCTACGCGGTTTCGAAGTGACGACCGATTATGAAACAAACGTTGATGTGGTTTGCTACATACATGCTGTTATAATGTGAAGGTTCTTTGATCTGACATGATTCTCAATCATGAAATATGTTTTGCTCTTAAACTTCAAGGTTAAATAAGGACATAAATCAATTATAATTAAGTTACAGGCGCTTTTAAAGGAATACATTTCTATGACAAACATACTAATACTTCGTTCCAAAAAGTGTGACTAATGATGAATTGTCATCGAATCGTAAAGACGCAAGTGATTCCCATGAGGAACAACAGTTACAAGACGACCGCAGTAACTAGTATTAAATCGCAATATGAAAATAATGACTATAACGTTGATCTTGGAGTAAAAGAAAAACTTGGAATGTGTCTGAAGTCTGGATTGCTTGTCATTACACGTTCTACTGCAAAAACCATGATCTGAGGAAGATGTATTGCACTGTTAAAGCTGTTGCACTGACAAGAAAATACTAAACTGACAATATTAATAATGAACTGGTATTGCAGACATCAGATACAGATCAACATTGTCATTAGCACATGCTATTAAAACTAACAACCAACGTATCAAAGGCAATTGCCAATTACGAATGTCACTACCAATGAGGTCAAGCTGTATCAATACAGTGCAGGTTAACGAATAAATCAGCTTGGGGCGAGCACAGGGCCATATCAATTGATTCCGGACTCCCCTAGCTAAAATGACGTGGTCAAATGACGGAAAACTGAATGGCGCAGTTGAATATAAATAAACTGGGGGGAAGTTTCTGGATAATACATATGATGATACTGAAATGGGAAACGAGTTTGACCTGGTTGTTTAATGACTAACTGTAGTAGGATAAAGATTGAATGTTATTGGGTTTGCTAAAGAAACCATTCAAATGAAATGTTCTTAAAATCCGTTAAGAGAAAGAAATGCAATCGAAAGTTAATGTTCATGGCAGTGTTAACCTTGTTAGCTTTTGAGAAATGCGGTAAAGTAAAGAAGCAAAAATGTTAACAAAGAACAGTTACTGTAATCATGGATACCTACTAAAAATAGGAAGTAACGGTACAGAAACGGAACAACAGATATAAAAACCAGAAGACATTATGTAACGGAAACATGATACAACATCAAAACATTATATAATTTAATAAATAACCAAAACAAAGGAAACTAGGTAAGTGGAGTGACTCGTACGTAAAGTCGTATTATTCGCTTTACATTAACTGTATGTACGTGTGTAATGGAAGTAGTACAACACTGCAGTTCTAAGTGACGTAACGCAATTAATTACTCGAATCACGCCAAATCTCAGCTGTTCTACACGCTACGGTGATTTTAAAAATAGGAAACTGTATCGTTGCTCTACAAGAAATTCTTTGCCGCCAAGATATATGAAATACCATTGAACAAAAACAAATTGCACTCTCGTGATAAATTGGAAAATTTTGCACGCTAAACATGGAGCATTTCCTAGAGATGGAAACTACGAGTACCAAACAGCAGACAGATCAACTATTAGTGCAAACGCACGCAAATGCAGTATTCAGACTAACAGCTTCCTCGATATAAAAGCAATGTTGGATGCAATTAGTTGCATTGCAGCGTTGCTACAGAGTTGCCATTGCGATCGTAAAACGGATATCATCCCGTTAGTGCCAGATAATCTGGTCGACCGGCCGGGGCCCGATACGGTAACGGTAAAAGAGCCTTCGGACAAGAAGGCAAGCTGAATCGCTGTAGCGTAACGTACAGAAGCCTTGTAAGAACGATCGATATCGTATAACGTGGGAATGCTTAACCGTTTGGAGATGTTGCAATAACCAAGCAAAATACAAAAACTGATCATTCCACAGCTATTTGGCTTAAAAATTAACACTTTCTAAATAGTAAGGTCGTTACTATCAAAGATTTGTACGCTGATGTTGCTAAATCATCGTTCTGAAGTGGCGATAGCCTCGACTGAGAACTTTATGAGGTGTTTCCAAAGGCTTTCACCACTGATAAGTATCTTAAAATTATATTCATATAGTGTGTATGAAATGGAAAGCAATGAGTAAACGGTTTTTTAATAGACTCCTTATTAAACTTAACTTTCGAACTGTACAGCTTTGCATCCGAATTATTAACGACGCACATTGTGATGGTGACGTGAATAGGAATTGCTATGTAACATATTTCTACAATGAGCTGGAAAATACCATTTATTTATCTATCCATAGAAGCTCTTTTGTTTGAATTCATCATTTCGGATATGTACAGAGCGCTTTAGAAGTGTGACTGCAGCCTCATTTGGAACATTGACGACGGCTAAGCCAAACCCACTCCGCATTGAATTTTGGAATGCAAATGGGCTTTAACACTAGGCAAACAATACTTTCTCCTGTTTTTACATTATGCTTATTGGCTATTGTTGGTAAAAACAATGCCCACGTGCGTGATTATCCCTCTCTGTTACTCTTGGGGACAAGTTGGTGTTGTCCTATTCGGATGTCCGTATTTCCGCTACTATCGGCGCGTGACCAGACCTTCCGTTGTGGGGTGCTGACACGACCGTGACGAACAGTCGCAGTCGTGCTAATGACTGTGAATACTGTAATGTCAACATTAGTTAAATTAACAATCTCAATAATATTGTAAACATGCAAAAATTGCCACAATTCCGTCATTACTTTAATGATGATGCATTAGGCAGGCACAGGTTTTAAAGTTCCGAGTATTCACATAGTGCTACATTTGGCAGTATTTTCTCTAATGTTCAGCTACTAAGGCCTTGTAAACTAGATTTGTTGACCATTTTTTATTTTGTTAAGTACATGGCACTTGTTGACAGGTCTACACTATCCTCCCATACCTATTAAAACCGTAATTTGAAACCACTGTAAAAGTCAATTATTTTGAAAAGCGTAACCGTGGAGTATCTTGCCGGCTCTTCTCCATAGGAAAAGACCAATAGGAACCGTGCACCTAGCTTCTGACGTTTAATAATTGTAGGTATAAGTGAAATAAAATATTTTGATATTTAATACAAGAGTGACATCCTTGTTAATCATAATTCCACATTTGGTTAAAAACCACTTCATTCTATTTGCCGACATCATCTGAGCATCCGCAGATGAATATAAAAGTAAATTAAGTATCGGACGCACCGGAGATTGCAGAAGCTATTTGAAGACTGTCTACAGCAAGTATTATTGTGGTCTAGACATCTCGTTACGTTTCTGATGGATCACACTTGCGATTGGATTGTCAATTTAGAAATTCTAGCTAAACTACAACATGATTGATTATTGTAGCTTTCTCCACTATTGTATGACAACAATTACTTAGTGTACGAACAAACATAATATTAATGTTGCAATGGACTACCCAAGCGACTTGGAAACAAATGCAGTCTTGCAAAGATAGATTATCATCAAAGATACTGTTTTTATTATCCTCCACTTGCTTTTACATTACGTCGTATCAAAGGATCCGACGTTTCCATTTCCAATGAATAACAGCAATATCCATTAAGTAATTAGAAATCATCGATTACTGCCACATTTAGGTAAACTCGCTTGATTGTCCTTGAAAGCGGTTGCATGAGTCTAGAACTCCTTTGCTACACCAATCTAGAAGCTGTAACTGTGGTCATAAGAGTGATTACAGCCTGTTTTTGGTTCATATAATTGCAGTGTTTCCTTGAGACTTGCAATATTAGTATTGTTCTATGCTGTCGGCGGATATAACGACACGATTACGTAAACCATTCTCAATAGGTGCTCAAAAACATAGTTTTATCATTTGTAGGGCGATGTTGAGAGTTCGTGCTAAGCCTTAGCAACGGCTGTGGTTGCAAAAGTTAGATCAATATTAGATGACGTCATCAAATAACAAGGTAAGAACAGGGGAGCGATTGCCCCTCGACATTTTGCTAAAAGGTGAAACGGTAACTTTGATAATATACCTACTTTTATATTATATTCATCTATTTTTATTGGGTTATTTTTATCGTAACTTGCGGAATCAGCCGGAAATCAGATTAGATTTCTAATTTAGATATTGAATTGTAAAAGAAATAGGAATTATTGCTATCGTCACAGACATAATATAATTTTTAGGTGATGATTGCATTTTCCAAGAACCACAAGCGTAAACAAGGTCGGAATTACTAAACCGATAATAATCAACGTTTCCAATTAATTGAGATATATCTTCCGATTTAACATGTCGTTGAACGAAAGTTAAATATTCGAGCTTTAGGTACAGTTTAATTGCTTCTTCTTTATCATCGTCCAGCCCTTTCCCACTTTATTTAGATGTTACAGCATGTCAACTTCCATGCTTCTATATTATATATTAGCCATCATCTCCGTATTATAATTGATCTGAGTTATACTCCGTTTCTAGTCGTATCATATTTCTATTATCACCCATCATTTGTTTGTTACTTTTCTTCTCTTTACGAATTTTTAGACTTCAGTACCTATTTCTCAAGTTCTCATCAAGCTTCATCCATTTTCCTGATGGGTATTGATTACGTACGGATTGCTTTAAAATAACCTATTCAAGAGCTAACAATACCATACTGCCATATTAGTATATTTCGGTTTGCAGTTTCATCAATGTCTTTCATTTTGGAGGTCGAGGTAACAGCCCGTTTTTAACAGAGTGATTAAAATAATCTTAAGTAATGAGTAAAATTAGCCTTTGTGTCTCAGTTCTCTTTTATATTTTCAAGGATTATCACCATCACTGGCTGTTTTGTCTAATTGCCTTGGGAATATGAACAATTATGTCACTTTAGTTACTTGTGTCAATGTCATGTGAAGATTAAATTAATTATTTTATCTTTATAATCATGGCCAATTCCTTGTATCGTGTTAAATACCTGCAAAATTCATGCTAAATGAAACTGATAACCTGCTTCGTTCAATTCTGGTTAATCAGGTGTAATTACTGAAGCTAGAAATAGAATTCATTCTGTTTATATTGTGTGTAACATGCATGGCTTCCGCTTATTCGGAATAATTTATGATGGTCACAGTTTATGTACTTGCTCCATTTTTAAATTTGATCTAATTTGATGTCCATTTCTTATTCAATTCATGTATAGTAGGCATAGTAGCTTCTGCAAGTAGTTTTCCCTACAAGATTTAGCACATTGCAGGGTGGCTGCAATGTGCTAAATCTTGTAGGGAAAACTAATTGCTGTTGTGGCTTAGCCCTTTGATTTTTTCTTAAAATTGTCTAATCCCCATTCAGACTAAACTTTACTATGTTATCATCAACAACACTTTCAAGTTATTTAATAACTAGGTGATTCTATAAGTTCTGATATAAAACTACTAATAAATTATAATCTAGGTTTTAGGGGATATTAAACCTTATTGCAATAATTAATACTGTCGTCAAGTTAGATGATAAAAATGGTATTTCAAGGTGTCGGAATTTGGAAGTTGTGCATATTAGTAGCCACTCGTAAAACAGTATACCACACTCAAAACATGAAAAATGATGGTCATTCAGCTGTGATAATATGCACAGCAATTATCTGAATACAGTTTGAAGATACATCTGAAGGAGAAGAAAGATTTAAGATGAAAGAAACAATTAAGAATTAACCTCTTAGTAACAAAATTAAATCAACCAAGCACTTCAGCCCATTGCAGTAGCACAAAATACTTCTTATCTAATCTGAGATTACGTTAGCTAAGAACGAACAACCACACCTTGTTTAAAAAAACAAAAGGCGAACATTAAAAAAATACAAATTATTTATTACATTTTAATCATTATAAATGAATTAAATTAAACATATTAGATTTGTCTTCTGCCGCCGAATGAGATGCCGGATTGCTGGCCCTTATTGGTGCCATATTGGAGAGAGATGACGTTCTGTCCGGCCTTCAACTGCTCAGCACTGAACTCACGGACGTTCTTGTCGGACTCCTTAGGCCCAATGGAAGGCTTACCAAAGTTCCCGGCTTTACGACCCAAAGACTGCAGGCACACGACGACGGAGTACAAGTTCTGCTTCTCCCACAAATCAATGGTCTGGAAAGTCTCCTGCGGTGGCACTCCCAGCTTCTTCACGGCATCCAAGAATGCGTTGATGTTCTCCATGCACTTAAACGCCATGGAAGACTGGTTGATCTTCTTCACTGAGCCCTCTTGCAGAGAGTTGACGAGTTTGCATAGCAGAGTACCGTCTTTTAGGACTTCATACAAATTTTCGGCTGTTCCAGCGGTGTTGGCTGGTTCACCGGTCAGAAGTTTGATCCATGTGAGGGTCTCATGAGCGATGTCATCGTTGTATTTGCTGTGGATCCTGGCCTGAGCCTCAGCGTTGATGCCAGCTTTACCCGCACGATATTCGCCCATGTTGGATGTTCACTAGTGTACTGACACGTAGTCACTAAACTCCTTATGATAAGCGTCCTTACAATATCAGGTTGACGATATGTTTGATAGCGATTATCGCTGTTCTACGAACATGTATTGAAGTTTATCACACCGCACCGGCGCGGCACAATTATCTTGCGACATAAATGATTTATAATTATGATGGCATTTATACCTGCAGATATTACACGTATGTTTTGGAATGTCAGTGCAGTATACAATGATAAGGACTTCCTCTCTTGAAAATGACTGGGAAATAAATCCAACCATTAAAGCGAAGTCCGACATTCGAGTTAATGGCTTGTGTAGTTACTGCGTAGTCTTGCACACTACTAAATAGTTTTGGTAGCCCAATAAAAAGGAAAGTAAAGAAGGAAAAACACCTACCTCCTTACGCATCAAGGCCACGTCTGCAAAGGGTCCGTATTTTGTAGCGCTTACCTATGTATCGATTAGGAGACCTTTACTAATTTCCAAGAAGACTAAGTTAATCAACGATATTGGTTAGAAGTCTCTGGAATATTACTCATTGGTCATACTTATCTTGTTGATAAGTCGTACGTTGGAGTTTGTGGTTAGATATCAGAAGATATTCTTGTGATAGAGACATGAAATTTACAAAACTATTCAGAAAAATGGATCATGGTCCTATCATTATAATATTTTTATAAAACACCTATGCTATGAGCTATTTTTACTGCTGAAATTGGTCTCAAGCGCAGATCGCCATACGAATGAGGTCCAATTTTGATTTAGGTCACTCTTGGTGACTTACAGGCAAAATGCTGCAGAAAATCGAGATGAATGGCGTGCGATTAAACAACGGTCTAAGGATTGGATAGGCCTATGTCCAGCGGTGGACTGCTGTAGGCTGATGATGATTTTACAGACCTATCAACGTGTATGCCGACCCCGACATATACGGAGAAAGAGGATAAGTTTGTAGGTACTTTTATTTGTCTGTAGGTAAACGACAGTTACCTAGTAGCTGTACTAACTGCAAATTAAACTTATAGCACCCCTCTGTTTCCGTCGGGGGTTAAAAAAGAAAAGTTTGTAAGTTTGTTTGTTTATAGTCTATGGTAGGTACCTAATTAAAACTTTCGTTCCTGACTTTGTTTCGTAGTTTTGTTGTGTTCTGAAAATGTTGAGAGTAGAAAATACCGTTTCCATCCAATAAGTTATTTTATTTCACGAGTTTTCATCTTGTATCATGAAATATCTTTGATTCAGACCGCAGCCCCTAACAAAGCTTTTACAGCTAAACAAATGAAGCCAGTTAAAATCACAAGCACAGCTCTCAAATCCTACAACACAGTTTCCCCAATTTTTGTACAACATTGCAAAACTGGGCTTGTTTGAGGCCCAGATGTGCCAATTTTTTATTGTGTTTTAGCGTCGGCCATAAAACAATGGCCGCGCGGTTGATTGTTACGAACAAAGACTTGCTATCAGCTCCAAAGTGATAAAATCATTGATATAATCTTACAAACATGATACTGATAAAGATGTGGCTTGCTTCCTTTTCTTTTTCGAATTAGAGAAGCAAATTTAAACAATACACAAATATTGTTTTTTGGGTACGATTGTCATGATAACATTGTTGAAAATATTATTTTTATATTTTTAATTGAAATTTTAATGTAATTTTGTTATCATAGGTAGTAATTGCAAGCAGCTAATGTTTATTAAGAATATTAGATGTAATTTTAAGATGAGCAGTGTTACAGAATCTGTTAATAAGAGTTTTCCAAACATATCCAATTTGATACTTGGAAATACATTGTTCAAATTATAATAATGATGTGGATTATAGATTGGTTATTTTTTTTTCTTTTGTGTTTAATTAAAGCACAATGACCTTTTAATGCTATCTTATTTATCTTATCTTTTTTTCTTTTCTTTGGTAGATTGAAATAAAGGCATTGAGGTTTGAGATATACCTACCTGAAGGCTTGTAGGTACTATATCCGAGATGAATAAGTATTTGTCCCGGATTAAGTACAAGCCATCCGGCAGACTTAATTTTATTGACAATAATGTACCCATTGGCAAGTACCAATGGGTACATTTTACCTAATCATAACAACTTATTTGTCAGAACATAGTATTTTTGCCAATAAAACTAAGTTAGTATGTACTTACACTTAAGTTGACCTATAGTTTTATAAAATGTACCCTTGCAAGGGGTCCATCATATAAAGCAGGAATAGGCAAGGACGCTATTCTTGCTGATCTCATAAATAATATAATAATAGGAATGTACCATAAATATGTTTGCAACTATACAGTCACAAACTTAGAGCAATAATACATTCTCTTCGCAACCTCAGTATGAATACATGCATAATGAAATTATGCAGGTGACAATATTTACTTACATGATTTTTATTTGTAATAAAATTCACATCGGACAAGGTTTGAAGTAAAAAAAAAACTTCAAGTTATAAAAATGAAAGTGAATAGAACAATAGTTTTATTTGAAATTATTTATTTGTCTGAATGTTGGAGTAATAAACAACTAAAATATAGGCTTTCTGATGTTATGGACACACAAAACTACCACCACTGCTTCTAAACAAACTTCATGGTAAAATTTCACCTTATTCTGTAACATTTTTTATCTACTGTAAATATTCTATGGTTATGATATGACGCTAATTGCGTAGGTGAATAATCAATGAGCTGGCCAAAGTCAGCCGTAAGCAAAATTAAAAACAAAAAACTATCAATATCACTTATTATTATTTTTCCAACCACCTGCTTTCTAACTAGATTCTCCCAAGATTCCTGACTAAACAACACAAAAATTACTATAGAGCTATAAATTCGTGATAAGATTGCGACCGAATCAAACAATAGATCGGCCAGGTAAAACATACGTATGAAAAACTGAAACTTTGAAGTATGTAAACTAAACTTACCGAAACTTTGCGAAGAAATAAATACAACACTTTGCACAGTACTGTGACAATTAATAAATAATATCCATTGTATATTCCACAAGGCACTTCACATTCACAAGTCGAACTTATTTTATTAGGACCGGCCGCGTCACGAGAATTTGTTAGCAGCGCGAGACTGCGAAACAAAAAGTTAGCTATGCTGCCTTTTCCGTTCGGAAACCGCTCGCTCTCCGGTGTTCCCCTCCACGTGACAAATGACGTTTGCGGTAAACGCTGATTGGTTGACTCATCGTTTGTAGGGATGGACGAGTCAGTAGCGAAGAATATCGATAGTTAACTTGCTTGTAGAGCCTACTTAGCTGTAATAGTTTTCCTTCGATATTATCGTTATATAGGCTGTTTGACGCATGGATCCACACATTTTTTTGAGGGATTGGGGCGTCATTTGCTAGGTTTCACCCAAAGACTCCATGTCCTAAGTATCAAGGGTAATTGAGATATGTTTTTTTAAGTGTTATTAACCGAAATGTCACCTTTAAATCGTCATTACTTTTTTGTAGGTTGTAACAGAGCTAAATAACTTTTATTATTTATAGTATGCTGTTCTAAATAAATTATTATTTAATGCAATTGATCTGTTGAAAATTACAGTGATTCCAAAGTCTTAAAAATATGTAAATGTATACAAAATTACAACTTCTAAATTCATTTAAATAAAAACAAAAAGCTATTTTGAACTTAGCTTTATTTAAACCAGTTCTTTAGTTTATACCCATAACAACGGTATGCTACATGTCATCGAAATAACTCATAATGTGGTCAAAATTAGAGATATTCGTTTGCCGGGGCAGCCGATCACGTACCCCAAAAATTTAACCAGTTTGAACAATGCAATCAACATAAGCAGGTTAAAAATCTGTCTCTTTTAAGCGCATGTAAAATGACTCTTGTTGTTGTAAATCATTGGGTTGGAATTTTGGAAGTTCGTGACGTGACTAGGTTCAGTCGAGATTTGACTACCTATCTCTGCTATTGGAATTGCCTGTGCGTTTCACGTTGTTCTCTTCGTACCTAGTTGAGTTTTCTTGTTGAATCTTGTTGTTGTGAAATCGTTTTATTGTTAAATCTTTTTTTTGTTAAGTCTTGTTTTTCGTTGTTCATCTTGGCTATTGTCGTTACAATGCCTAACTTCAGGAACGGAGAGTGGATGCGCGATGCGCGGGATGTGCGTGAAACGCGAACAATTTATCAGGAGCATTATCCTGATCGACCTTTACCACACTACGAGATTTTCTCAACAACCTATCGCCGTCTGAGGGAGACCGGAAATTTGTAATAAAGGGCATGTATTTTTATGCTATTAAGATAAGATAATACGATAGCTATCTTAGACTACTTTTTTGACTAATTATACGAAAGTGTGACGACTAATTTCATCGTTTAATAAACCTACCTACTGCAACGTAAAACTTGAGGAGGACACGCCGGGGAGTCGAACCCCGGCGTGAGGTAGCTAAAAAATCAAACACTCACGAAGCAAAAACACGTAAAATTTATTAATATAATAAAAACAATCCGAAAGGTAGAATAAAAGTAAATTAAGAAAAAATAAAATAAGATTTCGTCGTTGGAATTTAAATAGTCAAAAATACTAAGAAAGAAAAATCACAACTCGAATTTGAGAGAAAAAACTTAAAAGATGTTACCGTACAGTATTTTAAATGTATTCTGACCAATTTAAATCCGATTGCAATCGTACGAAATTCGTGTAGCTCTATAAAGTGTTTTACCAAAAATAAGCAGAAGATTAAGGTTTTTCTTTACATAAATCGTTGAGATAACTTTTGAAATAGATTACAAGATCTAATGAATATGAAATTAGGAAATTACTTAAAAGATAGGATTCGTTGATTAAGACCTAAAGAATGTCTCTCGTCGATCTCGTCTATAATAGTCGTCTAGATCGTCTATAACGACGCTGAAGCGTTATAGCGCCAAACAAAAAATAAATGTAACACCTGATCTCCAAGAACCTGGACCTGTGTCATCGACCCTGCTCAATAACGGTCCTGTGGGTCTCTGCACGCTCGGACTTCAGCAGCCGGCAGACGATGGAAGAAGTAGGCGAATAATAATTGGTTGGGTAAGCCAAAGACCAAAAAAAGGTGGCCTTTCACTCTAAGGAAAAAGGAAATCTTCTTAGATTAAAGAACAAGGCACAAGTTAAAAGAATATCGAATCAATGAAGGGATTACTCACCAAAAGAAAAACAAACGATAAATTCCAGGGAACGTACAGTCGATAAACATATACACTGAATATTCACATAACGTGGTTAAACTGGTGAAACGTGGTTAAAATGCAGAAATAAGATAATTTTCATTGAAAAATCCTAACGACAGGAATAAAAAAAAAAAAACATTATTTTTTTTCTTGACAAAATTGTTTAGAACAATTGTCAACATTTGAAAATTAAAAAAAAAGAAGAAAAATATAAAGCAAACCGATTGACGTGTAAAAAGAATTTAATCAATTCGTGACCAAAAAGTATATAATTGCAGGAATTATACTGCACTACTTATTCTACTTTTGTGGATTTGTAGGTATTTCTGGGCGAAAACTTCAAACGTTGTTTGTATTTCACACTGACATATGTCAGTCAGTCTCGTAATAACAAAAGTCTGGTACCTTGGTTGAGCTTGATATCAAAATAATGTTGTGGCACCAGCATCTTTTCTTGACGATGTATTAGTAAGAGAGGAAGAATAAATCTTTGAAATCTGGTAGTTTTATTTATTTACCTATTAGGACATCTATGTACTTATTCCCCAATTATGTTTTCACCTTTCATCGGATTACTTAAATATCATACCAATATATTTGTTATAAAATAAGACTTTATAATACCCATTTTATGAAGATTAACACTTTTATAACCTTTATCAAGATGAGCTGAAACCCAGAAAAGGTTCAAAAGATTTGATTTGGTGGGCCCACTTTTGTCTAATGTCATACTTTAGTGTCGTAACCTATATAACGAGAACAAAAGTCAGTTTTGTTTAACATATTCTACGTTATGTATGTTAACGTCATCTCTCCAACCTGTTATGGCTGGCTCTCGATGATCGTAACTTTCATGGCAAACGTCAAACAGTTTCAGTTTTTATTTAGTGCCTAGAATGTATTAGTTATTATGAAAAAAAAACATTATTTATTGTAATCAGGGGTTTGTTACCCAGGTTTTATAAAATGTACATGTTATGGCCGGAGTCCCACACAAAAATGAAACGTCGAAATGTATTTTTTAATAAAGACATTTTATCTTATCTCCTCAGTCTTTTCTTTATCCCGGTCCTGAAAACTAGTATCTCTTATTTTGACCACATAATAAATCGTTTCGATGATATGTAGCATACCGTTGAAAAGGGTATAAACTTTTTTAAATAAAGCTAAGTTCAAAATTATTTTTAGTCTTTTTTTTTTTAATGTTGACGCTGCCATTTTTATACATTTAGACAGTTTTAAGACTTTAAGAGCGCATAAGTATTTTTTGACTAACCAATTGCATCAAATAATGGTTTAATAGGATAAAAATACAATACAAGTTATTTCGTGCTGTTACAACCACAAAATAAAAGTGATGACAATTTAAAGGCGAGATTTCGGGTAATTTAAAGAAAAAAAAAAGAAAAGAAACATAATATCTGGATTACCGTGATACTTAGGACATGGGGTCTTTGGGTGAAACCTCGCTAATGACCCTCCCAACCCTCCAAAAAATTGTGTCGGTCTATGCGCCAAACAACCCTGTATATACTATTATCGTGAGTACTTTTCACATATCCAAAAACAACGATTTAGCTGGCAGCGGGGAGGGGTCATTTGGTAATTTTTGTTAGAGTCAAGTGTGTCCCCCGGTCATTTGACTGAAATATTGCCACTCTAAAGTTTAATATTTCACAAATGGAATCCTGAATCGACAAAAAATCATTACATACCACCAATTTTGAAAGAGCAATCTAACGACACCCCATACACTATAATACCGTAGACGATCATCTAGCTACGCAATTTTTTCAGGTTTTATTTCACAACTTTGTAGGCGTCATTAATATGTATAATTAGGCCAAATTACAGCTTTTTATCAAGAGTCTCGGAGTTTAATCGAGGACAGACAGACAGACTGACTTGGCTTAGACTTGATTTGGGACAACTATATGGGTTCCTTGTTTTAATATGAAATCCTAAAAGCTGCTAGTGTTGTGAACGTTTCACTGAAGATTTCAAATTACCTATTCTTAATCTTAGATATAGATCCTAAAATAAAACTACATCAGCATCATTGTTGAAAACAATACTTTTCTTTTATCGATATCAGTGGTGTAGTAACTATTGGTTGACATTTAGATATTCCAATTAAGTTCGTTCAAAAACACAGACAATAAAAACTTTTTTAGTTCCGTGTCGTCCCACTAGGGGGAGATACTAGTATAGGATTTTGGTTGTCTTTTCCTCGCTTATTTATTTTGACGAGGAGGTAAATTTTGCATGGTCTTTTGATACAGTTTTAGTTTATTTTGTGATAATTTTATACTTTCTAATGATTGGTGAAAAATTAAGTACAACTTGATAAAATAAAAGTAGGTAGGTATGTAGGTACTATAGCCTTACAAGGAGCTCGAGGCGTGGGTACGTATGTTTTTTTTTTACATAATATGTTAAGTACCTATTTCATAGACCTATCGTCATTGACTCATTGATCTTTATTTACTTACTTATAGCGTACCGTTAGGTTAGAGCTCATCAAAACAACAAGTCTTCGTCGTTTTCTTCCACCTGCCTGTAAATAGGCTAAATAAGTAACAAATAACTATAGGAGAAGATAAAAGTTTCACTTACTAGGTAGGTCCTGTAGGTACCTACTCTTACGTGAGTTCACCATTTTGGGTCATTGAACTTTATGACCACTGGGTTTTCAAAGTGGCACAGCTGTTAGGCATGAAACCTACATATAAGTAGGTATGTGCCAGCGCCGCTATGCACTGGCTGACTGAGGGGGGACGACAGGGGAGATCCGCCCTGGGGTGCGTCTCAAAACGTATAAACTCATTTGGGCTAATTTCATTTTATTATCGTTCATAGGATATAATCAACGTGAGATATACCAACTGTTGATATAATTTCTTTACATATAACATTTATTTATTCTAAAACTTAATTAGTATAACGTTGTTTGATATAACGTTTATGTAATCGAAAATCATTTGGTCTAACTTTAATATGTATATTGTTTATTTAATCGAAAATCATTAGGTCTAACATTTAATATATATAAAAAACGTCATTATGGTTATCACCCCGACTCGAATAGGTTAGGTTAGAGCTCCCGCCTTAGCCTTCGTGGTTATTTTTTTTTAAACCACCCAGAAATAGGAGCCCCGCTGAGCGGGGCTCCGTCGACCTATCTTAACGCAGGTGGTAATCAGTTACTAGTTATGTTTAATATCTACTTAGGTTACTTTGCTTTGTGTTTTTAAGTAGGCGTTTTCATCATATTAGACCAAATAAGTTTTATATCTTTTGAGTGGTATGTCAAACGATTTTATATTTAATGTATGTTATGTCAAACGATGTTATATTTAATGTATGTTATGCTTATAAAAATTCGTTGTTTTTAAATTATATCAATCGTTCATTATATTAACGAATCGCTATATTAAATAAAATTATAGGTTCCGTTGTTATATGTTGTTAATATTAGAGATTTTGTTGTTATATCATCTATTACTTACCCTCCGCCCTGAGCCCCCCGGTCCTCTTCATTCTCAAACTTTCTGGATGAGTCGACAAAGTCCTACTATGTCTGTGTGAATGGTCATATGAAAACCTAACTGGGTTAACATGACTGGTCATTTCTTAGCTGCCACGGCTTATTTTAATTTAATTTAATATTTGAATTGCTTTTGTCTTTTTATTACGGACACTTTTAACGTTCTGCATCGTTCTCACATGCATAATTTCAACATGAACGATGTAATCAATATTTTGTAACCATTTTTTGATTTAAAAGAGTGTCCATGGAGTTTCTTGCCCGTTCTTCTCCATAGGTACCTACTACGCTTTGGAATGGGTAACTAGCTTCATCTTTCTGACTGACCGACCCCTTGACAATTCAAATGTGCCTGTAATTGGTTTATTTGAAATAAATGCTTTGAGTTTGAGTTTGAGTAACCTTTCCGAGGTGGGGTGACAAGCGGGTATTTTCGTGCTCGTTTCTCTCGTTCTTGGATCCAATACTCTTTTAACTCTCAAACTACTCTGCAAAAGTCGAAAAAGCAACTCGTACTTCCGTAAGAATATTCATATGAAACTTAACCGAGAATTCCGAGCCGGTTTCAAAATAATTCGAGATCGCTTCGCTCGCTCTTGCATCCTAAATTCTTGCATTTAGTAATGAGCATAATGAAGAGATGAAAATGCACCTGCCGAAAAAAAGAAACCTGCTGGGTGAGAGGTTCATGTTATAGGTAGAGTATAATTACGCACGCTAGAGGTACTTGATTTTTTTTGGCATTATTAATCTTTTGCAAAATGTTAATGTGATGTTAGGTACTAGAAATATAGGGACCTACATAAACTGAGAAGGCCTCATTTTGTTTAGCTGCCCCGGGCCCTAGACAGGCTTAGTGTCCACTACTGCCGCTATGTTAGATAATCTTGATAAAGATTAGGTTTATCGATATGTCAAACCACCTGATCAGGGTAAGCGTCGAGATTGTTCCTTAGGCGAACTATAACAACGGTTCACTTTGGGGGTTGTATTGACGGCACAATGGACAGAGTAGGTCGCAGACAGGTGTTAAATGCACAAAGAGTATTGGGCTACGTTTCCACCGGAGATATAAATGCGAAGTTGCGTAGCGAGAAATGTGTGTGAAGCTCACTAATAACAGCGCTAGCTTAGCTCAAGCTATGAAAATGAAGCGATGCTATTGGATAGTTTCACACACACCCTCGCTACGCATCCTCGCACATCTCTTGTGGAAACGCAGCCTTCGTTTTCACTAACACTAGACGACGCCTAGACAATGCCTAAATAAAAGCGAGCTGTTGGATTTTCAACTTTCGGCGCTGAGACGAGTTTTGGTGTCACCTAAGGTCACCTAGCTTTAGCTTCTGGGGAAAATCTGTCATGTTCACCAGTATTTGACACTGAAGTGTCAAAAAACGCTTTGTATTTGGAGACCCGTTATTGGGTGACCGTTCACCGTTTTCATAGGAAACTAAAGCATTAGTGAACACTGGCATTATTACCAACACAGGTAGGTACACACGTGTGTGCGCAAACATAGGCGATAGGTTCTGTGGGCGCAGTGCACTCCCCCTTCCACCAACCAATAGGTGATAACAATTTGCAGAAGGTAGGTATCATTAGATTTATTAGCGCTTTCAATAATGGCCACTGCAGTTCTCGTCAGAGTCATGCGTTTTCAAGCAAGTCGTGAGATACTTGTTTTCAGCTTTAGTCTTTTCTGACCACGTTGGTGATCAATAGACAATTTTTGTTTGGCAGAACAAGATCTATAGTTATTTGGTTTCTATTGAGGAAAAACAAAATTATTTTTTATAATAACAAAGCAGAAAACATTTATTAGGTTCACGGTGAAAATCGCTTCAGTTGTCCTGAAAAAAAGTATAGGAGAGGAATGATTAATTATTTTCTGAATAAAACTACCATCACCTACATTTAAAAAAATACCTACCTACAGGGTGCAGGGCCATCGACGTGGAAACTGTACCTAGCCATGAATTCAGCACATAAATTCTGAATCCCCTAGCGTAGAATTTTTTTGTCGGTTATCAAAAATAAAGGCTGCTGTTTACTTAGTTGAAAAGTGTAATACCTACCTACACGGTCAAAATCTATGTTATAGGTTTTTTTTTTTAAATAACCTATATACAATTACAACGCAGGAGGGTCCAGAATAATGTACTGAATCCATGGTAACAGGTTTCTCGTCGATATCCCTCCCTGCCAGCCAGTATAAATTCAGAGAAACCTGAAAAAAAACAAACAATTCTCTCTCGTATATTTACAAAAAGCGAGTGACATTGGTGCCGATTCTCTAGCCACAAAATTCTCTAAACTAGACTAAAAATCACATAATTTTAGTTTATTTCTGTCAAACGACGATTTCTCATTCTGAAATAGACTAAAGTGACACAACTTAACTACATTTCAGTTTGACAGCACTAAGATGGCACTGAATTCTAAGTTTAGTGAAAAGGCTAATTTTGCTATTCTGAATTTGAAGTTTTTCACCGAAAATTTTGGTTGTCTAACTAAATCTGGCTATTTTTATCGCGATTAAAAAGGTGTGGAATAAAATTAGTAGTCATGAACTAAAATTCACCACAACACCTCGACTTCAGGGTCAAAAACAGTACTGTATCTTTTTTATTTTATTTTGCTAATATCTCGAAAATGGTGTGTCCTATCGCAAAAATAATGAAAATTTCGACCCCCCTATGAAGCCCTTAAACCCCTAAAACTACATGTAGGTAATATTTTTTTTCATATTCTCCATAAAAAATTGTGAAAAATTCCATATAAAACAGGTCGAGGCTGCCCCCAATACGTGCCTCCGGCTTTAAAAAAAAATCACTGGGTAGGGCAAACAAGTACCACGTGGAGTCGCGATTGTCAAATTAAATTTTAGTTGCGTCAAAATAATTTTTAAATTTAGAAATATTTTTTGCAGAATAGCTTTAAGATTCTCATAGCCAAAAGTGGGAATTTTAGTGATCGTTTAGTTCGGTGTACAAGAGAATTGGCACCATTCGTTTTCTAGCTGGGGTAGCCGACATGTTCATGGGTTGTGCACGAAGTCGGGAGATAAAACTTTTTTAAATTTTTTTTTGATTGCCAGTCAGACATCTGGTCTTGACCTCGATTACCCACCATAGTGGTTTTACCTACTGAATACCTAAGAAAGTACATCCCACTCGTTCAGTCCTCGCATAATGGTGAAATCGGTCGTAAGCCCCACCGTTTCTAAAGCCATAGAGTTTGTTGAATTGACGGTAGATTTGCTAATAAGACTTTCAGAAACATGGGTGTGAACTCGTGAAAAACTATTTATTTACTGTATTTCGCGTTTGATCTTGATGTATTTGCTGTAAATGCTTATTACTTCTACAGTGTAAAACTGCAACATTGCTACCGTAGGCGCTTACTGAAATATGAGTTTAGGTAAGAACCTACTCGGACCGTAGCGTGACGATAGTTTATAGATATGTAAGTATTTATGTGATCTGAACACGCACTACACGTCGAAGCGCATTTGGAGGTTAGGTATTCGCAACACCGGAGGCATTGCGTCGCGATGTAAACAAAGCCGAAGCAGTGCGGGGTCGTGCTGGCGTGCGCATGCGCGGACGGGAGCGCGCGGGCGGCGCTTGCGCAGGGCGGGCGGCGGCCGGGCGTCAGTCCGCGCGTGTCTTCGCCATGGCTCGGTGGCTGAAGGCTCTGGCGGCCGTGCTACTGCTCGCCGCCGCCGCGACCGCGCGTAAATCCCCCGCCCCGAGCAAACATGTCGAGCCCCAGATCGAAGAGGTCACCGCCAAACAGTTGGAGAGAGTGCTGGAAGACAAGGATTTCGTCGCGGTGTACTGGTGTAAGTGGCATTCGCCCGCCGCCTGCCGACCGGCGCGCGTCTCCCGTTTAATTTTGCGAGCTTTCGAAAGCTGGCGGCCGGCCAGGGCGAGGGCGGCCCTCGCCGTGTCGAAACGTCTGCGACGGCGCCCGTCCAAATGGGTTATCGTCGAGTTAATGATCTTCGGACGGGCCGAGGGGAAGACCGCTTCGGCGAACCCGAGCTTTCGGCTGTGCGCATGATATTTTCGAAGCGAGCGGCTCGGTTAGCGATTCGCGAGTTATGCAACCGAGCCGCGGAGACAATAAAACTTGACCCGGCTGCCGACCGCTGCGGCTGTCGGCGCGGCCTAAAATGGTACCGACTACCGAGTCTCGTTTTCCACCGTTCCACCGATGCTGGCTCCGCCAAGGTCGCAAGGCGCCTACGCTCTTAGCTCGGCTAAAACTGTGTGCCGCCGCATTTGCCGCTGAAATAGACTTCCATTACGTGATATCGGCATTCCGACTATTTTCTTTTGTCGCCAACTGTCGATGTGATCTGTTTGTTGCTACGTCACATTCCTCTCAATGATCATTTTGTAAAACTGTAAGTTGTGCGTGTGTGCATATGAGTGTGTGAGTTGGAAGCAAATGTAGCAATAAGCTAATTCGTCAGATATTCATTAATTATCTTGACGTATCTGTGGCCGTTGCCATGCCTGCAATGCATCTCTCACTCATTCGAAGAATACAGTGGCTGGTCTAGACACAAAAAGTGTCGTAAATCACTGTCGAAGCCGGCACCGATGCAAGATTGTCTCTTGGCTGAAAGACTAAATTGTTCCGAGCTAGCTGTAGGTGTACCAAGAAAGTAGTTTTCTTGGTTTTATTAGGATCTTATTTAAGACGTTCTCCTGTTAGGCAGAAGTTTACATTGAAGTAACCACGTTGGGAAAGATGCTGCAGATATTGATAGGCACAAACAAAAACATAAACAAACCATACCTTCTCCAATAAGTAGAAACTTAATTAATTGGCTTTGAAATGATATAGCAATTTAATAACTTATGTATAATAATATGTTTCATGATTGACCAAGGTGTTAATAAATTCTTAATTAATGATGAAGATAGTGATCTGATAAATCAAGAACCTACCTAAAATATTGATTACGAAGACAATCATTTCAAACAATTTACAAATATTGATCATGACAGGATAGCTAAACTCTCTGGCTAAAGCGTTCCTAACAACAATTACCAGAATAATTTTGAACATCAGATAAAATCAAATAGATGCGGCCCCTTGATAGTGTGAAGCCGCCATGAAAAGTTTTTTGTGTTACAAAAATAGGCCCTGGTCGGCTAGTAAGTGTTACAGAAAAGACATAATTACGAAAATGTGCTGGTTTCAATTGGAATACTTCCAAAATCAAGAATGCTAGCATTAATTCCTGGATTAATGAAAATTGCTTTAATTCGTGTACAAGAATACATAAATTTTAACAAATTAACGAGAGCTGATGTATTGGTGGCCATCTTGCTAAAAGTATAAAGCTGCTGTTCTGTTTTGATTTGCTGAATGCAATGTTGTTAAGGGTATAAAAATGTGGGTAGTATACATATTAAGATTATTCAAACAGGGTCTGAACGCTGTTGTTATGCTGCAAATATTATTTCCATAAAATCTGTACCACCATGTTGATTCTTAAAATTTTGTATTCGCAGCTCACCACGTGGAGTCCGTTGTTTCGGTCTTTTCCCGAATATGCTAGACATTTTAAAGTAATTTAAATGCATGTGGCTTGTAAAAAAAAGCAAACATTTTGATGTCAGCAAATAGAAATGTTATTACCTTGGTGTACTCCACGTGTACGGCCTTAGACTTTTCAAAAGCTTTTTATACACTCAATCACATATTATATTTTATCGTTACAGGCTATTTATAAATATGAGCGTTTAGAACATTCGGTCGGGGAGTTATTTCAAATAATTTATTTAAATGCCACCTAATTCATTGAATTCCACCCGAATGAAGGTGGTCGCCCTATTATGTTGTTGTTACTTAAATTACTCATCATCCTTAGTCTACACCAGTAAAGACACTAATGTGGATCGTTCTGGTTCATTGACGTACTTCCTCATTCTACATTCCGAACCTATCAAACATTGTCTTGTTACTGCCAAATGGCATTCTGACATTGGAGTTGTTTTTACAATATACGGTTTCCCTGACCACTTGACGACTTCTATACCTATTCCTTTCGTTGCTTCAAGCTTAATATTAAATCTGTAACGATAGAAATATTTCGTTTTCTTTTTTGTGTCCCACCGCTGGGCAAAGCTATACGCTTTTGCCTTTTTAATCCACTTTATTTTATGCAATTTCTGGCCTTGTTTGCCCCTAAAATACGTCTAGAACGTCTTGTTAATCATATATATATACTTTGGATTAAATTCTCTTTCTTAATCCTTCGTCTTCTATGTGGAAATCGGTTGTCATGATATGGGCATGACATGCAGAGAAATGAGGAAAAAGTCGTGAGAAATGTTTTGAGTTTGAATGTGGATGCCTATAAGAGTAGGGGCCAAAGGAGAACAAAGAAACGACGTATAGACTGTGTGAAAGATGATATGGCTAAAAAGGGGGCGACTACCGAGATGACGGCTAATAGATAAGAATGGAAGCAAAAGACGTGTTGCGCTACCCTTAAATAAATTGGAATAAGGGCAAGTGAATGATGATCGTTTGAATCCTTGTCTTATGCCACTCAATACTTTTAGGCCTAACTTAGTTATGTAATTACTTTCGCCCTGTGATTGAGATGATAAGCAGATTGCAAACATTCTCTATGAAATTGGAAGTATTCTTGCAATCAAACATCCAGAGTTACCATCGCGCTTTTAACAGCATCTGCATGACCAACACTGAAATGATTATTCGAGCAATACTGTGTGCCGATAGACACGTTAAAAATATGTAGTTTAGGAATCGAATTTTTATCTTACTATTAAATTGAGATGACATTGCCACCCGACAGGTGAAAAATAATAGCGAAAATCCTGAAGAGGTAAATTGGCAAGGAAATAGAATTTTGCATTAGGAACATTCAGGTGTCAAAATCCAACATCCAAAATGTATGAGAAAATGACAACCTGGTATGTCAGAAAGTTATACCTCAAACTTTGGTTAACACCAGATGATAAAAATAAAGAATTTAAAAAAAAAACATGTCAATTACCTACTTACAAGTAGTTGTTAAAACAAAAACTGGCTGATATTTCGTGTTATTTACCTTTAATATTATTAGTAATATTTAACCGAATGGTGGGTTCGACTTCCAATCTAGCCGGATGCAGCTGAACACCAATATTTCACAAGAAGCGACTGCCTATCTGACCTCCACAACCCACTTACTGGGTAACACGATACCCCTTGATAAGACTGGTTGTCAAACTTTTTGAGCTTTTGACTACCCGTAACGACTGTCAAATATCTACGAATGACAACCGGGACCAACGGCTTAACGTGATTTCTGAAGCACGGCGGGGCGCGATATGTAATGGATGGTCACCCATCCTCGAACCAACCGCAGCAAGCGTAGCTTAACCTTCGATCGACCCGTGCGGCTGTTATAATTTAGCCACGAGCCCTTTATTACTGACTGTGTTAAATATTTCGCAGAATATTTTTTAATCTTTTAACTAGACACACGACATTATTGTCATTGTCACGTAGCCTTATGCAATCATACACGCTCTGTACAGAAATCTTACCGTGAACGAAACAGACGTACTGCCAATTAACGTTGTCACGTCAATGAGAACTTCTTACGCATTTGTTTCTCCTCACCATATGAATCAGAAGACACAGAAATAACTGAAGATATACGAACAGGGTCGGTGTTCGCGTCATTCTGATATATTCACAAATAAAATCTTATAAAAAGCTATATTTAAGTTAGACTCGTTTTGCTACAGACAGGAATGAAACTGGAAGGCGTAAACGTTTGTCTTGCAAATATTTAAAGAACAGGCCACGTGGTTATGATAGTTACAGCAGAAACTAAGTTATTGAATGTACCGTAATTTACTGCAATGGTTATTGTTTCCTAATATTAGCTCAAAATAAGTATTCTTGTTTAAAACATTTGGCAATTCATGAAATATATTGTTCATGATGGAAATTAACTTCATGGAACTGGAATTATTGAGGAAATTGAAAATTGTTAAATAAATAAACTGTATGAATTGCAAATTGTAATAAATTAAGTATATTGTTTACATTTATATAGTGTTTACATACATAAAAAATATTTATTAGATCTATCAGTATTTTTTATGGTGATTTTAGGTTGTGATAATGCAAAGATGATTGAAGAGAAAATAAGAAATTAATCACCCATGTAACTTTTGTTATATCAAAAACACATATTTTAAATATGCACCTCTATTTCATGGGACTTAAACATAACTGTCGAAATGTGGGTGTACCTCTGCCTAACTCTTCGGGGATTATAGGCGTGATGTTGTAAATATTTTCTTTTACCGAGTAGGTACAATGCAAAACATGGATGCATGCATGCATAGCATGGTTAATGCAATAGTAAAAACTTGAGTAGAATCCGAGGAAAACTTTTACTTAAGAAGAAACAATTATAATCTGAAACTGTGCTGCCCTGAGGGACCCCACCAAACTACCTTTAGACTGAGCAAGTAAGTAGGTAGGAGTTATTATGGAAGTAGCAGCATCAAAACCTTTGAACTGAGTAGTAGGTAAGTAGTGCAACTGGATACATCTGAATCGAATTAAAAATAAATATTTCACACAATGACAAATTGTGTATAAACAGTGGAAGACGTTCGGGGAAATAAACAATAAGCTGGAGATTAAACTACATAGTCCAGAACCTAAAATAGACGGTGGTTACGTATACATGTAGCAATGGAATGGAATCTTGACAGTTTAACGTATAATATTAAGAGTTAAGAAAGATATGTTATAAAGAATAAAAATGTATTTCATAGAGCTTGTGAAAAAATTCAATGTTGGTTTAAACTTCGTTGGTGACAGTTTTTTTTTAAACTTGTTATTGGGAAAACGATAGATGTCATGAAAACTAAAGTAGGTGTAGCAAGCGCCTTTATAAAGTTATCGAAAAATGAAATGGTCATTTGAGCGTTTACTAATCGACAAAGCTTTTATGACGGTTGAAAAACAAAAGGAAGAAAATTACGTATTTCTCATACTGATATCCATTTACGAGTAGGATAAGGGCAGGATGATGGTGACTATAACGTTAACATTACAAAGAAAAATATATTACACTAGCGGACCTGACAGACGTTGTCTTGCCCGAACAGCGCCACCGACCGGGTCCAATTATGAATCCAAACCATCCAATGACGCACGCATACCCTACAAAAGAAAAACATCAAATAAGGTCCAGCTGTTTTGTAGGAGTTCAGTGACATACACACGTACAGAGGAATGTATCTAATATATAAAAATCTCGTGTCACAGTGTTTGTAATTGAACTCCTCCAAAACGGCTTGACCGATTTTAATGATTTTGTTTGTGTATATTGGTAGGTAAAGTATATTTCATACCGTTGCGGGTGAAATCGCGGGGCTCAGCTACTAATTATTTAAAGATAAAAGTATGTACTCATATCTGAAAATCGTTCACATGACCTAGTTGCACTGGTCCGGATGTTTGTTTTTACCAAATCATGAACTTAATTTTGAACTCATGAATGTAATCCATACGGTAACTAAAATTAAAGCAAATTCGCCCAAATCAAAGCTCCTTCCTTTTCTTCTTCAAAGCTTCCTTTCTTCAAAGACTGTATCTGACTACGTTTGAGTACATTTGCGCTAATTCCAATAAAAAAAAATGCTTGGACTTCGGTAAGGCTTTTGCCACGCTAAACCATTTTCCCAATACATTATTCGAAACTTCTAGAAAATTATAGCGAGTGATTCTCAAGTTTCTATGCTTTTATTTTACATTTTATTACCAACTAAATATACTCCGTGTTCTTCATCACGTGTGAAGGCGTTGTAATTGTTTTGCATGTCCTGCATACTCATGCGGCGTTGCAACAGAGCTTCGGGCGGTTATTATTAGATACACCAGTGTTATTGTATACACACTTATAGTGACTCAATATTTTATTATTTATAATGTTGTGTTAGGTCACGGATGTACAGCTGTGTGTATTACAAATTGGAGCTTTCAATTTTTATAGAATAGAATAGAATACTCTTTATTATGTACACCGTACAAATTACAGATATAAATGTAGAAATTTTACATAGGGTGACAATTAATAAATTTTACTTAAGATCATAAAGTAACAGTTTATTCGCTTTGTGATAACTGCTTCCCGTATGTACTAAAGTTAACTGATCTCATTTTATTCCTCTGTAGTCAGTTCACCGGTTTTCTCTATGTCAACACATTAGATAATTACGTCAGAACCTAGCCAGCAACTCGGTGTCGCCGTCATCCCACCAACTAGTAATTTTCCCCACCCATATTTTATTGTTCTTAGTGCACTTGCTGTAGGCATTAGTGAGATACTATGTCGGTAAATACATTGTTATCTCGTTGATGTTTTTGTTAAAAGGTGATTCGTTACTGAAACATTGCATATTTGATTGACACGACTTGAAATGGGGAAAGGTTGACACGTAGGGACTTTCAATATTTCTCATACTTTTCATTTTGGGTTCCTTAGCTGTGCAAAGGTGTTGTGTAGCTCTATAAATAGTTGGTTTTTATTCTACATAAAAATACTTCTCATTACAGTCCGAGATTGGAACAGTGCCTAATACATGGCAATGACCTCGCCCCTTGAAATTACAAGAACTTTTTTGTTCATAAGGCACCCGACTACTGGGGAGGGAGGTCGGGGGGTGTGGGATTTTTAACTCACTAAAACCACCCCGTTGATCACCATCAGCACATATAGGGGGTCCCGATTCCTCTAAAAAGACCAATTCCCCCCTGTGCAACGCCTGTAAGGCACATCCCTGGGGAAGTATCCCCAGTAAACGGGCCTCGCCTGAGCCTCGCTATGCACGGCAGCACGTGACCACTGTGCCACCGTCTTCCCTGGGTCACTCGGCGGGCGGACAGAGACCCCACTCTGTGCGCCTGCGACCCCAAAGGTTCACCTACCAAAATTACTAGACCTAACACAAACAAAAGCAACACGTCATTTAAAAACTAATGGATGTATGGCGATTGGCGAGTTTTATAAAAAAAACGCTAAAAGTAACGTTACGGGTGGAAGCTAAATTGTGGATGTATGAAATAATTACGAAATTTATAATTTTGATGATTGCAATATATGCGAAGTTTTACTATACGAGCTGAGTGTCTAAAACAGAGTTTGAATAATGAGAACCATTTTGAATAGATAATGAAGCAACTGTTATTGTAATTGTATTGGATATACTATGTTTGAATGCTTACACAACAGACGGAAGAGCCAAAGCACAAAGCTTAGAACATTAACTTTTGACAAACAAATCTTGGCAGTGTACTATTATATTAGCCAGATGCTCAGTTGCACCTATTAAGACAAAAATAAACTACGTATTTAAATAAGAACAAACACGCCATTATGTGGTTCGAAAATTTCTACCTACTATACGTCTGGATAAATAATAGGTCTTTACCTATGAAATTGCCGTTTTGTATGAAAAAATTTAAACGAATTTTTTTCATGAATTTTTTATTTGTATTAATCGAAGTAATCACCCATGCAATCAATGCATCTTTGCCATCGCAGTGGCAGTTTATTGATGCCCTTCTTAAAGAAATCAGCTGGACGGGAGGCAACAAATTCTTCAAAGGCATTTTGTACTGCCTCTCGGGAATTAAATTTTTTTCCCGCCAAGAAGTTATCCAAATTCTGGAAAAAGTAGTAGTCTGTAGGCGCAAGGTCTGGTGAGTAGGGCGGATGACGGAGAGCTTCCAACCCCAGTTCTTGCAACTTGGAGACCGTCTGCTGTGCAGTATGAGGTCGCGCGTTGTCGTGCAGGAGCAGCGGAGACGAGCGATTGACCAATGCTGGTTGGAGATGCGCCAGCTTCTCCATCATTGTGTTCAGTTCTTCACAGTACACATCTGCAGTAATGCTCACCCCGTTTGGTAAGAAGCTGTGATGAATCACACCGGCGCTAGACCACCAAACAGTGACCATCACTTTTCTAGGGGTAAGTTTTCGTTTAGGGCATTGTTTAGGTGCTGAACCAGGATCCAACCAACTTGCTGAGCGCTTACGGTTATCAAACAGAATCCATTTTTCATCGCAGGTAACAATGCGGTTCAAAATTCCTTCATTTGTGTGTCTGTTGAGCAGTGCAAGGCACGTCTCGACGCGTACTTCGCGCTGGCGATCATTGAGTTCGTGGGGCACCCATTTGTCAAGCTTTTTTACCTTGCCAATTTGACGCAAATGGACCAATATTGTTTTGACGCTAACGTCGAAAGCTGCTGCTAATTCAGCCGTAGATTGTGTATCATCAGCTTCCACAATCGCCTTTAATTCGTCATTGTCGACCAAAGTCTTCGGACGACCGCGAGGTTCATTTTTCAGGTCGAAATTTCCAGAACGGAAGCGAGCAAACCAATAACAGGTGGTGCGTTGGTTTGTAGTGTTAGCTCCGTAAACGTCGTTGATGTTGCGTGCCGCTTGTGCCGCGTTGCTGCCACGACGGTACTCATATTCCATAATTACTCGAATTTTTAACGTATCCATGATGACGAAAAAGATTGAAATGCGATGAAAATGTAACACTAATCAATAAAGAAATGACTACTTTTAGAAAAAAAAATCCATGTTTTTAAAATAAAATTAATTTGAAATTAGAATTCTTAGCCAAACAAAAATTATTTTGATTTGAAATGGCCAGTACTGCAGAACGGCAATTTCATAGGTAAAGACCTAATAATTTCAGTAGTCGATTAATAATTTGCTCATAAGGACGATGTTGTAGTAAAATGTGTTCATGCTCTTGAGGTAACATAAAACTGGCAAAAAGCTATTAAATTGAAAGCAACATCGGCCACGAATTGAACGTTATGTGGGCTCGAGCGTACACTACTAAATCGTAAATATAAACTAGGAGCTGTCGCGACTTCTTCACTCGCTATATTTATGAGTTTATTTTCTTGTACTAAGGTTAATGATGTTTATTGCGCCACACATGTAAAAATCAACAACGGACGCAAACGGCTGTAAAGTAAAGAAACAATAGATACCTGTCAAACATAGAACTTGAATGTAGTCTAAATGGGTTTCAATAACATTGGGTAACATCAGGACGTGAATACTGATTTCATTTCCGAATTCTGGATTGTTATTGATAACACAGCAAAGGAAGAGGAATCCTTAGATATAAAGTTTATATATATAAACGATTTAATTTCAACACTTCGTGGTATTGTAAACTATCAAAAATATGAAATCTGTTTTAAACTGAACGTATAACTTATAAGCTTCAGATATTTTTGGAATAATCATAAATGTACGTAACAGCTGTTTCTTATCCATTCGTCTAGTTCGGGGCATGTCAGTCATCTATCGGCTACACAAACTAAATCACCAATCTCGACATAACTGATTTCGGGAGCCAAATTTAAGACGCGATTAGTAACATCAGTCATCACTTTATTATTCTCAGTCTAAGAATAAGTCGCGTTATTTTTGTAAAATATTTTGCTTATGCAATAAATTTTATCTGCCACGTTTTATTTGGGATATTCTTTTTCCGAGATTGAGACATAAAACTGTGTAGGAATTGGAATGATAATAAAAATCATATAGTAATTAGTGGCTTCAGTAGCAATAACGAATTTTTATGTTATATTCAAATCGTTGTGGAGGCAGACATACGAGATTTTGAATTTTTGCTCCAAAGATAATATACCAAACATGCAGACTATGCGCTACACGTATGTCGGAATGAACAGAATCAGTAAGTCTGATCTCACTCTACAAATCAATTATTTCTTTTAATCTTTCATTATACCCATATAAATCAAAAATGTTTTGGATACCTACAATAAATTTCAAATTAGCCAACAATTGACAAGTTATAAAATTACTTACTACAATTAACAAAAGTTTTTGACTTTATAATTTAAGCTAAATCATAATACACAATGCACCAAAATTTTGTCTTGGGCTGTGATAGGATCACCGATTTCAATCTCATTAATAGGAATTGTTATTTACTATTTGCGGGAGTTGCATGTAGGAATGTCGATTGTAGATTCAATACACTACTTTTAGCCAGTACGGTCTTGAGGGCTGTCTACCGTCGTACTTCTGTTTTTCATGGAAACCTTGGCATCGGTGGAACGTGTTGGATGTCTGTACCTACCTATAAAGTCAAAAGCACTTTTGAACGTCAAAATTTATAAAAAAATAGAATTGATTCTAGTTGCCCCTTCCAAAAGGTACTTTCGTATGGAGGAGAATGGGCAAAAAACTAATACATCCACTGGAACTTGTTAATTTAGATAATCTAAAAAAGTTGATCTATTTTATGTTTATTACTTCGTCTTTCAGGTATGATCTTAGCAAATCAAGAGCTGTATTCCAAATCCCATAGTGCTCTAGTTTCAGCAGAATTGTCTCATGGTTTGCGCAATCAAACGTCTTAGAGAGGTCGCAAAAGATTCCAATGGCATCTTGTGCTTCTTCCCAGGCGTTAAAAATGTTCTTCATAAGGGTGACACCGGCGTCAGTGGTACAACAGTGCGGTAAAAAAACGGAAACCGCTCCTCATCCATCTCCTAAGATTGATCTCCCACGACAGAGAATATTTCGATACCCTACATAAAACATTTTCTTATACAGATGCAAGAAGCTGTGTAACGTGTGACAAGGTACTAGAAGAACTGGAAAAGATAGATGATGACACGGACTCATTCGGAGTGGACTTCGTCAAGATCAACGACAAGCGGCTGGCCAAGCAGTATGGCATCACGAAATTCCCCGCCCTCACGTACTTCCGTGAGAAGGAACCGATCATTTACGAAGGTCAGACCATCACCAAATTACTAATCATTTTCATTATGATCTTTTTTTTTTTGGCGTTGGACGTCATCAAACGACCTCTCCCGCTCTGGGCGGAGCGGAAGGGCGTGTCAGACTGTTACTGACTAAAACCCACCCGTGTTCCTTCAGTTGCCTGTGCGCCAGGGCCACGCTAACTCTTTCGAACAATCCGCAACCCCGGCAGATTTTCATTTTGATCTGTCTTAAGCTTTCGACTTATCAAAAGCTTTGACGAATACCTCAGTAAGAGGATTATTCTCGTCTTGAGGTTATCATAGGTAATTGAAGGATTATATAAGATAAACTTCTGCCCGCGACTTCACCCGCGTGAAATGTATTTTCCACGATATACCGTCACAATGCATCGCCAGCCCGCGCTATTACTTCAAATTCTTCAAATCCGACTGGTTGTTCCAGAGATTAGCGTGCTCAAACAAAAAAAACTCTTTAGGTTTATTGTATTAGTATACGTTTAGTTATATTCATACTAATTTTTGAGTTAATCAAGCCACGCAATAAAATCCTTCCCTTAAAAATGTAATAACCCCAGTGCCCCTTCAGAGGACGATTTTTGAAAAACTCTAATACACGTTATTTTTTATTTTTGGTCTTAAGTATAAGTAGTGTGAGTCGAGTTAATCGGACCACGCGTTAAAGTTCTTCCATGCAAACTTTGACACCTTCCAATCTCCTCTTTAGGGGGTAATTTAGAAAAATAAAAATCTTTATATTTGTCATAGATATGTATTCATGTCAAGCTTCAAGTTAATTGAGTCAAGGAATAAGATTTTTCATACAAACGAAATCCCCCCTTTTCAACCCCTTAAAGGTCGAATTTCCAAAAGTCCCTTAGGTGATGCCTACGTGCTAATAACTGTGTGCAAAATTTTAGCCCAATCCATTCAGTGGTTTAAGCTATGGGTTGATAGATCAGTCAGTCAGTCACGGTTTCCTTTTATCCATACTAATATTATAAAGAAAATAACTCTATCTTTAGGTTACCTTTTCACGCCTAAACCGCTGAACGTATTCTATAAAATTTAGCAAGAAGGTAGATGGCATCCTGGGGAAGTACATAAGCTACTTTTTGTCCAGGTAGCACGTTCCCGTGGGATAATTACCGACATCAACGCGGGCGAAGCCGAGGACCGACGATAGTATTATATAGATTAATGAAAAGCAGCATACAACTGGATGATTGGACTACTCGGAAATTTTGCAGACATAAGTAATTGAGATCGCCTTGAGCAGTGAACCACGGAATAACTAGATTTGATCATCGATGAAAATCTAGCTTTAAAACATAGACCTTCCATAGAATCGTGACGAAACAATTATTACAAAAAATATACAGCTGCCATTCTGAAAACTTATTAATGTTCCCATGTTATAAAAGATGATGAAACTAAGTGGGTGGTCCAAATGAATGATAGGACCAAGAGCCTAAAATAAAAATTTTATCCGGAGAATTAGTCCTGTCATTTTCATAATACACTCGAGAGCAATGAATCCGGGTCACTTAAAGAATGTTAAAAATCTCGGAAACTAAAAATGATAGGTTAATGCAATAAATTGTATTTAATAGACAATGTAATACTCCTTAAATGAAAGTAAAAAAAATATGAGTCACCATACATTTTATTAACACAAAATTACATAAAGAAAAAAACTGCTGATCTCTCCTTAAAACAAAAATAGGAAACATGAAATTTTTGAACTTTATTACGATTTTCTTGAATTTTAATACTTCGTATTGCCTCCTCGTGCTTCCATTACTGCGTTTACGCGGTTCGGCATGCTGTACACCAAGTTCCTTATACGATTTTGGGGAATATTCTCCCATTCCTCTGTGAGAGCAATTTTGAGCTCACGAAGCGTGATTGGGGGAGGGTTTCGTTGTTTTACGAATCTGCCTAGCTCGTCCCAAGCATGCTCGATCGGGTTGATATCCGGGCTGCGCGCTGGCCACTCCATACGAGTAATGTTCATCTCTTGAAGGTAGTCATTCACAATCCTACCTGTATGAGGTCGGGCATTGTCATGCATAAATATAGCATCCTCACCTAAATTGACCATAAATGGACCAACGTGATCATTGAGGATTTCTTCCACATATCTTACGCTAGTTAAAGAGCCGTTTTCTATGATCACCAGCTCTGTGCGACTTTCAGAAGAAATTCCGGCCCACACAAGTACAGACCCACCACCGTAGGCTACTTTTTCTTCGATGCATGCTTGCTTGAATCTTTCCCCTGGTCTTCGATACACTCTGTGTCTTCCATCGTGCTTGTAGACCATAAATTTTGATTCGTCGGAGAACATAACTTTTGACCAATCTTCAATACTCCAATTTACGTGGCTCTGGGCATATCTTAGTCTTGAAATACGATGCCCACGCTCCAGTTTAGGGCCGTTTGCAGGTCTAAGGGGTTTTAAGTTAGATTCAGCAAGCCGACGTCTTACTGTCCATGCACTTGGGTTACTTCCTCCGAGGCGTCGAAACTGATTTGTGAGTTCAGTTCCTGTGAGAAAGCGATTTCGAAGCATGGTGTTCACCAAGTATCGGTCTTCTCGTGCTGTGGTACACCTGGTTCTGCCCGTTCCTGGTCTGCGTAGGTTAGAACCAGTTTCTTCGTAACGTCGGAGAACTCTTTGTACTGTTGACAGCGACACACCGACAGTCCTGACTGTATCGCGCTGACTCCGGCCGGTTTCCAGCATTGTAAGTATTCTGGTGCATTCTTCAGGCGTAAGCGACATAATTTCAGCTTGAATAATGAATATAGAGCACTATCAACATGGTTTATGTACCCACATAAATGACAGATTACAAACAAAAGCAAAACCAAATGCTGTAATTTCGTAGTTCCATCTCCGAAAGTGGCCCTTTTTCAAATTTGATTTTTTTATGATATAACTTTACAATAACTAAGAAGTTTTAATACCTTCATTTAAGGAGTATTACATTGTCTATTAAATACAATTTATTGCATTAACCTAGCATTTTTAGTTTCCGAGATTTTTAGGATTCTTTAAGTGACCCGGATTCATTGCTCTCGAGTGTATATTCCGTTCTGCTGTATATACGGGATATATAATATTTTACAGCTGTTAGTGCTTGACCCAAAATGCAAACCAGATTTTGTTCAACATCACTTATGCTTCTAAAATTAATTGTGAATCAGGTCCTGGTAGTCTAGCATTATTATTTTTTATTCAATAGCCAGGGCATGATCGTATAAATGACTATCCTAAAGCATGTCTTCCAAAAAATACGAGGCATACTATAGAATAAAACATTATTGCAAAGTCAAATGAGCTCATAAAGCTCTCTGCGAACATTAGCTGAAGTTTTATTGTACAACTAATTATAAACGGTGATTCAAGAAAACTTCCCTTGATTGTTAAATTTATAACTGGGCTCTTACACCGGATTTCGGCTATTTATAAAAGGCGTGATTTAATCTCTCTGAATTCTTCAATTTGTTCTGCAACGTCCTCACTTTTATCTGCCCATGGTTTTCAGAATGTTCTTCGTAAAGATTTTTTATGTGTTTTATGTTATTTTTACAACAGCTAATTGGAGTGGCAAAATAGAAAGCGAGAGCCTTTGTCCTGGGGACAACGAGGGCGGTTAAAATAATTGGAATAGGCACTTGGTTCTACAAGCTTTGCTATTTACCGATGTATAAAATATTATACGTTCCATCTTACTAATTGATATTCCGTCAAACCTTGACAATTTTAGGAGATCTCATGGACGAAGAGAGCGTCCTGGATTTCTTGACGAGTTTAGAAGCAATGGACCTTCCTGACCGGATAGAAGAAGTCAACCAAAAGATCCTAGCCAAGATCATCGAGGACACAGACTATGTAGCCGTTCTCTTTTGTAAGTATTGGAGTGTTACTTTCTGTGTTCTTGTATCGTATCTTAGCAATTGTGATAAATTCGAGCCATTTTTCAACTAACCATCGTAATCAAAATTGTAATGTAAATTCTTTCGACGTAGCCCTGTCGAGTAGTTAATCTTCCTCTCAGTCGTGTACATCATAATTGTTAGTGAAGGTTAGAACATGCGTCTGTATATTGTGCAGTGTGTTTTGATTGTGTTTTTGACGTAGGTCCTGATCACAAAAGTTGCGGCCCGTCAAACAGTAAGTAAGATTCTCAGCTGGCGGCATGCCTCCTTCTAATGTCAGCTTGGCTGCAACTCTTCTCGCTTAGTAGTCTACGAGTAGTATTTGTGTACTTTAAGTCATATACGTGCTTCTCGCTTATTGGAACCGGCAAAAATATTTATATAATACTTGTTAATTGGTGTAGTTCATAAAGGCCCCTTTGTGTAAATCAACAATCGATAATGAATACGGCTAATTAAAATTTTGGCTCAGATACAACATATTGAAACGATGTGACTCACATAGCAAATTATAATATATTCAACCTTCATAATTTAACGAGTATTCTTTTATCATTTTAACAGTTACGGATACACTCACATTCAAACCAACGCTTACTTTACACTCTGCGCAATAATTTACCGCCTATCTGGATTCTTACTGTTTCTTTAGTGACGTTGTTTGTATATCTGGTCTAAGGTAAAGCTAGAACGAAAAACGCGTTTGTATTATCGGGCTGTGAGGCGAGCTATTTCGGCTGTGCTATTTGCGTCTCGCCAGCAAGCTCGGATTGACGGACCGACATGTCACGACTACAGCGTCAGACGAACATTCTCCCCCTTAACGACAGTAAAAACTATTAAATACAAATCTGCGTACATCATAAAACAATACTTCTAAATAATATTGCAATACTTTGGAAAATCTGTCCAAAAACCAGATCATATGATGACCTTGACCTAAATATGGAATGAAGAGTGCCGTATCCACGGCAGGCCGTCAAATAACGTTGTTTACAATGCTTTTCTATTTATAAACGTTTGAAATGAAGCAAACGTTCACATTCTCAAGTGTGCTTAGCAAATAAAATTATTAACACTGTAATGGCAAGGTTTTGTATAGACCCTGAGGACACATAGATTTAATTTAAATGTTTTTGTACACGGTGATTTCTGCGAATCCCCTTAGATGTGCACAGTTGAGATAGTCCCGCTTACTATAATAGTAATAGAGATATAAGATTTTTTGGCAAAGCGGCACCACCACCACACATAAACCTAATAGGTTTTTGCACGACACAAGCTTTAATTGCACACTAAATTTTAACACACAGCCAAACTCATAGGCAATAATTAGGCACTTAACTGCACCGCTTCACGTCCGAGGCATGAACTAGGCATAGAGAGATTTGGGCGAATCATAAAATGAAATAGAGTGTAACGTGTTGCAGACAAGCCGGAATGTAAGAAATGTGCGAAGGCTCTGCAAGAGCTGGAGAACATTGACGACGAGGCTGACCAACTCGGAATCGGTTTCGTGAAGATCCACGATGAGGAATTAGCCGAGGAGTACAATCTTGGAGACTTGCCAAGACTGGTTTACTACAGGCATCAGATACCTATTATCTATGAAGGTTTGTGACTCATATTTTACGTTTGCTGACGCTCGTATCGCGGAAACGGATGGTGCTAATGACGATGGTTACTGGGTTACGTCAAGTCTCAGCACTTTCTTTTGTATATAATTGGAATTGTAATGGAGATTTAGGCTAATGTAAGATAGTAAACTGTAAGAAGTAACTACTAGTAAATTACATGTAATAGTTTCAAGACTTGGTTAACAAACCAGTTCTTGAATATTTTGGTATACATACGAATTCAGAAATACTTTTTGCTTACGATTTCTCAGTCCTATTTATTTTTAAATTCAGAAATAGTTTGGATTACTTGGGCGATAACTTCAAACATCTTGTAATGTGTATTTCAGGAGAGCTGAGCAGAGAAGAGGATGTGTTGGAGTGGTTGATCGCTAATAAGTCTACCGGTGATGAAGAGGATATCATTGAAGATGTTACAGCAAAGACTTTGAACACCTTAATCGGGAATGTTGACAACCTTGTCGTACTGTTCTGTGAGTACATAAACCACCATATGTATCCATGAACTTTTTTGCTTATATTTTCATACCTCTAAACACTTGTATACTCGATGTCAAATAGCATCGGATTGCATAGTTTCTCTGAGAAACCTCACCAAGCGATGACTCCTTTGAAATCATTCTTACAATATTCTGCAACATTTTTTAATTCGCCATTTCCAGACGACCACGGCGACGATGAATCAATGACGGTTCTAGCAGAGCTCGAGAAGATAGACGATGACTGCGACCGCCACGGCATTCAATTTGTCAAGATCGACGACGTTAAGGCGGCGAAGGAATTCGGTATCGACGACGTTCCATCCATCGTTTACTTCGAGAAACAGATCCCTAACGTTTATGACGGTAAGCATGTTTGAAGATTAGTTTTGAATGTTGCAAGGTTTTGTTTCTTAAGGGCGAAAATAACGTTTGATTTCTATTGCCAGGTGACCTTGAGAATGAAGAAGAAATCCTAGAGTGGCTCGTAGACCAACTAGAGAAGGACGAAATCGAAGATGTCACCGATGAAATGTTAGACCGTCTCATCAAAGATGGCAAGACTGTCGCCGTGTTGTTTTGTAAGTACATTTCTTGGCAATAATCCGACCATAAACTTCCCTTGAGATTTGTTACTGAAGGTTATGTTTTAATATTCTCTTACAGATGATAATAACGACCGTAAATCACAAAAGGTACTTAACGAACTGGAGAATATTGATGATGAATGTGACACACTTGGTATTGCGTTTGTGAAGATTGATAACGATGACGAGGCTCAAGAATATGGTATTGAAAAAGTCCCCACGCTGCTGTACTTCGAGAAGGGTATACCGACCTACTATGAAGGCAACTTAGAAGAAGAGGAGAAGGTCCTTGACTGGCTCAGACATCAGACTGAGAGCGACGAGATCGAGGACATCACCGACGAAATGCTCGACCTGATCATCGACAAAATGCAGTACGTCGCCGTCCTGTTCTGTAAGTACTTTTTTAACTTGTATCCGCACGGCCTTAACATTGGCTGTGACGCTTGAAACAATGCCAGCTTTTTAAATTGCCACACGTCTAAAAATAGAGAATTTCATAATTCAGTACAGAACACTATCAAGAACTGACATATAAATGAAATACAGTTCTTCGAATTTATTACAGACGACAAGGACCAAAAGAAGAGTCAGAAGATTTTGGCTGAGTTGGAGAACATTGATGATGAATGTGACCAGAACGACATTGCTTTCGTCAAGATTGATGATGATAAGGAAGCTAAGGAGTACGGTATTGAGAGTATTCCTACAATGGTGTTCTTCGAGAGGGGAATTCCTCACGTATATGAAGGTGACTTGATGAAGGAAGAGGAACTCTTAGGATGGTTGCTCCACCAGAAACGTCACAGTGAGATCCCCGAAGTCACCGACGAAATGATGGACAAACTTATTATCAGCACCCCTTACCTGGCCGTTATCTTCTGTGAGTATAAATTATAGTTGAATGGAATTTATGTTTAAGACTGAAATAATCATTATTTAGAATGTTAATGTATGCTGCACACGTAAGTTCTGACGTAAAGCTATAAAGCAATTGGGGAGTGGGTGCATTCACGATAATTTAAACAAGCTTTAGAAAACAACGTAACTATTTCATGGCTTTATGTTGATGTTTTGTACGCCTCAAATCTAAAACTCAAATGTACAATCGTTTCTTTTTTCTTCTGTAAAATCTACCCTGAACCAAAACCATTCATGGATTGCTATACACATATATCTAGTACACCACGTTCCTAAAGTGAAAATCTTTCTTAGTTGCAAAGGAATACATTGACTCCTTATTTAAGCATGAGATTTCGTCAGGAATTGGGTCTGAAATATTAGAACTCTAGGCAGGGTATCTCACAATCCAAAACCACAATTTCAGATGACAAAGAAGACAAACAAGATATCAGAATCTTAAACGAACTAGAAAACATTGATGACGATTTAGAAAAAGAAGGCATAGTCATCGTACGAATGGACAATGAGAACGAAGCCAAGGAGTATGGTATCGACCATCTACCAACACTCGTGTACTTCGAAGAGAATATTCCGGCAATATACGAGGGAGATCTGATGAATGAGGACGAAGTACTGGAGTGGCTGATTGAGCAGAAGAACAGTGCCACCATTGAAGAAGTCACTGATGAGATCTTGACTGATCTTATTGAGGAGCATGAATATGTGGTTGTGTATTTCAGTAAGTATTATTAAAACTATACTTTTTAGTTATAAATATTAGCTGATTTGTACTTCTGAATCTTGATGTTTGATAGAATTTTGATAGTAAAGTTTGACGCTATTTTTTTTTCATTGTCATCTTTTTAGTACTTCTCAGATCTTTAAAGAAAAGTCAGAAGAAACAAAAATATGTTGAAATTATTAATTTATAAAAAATACTCCAAGTAATCTATAAAATTCTTTTGAGAATCAGCGCTTTTTGAACGTCAAAAGCTAAAACACACAGTCCCCGAAACGCGCACACTTCATCACCTTTATGTTGTAAAGAAAAAGTGGAAAAACAAAGTCACCACCATGAATATATGGCCAACAATAATGAAACAACATTAACTCCTTTCAGGCGGCAACTGCGAAGAAGGCGAAGAATGCGACAACATCCTGGATGAACTCGAAAACATTGACGATGAGCTTGACGAAACCGGCATCATCTTCGTCACTACCGAAGACATCGCTCTCGCCAAGAAATACGGCATAAAAACCTTCCCTACGCTGGTGTTCTTTAGGAACAGGGACCCACTTATTTATAAGGGTGAGTTGGCAAACTTGAATTATTTATTGCTCTTATGAGGACTACAGATACTATTTTTTTTTTAAGAAACGATCTGAATAATAAAAAACGTTCTGTTGACTCTTTATATGCTCATACTTTTTCCTAAAGTTCATTTAGAAAAACAATTTTATTGATATACCGTAACCGTCTTATAACATAACGATTCGATCTAACTTTAGTCCAAGCCCAAATCTGCGAGCCAGTTATTGTATTTCAAATCTTATTCCGACTGGGGTAAAGTTCTTAATACAAAAATGTCAACCTAGATTCAGTTTTATCGCCAGTTTTTGTGAGTAGTACTTTAAAACGGTCGATATAAAGTTCGACATTCAAACATAACTCGATGGTTTAAACCTGGGTCTAAAGAAAACCATTGTTTTTTAACAAGACCGTACCGTACCGTTTTATGTTCTACAGTAGAGGCTAATTGGTGGAAGAAATATTCCAAAAATATAAAAACACCAATATCATTAGTCTCTCTAACAGTCACCGTAACAGACACTATCGTTTATTTACGTGTCGTTACTTTAACCTGACTATAATGTAACTCATTGAAATCTGTAATTTTACTAAAACAAAATGGGATATTGCATAACTTTTCTGTAGAACATGCCATGTTTTAAAATTTTAGGAGACATAGAGGATGAAGATGAGGTCCTTGCCTGGTTGACTGATGAGGACACCCTGGAGATCCCCGGCAAGATCGAGGAGGTCAACTCCAGGATGTTGGAGAAGATTTTAGAAGAGAATGACCACGTTGTTGTGTTCTTCTGTAAGTATATTCTTTTTTAAGCTATTTTACGTATTGAGTTAAAACTGGATGATGGATATTGAAAATGGATCGATTCTATTTTCAATTGATATTAGCAACGCTTTCAATACTGTAGATTTTGATGCCCTGTTTTGCATTTCTTTGTTCCATGCCACATTGTGGGATAATAATTTCATAGATAATTCGAATAGCCTGTAGAGATACCAAAACCGTAGTTACATTTAATTCTATTAAATACCCATATAAAAACATATATTATATGTTTTGTTAGTGATGTTAAAATTTGTTGATGTCTCTCAGGGAGGCAAATTATCCCTATTGTAGCAAAAGTTTAAAAAAATACGACATATAAGAATTATCCTAATGGAATGAGAAACAGCCGTACATTCATAGTACCTACTAATATTGGCACCAAACGATTGACTAACAAAGTCTCCCAATCTTATTTTACAGACAAGGAAGGCGACAAGAAGTCCCAGAAAATCCTAAACGAACTTGAAAACATTGACGACGAGTGTGAAGAGAAAGACATTGATTTCGTCAAGACATCCGACGATGGCATTGACAAGGAGTATGACCTGTCAGAGTTACCAGCTTTGGCCTTCTACAGACATAAGTTCAGGACTATTTACGAAGGTGATCTAACGCACGAAGAAGCTATCCTCAAATGGGTACTGGAACTCCATGACTCCCAGCCTGATGTGATTGAAAATGTAGACAGGAAGACCTTGAAAGACCTCATCAATGATGTAGAGCATCTAGCCGTGTTTTTCTGTAAGTGTGAATTTTAATTTAAAACATTTAAATAAAAATGTCAACGAAACCATTTGGCTATTAAAATATTAAACATAGTCAATCATTTTAAAATATTATGTGGTTTGGCAGTTGCCCAAGTAAATATTAAAGTCTTCTATTCGTGTAATGGGTAACAAAATTGTCTGTAAGCCATATAGTAGTGTCCATTTCTCTAGAATTACTTGTACACTGTTGATTGTAGGCTGTGACCATGTATTTGAGTATGTATGAAGAAGACAAACCACTATCTCAAATAAAGCTTATTTAAAAGTTTGAAAATATAAAAGATAATATAACAGAATAATCTTTATTATAAACCATGTAGATTACAATTTGAAGCTCTAAAGATAATTATATCTATGATGGGTGTTATAATAAGCATCAAAATGAGCCAAATCGGCTTTTGAATCTTTGGATTGCCTACTAATGTAACCAATTTTCATTTTCCTTTTACAGATAGCGAAGACTGTGACACATGTGACGATATCCTTGAAGAACTAGAGACGATTGATGACGACACAGACAAGCACGGCATTCAGTTCGTTAAGTCCAAGGACTCCAAACTCGCCTCAGACATCGGCATATTCAGCTTCCCAGCTCTGGTGTACTACGAAACAGGTGTTCCTATCATGTATGACGGTAAGTGAAAAACTCTTTTTATATAAATGTTTCTTATTTATCTCTGTATATACTCGTATATCCTTAATATGACTTTATATCAGCGTTGGTGACTTTATTTTGGCGGCGATGATGATGTGTATAAAGTATGAAATCTAACATCTTTTATCCTGTTTATAGGTGATTTAAAGAACGAAAATAAGGTTCTGCAGTGGCTTGTAGATCAAAAAAGTAAGAATCCACATCCATATAATAAACGTTTCTAATGTTATATCTATTTAAGGTCGAGGGATTTTGTTTAATGTTAAAATATTCGTCTAAAATATTATGAAATCAAAAATATTACATGCATGACATCATTCTTGATATATCTCTATGAAACAAGTGTTACTACTTTACGCCTAAAATGCTGGATGTTTGAGCTATGTCATTTTGCATGACAGTTACTAATGCCTGCAGGTGAAGATAGCCACCGACATAAAAAAGCTAATTTTAAATCGAAGGCCAATGCAGATGGTGATAAAAAATCATCGGGGTTCACGAAAGGTGATAATGTTGATGCATTAAAGAGAGATGCCCCGAAAAATGTGAAATCTGCGCAATGGAAAACTTCGGGTTCGCTGAAAGCAGAAACTGTTGATAAGAAAAGTCGTCAACGAGCCAAAGTGAGTTCCAAGGAGGAGGAGGAGGATGATGATGGTCTCGATGAGGACGATGACGACGATGACGATGACGACGACGACGATGATGATGATGATGATGATGATGACGACGACGATGATGACGATGACGACTATGATGATGATGAAGGAGACAACGCAAAATTAGCGTCCATCAAAAGCATCCTAAAATCTAAAAACCCAAGTGGCGGCGCTATTTGGAAAAAAGTCGGTACACTTAAAATTCGTATTCCTGGCAAACGTTCGGCTGAGGTTTATGACGATGATGACAATGATGACAATGACGATAACGATGACGACGACGATGTTGACGATGACGACGATGAGGCTGATGAAGAAGAAAATGCAAAATTAGCGTCCATCAAAAGTATCCTAAAATCTAAAAACCCAAGTGGCGGTGCCATGTGGAAAAAAGTGGGTAAGATCAAAATTCGTGTTCCTGGCAAACGTTCGGCTGAGGTTGATGACGATGATGACAATGATGAGAATGACGATGACGACGATGGCGATGACGACAATGACGATAACAATGACGATGGCGACGATGATGACGGTGATAGTGATGACGACGACGACGATGCCGACGAAGATGATAATGATGATGATGACGACGACGACGACGACGACGACGACTACAACGATGATGATGATGACGACGACGATGATGACGATGAAGACGATGATGAAGAAGAAGAAAGATCTGGAGCTCGTTCAAAAATAGGTAAAGTCAGTCATCGCAAGCAAGTTGATGACGATGATGATGACGACGACGACGATGATGATGATGAGGATGATGATGATAGCGATGAAGATAGTATATTCAGTAGAATAAGACGAATGTTCTCAGGTAATTGAGTAGCGTAGGCCCCGCGACCCCTCGCATCACATCTGCATGGTCGCGTGTCGACTGGCCCGCATGGGAACCACTCTCTAGCTATCGCCTGCAGTCATTCGCGACCGCTTAATGACCAATAAATGTTTTCAACTCTTATACTTACTAACATTATCATTAGAAATAGCGCTTAACTGTTGGCGCAACGATTACAAATATGCACAGTATTAACGCAGTTAACCGTTACTTGTTATTACCGTATATACGGGTTGTAAACGAGATTTTTACTGACTGCAGGCGATCGCTGTTTCTACATTGGATTGGGGGCGAAACCGGCTGTCCCAAAACTGACTTACGAACCCTACCAGTGCTGTCCCACTAAAGTTCAGAGTCCGACAAAAGTAGCGAAGGCCACGCCGACCAAGGTGCCGAAGAAACTCGACAAGCAGCCGCAGGCGCCGCAGAAACCCGAGAAGCCGGTCAAGGGCAAAAATAAGGCCCTCGCCAAACCAGACAAACCATCCAAAGGGAAAAAAGGTTTAATCGAGTCTGACAATAATATTTGGTGGTGGTAAACTTTAATTAATGTTAGAAGTATCTTGCTCTGATATCCTCGGATATGAGTGCAAGTAGCGGCGTGCACGCTAGGCATCAAGTGGACACGAACGTTATCGTTACTGGCCCTCAGATTCTGACTCCACCCAGCTGTAATAGATCATTATGTCTAACTTTGCATCCATTTGTCATGGCTATTAACATTGCTAGCTTTTTAATAACCTCGTGTCCCTTGATTCCTGCAAGCACTTAACAGGGTTGAATGTTGTAACACGTTGCACATTGGACTGTACTGGCACGTCGTGTCGTACTGCACCCAGCCAACTGCCGACCGGTGCAAATACAGCCCACACTGATACATCCACAAAATGTGCTTTACTGTAAATTCAAGATCATGAGCGGACTAAATATTGGGATGTCTAGAGACATTGTAAGCAGGTGTACAAATCGTTATTTTCATTGTAAATTGATTCCAATATTTAGAAATTAAATGTAAATCGAGACGTAACAATAACAACGCAAGGCATTTCTCATTGTATTTTGCCGTGACATCTTGAAAGACTTATAATTGTTGTAAGGATTTCATGTTCATTTAGTTTTCTAGTCTTCATGGAATCTCATTATTTTGTAATGCTACATTTGATAAAATATTACTTTTTACTACTTATAGACATAAAAACAAACATATAGTTCTTAATATTTTCTATCAACATTAAACTAATGAATTATTTGATTATTAGTTTCCATAAGCGCAGTGCCGGATATCAGTGCAATAAATCTACTCATTTATCATTTGTTCAGTAACCAATAGGGGCCGGGCCGCATTGGACGGCATCTGTCACTAGTCGATCACTGCATTGTTACTCGTAGATAGTTAGGAGACTTGTTAACTATTGTTTCCATTAAAGACTAATTTTGTGATTAGAGTCGTCTAAAGCTTTCCGGTCGAACAGTGCTGGCGTTGTGTGACAAATATGTCGATATGTAAGTTGTATTGTTTGGCCGAAAATTCGCATGAATGTTTAATTTATTTATTTGTTACGTTGAATTGTTGAGTCGGCGCTGAAACAACTTTTTTGTTAAATAAATACATTTTTCTATTAAACCAAAAACTGTCATTACTCATTTCACACACGAATGATGTCAGCATGGTATTGCCGTAGTTGTATCCGCGCATGCCAATTATTGGAATTTACTGGTGAGTTTCCCAAATTATGAAATGGATGTGGTTTCTTTAAATAATTTGATTAGTTCATAGGGTTTTCAGCGTGAAGTATAATGTGAAACTATTTTAGGGGATCTATTGGATGAATCTGAGGTCTTGGACTGGATGGTCAAGCAGAAGGAAGATGAGAGTATAGAAGAAATTGATAGAGAGCAACTATACAAATATATCGAAAATAAAGAATTCCTGGCTGTTGTTTTCTGTAAGTAGTTTAACTATGACTGTACTCAGACTTTCTTAGCTTTGTATTAAGTTCTGGACAGCCTTTAACCAAATTGTACATTTTAGACAAAGAAGAAGATCCAGATAGTCCAAAAGTACTACGCCATGTGGAATTAATCGATGATGAAGCAGCTGAATACGGAATCAAAATAGTCAAGTGTTACGATCGGTTAATGGCGAAGAAATATGGCTTCCGTAACCCACCAGGCATTACATACTTTAGGAAAACTAAAGCTATTAACTATGATGGAGACATTGATGATGAAGAGGAAATATTAGATTGGTTGACAAATCCTGAGAATATGGAATTGACTGATCATATTGAGAAAGTCAATAAGAAAATGTTTCAAAAGATAAGGCAGACTTCAGATTACGTCGCGGTATTCTTTTGTGAGTTTTCTTTTTAATTAAGTACATTATTTTATTCTTAGAGAAAATTTTAAAGATGCTGATGAATATTAGTCTAGATTGTTGTTAAAGAAGCTGATACTCATATATCCAATTGTATTGCACATAACACATGTTTTAGACAGTAATGACTGCAAACAGTGTCCTAAAGTGCTAGCGGAGATTGAGCACATTGATGACGACGCTGATGACTCCGGTATCAACTTCGTGAAGATTGATGACAGGCAGATGGCTAAAGAATTCGGAGTGTTCGCTCTGCCTGCTGTGTTATTCTTCAAGTTGGGTTCCAAAGATCCTGTCATTTATGCTGGTAAAGTTGAATTTATGGCTTCTATAAAGACCATCAAAATCGCATGAATACTTTTTCTAGTATAATTTCCATATGATTCTGACATGGTCCTCTTGCTGTTCTTAACAGTTGACCATGATGGTGACTTTAAATGTATGTTGTAGGTGATCTATATGATGAACAACAACTCCTAAGTTGGTTGTTAACTCAGAAAAATCCAGCTGGTGACGTCATAGAGGCCCTCGAAGGTCAGGATCTTCTAGACTTGATAGAAGAGTCCGGATCACTTGCCGTTTACTTCTGTAAGTTGCATGCTGGTGTGCGACTTATACACTTCTATACTGCACAAATATCACACCACTAATTTTAAACTCTGCTAAGTGTTAATCAATGTTTAATATTTTAGTACACGAAAGATGAGAAAATTACAGAGGATATTGAAGATTGTACATAAAACTAACATATATTCGTGTATATTTTATTAATGTCTCTTGCTTTTTAATAGGGAACAAAACGTTATGTGAAATGTGCACTCCGAAATTGCTGAAAAAAACAACGAAAAAGAAAGTTGTAGACCACGAGGAGGATGAGGGACTGGATCCAGATGGTACTCCTATCCCCTTAGAGCCGTGTCCATTGGAAATATGTTCCCTTGCAAACGCAAACTTTTCTAATTACTCTATGTCTGTGTAGCCACTACTTTTGTTGCATGTAGCATGACCGCACTAAGAGTAGGTACTTTAAGGTCTGGTTTATTAGTTAATACTGTCCCCGTGTCCACACCCACTTGTGTCAAGTCTGTGAAGTGTTCAGCCCAAGTTCGCATCTGAATTGTGATTTACCAAACGCATAAAGAATGATATTTTGGTTTTAGTTTTCGTAACAGCCAGCACAATTTAAATTACCCATAGAGCACTCAATAGTACCGAATGACCGAACACAGTTTGCCCATCCAATGAGGTTTGCTCACAAAATGTTATTACACTTTAATTGGCAATAGATCGGGATGTTACAGATAGTCTGGACTGCGAGCAATGCGCCGGGATATTGGAAGAACTGGAGAATATCGATGACGATTGCGATAGACACGAAATCAAGTTCGTTAAAACTCAAGATTATTCAATCGCTGAATCTTACGGAGTGACAGATTTCCCGGTATTGGTGTACTTTGAACATAATGTACCGAATGTCTATGAGGGATCATTGGTTGAAGAAGAGGAAGTACTGCAGTGGTTGATTACTCAGAAAACTGAAGATCGTATCGAACTTATTACTAGAGTGATGTTAGAAAAGATGGTAGAAGAAACGCAGTATTTGGCTGTTTACTTCTGTAAGTATAAATATTCCACAATCTGAACATGATTTTTGATGTCAATAGACACTAATGTTAACCGTTATCATTCTTTCCCTTAGACAAACTAAACTGCCATATCTGCGACCATATTCTTGATGGACTCGAGAGCGTTGACGACGAGTGCGACGTCTACGGTATTCACATGGTAAAGATTCAAGATCCACAACTCGCCAAGAGATATTCAATCAAAACTTTCCCAGCTGTGGTTTATTTCAGGTAAGAAATATTTTACCATACGACTTGACACTTAAATAATAAAACATATTATTTTTGCTTATGACATTTGCCCAGAATTGGGACAAAACAGGTTTGAAAAAGGCATTTGACTTTGAAAAATAAATTGAATTATTCTGATAGGAATATATTGTTTTTAGGAACGGCAACCCTCTTCTATTTGAAGGTGATTTACAAAACGAAGAATCTGTCCTTGAGTGGCTCATTGATGATGAAAACAGAGAATTGGCTGATGAAATTGAGTCTGTCAACGACAGAATGTTAGAGAGATTGCTGTACGAATCACATCTGTTGGTTGTCTTTTTCTGTGAGTATTATTTTTTTCATACAGGAGCCACGTTATTTATTTGGAGAAAAAACAGGAATTAAAATACCATTTTCAATTTAGATGACGATGAGGACTGTGCAGAATGTGAAGAAATCCTCGAATCTCTAGAACAAATCGACGGAGAAGTTGACCAGTTTGGTATTGATTTCGTCAAGATCGCCAGTCATGAGGCTGCTGCTACTTACAACATTGTTAATATACCTTCTTTGGTATACTTCCGTAAACAAATACCGATGTTATATGATGGGGACCTCCATCAAGTGGATAGGATCTTACAATGGTTGACATCTCAGGACGTGTTTGAAATTAAAAACGAAATTGAGGAAGTGAACCGTAAGATGTTGGACAAATTGTTGGAGGAGAACGAATTTTTGGCTGTTTACTTCTGTAAGTAGGATAAAAGTTATTGAAGCTGAATAATTCATTTAATTGGTAAGGGACCTTAACTGTTTTTGATTTTTGTAGACGAGAAATCAACGGAAAGTCGTGCGGTACTGGACAAATTGGAGAACATTGACAGTGAAACTGATAACCTAGACATCACGTTCGTGAAGATGCAAGACCCGCGGTACGCTCGTAAGTGGGGAGTCACCAAGCTACCGGCAATTGTGTACTTCAGGAAGAGATTCCCTAGTATATACAGAGGTAAGACAATAAGAGAAACAGACTTTCTAAAGTATCTCGAAAATATTGACACTAATATCTTTGTCCTCTAGTATAATTATCAATTTCAGACTAGTGTTTCTTCTATTGAGTCTAGTATTCGTGACCTTGGAAATCTGTTATTAAATTCAGGTAGTTTTCTGAGTTAGTTTCACCGGTACTCATATTGACTACATTTACAGGAGACCTCATGTCCGAAGACGAAGTACTGGAGTGGCTTCGAAAGAACAGATTCCGACAACCAGAGCTGAACATCTTCATGTACGCGTTGATAGCGCTGTCAATAGCGTTCGTGATGTACACGGCCTTCCTCATGCAGTGCTTCAAGCCGGCCCCCCCCGCGCCCGTGCCGCATCCGAAGCAAGCGTGAGCTTCGCAAGACTCAAGTCTTCTTTATATAGATTGTGACTTATCGGCCTTACGGCTCAGATTACATCCGACTTTGACACATACATGATCAGTAAGTCCTTGACGATCCACCGATGCAAACTTTCTTCAGACATGGACTAAGGATCAATTACGTTTACGTTCTTGGGATCAAACTTTTATAGAGATTTTTAGTGGACGACGAAAACACTGGATTGAAACAGACGAGTTTTTATAACTGATCGGTTTAATGGTGACCTTCATTTCTAGTTCAATGGCATTTTGAAGTACGATCTTTTGGTTAAGACTGTATTCTCGGTAGAAATCTGTATGGAAATATAGTGTGAGATGTACCGTTTTCCATTATCCAATCCGTGTTCAATACAATGATTTTTCACCGATGATGCCTTCTTGTTACTTAATGTCTATAGCCTTTTAGGTTTCGTTGAGCCTTTGTTAAGTTTGTGTTTGAGTTTTCTGAGCTCTCGAACAATGTTACTTATCAATAGAAATCATTCTTACTTACATTGAAATTGGGACATGTGTCATTTAATATTGTTGTATAAAAATATTCCGGTAGTAAAATCTTGCCGCGTGTTTATAATAGCTGTCTCGTAAATTGTATGTTCCAATGAGTATTTTAGTTGTTTTGTCGGTGATTTTGTTTTAGAGCTCATTTTTTTCGAGTGACTGTCCAATGGGCGGGCGCTGGACTGACGCCCGCATGGTACTACGATACTTACTTCATTGTTTTTATCTCTTTCATGATGGAATTTTATATTTTATTGTTGTGCGAAAATAGTTTGGTCGATGTTAGATACTTGTATTATTATAATTATTATAAAAACGTTGATGATTGTGTGGTTAACTCTCACACTGATTATAAAATTTGTATTTTCAATTCATGCTTTATCCTATCTCTTTCTTCTACTATCTTTTTCCGCATTGCTCATAATCAAATACAGTACCGCTTTGCATATTCTAGCTATGCATCCTCTCCCAAATCTATAGCATTTCCATCAAAATCATTACTTTCTAGTACTGCATCATCATCAATGTGTTATTTCTAAGTAACGTAGTAACATGCCCGATATACTCTGTATCATTCCCGCTCGTATTGTATATTATTGTGTATAATTATAATGATACCTTCATCATGAAACGTAAGGGTGGCATGTTGGCTATGAATGCACAAATGTGACGACAAACACACATACAGATGGCCGTTGATAAGGAAGCTCAAGTGAGGACAAGCGCAGCAGGAAGTTGAGGAAAGAAATAGATGTAAGTAAAGTAGTAAGTATGCGTATTGTAAGCTGAGACGATCAGTTACTGAAGCTTAAAAGTTGGTGCATACTGGTCCGATCCGGGGCAACTACGTCGAGCAAATGGGGGATTTTCAAGTTACTGTTGAAACATCTGTGGGACACATTCTTTGCGTCTGTATTTTTGTGCGTTTATAGCCGAGTTATAAATATATGCTCAAAAGAGTCGTGCGCCAAGACATGCGCATTCGTTAATGTTAACGTTGTATATAAAATGTAAATATATAAAATAAATAAAAATAGTAAAACTATGTTGTTTTTATTCATTCATTTGTGATCCCGATTGTTTGTTCCTAATGATTCCTAATGAATGAGTGTAGAGTCACGTAGTGTGTGCAAGCCTTTTTTTTTTGGGTGGGAAATCATCAAATAACTTCTCCCGCTTTGGGCGGAGCGGGAGGGCGTGTCAGACTTTTACTGACTAAAACCCACCCGTGTTCCTTCAATTGCCTGTGCGCGATCTGACATTCATATATATATAGAAACAAGTCATATATGTATAATATACACATACGATAAAGAATTATTATATTGATGGCGTTACCGCCATTAATTCCATTAGGTACACTACTATTAACAAAACAAGTAAAACGTCCTTTTGCAACATATAAAAATCTTTTATTAATCTACCCACTTATTGATAACAAACTTATAACTAATTCATATAGTAATATCAATCAGTCTATTATAAAAGCATTAGTGTTTCTAATTATGGCTTTTTCGTTGGTTGCTCTCTCATGGTCCTAGCGGTTGAAGCGGGACGCGGGTAAAAACAAATGACGCGCACCCGACCGCACCATGTTGTCGTTGTCAAAGATGAGTCTGCAGATTTCTCTATGAAATATTTCGTGACTAGCTTGTGATCGCGGCTTCGCCCGTGTGGATGTTGGATATCATCCCACGGGAATGTACTACCGGGATAAAACTATCCTATGTCCTAAACCCAGCCGTTAAGGAGTGAAAAGGTAACAGATAGACAGATAATATTGTAATAACTTTTGACCCAGTGAACCGATTTTAATGAAATAAAGACTAAATGTTATCTTACACAGAAGGTAATGGAATTCATTACTTTACTTAAAGTTTTATCCGGTCCGGGATTGGGACTTTATAAGGAGCACCTCAATACATGTCATAGAAACCGAGTTATGCCTAATAATATGTTATAATCTTTTCGTAACAATAAAACTATAGAATCATCAGAAAATCTTTCACTAGTTACAGGTTCCAACTATTGTGTAAACACCCCCGCTATACGTCTCCCGTAATCAACGTGAACCACGAGATTGTCACCAACGAAAAAGTCGGCCTATAAATTAACTGACGTGTCCTTAGTGAGCATATCGGTAATATTTGAAATTAAAATTAAGTACGTAACACTAAAAAAATCAAACAAAAACCTACTTTATTATAATGGGCAAATAACATATTTCATGTAGGCAGGTAGGGTTTTATTGTTTTTGAAAAGAGAACGATCATCAGCAATAGATGATTATGTTTTAAATGTTCGTTTTTTTTTCTCAATTGATGACATGTCAAAGACTATAATTTTGTTTATCAAATTGTCTATACAGGTAAGGGACCATGTATCAGAATGCCTGAGTGCATAATATTACTTTTATTACGCCAATAATTAGGAACTATCAAAGTAAAACAAGGAACGAAAGAAATTAAGGAGGCCAGAAAAATAGAGAACTCATTTTAAAGTAATTTATAAAACCGAAATTCCTATTCTTATCTAATTAACGAATTTTATTGTTTTTATCCTTTTATCATCCGGTAAGGTCCTTAGATTAAGATTAGATGCAGGCTTTCCCTACCTAGTTAAAATAATGGTCTGCAGCAAGATGCAACTTTAGGACATGCCCGTTACAGCCGTGGTTATAATTCGAGTACCTGGGTAATTCGTTTGATACAGGCCTCACTAAAGTGAGAGCATATAGCTGCATACTTGCTGTTCTGGGCAAGTGCTGTATTCATTATGAATAACCTGAAAGGTCTAAACGTGTACATCTGTGTCGTGCTATGACATGGCTGGGTTGCGGACTTTAGCTCATATTTACGGACGTGTCTGTAAACGAGTTCATATAAAATATACGAAGTGTTTTTTTTTGGGCCCAATGCTTGCCGAGCCACGTCCCGGTCCGGCACGGACGTGTGCAGTGGGCCAAACACGAACGCGCGGAGTAAACGTAACATAAATTCGAACGATTTTGAAATTGAAAATAGACATTACGCGCACATACAGTATAACTATTTTCTTAATATTCTTCGGGAATCATCGCAATTCCGAACTAAGTACTTTATTGTTATTACGTCAAAACAAAACAACAATATAGTACATAATTCGGAATTCAAATTATTATACACGATAAAGCTAATAATTGATGGATATGCCAATTAGCATTCGTTTGTATTCGTAAATGCGATGATTCCCGAGGGATATTAAGAAAATAGTTGTACTGTACTTAGTTTTTATATCTATGGGTGATACTAATCGTGCTTGTCGAAAAAAAATACCCAAAATGCTACACTATGTATAGTTGTAGTTCCGTCCGATTCAAAAATCGTTTGAATTTACGTTATGCTGTTCTGTGGTTACGCTTACGTCGCGCGTTCATGCTAAGGCATCTGTTACACCAATCGTGATAGCAAAACAAAAGAATAATGCCTACGTAATGACTAGCCGGGCTTCTTCGTGGTACTTCAAGTGCTTGACCTTCTCAGTTTCGAAGAGAGTCACCAGCCGCTGCGTGAACTCTGCGTGTACGGCGTCTATTTCTTCGTTTGTTGGCTCCGAGTTACTTTTTTTTACTTCCATTGGGGCACCAACTGGAAATAAATGAAGACATAAAATTATTATTCAAGGACTTAAATAAGGTACCTATACCTAACTAATCATAAAATGTAAATCATATAATATACCGAAAACGCAGTAAGTTCGGCCAACTACGCGCAAGTTTTCCCATTTCGTTTCAATTACGAAATTTCGCGTTTGCTTAGTTTTTTGATGTGTAAACGCGCTCGCGCTCGGTCTACGGTAGGGGCTAAATGGGACTTCGAGCGTCAGATGACGTCAGCGTAAGACCCGTGTCTATGTGAGCGCGTGAACCAAACTGATGCGAGCTCACATGTTTACACATCAATTTTCGTGAGTGCCAAACCAACTCACACCGATTTTTCTTATTTTCTATCATTTGATATTAACTTTACATTATTAGGGCAAAATATTTTTCTTTTTTTATAATGGTAGCTCCATTAATACTCTGTCAGCTGTACGACAAAAACCGGTGCGAGTTGGTGGATTTTTATTATTTAATTATAGTTAATTATGGTTTTTATTGTGTCTTAAGGGGTAATTGCGTAACACAATAACAGTAGGAATGGCTTTTATAATTTTTCGACCAAATGAGACAATGGATTAGTAATAATTAGGCTTCAAAATTATTCAGATTATGATTGATAGTGTGTTACGCAATTTTGATGCGGTTTAATATTTTGAAAAAAGTAAATAAAGAAAAGTATTTAAAAAATAACCTTAATATTTTTTGGACAACCCTAGAGTCAACGATATTTTGTATGGAAAGTTTGTGGTGCCTGCAACAGCTTTGCCCAACAGCTGTGGAAAAAAAAAACTACCTTCATGGCAATAACGTCAACTGCCGGGGACAAGAAAGGCGTCTCGTAGGTACACACGGAAAAAAAAATACCGTACTGAAAAGTTCAACATTATATTTGTGAGATATGCAATGCTGGCAAAGGTGTGTCTTTAACCTAAAACTCTGCCTACGACTTTGGGTGCTTGTCATTCGGAAATACAGCAAGATTTAAAAAGATTTGAGTTCTATCTGAATAGGTATAAGGTCTGTTTTCCATTTCAAACTCATTAAAAGCCATAATAATAAATAGGTTCAGGGAGTAGAGATACGAACAAAAAACATCAAATTTAGGGAAAATTACAGCATTTATGGTGGTATTTTACTTGACATAGATCGAGATTTGAATGATATTCTGTACAGGGTGTAAGGGACAGCCCTCCGCAGACCGAATGGGGTGAAATCAGTATATCATACTAAGATGAACGTTATGGGAATCCAATAATCCTGATTTGTTTTATTACCTCACACGCAATGTACCGTTACTGTGGCAAAACGTACACTAGCGAACGGCCGGCAGCGCGCTCGCGCCACGTCATTTATTTCAACATCCATAGCTGATTTTTTTATATTTCAGCTGTTTTATTTACATAAATAGAGTGCTGCGTACAGAGAATTTAATTTAATATTGAAATAAAGGTAACTGTAAGAACGATTAACAAAAAAAAACCTGATAAATTTTCCGGTGAAATAAGTATGATTCAAAATAAGGAGCTGAATGCACCCTGTTAGTTTGCGGAGGGCTGTCCTTTACACCCTGTATATAATTTTATTCATGCTGTAGATCGGTAATTCGCAATATCTTAGGTCCCACATAAGTAGGTATAAGCCATGATATTAACCAATAGGTGTATCTAGCAAAAAGCTAGAATTCGTTGCCGAATTTATTTGTTTATTCGGCAAAGGAACTTCTTCGTATCCCACTACATAAGTATGACGGATAAGGTATGTCTCTCTCGTTATCATCAGCCATATTTTAACTACTGTGGCCGTACTGCACTGTGTGGTTATTGCGCAACAGAAAAACCGTTTGCAGTTCAAATCAATTTATAATTTACGAACAAATTATACACACTAGCGAATCACACACTGTAGGTACTCGACACAACTATACGGAATGCCCGACAGTTTTTAAACGTGTTCACTGCTTAACCGCCAACAACAAACTTTACTTTAACGCTGATCAAGCGTTATGTTATAGACTCTGTCGAGCGCCACCTGGTGGCGCTGGCGTCCCGATTAGTCAAAGTCAAGCGATTGACTCTTGCATTACTTGCTAGCTATACAAAACTATGATTTGTTTTATCAGTATCACACTAAAACTCACCAACAGCAGTGACAGGCGCTCTCATAGGCAGCACCCCATAAGAGTACTGGAACATCCCCCTTCCCATGGGGAACATAGGGGAGATGCCGGTGTACTTGCGCACCTGCTCCTGGAACCGGCGCAGCAAGCTGTTCTCAGGGTTGTTCGGGGGTCGAAACAGGTCCGTCTCGCCGAATGAGAATACTGGCACTAAGGCAGCCCTGGAAATAAGAGAATAACGAAATTTAGCATTCCAGTAATATAAGTAGTTTAGGTTTGATGTACAGGGTAAAATTAAATTATCTAGTAAAACTCCGCAGACGTGACAAGTATCGTTATTTACACACTATTAACCAAAAAAAGATTTGATAAGTATTTTTTTTTGCCACCCATCACGTCTGTGTACTACTGAGAAGTTAAAAAAAAAATAACCGATATTTCATGTAACTACACTATCTACCTATACATATACGGTCGTAGACCCGAGAACAACTTTTTTTTTTTTGTAGTTCTATTTCGTTTGGATATCGATATTCATCACGACTGCAGTTTCGCTTAATAATTTAATTTGATCCTGTAGTCTGGTTTTGTTGACGCAAGCGCAAGCGCTAAGTACTCAATGTGCTCATACACACGAGCGGCACGCGTCAACGGTACAGGCAAATGCAGCCATCGACCGCCGCCGCGCCGTCGACAACGAGCCGCTCGTGTAAGTACGGTGCTCAAATACACGAGCGATACGTTGTCGACGGCCGCGGCAACCGTAGACGTGTCGGCGGCTGCATTTGCCTCTGCCATTGACGCGTGCTGCTCGAGTATATTCTTTTTATTTTTATTTTATTTTAGATGGGTTTGCTCTTGACTCTAATCTAGGTCAGAAATGACAGAGACAAAGTCGACGATGGAGTGAGCTTACCCAGAAGAAGCCTGTTCACTCTCACTTTGAAGAGATATGCACACTAATCGTAAAATTCTGGGTACGATTCCTCGTAAACTAATATTCGCACATGTACAATATTGTTGAGACGTCACTGCGCTTCAGTCATTAGGGTGTACCTAGCTACTATAGAGCTCTCCCTATACTCTAGCTATTATGTTTAAAAGATGTCAATAATATACCCCTACAGAAAAAAAGATTTCTCGCTATCGTCATACTCGTAATTCCAATGGCGGTCGTTAATGATACTCGTAGTAGGTACTGACAAAGGTTTTCTTAATTATCTTATTTGTCTCATAACTTCATTAAACAGCCATCAAGCACATCAAGTGCAGGTGAGTGTCATAAATTCTAAGATAAAATAAGGAAGATACTATTCAAGAAGTAGAAAAGATCTTACCCAGACTTCATAGCAACGCGAATGAATCCCTTCCTCCTACTTAAAATCACTTTATACTCCTTCGGATGAGCATCCAATGCTTCTGCAGCACCTCCAATGATCATACACGCGCAGTTTCCCTCATATTTCTTGTTATCTAACAAATGTAGGAGACTTTCTTCTGAAGAGGAACACATTCCGAGGGCTAGAGCCAAGTCTCTGAAGAATGGAACCAAGAAGTGTCCTCCAAGAGTTATTAAATGGCAGGTCATGCCAGGAAATAGTTTGTGGAAGTCTGTGGCGTTGGTGCAAAAGCTTCCAAAGGCTCCTAGGGATATGACACCGTGTGGGAAGCACGCGAACATGTAGTTTTTCGAAGGGTCCAAGTCAACGGTCTTCACTAATTTGATTGGAAAGTAGTCACAGAGGTAACGCCACCATGTCCAGTTGCGCACCCATTCGGACCTGAAATTAAATAAGCTTGTTGTAAGACACTGATGAGGCTAAGTAATAACAGCCGCACGGGTTGATTGATCAGGTTAAGCTACGCTTGCCGCGGTCGGTCCGTGGATGGGTGACCATCTTCACATACCGAGACCCCTCCGTGCCTCAGAAAGCACGCTAAGCTGATGGTCCCAGCTGTCATTCGTGGTTCTGTCGGGATCTGGAAGGGTCGTCAGAAGCCCGAAAATTTGACAACCAGTCTTACCAAGTGGTATCGTGTTACCCAGTAACTGTGTTGTTGAGGCCAGATAGGCAGTCTCTCCACGTAAAATACTGGTAGGTATTCAGCTGCATTCGGTTAGACTAGAAGCTGACCCCAAAAATAGTTGGGAAAAAGCAGGCAGATGATGGTGTAAGAAACTGATGATATTGTTTTCTTATTAAATGTATTTTTCTATTGGTGCCTCTGCAATTGCTACAAATTCATAAATATTTATTTGCCTGAAAACATTGTGTATCAACAAAGAGATTTAAGATACTATAAAGAGGCTATGCGAAGAAATGTCATAAAAAAACTGTGATCCCATGTCTCAGTGACGCCATCTAGCATAATATAGCAAAATTAGAGCGGCATGTAGGCGTACCACGCTAGACTGAGCGACTTTTGCCCACTAGGACTAATGTATCAGATTACGATTTTGTTCACTATGTCCCGTCTATTTTTGAGTAAATAATTTGTTTAGCAAGGGAAGATCTTAAATCCTAAAAGTTATTGTATTCTTGCCTGCAAGCAGGCGTGCAAATTATATTTAATATTATAGTCATTCATTTTTACATCATACCCAAAACACAAATTGTAAACATTAAATAAATAAAAAACATATAAAAGAGACCAAACCAAAATAACATTCATGTATTTTCATTAAATTATCCGATTATAAAAATTAACAAAAATTAAACAATAAAATAAACATGTCAATACAAATTCAAATGTCAAAAATTAGAAATAAATATGAATACTGAACATTTGTCTATGGGCCACACAATCAAATCGGCTAAAATGTTAATGGAATCCATACCTAAGCTGAAATAGTTATTGTTTAGTTAACAGCTGTTAAACATAATTTATGATAGTTACATATATGCTGAAACGCTAAAGGTTCCTTCAAAGAGGCGCAACACGACGCAAATCGCACGAGACACAAAGGCTGCGCCTGTCGCAGGACGAGCGGTGCCTTTGTGTCGCGTGCGATTCATGTCGTATGTGGCACCTGTTTGTAGGAACCTTAATGGCACACATGCCGAAGCCACAATTGTTAATGATTGGTGATAGTAGGCAGGGATGTTATGGAGCTCCGTAACCGTAACCGAAACTATCGGATATCCGAAATAAAAATATATCCGTAACCGTAACCGTATCCGTTTCATAAGTTTCGGATGGTTTCGTATAAGTTCGGAGTCTAACTAATTATTATTACATCTCTAAATAATTACTTACATACCTATATCACTGATTATAATACCAAATGATAACCTAGACTAGATAAAAAATATAAATAAAACCAAATTATTACATACTATTTGTGTTTATATTTTACTTCAATCTAATATCCGTAACCGAAACTATCCGAAACTAACGGATAATCCGAAATAATTACATATCCGTAACCGTATCCGAAACCGATATAATTTTATTCCCATATCCATATCCGTATCCAGATCCGAAATATCATATCCATAACATCTCTGATAGTAGGTCCGTACATCACCAGCCTCTCTGAAGAAAAAGAAGATTAATAAGATGAGCAGGTATAAATCTAAACATGATAATACTGACTGCCTCGTTGGTCTAGTGGTCGCAAGCCTTACTGCTGAGCATGAGGTGGTGGGTTCGATTCCCGGGTCGGGCAAAGTGTTATTGGGTTTTTCCATCTGGAATTCCTCGGTAGCAGCCCGGATTCTGGATTTGTGCCCGATTGATGGCAATATGCTCGCCCCCTATTACATGGGACTTAAACATAACTGGCGAAATGTGGGTGTGCTATACGTACACCTCTGCCTAACCCTTCGGGGAATACAGGCGTGATGTTATGTTATGTTATGATAATAATCTGTAAGAATAATAATAGGTAGGTAGGTATCTTACATTAAATACTTACAGTCGTCCACCACGGCTGCAAATCTCAATATCATTTATAAACCAGATTCCATACAGTATTCCCATCCACCAAAACCTGGAGTACACGAGTTGTATGAACAGGTATATGGCGACGGCTTCTCCAAAAAGTATGAGGTAGATCCAAACGAAGGCAGCCAGGGTCTGTAACCGACGCGCCATGGGGATGTCCATGGGAGCCCATTGAATACCGAGCAGCGCTGATATTTGGCTGGAACAGGAAATAAGCCTTTGATAAAAAATAAGCTTATATTTTATGAAGATTAGAAACAATAGGTGCTTAAAATGTGAGTATTATGAAAAAGTACATTTGCAAGTGTGTTGTTGTAATTTTGAACAATGGACAAATAAAACTATTTTATATTGCATTGTTTTGGGTAAGAACCTACACTATATTTTAAATTAAATAAGCTTTTATGGTTCCGTACCCAAAGGGTGCCAACGGAACTCTACTACTAAGCCTCCACTATCCGTTCGTCCGTGTGTCTGTCAGCGGGCTGTAACTCATGAACCGTAATAGGTAGACAGTTGAAAATTTCACAGAATGTGTACCTATTTCTATTGCCGCTATAACAACAAAATAATAAAAATAAAATAAAATTAAACATTAAAGGAGGTTCCCATACAACAAATGTGTTTATTTTTAAATAGTAGTGTTATATATTGGAGGGTGGCACGGAACCTTTGGCCGGCTTTTGCTACGATCACAGGTTCCGTTGAGAAATGTTTCAGACTGCCACCCTTAATATTTATTGCATTGTTGCCAAGCGTGATTATTGTAGCGGAATCCTCTGTAACTTCATGCAGGCTTCCACTATTATTACTACCCTATACGAATTATTCATTTATTAAGGGTATTATATTGCTCGATGACCTTGATGAGTTGACCTCTGTACCGGTATTTGTTACTTTGGCGCCATCTACCGACAAACGTTCATACTTCACTAAAAAACTCTATCCATCTCTCTCTACTCTATATCTATTCTATTCTAAAACGAACTGAAGATAAAGCAAGAACACAGATAGGTCGCAGAGTTGTTATCGTTTTTGCCTATTTTATTCGCTCTCTGAGAGATTTAATACATTTTGTTCCTCTAGGAGTCTTGCACCTACATCATAATTTCTATTTATTTTGTAATAAATGATGCACTTTGCCTAATGAACTAGTGTTCATCAGTTATTTTTATTGAGCATCGGTACTATACATGATACATTCTGAAAGTCTGATGATGATCAGGTAATTGCTTCTAAGTTCTCAGTACCGGAAATAGTTAGGACGACGTAGCTTTCAACATTTGTCTAATTGAGCTTGGATGCTACTACATGATATATTCTGAAGGTAATTCTACCTCACTTCAGGTGAAATCAGACAATAATTTCCCAATCTGGAATGATCAGATATCGGTTTCAAAGTCACAGTAGGCATAGTATTGGCAATTTCCTCCGGTTATTGACTTAGTTATGAAAAATAACTGTAGTGTTCCATATTTTACTGCAAATTTTCTGGTTTTGCATTGTTGCTAACGAAATAAAGTCTAATCTACATAATCTAGATGGTTTATATTCAATTCTTCGTGCATATATTTTAAGTCAGTGATAAAGGTTTTACTATAGCTAATAAATAATGATTTGAATAGATTATTTTCTTATTGCTATGCAAGCCGAAGCGATACGTGATTGCTTTCTACAAGATAAGGTCCACGCAAGTTGCCATATTGACGATATTCAGAAATAAATATAGGTACTTAGCTTAGGTAAGTATGTACAGCACCATAATTGCGTATTACACTATCAAAGTATCAATCAAAATCTGAATCATTTTGAAGCTAATCCATTGATTCATATGATCGAAAAATGTGTCTGCTCAACAACGTAAATAATGCAATGAATGTTGTTGAACTGTCAAAATGAAAGCTATTCCTACTGTTAGTGTGTTACGCAATTATCCGGTTTTGTCAGTAGGAAACTAACGGCTACAATATTTAAATATAAATAGTAACTTCATTGAATAGGTAAATACTTAACTGCGATTTAGGGATAATTTTTACTGCAATAATTAATGATCCCTAAATCGCAGTTATTACTTACTTTCTGCACCCCGCGGTTTCAACCACGTAAGCCTCGATCCCGTGGGATTATCAGGATAAAAATATGTCTATGTCCTATGTTTTAATATTAGTTTAGATAAGTATAGGTATCTTTAATAAAGATTATAAAGAAGTAAAATTTGTGAGTTTCTATGTAGTGGGTAATCTTCGGAACTACTGATCCGATTCCGAAAATTATTATGCACAAGCTGACCCGACAGACGTTGTCCTGTCTTAACTATGAATGTTATAATATTGGCGTTAAGTTTTCTTAAATTTTGTAACGTTCCGATCAACTTCCTTATTTTTTATTTCATAAGATCCTTCTCCTGACAATAACGAACACAACAAATAAAAAAAGTGATATCGGTCCAGCCGTTCACGAGTGATGGCGTGACCAAGGGAAATAGGGATTCATTTTTATATATATATAGACAAGCTGACCCGACAGACGTTGTCCCGTCATAACTATGAATGTCATATGTAGTTTAGTTTTAGTTTTGACTATTGACTAAAACTAAAACTATCGACTCATTTATCAACCGATCCATCTGTGTTAAACGATATTTGCAGCGCGCATTCTGTCAATCGCTGACAGTTATTTCAAACAACTGACAGTTATGTAAAATTAATATTGGCGTTAATTTTTCTTAAATTTTGTAACGTTCCGATCAACTTCCTTATTTTTTATTTCCTAAGATCCTTCTCCTGACAATAATTAAAAAAGAAATAGCGAAATTGTTCCATCCGTTCACGCGTGATGCCATGACCAAGGGAGATAGAGATTCATTTTTATATATATAGATAGATATGGGAAGGAAAATATATTCTTTGACACTCAGCAATACTGCAGAGTATTGCCGAGTGTCAAAGAATATATTTATGATAAATAAAAAAAAACACGCGAACGAAGTTGCAGGCAAATCTAGTACTGCAATAAAACCCCTCCCGTACCTGTACTTTCTCGCTGTACCTGTACACAATAGTAAGTGAGTTATATTGGCTATCTCGAAATTAGGAATGTTTCTTTTGAATTGATGACTCACAATCTAAACTTATAGCTAGGGTACACGAGGATTACTTATGAGATTTTTTTTCCTTGGTATTTTGTTTTTACATTATTATCCACAAACATGTAGGTACCTACTTACATAATTTTTGTTCTTACAATTTTACTCGCCAAACTTTATAGTTAGATAGCGAGAAGCACTTGTTAATTAGTACAACCTTTTAAAAAAAATAACTACTAACTAACAATGTTAATACCACAAACCATAATTGACTGACAAAGTCCAAACAAAACGGAAAGTGCAAAGGTGATTTTTTAATAAGAAAATATGACGAATGACCTTTAGATCTTTACGTAAAACATTCTGAGTTTCTGACTAACTTACTCCAAGAATTACAATGAACTCTGTGTAGGAAAAACCGTCCATTTTTGTAATTATCTTTACTTTGTTAGTCATACAATTAAATGCACATAATGATTTACTTAGTTACTTTAATGCAGTTTTGTACTCTTGACCTACGGTATCATACGCTGTAGTAAACAATTACGCTATTTAGAAAACGACAGATTTGTGTCAGATGCATCAGGTTGAGGAGGCACAAAACTGGTGATACCCACGGTTTTATATCGAAAGGAAATGCAATTATTTCTTCTGTAAACAGGGTATCGGAATATCATTTACACGTCATATTAAAAAAATAAGGCAGATGGAGTAGACATTTCCTTTCTGACTCTGACAAGAAATGACAAAAACTTTTTTACAAAAAAACAACCGACTTCCAAAAAAACACTAAAAGACGTGAAAAATAACTTTTATTTCGGAAGTCGGTGCCTTTGGTTTTGTATTTTCGTTTTGGCCACCGACTTCCGAAATAAAAGTTATTTTTCACGTCTTTCAGTGTTTTTTTTGGAAGTAGGTTGTTTTTTTGTAAAAAAGTTTTTATTTATCACTTTTTAGTTGCGGTACCTACCCCACACAAATTCGTATTCCACTAATTGGTATGTAAATAACAGTGACAGCAAATTATCAACACATCATCAATATACTAAGTGGAAAAAATATGTAGTATTAAGGATAACTCAAAAACTACTGATCAGACCCTGATCAAATTTAAATGGGACCACATGTGAAGCACCAGCTATCAAATAAAAAAGAATCATCCAAATCGGTTCACCCAGAAAAAAGTTATGAGCTAACACACACAAAAAAAAAAAAAAAAAACAGACGAATTGAGAACCTCCTCCTTTTTGTGAAGTCGGTTAAAAACAAACTTAGGTCAGTCTCTTTTTTTAAGTCCAGACATAATCTTGGTCAAGGCATGTGAGGACAAGGTACCTAGATCCGTGTCTGAAATGGTATTTTGAGGAAAGAACCACTTGAGTGGACCTGTCCAGTCAGTGCAAGCATTTGTCAGTAATCGTGTAGCTCAACTCCGAACTTAAGGAGCTCAACTCACTGCAAGAATTGTAGTAGTACTGTACCAGTAGTTACCATAATAATAGGTACGGCACGTATAGACATAAACGTGATGTAGTTTACCTAACTAAGTACTCTCCGATACTGTCCAAGTCCAAGGCTAACAAAGCAAGGTAATCTTATAGTTAGCTTGGGAAAGTATCTTAAGACGAGGCCAGTTATCTACTTAGAACACTGCAATTAACGGTTATAGGAATAAAAAAAGGATATTATTGCTACACACGGAACCACTGATTGGGTTCTAATTAACACACGACGACATCGCGGCAGGCCAAGGCGAAGATAGCGGGACGAAGTTGACTCCTACCGAATGGACTGAGTGGCTGGCACTAGCAAGACAGAATTGTGTGGAAAAAGGAGATGGAGGCTTTTGTCCAGCAGTGGGACAATACAGCCTATAATATGTAGGCTGTAGTTAAATTAGAGTTGATGTAAAACAGCCTATGATCGGCATTTTTGCTACAATCCTATAGAAGGATTCCTGCGTAGTTCGTAGGAATTTTAAAACTTTAGGATGGACGGCATTTTGTTTCAGGTAAGGAATCTGTTGAGAGCAGAGATAGGCTAGGCTTAGACAGGGGGACCCAATTGTCAGCAATTCGTCGCCATTTGGGGCCGGCCGAGAAGCCAGCTATACCGTACCTGGGTCTCCACAATACGGTAAAAAAGGAAAAACGGAAAATCTTGGAGTTCTGTCGGTGAAAATCCTCTTCCCCTCCTGGCAGAGAATCGAAAACGGAATTTCCCTTTAAAGATTAACGCGATTAGGTACCAGATAGTCGACCCAATAAAACTACTTATCAGTCATGAACCTTGTACTTTATCCACGTGTAAGAAAGTACCTACTAAGTCAAGGTATGTACGGTGCGTCCGATGTGTTATCAGGTGTGCTATCGGGGGCAACTTACGAAATGTAGTTGAACGGCCGCCTATAATCAATGAAGAATGTTTCTAAACCTGTTGCATAGAAAGCTTAACTTGCTGTGTGTCTAACTGTGAGGGATGGGCCATAACTTTCTTCGGGAAACATTGGGCCTAATTTTTTTTTAACCTACCGTGTCTTACACAAGTAAAATACCAAACAAAAAAAAAAGCGCTTGTCATCTATATTTTAAACACCACAGATTTGAACGAATAAACTGTGGGAATTGAAAGAGTAGGAATGTCTTCACGAGTACGATAATGCAATGACAATCATTCTATTGAACAAGGTAAACTAGGTAGTTAAAAGAGATCTTCGGAGATAAATAAGAAAAAGATCATCGAAGATAATTATCAAAAAAAAAAAAAAAAAAGAGGTCTTCGCATCTAAATAAAGAATTGCATTGATTTATTCATTGCTGAATTTATTCCAAGACTTATATAGGTAGGTAATTGGCTGTTCAGGGCACACAGGGATAGTTTCGTAAAGTTAAAAAAACTTATTAACACGAAACTTATTATTTTTTTATGAATACTGTAGGTGCGGTAGGTACCTAGGTGCTGATGTGTGATACATTAATAAACACGTTTGATTGTGTTTTGGGAGCGCTCCATCCAAACTAATATTATAAATACGACAGTGGTGCCGATTCTCTTGTACACCGAACTAAACTAACTAAAAACTATCACTAAAATTCCTTACTTTTGGCTATGAGAATCTTAGAGCTATTCTGCAATAAAATATCTCTAAATTTAAAAATCATTTTGACACAACTAAAATTTAATTTGACAATCGCGACTCCACATGGTACCTACTTGTTTACCCTACCACGTGATTTTTTTTTAGAGCCGGAGGCGCGCATGGGTGGCAGCCTCGGCGTGTTTTATATGGAATTTTTCACTTTTTGTAAAAAATATTTAAAAAAAAAATACCTTCGTGTAGAGTTATATGGGTTTAAGCGTTTTATAAAGGGGGTCGAAATTTTCATTATTTTTGCGGTAGGACACACCGTTTTCGAGATATAAGCAAAAAAAAAAAAATATACAGTACTGTTTTTGCCCCTGAAGTCGAGGTGTTGTGGTGAATCTTAGTTCATGACAACTAATTTTATTCCACACCTTTTTAATCGCGATTAAAAATAGCCAGATTTAGTTAAGACAACCAAAATTTTAGGTTAAAAACGTCAAATTCAGAATAGCAAAATTGCCATTTTCACTAAACTAATTATTCAGTACCATCTTGTTGCTGTCAAACTAAAATATAGTTAAGTTGTGTCACTTTAGTCTATTTCAGAATGAGAAATCGTCTTTTGACAGGACTAAACAAAATCTTGTGATTTTTAGTCTAGTTTAGAGAATTTTGTGACAAGAGAATCGGCACCAGTAACTGTCTGAATGGTACCTTTTCACGCCTAAAAACAACTGAACGGATTTCGATAGACAAGGAGATTGATGGCATCCTTTTTTTTTTGGTTTGGAAATCTTCAAATGACCTCTCCCGCTCTGGGCGGAGCGGAAGGGCGTGTCAGACTTTTACTGACTAAAACCCACCCGTGATCCTTCAGTTGCCTGTGCGCCAGGGCCACGGTAGTGATGGCATCCTGGGCAAGGCCATAGGCAAGTTTTTGTCCCGGTAGCACGTTCCCGTGGGATAATTTCCGACAGCCACGCGGGCGAAGCCGCGATCAGAAGCTAATAATAAGTCCATAACCGATAGGCTGAGTAAATCGTAGGAGTAAATAGCCAGTACAGTACCTACAGTAAAGCCGCCTAATTGCATACACACAAGACAGATAGGTAATAGACTCTGTCGAGCTAGTGTCGTCCAAATTAGACGAGAACAAATTGAACATGATTAAAAGTACCTAACAGGAATAACGATCTGACCAGCAGGTTCACACTATGTGCTATGGTATGGGTTATTATTATTCGGTTCCATAGAGTTCCATCAATTCGGCTTAAATTGCAAAAAAAAAAACAATATATGTAGGTAGGTATATGATTTTCGTAGGTTCTTTTTCGATTGCAGTTAATTGATAAATGATAAATGATTTTATTTCTGTAAGTAGGTTTGTACAAACACGTTTACACGTCAATCATATTTTTAAACTAGATGAGGTCGGCATTTCCTATCTGACTACTCTGAGAAGAAAGGCCGAAACAAACTCAGAGGTCACAGTCTCTTTTAAAGTCCAGACATAATCTTGGTCAGATCATGTGAAGACCATGTAGATTGGTATCTGAAATGGTCTTTTGAGGAAAGAACCACACAGATTGAGTGGACCTGTCCAGTCAGTGCACGCATTTGTCAGTAATCGTGCAGCTCAACTCAGGAATTCAGGACTTAAGGAGCTCAACGATTCGACGAACAATACCAAAGAAAGGACATTTGGGTAGGCCACATAAATTACTCAATCTGCCAGATCATGATCAAAATTAACTGCGAAAAAACAAGCAATGACCCACATAATATACAACATACTCTTTCTTTTTTTTTTTCGGGGGGAGTCCTTCGAAAGGCACCCGACCTCTGGGGACGGAGGTCGGGGAGTGTGGGATTTTTACCTCACTAAAACCAGCCCGGTGAGCACCATCAGCACATAGAGGGGTTCCCGGATGATTGATGATAAATAATAATTGATGCATACCTACCTACGTATACGTATCAAGTTATAATCTAATCTTCATTTTCATTAACTAGGAAGTGCTTAGGTCTCTTAATTTTCTAAAACTAGGTATCACTTCAAGTCGATTTTTTATTATATAGTAAATAAATAACTGGATGATAGGAAACGAAAACGTTCTCGTCTCATCAATCTACAATTTTCTATTGTTGTGAATCCGTCACAAAGACACTATTGAATTATTACATTGACAAAAGAGAGTAATTCTTTCTTCCTTTACGTGCTTATAAATTGTATGGTGTATAGGGCCTTTTATAGCCCAATGTAGCATTCGATCGTTACATTAAAAACACATAATATATGTATCTCACTCAAGCTGTACTGTATGTTTTTCTACGACTGGGATTCTCGGATTTAATTGGGAGAAAGAACTTTAACCTGTTTGAGATTTAAATTCACCTTCTTAATTAGTTTGTTATTTTTATAATAATAAAGATCTATTGACTATCTTAAAACAAAGTTTATACATAATGTTGTTACAAGCAATATTGCTGCGTAAATTAACCTCACGTTTATTATACCTAATGATTAGGTATATACTTGAGCTAATATATATCTATATTAAATACAATCAAGTTTATCTAACAGTTAACTGGAAGCAAACCAATTTCCGCTGTTTACATACTTATCAATGATCATAAAGATTTAACCTTCACAGTTAAAATTACAAAAAAAAAAATATGATACCTAAGTAGGTACCAAACAGTCAATATAAAAAAAAAAATAAGTGCACGTGCTTACCTGAAGACTTTAGACACTATATCCATGATATAAGCAATATGTTCCAGCATTTTTATTTACGTTTGTGTTATCACTGACCGACTCATTGGCGCGGGTGCTCGCCACTACACCTAACCTATGACTGAATTATAAGACGAGTAGAATCTATTTCTCAATGTCAACTCTTGTTGAATAGTGACAAGTTTGTTTTAGATTCGTCGAGTGGTTTCGTAGTTAATTTCCCCCAAACGATCTTATGTTTTTTTTGTGTTTTAAAGTAGGTAGGTATTTTCCTTATAACTGGGCGTGATACAGAGATAAAATGCCATTGACCACATATTTTTATGAATCATACGAGTTTGGTTTAAAAATAATATTTATTTGCGAAACTTGTTTGTTTTGTGGGTAGGTAGGTAGGTAAACATGTTTTTATCGCTATATAATTGACTTCTCGTGGGATTTCTATAGATAAGATTTTCGACTGACTTAAAAACTTAAGGTAAGTATTTACCTAGGTACTAAAAACCAACGGCTGAGCCAAACTAGATGCAGAAGGTGGACAAACGTAAACAGCTTGTGACAAAACATTGGAAAGGCCTGTTGGACAACTTAAAGCAGGTCTTTCCAAATTCTTTCCACAAATCTCTTGCTGTGGACTGTGGTCGGCTGAGTTTACTGAAAATATAAGAACCGTCCAGGAGCGAAAGTCAATACTCAGCCATTGCTTTTAACGAACAGTCACAGTACAAGGATCTTTTGGCACCTGAATGACATTTACATGGGGGCGTTGTTGGTAAACATTTGTGAAAGAGTCACAAAAATTGAATTAACAAAACAAGATGGCGGCATTAGTTCCAATTTTGGCCACGCGCCAAAAATCCTTGTAGCGTGGTTTCTATAAGATAATCGAATCGATCAAGCGTATTGTAACACTTTTAGTCGTTTCATATTCTACTGTGAAAATCATTTGATCAATCATATAACGCACCATTCTACAACATATTGTATAAAAAAAAATACAAAACATAAAGAGCGGTTCTTGACTATAAAAAAACAAGTTAGCATCACAAGCACTAAGACCCTTTAGCCGCTAGGGCCAAAGTGCACTAAGCCTTAATGAATTTCGAAGTGGGTGGTTACAATTATAATTGTGTAATTACAGATGACGGGAGCTCACAAAAGAAAGCCAAAAGAAAAAAAAAACAACGTTTATTACGAATAATAATAGAAAGAATAGTTAACAAAAACAAAATAATTCTACCTTTCTGTCTTTAGGTACTTACAGGTAAATAATAGTATGTTCACAATTCTATAAGTTCTTTCATAAATTGTGCAAATAACTAAATGAAATGGGAAAATGATATAATAAGAAATTCCAACATTGGGAATTATGGATACAAGTATCTCCTACCAACTTACGAAGTAAAGTTGTTACAAGTAGATGTTTCTAAAGGTAATTTTTCAGAGGGCGAAAAACTTTGCAACTTCTTTGCTGTTATAAAAATATGAAATGCCTCATCTTTCTCATAGCTTATCCTGTCGAACTTAACCGTTTCTCGAACTGTAGGTGTAATTTAGAATCTCACGAAGTTAATTCATTAGCACCTACCCCGAACAAATAGGGATGAGGGCAGGAGGATTATGACTTCGCTAGTACAATCGCCAGGCGAAGTATATTATTATACCATGGTCGCTAGCACATCAAGTTACCACAAACTGTCAGATTTTCTTATTCGATTTTGAACTTAACTTTCAATATTTTAAGGTTTAAAATCGTTTGGAGAAATTTGACAGTTTGTCTGCTGGCGACTGTACATAAGTTACTATGTGTAATGGATATGTCACCGTATGATTGTGAACACCGTTAGTTTATAATCTACCTCGCGAGATTTTAAAATATCGATAAATTGTGAACTGTACCATACTGCTTACAATATAACGTATTAATTTTAGATAGTTTATAATCTATACATGTCAAACCGTCAAATTGTGAACGAAACTGAAATTACCGACAGGCTGCACAATCTGTCCGATTTTATCACCCGTAAAATTGAGAACCGTCCCTGAGGGTCTACTCTCTAAGCACGAAATCCGTAGTTTCAGCCGACGATACGGACGTTTCCTACTACGTATCACCTACGGTCACAAGAATAGTTTGGGGCCCGACCTAAGAATGAATGACACCACGATGTGACAGCAGTACCTACTCCCGATGTGTTTTTACCTGTCCGAAAAAGTTAATTAATCGGGTGTAGGGTTCACTCTAAAGTTACAAACTACTTTCGGACGAGCACGTATCTTCGTTGACGGATTTACAGAGTAGGCCCCCTGAGTTGTCGGTCTTGGCGGTAGCCGAATTGGTAGATTATAAACTAACGATGTTCATAATTATACAGTGACAGATACATGTGTTAAATTATGCATCACTATCAATAATACTCCTAAAGTTTTTGATCCTCTGCTCCGTTTCTTTGATGGAGTCTTTCATGTCCTTATGCATTTCACTGTACGCCTTTATTGACTGGTTTGTTTCAGTAAAGATGTTCTGCAGGATTTGTAAGTGAAGAATTCTGAAACGAAAATATTTGGTTTATTTACAAAAGTATTTAGATAGCGCCGTGTTTGCTTACTTTGGCCCACATCTAAGGGCTCATTCGTATTCGATGCTTGCGTTATGAGCCCCATCTATGTTCATTGAATGTCGTGCAATCGGGCGGCAATAACAGAGTGGGTGGATTTACTGAAAGTTAAATCATTTTATTTAGAAAGCCATCTTGAGAGTCAAAGGTCTATAGTGAATGTTCAAGTATTTTTTTTTATTACTAAAATCTAAGCACCTTATGAAATGGATCGCGCAACAGTGACTCTAAAAAACTAGTCTACTAAATTAATAAAAGATTTAGGAAATACAGCTCAATATTATTTTTCTAGAATAATTAAAAGTTAGGGTTTATTTTTTAAATCTTTTGGGCGTATTTTGAGAGCATAGGTCATGGCCCAACACTAACAAAATATATAATATTCATTTCGCCATGATCTTTTGATGAGTTGATAATATCAACTCATCAACTTGATATTAAGAAGACAACAGTTATTAGCTGTAGTTTTAATGATCTGTATCAAGTTTAATAGTTGTCACACAGTACATTGTTCGTAATTAATAGCTTGATTATGATATTGATCATGGATTTAATTACATACTTACGTACATAACTAGCAAGCAAACAGACTACATCATACAAATATTATAGTTTAATATTTCTTTCTTCCTTTTCTAAAATGAAGAACTATTAGCAGACGGGTTATTGATAATCTATCCTTGGCTACATGATAGAATTATAGAAGAATTAATGGTTCTAACAAAAAGTCCGCAATGTAAGGTCCCAATGGAGATTTACATAGACTTTCAGTGGTAGATCAGCAAACAAGGCAAATAAAATGGTGATTGCAGTTTGTTGTTATGCCAAAACTCAATGACACTGTAGCGGCATCTACAACGTCACATGCGTGCTACGCGTCACACTGACGTTACGCAAAATCCTGCATCGCGCAAGCAGAGTTTACCGCGCAACTAGCTTATATACAACGTCCCGACATCAAATGATGGGGGCAGTTGCCCACCAGACACGACACCCGCCTGGTTGGAGGATCCCTTTTCTATGGAGGTATGAGTGAACTTTACACCCTGTTCCTCATACCTCTAAACTGGTGACCCCGAACATGAACGTCAGCGCAGCCGTCGTGCAAATACTTCAGCGTGACGTCAACATCATCACTTCCGCAAGCTTTAGAGTGGCGAGTCACACAACCAGCCAGCAACCACGGCTTCAACGGGTATCCTGGCCACCAGCATGCAGCGCGAGCGCATACCTGGTCATCACCCTCAGCGTCATCAGCATCCTTGGCACAGCACACTGCACTCTCGGCCGGTCCACAAGCAGAGCCCTTAGCCCCTCTCCTGGTCGACGCCAGCAGTCAGCCTCAACCTGGCACTGTACCACATCCGACGCACTGAAGCATAACGCAGCGCCAACCCGATTCACTGGGGAATCACCGCAGACAGTTCCGACTCACTGTGAACTATGCGGCACTAGGTTCCGACTCACTGGAACCTCAACTGGCCGTCCCGCGTCGCAAGCATCATCTGATACACGACTCAGCCCACTATCGACCTCCAGTCTCCAAGGGGGTGATGTAGCGGCATCTACAACGTCACATGCGAGCTAGGCGTCACACTGCCTCACGCAAAATCCTGCATCGCGCAAGCAGAGTTTACCGCGCAACTAGCATATACAGTGTGTCTGGTCACCGGTGTGTGATCCGTTGAAGTAAAGCAATATGATCAATTTCATCGACATATCCATGATAATAGGGCATTTTGCCCCTACTGTTTTGAATTGGCGGCCCTTTAATTTTATTTCTTTACTGAGTGTGGATGGATTCATTTATTTTGCAATATCTATCGATGTAGACGTCCTACAGGCATAAAAGTGCTTTCGTTCGACAGCTACAAAAGTAGGCAATAAAATGACACTAACAGGTTTATCCAAAACTCCCAATAAAACCTTAAAAAAATACTTGAGCCATATAAAGTGTGAAAAAATTTGGTTGTTTTTTCTTTTCTTTTTAAATGTTAAATTAGGGGTTAAAATGCCTAATTATCATGGATTTGTCGATAAAGTTGATCATATTACTTCGCCTTAGCGGGTCGGACACTGGTAAACAGACACTGTATACAATAATACAACGTCCCAACATCAAATGTTAGTCAGTTGCCCACCAGACACGACCGTCTGGTCAGAGGATCCTCCCTTTTCTATGGAGGTATGAGTGAACTTTACGCCCAGTTCAATGATATTATATTAAAATATCATTGACCCAGTTCCTCATACCTCTATTACAGAATCCATAGTCACCTTTAATACCCATGAGAAAAAGAGCTAGAAACTATGAGACATACTCACTTAGATTTATAATCCAGGATCTTAGTCTTCAACGTCAATAGTTCACTAGAATCATGGGTGAACTTTGTTACATCCCGAAGCCTATGGTTGAGCCACTCCATCATCAGCTCCACTTTCTCACTCTCTTGTTCTTCAAGAGTGGTCAGTTTGTTATTAATACTGGCCTGAAAGTAAGAAAAACAAATTTATAATTAAAAAGACCCATCACATAGCCATTGAGTCGCCAGGGATAAACAACTAAAAAAGCAAAGAATAATTTAAAACCTGCAGTTCTTTCTTCTCAACATTTTGAGGATTCTTGCTGCTGGTAGACTGTTTTAGGTGCTCTAGCTCAGAAATAAATGCTGGCAGCTTGGTTTGTATTTTTAGCAGTACTGCTTGGTTAAACTCTGTTTGCTCATCAAATGTTAGCTCAGCTGCAGATTGGTGCATGAATCCTGGAACAATTTAAAATGTTGTATACAAGCGATCAACATGTTTATGTTTAATGACCTTATTGGCTTGCTAATATTTTAATCATAGTATGAGCAATTTTGCAGTGTTTTATTTAGACCTTTGCAGCTTCGTTTTGTTGGATTGTAGCCTTAGGATTGATATGGAGCAAGGACTTAGAATAAAAATTGATATTTTTTTCCAGAAACTTACCAATTTTATTGCAGTATCGGGTTAACCTTGTCTATAGAAACCATATACTAAGACGCAATGTTTCAGAGAAACAAGGTTTTTGAATATTTTCTTAAATACTGAGGAAAAAACAAGTTTTTACTGCAATAAAATTGGTAATTTCTGGAAAAAAATATCAAATTTTTACAGTCCCAAAAAACTATTTTAACCATTTTTTTATTGTTTTCTTTGTTGCTCATTGTGCCTCTAAGCTTATACTGCAACTCCTACTACTCCGCCCCTAAGACGACCCACTGACCATTCTCTTGTAACAACACTGCTGCAATCAATCTACAGTTTGTCATGTTTTGTTCATGGTCATCTGCTAAGGTAAACTTGTGTCCATCATATATCATAGAACGGTTCTGGATGGCTCATAGGTTCCTACATAGCATTGGGCACACACAATATTAAAAAAATCTCTCAACTATACGTACATGTGTTAGTTAAAGGTAAGATTGTACATTCTTACCTAGCACAGTAGCAGTGCTTTCATCCCCTGTACTCAGCCTGTGCAGACTCGAATAATACGAGAGGTCGCAGTCAGCGATAATCCTGTTCACTTTGCCCTTCAGTTTATCAGATAATTTGTTATTTTCACCACAAATTTCCCTGATAATTTCAAGTAACATGTTCTCTTGAGTCATCTTTATGTCCATGCATACGTTGTCCGTGCCCGTGACTGAATCCATTGTAGATATTCTAATTAAGATAACGTAAATTCAGCAAATTGATTTTTTTTAATGTAACAAACACATACTATTAGTATACTCTTTGAACAAACAAATTCTTTCTGCTAAAAACAAATCTGTAACCACGACAACCGTTGTTGATTTTTGAAAGATGACAGACACACGCAAACATAGTATAGACGAGAGGCCCTAACAAAATTCAGTTTTGTTTTTATGTTACAGAAACTATTTTTGTTTTTACTTGATAATTGTTCCAAAAAGCAAGTGTATGATAACTTCCTTGATGGTATTATTTGTTACATTAAAAAGAAAAGAAATTACATGCAAATTATTTGTTTTGCAGAAGTGTTCATCGATTAATTTCTGAACGGACTTTATTCTTCTAAATAAAATCTACGTGTCAAATGATATGTCTATCTCCTTCTATCACGAGTATTAGCGCGCACCACTAGCGCTATCAAATAGTGTTATTTGAGTTACCATTTTTACTAGTGTTATATGTTACGAAAAACACTACTTTGTACACTTCATCTTGCCCACTGTTGTTCCCGTAGTTTCGTATTTTATTTATTTTGAAAACTACTTTTGAATTAATAAAATGTGAGTGACTTTTTTTCATCTATTTCGATCGATAAAGCCACTAATTATTGAAAATGTCGTCAGCAACAGCGGAATCATACAAGAAATCCTCCGAGTTAGATACTGGCTCCAACAATGCTCACAACAATCAATCGGAATCTCTAAAGCCGGGAGACAATGCAGAAAGAAATAAATCGATTAAAACCTTTAACGAATCTCAAGGAAATTGCTACTGGTGAGTAAATCTTTCTTGATTTACATTCTTTTTTCAAATTCCGAAATATTTCCATCATTAACCTTTTTATAATTTTTAGCGGGAAAGATCGAAATCTGAACATAGCGGAGTTGCTGTGTGCTTCTTGCAATCGATGGTTTCACGAATCATGCATTGGTTACCAACTAGGGAAGTTGGTACCATTCATGACAAACTATTTGTTTATTTGCAAGAACTGCTCTCCAACTGGACTTGAAACATTCAAGAAGAACCAGGCTCGTGAGTATCTGTCTATTAAGACGTATATTTAACGTTTAATTTAAGTAAAAGTAGTCCTATTTATTCTACGTCTACTTGAGCGACTAGCATTTAAGGGTCATTCAGTGAAACTGTGATTTGACCTCCAGTATGAACTGCATAAGCTATTGTTGTACACTACTAATATTTTGCGTATGCAAATAAATAAAATCTATTTCATCTTCTAATTCTGTTTGTTAATTAAGTAGGTAAAATGTAGTGCAAAACATTATTTCATTTATGAGTTCTTTTAACAGTCATAAAAGTTTAATTAAGTAGGCAACTGTACAGATTTTGCAGTGGGCCCATAACTACAACTAAAATAAATTTAAAGATCTATCAACACCATACCTAGCAAACAGATTGGTGATTTCCATTTCACATGATTAATGTGTCTCCTTGTTCACAGCATTCCCTCAGATGTGTCTAACAGCTATAGCGAACTTGAAGCAGGAGACTGTAAAGGAAGGCAGTAGCAGACTTCTGTTTAGCAAGGACCGGGAGATTATACCATACATAGACCAGTACTGGGAAGCCATGACTACTATGCCGAGAAGGTAATATAAATCATTTTCAGTTTGTTTCAGTTTGCTAAACTGCCCGCTAAAGCTATATGCACTCATTTCTGGGTATCTGACCCAGACCCTTCCAGGATACCAGGCTGGGACCTGTGAGTTTGGTCCTTTTTACAAGCTTTTATTTAACTTGCAATGTTTGTATGTATGTTCTGGGCAAATCTTGCAAGATAAAAACAAACCACTTGAAATTTCACACGTTGATTCTGTTTCAAAAACAATGCATGACCTGTGATTCTACACCCAGGATTGGCTCTAGATGAATGATCTCCATAACAGTCAACGGTGCAGACACATTTAATATACGAATTATTAAAAGCTTGTATCATTAAAAGCTTGTTTATTAAAAGCTTGTTTTTGAATAGGTTAAAGGTTTTTACTTACATTTTATATTTAGTGCAAGAATGATTTGGAAGAATGAATTTGTAACACTTAAATATTATAAATGTTTCCGTGCATTAGGTATTCAAATGAAACTACTTTTACCCCTTTTTATGTCCAAATAGATTTTAGCTATGCAGGTACACATACTTGATTGTCGCTCCTTCGGTAAGAAAAGGGCAAGGGCGAGTATGGCAAAGTGCTTCGGAAACACTATTTTAACTGGAGGCACAAATACGCGTATTAACTTCAGTTTAATGTCGCCAGAGGGCAAACGTGTCTTTGTCATATTAGTGCATTTTGTTACTATCTTGGTGCAACATAATCTTATTGGTCAGTTGCGCCACCGCTATTTATACAATATGGAGAAACAAAACCGCTCAAAAAAAATACTTTATGAATATTGGTTTCTTTTCCTATCATTTTGTTTTAATTTTAGTATTATGCGATTAGCTTTAAAAAAAAAAAAATTAAGAAATGGTAAAGACTGACAAATTGTTACAGACAAATATTTGTTTAATGTTGCTTTTACCACTAGTTTAAGATTTTTTTTGTGAAATTACTTTACATAAATACTTTATATAACAAGTTAATAAAACATTATTGCAAATAAGAAATAATTTTTAGTCCAAAATCATCCAAAATGAAAGTGTAAAAAGGGTCATAATTATAAAATGGTTAAAATTTTGGTGCAACAAAGGCATAAATGTAAGTACTTACACCATTCTTAAAAAAAAAAAAACCTCTAGTAAAGAACATGATCCAATTCACAAAAGTATAAGGCTTATTTTATGCATAGAAGAATTACTTCAATATAATAAGTAGAACAATATGATATTTAATTTAAAAAAAATCACGAAAGTGGCTCTCCTGTAAAATTACAAAAAGTGTAGTTATGCCCTTGTCTTACCGAAGGTGCAATATGTTAATGCTCTTTAAGTTAGTTTAGCCGTAACTAACAAGACCTAAACTAAGCAGTGAGTGTGTTGAGTAACTGATTAGGAGGCCCAAGTGCCCTCGAAAAGTAAGAGGAGTTAATCATACTGGCAGCTCACAACAACTGGCAACTTTTCAAAAGATGAAAGAAAAATACATGAAGTTGTCAATTTCAAGAATTTGTAAGAAAAGTGCTTTTTGTGAATAATAATTAGATATTGAGATAGAGAATGTAATACTTATTTATTAATCTTTTGCATAAGTTATTTAACTTTTTTTAGATTTATTAAGATATCCCTGGACTCCCCATTTATATTTGTTCTAGACTCGAGAACTCTAGAAGTACCCTAGAACCAAAGAGATTTAAGAAAGAAATAATTTAATGTCTTTGTCTAGAACCAATGCTTTAGAAACCCCCTAGAATCTAGAAAACCCATAACAATATTTAAATACTCAGTTATCTTTTTATATAACAATATTAATTTTTCAGAGTAACCCAATCCTGGTACGCGACAGTGCAGCGCGCCCTCATTAAGGACATCCAAGTACTATTCACCTACGAAGAAGACGCTAACCAAGGACCAATGTTTGGGCTTTACAACATGGAGTTGACGGCTATCAAGCCCAACTATGAGGCTATGATTAAACAGGGACAGCTCAAGGTTACCGATATGGGTATAGCTACCGGTAAGTTTTATCTATGCTAATATTTTTACCAAAATGTGGGCTATTTCATTTAGTTTGTGCCATTATGATATTACTAGCTTTTGCCCGCGGCTTCGCCCGCGTGGATGTGGGAAACTATTCCACGGGAGCGTAGGTACTACCGGGATAAAAAGTATCCAATATGTTAATCCAGGTTATAAACTATCTGTGTTCCAAATTCCATCCAAACCCGTTCAGTAGTTTTTGCGTGAAAGAATGACAAACATGCATCCATCCATCCATCCATCCTCACAAACTTTCACATTTATAATATTATTACTAGGACTAAGATTATATTAGTGTGCAGAAATTCGTGCAAATCTATTATTATGTTGTAGATTCGCAGATTTTGTTTAATCGATTTCGCGCCCACGGTCATATTAATCATTTGTCCATTAAATAAAATCAAGATGTCTTTGCACTATATCTGGAGAAACATTATTAGGGACGACAAAAAAAAAACGAATACTAATAATGGTTGAAGCATCAACAAAATCAAGGCTATTTATTTTGAGTAAAATAAAAATATTTTTATTCTTGTTTCTGATATTCTCAGATAGCATTAACAATACCCTGCTGTACAATAATTATTATGCAAAGCGGTTGTCACGGCCGATTATATTATTAAAATAAGTTTAATGAGGAAGCACGCTCATATAAAGTGGATATATGATGAACATTCAACTGTATTAGAACAGCCCAATGACAACCCTCTAGCCAATTAAGTACCTATTCAAGACATAATAAATTAATGTTTGTTATTGTAATAAATCACCAATTTAACCAACTACAATAGGGATAATATTTACAGTCGCAGGAACGAAGATAATGACAAGAGCGACCTACTAATCTGACCTCAATAAAATAACGTGAAGTTGGAAATTATTGAGTGGCATAAACACCATAATTGACCGACTGACATGTCGCTTTGGAAACGATCCAAAACACTGAAAAACGTACACTCGTAACCCGCGCGGTGCATACATAGAATTGTTAGTAGAGTCAACCACAAAGACATGTTATTGAATAATGACATTGTTCTTTAGGCATTGGTGTATGTAAACAGAACTGTGCGACGCACACAGCCGCCGCATTAAAACACTATATTCTACGTTAGTGTGTCCGTATATTCGCCGATAAGTACACATATAAGACCGTCGCGTTAGCCGCGCGATTTCTCCTCTATTGATTTTAGATTTAAATAGTTCACTTCATAATCACCTTGAACTTTATGGCTGGTGAGTTAAGTCCGATTATTTTTTTCTTTCTTCTCAAATTCACTGTTACACCTCTTTAGAATGTTATGTGCATACATAATTAGTTTACACGGCTATCTGTTATCAGAATCGTAATTTGCCTTGAACAAATGTTTACTTATACCTAACTAGGTATGTATTGGCGTCGCGTTTTATCTCGTTAAAGTAACGTACTTATATGGCTAAAACTATTTTTATTCCTTAGAAAATTATGTTTGTGGGTTGTTTATGTTCGGCGTTCCACATTGTTGTGTTGTTTGTCACGTAAGTCCTCGATGTAATCACGCGTAGGTTCGTCTCGATACGTGTTCTTTATCTTATCAACACTTGCACTATATACGTATATTTGTCAGTTAGTCCAGTTATCGGTGCTGACGACATGGATTGTAAGTTATGATTTCAATTGATTTTTGTTATGTATTTTAATGGCTCTCTGGTATGGTGTTAACATCCTCATGCATAAATAATTGTTTCCTGCAGTTATACGATTGGTATGTCTGGCGTGGTTTATGAGGTGCCTCTTTACTCTTTTATTCAATTAGGTTTTATCGACGTCTTTGGAATAAAACTGCAGTCGTTTTAGCTGTTGTTCATCGAATAATCGCTCGTTGTAAAAGAGTTCATGACCAACATAAAGATTTTTTCTGGTATCAATCCCGGTTTAATAAGAAAATTAAAAGCGTGGTCAAGTCACGACCGTTATCTTTAGTGTTTCACTCGAAATATTTTGTGTCCATTGCGGAAAATGTAGGAAGGTCGAAATGTTCTTATTTTAACGAGCTGTGTCGTATGTGTGTCAAACATAGAACAGTGTTGCTAGAATTCAATGACGTCGTGAACTTTAATTACTACAATGAAATTACAGTACCTGTTCTTCGAAGAGGATAGAAATAGAGCAATTGATTGATTTTATAAAGCAGTTCTGTCAATGTAGTTTCCTTTGTAGGTACTTTTATCATATTATACTTGTTAGGAATAAAACTCCAGTAAATGATCAATAGTCCCATCAAGCCCCTACAAGGGACTATAAATACTTATCTACGTCGAAGCTAAGCTAAGTCGAAGCTTTTCTTAGAAAGCGTTACCGTGACTACTCAACGCATGTTAAGCTTAGTCCTTGTCCCACCCATCGACGAACATCAAAGAAATAAAATCGAGTCGGGTATCTACCAACGAACAACAACCTTTGAAGATATTTTTATGGAGACACTGGAAAAATGCACTTTACGACATGATTAAGTTAAGAGCAATGGAAATAACTGCACGTGTTGGCATTTTCGGGCATGCGAAGTAATTGAAGAGCCACATTTTGTGGCCATTTTGAAGGCACGTAATAAACAGATGACTATTTATGAAGACATTTTGCAGCGACGTGGAATGAGGTCACGATGTTTACCTTATGACTGCACCATATTCACATGTCACTCTCCTGATGTTTTCATTTGCGTTGAGACGGAGTACCTACTTAGCGAATTTCAATCGCATAATAGCTCGTTTGAATCTTAAGTTAAAAAAGAAAAAATATAGTCGACAGTGAAAATTATTAAAATGCACCCACAAAATATCTGAACAGAATAATAACAAAAACAAAACATTTCGAAAATAAGTGTAGTCTTTCCGCTATTTGTATTGCCTCCTTTATTTCAAAAACGCCGGCGTCGTCGTTAGCAACTCTAAAACTTGACAAAACACACATCCTTTACGCGATACCACAATAGTAGTCTTCCATGTTTGTCGTTATTTAGCAGTTTCCCATAATGTCGTTTCCCTGGATCGTAAAGGCCTCATAAATTGGCCTATGGAAGCACTGCCAAGAAATTAAAAACTTTTTTCTTCAGAATCTCTTTTATGTAAGTACTTATTTGATGTCATATTTTTGAGTTGTTTCCAGTAAACCAGAAATTACTTTTGGGACTTGCATAAATGCATAGCAAACAGCAGGCTGTGCAAGTAAATGTCGATTTGAACTAAATAAATATTTAATAGGCTGAGAATTGTACGCACGAGTAGACAAGCTATACCTACTTACATTTCTACTATAAGCCGACTTTCTTATTGTACGAAAATCCTATACAACGCGAAGTCAGCTAAAACTCGCAATATATAAATGATAAATGATTTAATTTCTGTAAGTAGGTTTATACAAACACTTTTACACGTCAATCATATTTTTAAAACTAGATGTGGTCGGCGTTTCCTATCTGACTACTCTGAGAAGAAAGGCCGAAACAAACTCAGAGGTCACAGTCTCTTTTAAAGCTGATATGCATATAGTTTGATATGTAGCCGTGTGTACCGCGTGTATAAGCGTAGATATATTTCGTCGGTTATTAATAAAAAAAAATGCAATGGCATTTTTCTATGAAACAACAGATTTTTTACTACTACAATAGGTTTTCGAAAAAGTTCGGATGTATGTCTTCTCTGGTCACTCATGTCCTGTGTTCCAGTCGCTTTTTCCAAAGCAGTTGTCTTAGGGCATTATGTAGACGGCGTTATTTTTACGCGCTTTCCATGTAACGCGCGACGAAGGCACGTATTCTGCCTTGAAAATGCAGCACTAGTTGCAATGATTGCGGGTATGCTACGCAAGTCGACGGCGCTAAAAAAACGGCCACAGCCGGTAACACGAAGGGTTCCATACCACCGCCCAATATTTAACACTACTTACATAATAATTAAGTAATTTTATTTTTATTACTTACATATTTGTTATAGCAGCAATAGAAACACACTGAAAATTTCAACTGTCTACCAATTACGGTTCATGAGATGCAGCCCGCTGACAGACAGACAGACAGACGGACAGCGGAGCTTTATTGATAGGGTTCCGTTGGCCCTCTTTAGGTACGGAACCCTAAAAATGCGTTGTATAGTATAGGCTTTATTTTGATTTTCGTTGTTATTGTGGGTAATTTGCTTAGGAGTAGTACAAAAAAGAGTATTATTTCTATCTATCTATCTATATACGCCCGTATTTGTTACATTAATGTATTTTTTCATGACTTATGAGGGTAATTTTTAGTGTCTGTTATCTATCAGAGCTACAATAATAGGAATTGTAGGATGTTAATGTATCACGATGTTATTACATAAGCCATTAAATCTGGATTAGTACCTTTGCGAGCTGACTAATTGCAACGGTATTCATTATAAGTGGTGCTAATTTTCTTCCAACGCTCACGTAATTTGCGCTGGTAAAAAAAAATAAGTTTATTTATGGTCCCACGTTTCGTTTTTGTGTCAGGCGTATTTGTTTAGCACATTCTAAAAATATGACAAATTAACAAATCGTTGGGGAACTAGGACAGGTCTGCATTATATTCGTACTAGCTGTTGCCCGCGACCTCGTCTGCGATCCAGGATGAAAAGTAGCCCATGTCCTTACCCAGGTCATGGTCTATCTGTGTGCCAAATTTCATCCAACTCCGTTTAGTCGTTTTGTCGTGAAAGCGTAACAAACAAACAACTTTACTTTCGCATTTATAATATTAGTTACGATTTTTAGAGACCTCGACTCGAAAATTATGACCTGAAAACATCAGTCATTCTCGAGTTTAGTCCGAACTAGGTGTAAGTGGATTGTATGTGTTTATAACTCAAAAGTAACTATTCTTAAAGTAACGAGCATTTAAAGAGATTTCTTGTAAAGACGAAACAATATTCTCTTAAAACCTGCAACTTTGCGAGCGATTTTATTCTAAACTGCGTTCACAAATTAGTTTACAAACACGAAAACAAATAAAACTTTAATACCCATACAAAAATAATAGTTTTTGCTACAACTTCAAACATTATTATGACTTTTTATAGTATAATAAATCTGAAATCAACTTAATTTACAGTGACATAAAATTGATATTCGTTAAAAATATTAATTAATTGAAAACAATTATTTGAATAGACTTCACTTTGATCCATTCAACGGAAGACGAGGAAGTAGGAGACCTTTACTTACCAGTAGGTAGAACAAGGCAGCCTGTGAAGATGATAATGACGAATGGTTCAATAAAAATAAACTCTTATTATTGAAGTGAAAACTTATTTAGCCCCATTGTGATTTGAATCTCAATGTCACGAAAAAGCGACATTAAAAACAGACAAACGTTTACATCTATAGGGTTTAACGTGGAAAAGAATCACATATAATATACAGTACATTATACAGTCTTGAAGTTAACGTTTTTGAAGGTTTCACTTTTATCGCGTGTGAACTGCACACATGTTTTTTTTTCTTTCAGTACCTTTAGCGGGCAACGTAAAGGGCAGGCAGGGGAAGCGTCGCCCTGCAGTCGGTGGGGCCGCTGACACCGGGGCCCCCGTCGGCAAGAAGGGCCGCACTGCCGACCTGGGCGCCTTGAAGCTACCGTCACATGGGTACCCCACGGAACATCCCTTCAATAAGGACGGGTACCGGTACATACTGGCCGAACCCGACACGCATGCGCCTTTTCGACAGGTGAGGCCAAAAAACGAAGAACAGACGAATCAAAGTTGTGATTTATTTGATTTGACATACGGACAATTTAAGTTGGTAGTAATTTGCTGTAATTCCACCGACTTTAAAGCAATTTTCTGTCATCCATTATTCCCGTCTTAGTTGTTCATGTACTTCAGTACATCTTTTTACTACTGACTTTTGTCCACCGCGAGCAGGTTTCAAGCACGTTAAATGATAAATTACTGTGATCATAAATTATACCTAATTTTCTTAAAAATATGCAAAATGCTCTCCTTGACACCGCGCAACTTATTGACTCAATTTTGATTGCAGAACTTAAAATATTTATCTTCTACCACTGCTATAAAATCTTGCATTTCATCTAGGAGTTCGATGAAAGCAACGAATGGAGTGGAAAGCCGATTCCCGGCTGGTTATACCGGTCCTTATGTCCCGGCATAGTATTACTAGCACTGCACGACAGAGCGCCGCAACTCAAGATATCTGAAGACAGACTTGCCGTCACCGGGGATAAGGGATACTGCATGGTGCGGGCGACGCATGGTAAGCATAAATATTTATTGGTCCTGGTACCCTAAAACTGTGTTGCTTTATTATTTTAAATCTGGTCTTAGATTTTTTTTAATGACATAGAGTAACCGGAAACACATGAATGAAGCAAATTAATATAAAGTTTGTGTTAGCATCAGTCCATAATTAGTACAAATTCGGTATGCTAGTATGTTATAATTAGCATGTCGATTAATGAGCTAGTTGTGTGTCCTTATGTCCAGTGTCATGTATTATTCAAACAATGGGACTATGTATTGAATTAAAAATTGTGTTTAGTTCAATTTTTATTTCGTCAATAACACTCGGCATTACGGGTACGATATCTAATGAGTAATGAGGAAAAAAACATGATTTAATTTTCCTTGGTATGAAGTAAAGCACACGAAATTCATCTCATTAATTCAACAGGATATTACTTGGTTTAGTTCTCAGATAGTAACGGGATTGTAATTTGAATCTAGAATTTTAGATTGAATAGGATTCAGGCACTCATCCGAATGTAAAGGCTACCAACATGGTCAGTTTATCATCAGATCCGTCTGGTAAATATCTACCGTGTCAGGGGTCGTAGACCGGAAAGATTATTATTTGAAGCATATCGTCGAAACTTAACGTTATTAGAGTCTGATCGTTTTGTGTCTGTACTCGCATTTGGTTAAACAGATTTGGTGCAGATTCGTCTGTTTCTTTTAACCACCATAATATATTTTTAAGGCTACATAGAAATCTATGTAGCCTTAAGAAGCAGTTTGTGGTATAAGTATAAAATAGAATAAAAATACGCATTCTGTACATTCACGCAATGGCTAAGTAAACATTGAGCAAAAATTATAGCTGGGAAACGACTTTTTTGGTGTGAAAAGCCGCTGAAACGGTAGCGCGCAATGTAAAGCACGCAGAACATTTTATTTATATATCGTGCTTATGGGTGCATGCAAAGGTACAAGAGGTAAAAAAGAAGTTAGAACTTAAACCTTCAATATCACCGTAACCAAAAGGTTCTTCCCGCAATTCCACCCAGGTATCAAACAAATTGTCCAATACAAAAAAATATCACAATTACTGGAAGTATTAACTGATTATACCGTTATGTGTTTGTTAAGGCGTCTCTCGCGGCAGCTGGTACTGGGAGGCGTGCGTGGAGGAGCTGCCCGAGGGCGCGGCGGCGCGCCTGGGCTGGGGCCGGCGCTACGCCAACCTGCAGGCGCCGCTCGGGTACGACAAGTTCGGCTACTGCTGGAGGAGTCGCAAGGGCACCAGGTAAGCAGCTGGTACTGGGAGGCGCGCGTTGAGGAGCTGCCCGAGGGCGCGCCTGGGCTGGGGCCGGCGCTACGCCAACCTGCAGGCGCCGCTCGGGTACGACAAGTTCGGCTACTGCTGGAGGAGTCGCAAGGGCACCAGGTAAGCAGCTGGTACTGGGAGGCGCGCGTTGAGGAGCTGCCCGAGGGCGCGCCTGGGCTGGGGCCGGCGCTACGCCAACCTGCAGGCGCCGCTCGGGTACGACAAGTTCGGCTACTGCTGGAGGAGTCGCAAGGGCACCAGGTAAGCAGCTGGTACTGGGAGGCGCGCGTTGAGGAGCTGCCCGAGGGCGCGCCTGGGCTGGGGCCGGCGCTACGCCAACCTGCAGGCGCCGCTCGGGTACGACAAGTTCGGCTACTGCTGGAGGAGTCGCAAGGGCACCAGGTAAGCAGCTGGTACTGGGAGGCGCGCGTTGAGGAGCTGCCCGAGGGCGCGCCTGGGCTGGGGCCGGCGCTACGCCAACCTGCAGGCGCCGCTCGGGTACGACAAGTTCGGCTACTGCTGGAGGAGTCGCAAGGGCACCAGGTAAGCAGCTGGTACTGGGAGGCGCGCGTTGAGGAGCTGCCCGAGGGCGCGCCTGGGCTGGGGCCGGCGCTACGCCAACCTGCAGGCGCCGCTCGGGTACGACAAGTTCGGCTACTGCTGGAGGAGTCGCAAGGGCACCAGGTAAGCAGCTGGTACTGGGAGGCGCGCGTTGAGGAGCTGCCCGAGGGCGCGCCTGGGCTGGGGCCGGCGCTACGCCAACCTGCAGGCGCCGCTCGGGTACGACAAGTTCGGCTACTGCTGGAGGAGTCGCAAGGGCACCAGGTAAGCAGCTGGTACTGGGAGGCGCGCGTTGAGGAGCTGCCCGAGGGCGCGCCTGGGCTGGGGCCGGCGCTACGCCAACCTGCAGGCGCCGCTCGGGTACGACAAGTTCGGCTACTGCTGGAGGAGTCGCAAGGGCACCAGGTAAGCAGCTGGTACTGGGAGGCGCGCGTTGAGGAGCTGCCCGAGGGCGCGCCTGGGCTGGGGCCGGCGCTACGCCAACCTGCAGGCACCGCTCGGTTACGACAAGTTCGGTTACAGCTGGAGGAGCCAGAAGGGCACCTTTATGTGGAGACTAGCTTCTGCCCGTGTGAAATTTCTTGTTCCCCCGACCCACCCCGTCGCATCGCATCGCCGCACTATTAATTCGTTTTCGCTCAGCGATCTTTCTGACCTTTTTTGTTTTTGCTCGGCTCCTAAGGCTCCTAGCGTGATGTTAAGTAGCCTTCCTCAAGAATTGGCCTATAAAATGCAATTAGATTTTTTCAAATCCGACTAGTAGTTCCAGAGTAGCACATTCAAACAAACAAACTCTTCAGCTTTATTATTAGTATAGATAATAGAAGTTCCTTGCAATCGTTTTTGGCATGTATTTAATCGAACCTTTAATGATTCCCATTATGTTTTCCTAAATATTTTAATGAACACTCTAATATAATGATCGCGCCTCTTTTTGCAAACTTCAACTAATTCCTATTTCGGTGTACTAAAAATACTAAATAGCCAAGTAACTGCGACCAACTTGGATGTTCACAGTTCTAACCTAACCCGTTTGGTCCGGGAACCCTCCCTAGCTAAGTTACTGCAACAACTGTGAGAAAAGGCCAGAAAGTTAGAAAGAGGCTCATTTATTTTGAAAAACGTGCATCGTTATAAGCCCTAAAAGTTTTTAAAGCTTCATTAATTTAAAAAGCGTATATTAGAAGGCTTAGAAAATATAACACAGCAGGCTTAGCACGAGCACCGTTTTGTCGACGGAAGAGTAGACAAAAATGACTTTCCGTGTAGACAGTACGACGGTAGCAAAGTAGAAAGAGTTCACTGCACTTTTTAAGAAATTCACTCTTTTACATAATTCGACGCAGAATTCTTTGTTTTGTCTTAGGATCTTTTTTATGTTTGATTCTCAATGTTTATTGATATTAAGTCACCTATATAAAGACAACTACAACAACTTTTCTCAAAGTGTCGAAGTACCGTATCTTTTTACTAAAAAATATTACAGTAATATTGGCCTTAACCATTTCCATGGTAATGATAACTAAATGATGTAAAATAGGAGAAGCTAGCTTTGTTCTCATATTAATTATCACAGTTTTGCGTTCAAAACGCTCTCCTGTAAAATCATGATTTTGTTGATAACCGTATATAGAGTAAGATCCCAGGGCCACCAGACGTCACGTATTTTCCGACGAACGAAATGTGGACGATTGAGTAGTGTTAGTATGTACTAAGAACGCATGCCTACCTGCTAGCTTGCTGAGGAGGCCAATTCTCAGGTATCAGGTAATCAAGGTACATAAAAACATTACTTACCTCACCTAAATTCTCCAAGCTGATTTTCACGTATATTTTAGGCAATATCCTTAAAAATAAGTCGCCAATACTCCCAGACACTCCGTCGGCCGTATTGCTTTGCAGACGCTTTAAAGCTCCCAAAATAATTACTTTTGGATCGGTCTGTCTTCTTGTAAAAGGTTCTAAAATAGTTGACTGGTGGACATATATAAAAATGGAGCATCAGAATTTACTTGAAGTTAAGTAATTATTTTGCGACCTTTAAAGCGTGGAAGTTGCCTTGTGAATGACAGCACGTGTGGCCGCAGTAGTGTGCTGCAGGCAGAACGTGGAATGGGTGAGAGGTGCAGAGGTGGACGAAGAGACGTAAACTCTGGTAAGGAGAGACGTAAGCGCTGGGACGACGAGCCGCAAGCATGGGAACTGCAAGTTGACCACGCACCGCACCGCGGTTCGTGAGCTTGTCCCGAGGGGAAGCGATTACATTACGATTCAGATTAGTGTGCGTTGCATTACGGAGTTTCATACAAAGTATACTGAATGTCTCGAGTTGATACGGTGACGATCCCTTTCCGGTTTGATACGTTTGCTATTTCCTAATCAGTATCGGTACTCGAAACCGGTACCAAACAAATATTTCCGTAAGTTAGAGTGAGAAAACAGATAAAGTAATGTTAAACATTTCTATTTTTTTTATTTCAAACAATATAACTTTATTATAGACACGGAATCCTGATTACAATATCAACTGACTTGCGTCGTAGCTCAATGATAACTGGCTCTGCACTGCCTTTTTTACAATTAAAAAATACGTGCCCCACCTAGAAATAACGAGAATGTCAAAACCGTCATTTGTAAGTGTTGCCAAAGTAAAAATAATACAATCAGTTGCCATAACGAAAATACACTTAAAAGTTTGTTACAATATTAATCAGTTGTTCTTTGGCAGTGTTGCCACAGTGGAAAGTATATTTCGGTATTAAAATAATACATTTTTAATAAATTAAACCCAAACTTCTGTAATAATCGATAAGTAAACATGAATTTGAAACAAGCTCTTAGTAAAGAGGATGGTTAATTGGCATTACAAAAATTACTTCAAGGTTGTCAACCGTACGAGGTTCCTCGTGCAAATATGAGATTTGTGGCACGCGCCGGGTACCTGGTACCGAAATGACAAGAACCGCTAAGAAGGTACCGATACAGAACCTGTACTTTTGGTACCGTTTTCCATGCCTTGCTACCAGTATAGGTACGACCACGTCGTAACACTTTAACGAGGAAGACCGCCATTGCTACTATGAAATAAAGGGGCTTTCAAAGTCAAATTGTAACTATGGGCCCGTCCATGGTTACAACTTGGCTTTGAAAGCCCCCTTCATTTCGTAGTAGCTGTTGTGTAGTTGAAATGGCTGAAAAAAAACTTGTAATAATTATTATATTTTTATACTTCTTTATGTGAATTGCTTGCCATCTCTCCTCAAACATTTCGGAGTATTTCAACTGTTGCATTCCCACTATAAAAATGCATCTCTCTCTAAAATCTAAATACAAAACGTTCCAGGTTCCACGAGTCTAAAGGCAAGCACTACAGTACGGGTTTCGGCGAGGGCGACACGCTAGGATTCCTCGTCGTGTTGCCAGAGAGTGGTACCACCAAGTATACTCCAAATACTTATAAAGACAGGGTAAGTGTAGCCTGTTTAAAGACTTCTAAAAATCAAGATGAAAAAGTATATCGACAAGCGGATTTGCCAATATTGATCGTGCTGCATGTTTGAGTTTAGCTTGTGCGAGGGGTAAATTTAGAAAGGCTTGTGTCTAGGTGTGGAATTGGACTGCAAAAGAAAGAGTTGATTCATAAATAAAAATGTTTTAGGTTTAGTTCAATCCAATCAAATTTAAATCAAAGTTTTAACTCATAAATTTCGTTCAGGGTCAAAATTTCCGATTCTCAAAATGTTCAATGGTGTCAAAATTTCCAAATCCCAAAATGTATAATCTTTGAGAATGTGGTAAATTTGTTCAATAACTCATCAAAGCGCTTTTTTAATACTTATGACAAATAATAAATACAAAATACTGCAAGAATCAAAATATGTTTTACTTATATGTAACAAATTAAGATCAGAGAAGACCGCAACATCGCAGAAATCACTATTTTTGTCCTAATGTAATATAAAAAAATATAATAATCAACGTCATATTTTTTTTTCAGTTTGTTTCAATTTATAATTATAAAAATTATGACGTTTAGATAAATAAAATAAAAAAATACAGTTCTTTTGTTTATTTTAGTAATAGCACATTTATTTTTGGGGGACTTCTAAGAGCTATTTTTTATAATCAGCTACACTGTCATTTCAACGGACCTACATAACATCATTTCTTTCTCTATTTCCAGCCGCTGGTAAAATTCAAGAGTCACCTTTACTACGAAGACAAGGACAACATACAAGAATCTCTAAACAATCTCAAGCCGTTACCGGGCAGTAAGATATACTATTTCAAGAACGGCGAGTGTCAGGGCGAGGCCTTCGCGGATATTTACGAAGGGTGCTATTACCCTACCGTGTCACTGCATAAGAATGTCACTGTCAGTGTGAACTTCGGACCTAACTTCAAGTACGCGCCGTCAATTAACGAGTATAAGTATAGGCCGGTGAGTGTACTTTAAATATTCAAGCAACATGGCTTAAGAAACAGAACTATATCGGAGAACAGCCGCGCTTGAGAACACTGGGTTCGAACCACGAGTCGGGCCTTTCGGGTGTTTTTGGGTCTGTATTAGTGCCTGATTAAAGGTAATCAGCCATATAAGTCCCATGTAATAGGGGGTGACCCCAATTTCATGGGCCTTATAACAAAACTGGCGAATAGTAGGTGTACTTTACAACTCTGTCTACCCCTTTGGGGAGTAAAGGCGTGGTATTATGTAATCATCATCAGCATCATCATTTCAGCTGAAAGAGGTCCACTACTGGACTCAGGCCTCCACGAAGGTTGTTTGATAAATTATCTTCTTATGATTTTCCAGATGTCCGAGAAAGCAGAAGAAGCAATCTGCGAGCAGACTATGGCAGATCTACTCTACCTGACTGAAAACGAAGGCAAGCTACGATTGGACAACTTTAACCTCTGATACAACTAACACCGTTATGCGGTGTGAAATGAGTGAATGGATTGAGTGCAGTGATCAAAGTGAACTATTTGAAACACACTGTACAACAGTGCAAGAAACTATTGCAAAGGAATAAACAATTATTAAAATAACAGAGTATTATAAGCCCTCGTTCGCACGAACGTAAAATTTTCGCGGTGGAATTTAATCGCACACTGGATTTTCAACGCTCTGCTTAGAGTGGAGAGTTGAAAATCCAACAGTGTGTTTTTTCGACGCGCTGGGGTGCACTTTGTTAGATTCTCAACGCTCGGCTCAACACCGAGAGTTGAAAATCCAGTGCGCGATATTTTTACGTCCTTACGAACGTGGGCCTTCGCATTAGGCGTTGATTCAAGTCACGAAGACGTTGATTGTGTGGACATAATATTGTAACGAAGCTAACACCGCGTTAGCGCACCGTATATATACGACCGATGAACGCCTAAGCAAGTTGCGAACAGGGCCCAAGATCAAAAGCTTGTCAGCTTTTTGACAATATAAAATTAAGCCTTCTACAGTATAAATGTAAATTATTTCGAAGAGAAAATATTGAATCAAGAAACGAAATTATTCAGTAAAAAAAAATGATGATCAATCCATAATTTTCTATTAATCAATTCATACATATTTAATCTTATACTAATATTTGTAAAATAGTTAACTAAGGAGTTCCATACACCAAGTGCAGACAGGGTTGTTTTGATTGATTGCCCGTATGTGTACTATATAAATGTTTTTCATGAAGAAATTATAATCATATCGTGTGGTTACAGCACATATTACGACACTGTCACTCCGCTGCACCGCATTTTGTGTGTAGGAACTCCCTAAACCGTGTACAAATTCATTCTAATAATCTATAAAAGTGCATGCTGTACAGTTTTCAAATAATATCATTAGTGTTGACTAAAATTGGGTGTAGTATTGAAATAAATATTGAGTGTTTATCTATGTATAGTATTGAATACAATTGTATTATTGAGTATTACAAGAATAATCTTGTTTATGACAATTTTGATCTGCTGAAAATAAAAGTCCAATTAGTATGTTAAGAGATGGTGTAAGAATAAAGCTTTTATCGTCAAAAATGATTTTTTATTATTAATGATACTAATCTATAGATAATTTGCATTACACATTATAAACTCAAACTCAAAGCATTTATTTCAAATAAACCAATTACAGGCACTTTTGAATTGTCAAGGGGTCGGTCAGTCAGAAAGATGAAGCTAGTTACCCATTCCAAAGCGTAGTAGGTACCTATGGAGAAGAACGGGCAAGAAACTCCATGGACACTTTTTTAAATCAAAAAATGGTTACAAAATATTGATTACATCGTTCATGTTGAAATTATGCATGTGAGAACGATGCAGAACGTTAAAAGCGTCCGTAATAAAAAGACAAAAGCAATTCAAATATTAAATATACATTACTGATTAGATTTAATATTCCTTTGTGTTCAGCCAGTGTATCCAAAGAATGACCAAAGGGTTGGATGCCCATAAAAAAACTGATTAGCGACCTTAAGCCTATACATTCCGTTTATCCAACTAGGCCTAGGGTGGATTCTTGAACATTTCCTCGTATCCACCTTAGGGTGGATAAACGGAATAGCCCGTTGAATCTGATAGAATTTAAAAGCTTCTGTGGTGATTTATACAGGGTGTCTGGTAAAGAATGGATAACCTTGAAATATAATAATATACCTTACTACGAATAACCCAAAAGGAGAAGAAGAGTGCGTGAGCTGCGACCTATTCGATTTCTTCAGGAAGTTGTTCAGGGTGCTTAGGGAGTAAACATACTAATGTCCTCGCATCTGGGAGGTGAGCCGGAGTGGGGGTAGGGGGGGAGGAATAAAAGTTCCCACTGAGTTTTTCGCTACATCTCTAATACGGTGCGTCGTCGTAGAGAAAAAAAATCTTTTACCTATGTAATAAAAGCTCATTATTTTTTTTACAACTTTTATACACTTTTTCGAATTCTTACCCATTTTCGAACTGAATTTTTTCGAAAAAACGACTTCAAACACTAGCTAGCTGTGGCCTGCTACTTCGTTTGCGTTATTTCGGGATAAAAAGTAGCATAGATGTTAATCCAGGTCCCAATCTATCTACCTCTAAATTTCATCCAAATCCGGTCAGCCGTTGAGTTATCGAAACTATGTATATTATATATATACCATTTCAGTTTTCATCCGTTTAGGCTGTGAGGGTCCTGACAAGGGTTCTTTTTCCAAGGCACCCTCATCCTCAATGGATGGTTGTTGCGGAAGGGGCTCTACGTCGTCTTCACCATCGTCTACGTCAACAGCCACGACGTTCCGGCATTTCCCTTGGCAGTGGAGGCACACCGCAGAACAGTTCAACATTGCTTTCCGACATCCACATTTGCCACTACCACAATCCTTGGTGCAGCGGCAAATTATTTTTTTCAGTAGGATCTCCGCTGCTGGCAAAACTTCAGTTGTTATTGGCAACAGGCTGTCTCCTAAATGTTTCCGTCCCCACTCTTGAGGAGGCAGCTCATTCCCGAGCCACAGTTGCACTTGGTGGTAGGTGCGCCGTGAATGCTGTTTAGCCGCGTTCTCAGTTGGTGGGAGGGAGCTGAAGTCAGGCTAAATATTTGCCACTGATCTCATGAACGACTGGAAGCGGTACTGGTAGAGGGAGGTCAGTCTTGACTTCAAGTACAGTTTTCAAGTACCCAGGACACATTAATACTCATTGCTGATAATCCGATTGCGTAACTAATAACGTTTATAAAGCAAAGAATCTTTGTGGCTGCCCCCTGCGTTACCGGATAGGCTACTGTGCGAAACAGGTTGAAATTATAAACAACGATAACAACATAAGCCTCAAGGCATGGATGATAATGGTAGTTTTAGCCAGTAAGATCGGTTTTTCTACGACAGTGGGCATCGGAGATATGGAATGAAAAGTGACGATCCGCTTCCGCTCCATTACCCGCTTTTGGTCGAAAACGCTATCTCAAACTGTTACCGCCCTCACCGCTTGGTGGCACTTTAGGTAGCTTGTTATCAATAAAATACCTAGTTTATGGAACTAAGTTGTCACTTTTAAATTAAGAACTTTACCCTAAGTTGCAATAAGATTCAAAATAATTAAATAAAATGCTCTGTTGTTTGAACCTGGGTCCAAAGTTAAACCTTTTTCTCAAATATGCTTGGAAATTCGAGCATTAATTTGACAACCTTCTTTGAGATAAATTGAAAATACTGCACTGGTCAAATACCAAAATGCGGGCAGCGGCCGGGAATGTTAAAATGAAAATCTTTCTGAATCCATATCTATTGTGTTTAGCAGCCAAATAAATAATTACTATGAAAACTCATATCTGTTGTGTAATATAGAAATGGAACAAACTTTATTTCAACACACCATGGCAACCAATTAGGTAACTAATCAAAGATTTTGCACGAACTCGCTTAGAAAATAGAGCTGTTTAGGTAAAGTGAAAAAGAAACAAATGGTCTCATTGGTGCGAGAAAAGTTACTTGTTGTTTGCCATTGATTCTGAAATGTATAATTAATTTACTTAGTATGAATTTCCGCATATTATTTGAGAAAGGTACTGTAGAGGTTGTCTGCATGTATCAACCTTATGTTGACTGGCTGGATATATATTATCGTTGGTTTGCCTCGAACAGTCAATCGAGTTTAAAATAAGATTTATAGAAAAAGTGATGGTAGTTTGTTTAATTGGTAGACAGGCAGAGCTAGGGCCTGCCGGTATATAATTTCTTGATATGAATATAATTTGATTCTAAGGAGTACTGTGTGTATTGCTTTATCTCTACGATCCCCTAGTAATTATTAGATACACGTAGGACTCCCACAGTACTATACAAGCCTTGGCCGCAACGAGGCATTGATGGACTCACGTATGTGTGCGTCGGCCCACATTTTCACGTTCGTCCATCAATGCGTCTGTCGTAGGCCGTTGCAGTAATGTACTATTATCATAATAAGTAAGACAATTGAGTCTGCTTACAGTTTATTTGTATGAAAGTCAGTAGTAACAATAGAATAAAATAAAGTATTAAATTAACAAAAAAAAAATAAAAAAATAGAAATACCTAATTAACTAATATGAAACACTAGGTACCTAATATTCAGGACTACTTTCCAAATCCACCTTTACAAGAAGGGCTGCTTTCTACAACTTTGTCACTGGTTTCCCACTGTTGGGGAGATTTAGCTACAATGGACAATGCATGGACACCACTTTGAAGTTCATCCTTTAGAATGTCATTTACTAAACGGTGCCTCTGAAATAAAAATCACAAACATGAGAGATATATTTATAGTAGCAGTCTGGCTCCAATCCATACAACTGAGTGTGTAATTTAATATTGAATGGTTCTTTGGGTTTTGGCTTAGAATTTTCTTTTTCTTATTAAAATGAGTTGTCCTTTAGCTTGCAGATAGACCACTTACCTTGATTAATGACAATCCATCAAATTTATCAGATACAACCACTACTTTGAAGTGCGTCTCTGCTCCTTTCGGCACATTATGCATGTAGGATTCATTGATTACTTCTAAATGTTTAGCACCCAAAGATGATAGCAACTTGCTTCTTATTGTACTCTCTACCACCCCTGCTATTGATGTCATACTTCTGTGGATGTTAAAGACACCTAAAACATTTTTAATCTTATAAATTTTCTTTTCATAACAACAACCATCGAGGTTCAATGTAAACTTGAACCACAATGACAAAAACTAGTATTTGTTTCATATTTTGTATTACATTTTCCTACTTACCCGTACCCGTCAAAATGGCAGTCATAGATTTAAGTATGTTCATAAATCGTGCACGTAATTTTATCACGATGAATTGGAATTGCTAATTTCGTTTGTATTTTTTTTTTCGTATAATTTTGCTTTGGCTCAACAGCTGAATTAACAGAAATGAAACAGTTATACGTCATATTCACTTTGACATTGGCAATTCAGAGTTGCGACTTATCGAATTTGACATTGACAATCGTGTGAACGTTCTAAAACTCTGTAAACTTTTTTTGTCTAGAAACGCTATTAGATGTAGTTCCCAGTTAGATTTAGTGCGGCTGCACATTGTAAGACAGGAGAATGCTTGAAAAATACCCGTGAGGAACAGATAAAGGATGGTCAGAATTTTTGTGATATTTAATGATATCATTCTGTAAATATTTCAGTATAAGATTCGATGGCTAAATGTGTGATATTGTGCTTTTAATTTCGAACGAATACGCGTCATACTTTAATTTGGTTTGAAAACAGAATCGAGATAGTTTGTTGTCTGGTTGCTTATGATTTTCGAAATTCTGTGACAAATATTACCTCTGAAGATGAAGATGGCGCTCCGCCACACAACAGCCGCCAAACCTGTTCTAATGTGAACCGGCAATTCGGGAGGCAGTGGATAGGACCATATGGTCCTATACCGTGGCCACCTCGCAGTCCTGATCACGCCTCGCGCCTCTTTATTTTTTTTTGTGGTTCTAATAATAAATTAACTTTATAAAAAGAAATACGACAGGAACTCAAAGATTCACTTACCACGATTCTCTATGGCATTCATACTTTCACATTATCAGCTGCTACCTGCTCTGTAGTAAAGAGAGTAAACCTATGCCTACGCGAAACGGCTACCGTTTTGAGCATCCTAAAGCACAAAAGTAAAAAAATGGTGAGTCCAAATCTAAAGTTTCAAGTTTTTAATTTTAAGGTTAATTAATACCCAAAGTAAAAGACATTATTTTTTATTTTTTCGATTAGTCTTTTTTGTAGCTGTCAGTTTATCGATGGTAAAACATTAAGTTGTAGTCTCATTTCCTATGAAATGTATGGGAAAAGTTTTTTGAGATTTCTGACTTTTCTAGTACTGAAACCTCAGTTGGTCCAACAGAGGTTTTGGCTCCTTATATGAAACATGATCGATTGGCATAAAAAAAGTTTTTGTGAAAATTGCCCATTTTCCTGCTGACTGTACCTACCTTTTTTCAAAATCAGTGAATGCAAATCAAAATTTCTCAAAAAGTTAAGGAAAGTCTCCTAACACCGTTTTCCTGTAGCTACAACGGTTAAGGTAGCTGCCCTTGCTGCCCCATCTTAAAAATCCACCCTGTATATACGATATAAATACATACGTTATTTAATAGTGCTATTACACTTCCGTGGCCATTAAATATAGATTAAAGTAGCAATACTGAAAAACAACGATATCACAAGGTTCGCCAATATTATGAAGGAAACAAAAACAACTAAGTAGAGTGCGATCGGCTTCAAGAAAACGGTCGTTCTTAAAAAAAAAGAAATATTTTTCAAGTAGGTACGAAATGTGAAGTAAATGTAACATCTTGAGTGTTACATGGAACTCATGGAAGTAACATGACAGGGCCAAAAGTAACGTAAAATGTAACAAAAGTTACATTCTGGCAACGCTGGACACAACTGGACGACGACTCGCCGGACTAGTGTGCATGGTGTGACGATCGGTAAGGCGCGCGTGAAAATTTTTCTATTAAAAAATTCTTATAATGGGCGGTTGGCCTTAAACGTTAACTTTAGAAACGATTCAGGGGTTCTAGAGATATTTTATACTCCAGCACCGCAGTTCGCTTTTTTAATGTAATAATTATCTTTGTTCAAAGTAGGTACTTTCGTGTGAATGTATGTACTTACTGTCTTAGTATCTGCTGTAAAACAAATTTTCTTCCTATGCGTTACAGGTTGTCCACATTATTCGCATTAGTGGGGCATGGGGACTAATGACAACATAACGTAAAACACTGAGAAGCATTCAGAAAAGTTGCTGTTGGTTAACTTATCAAACTCGAAGACCAACATTGATAGGAAATTTGAGCCCTGCTAATACACCAATCGATTGTTTTTTTTGCAATTTCGCAAAGGAAAATGTGTTATACAGTACTAAAATTGGTGGTTTCCCACGAAAAATTGCCACTTTCCTTGGACTAAAGGAACCAGAGCAATAATACACCGAGCATTGTTATAGGAGCACGTCGGCCACACTTTTGACTGACTCGGGCGCTGATGTGACCACGCTGAAACGTCACGGCGGCTGGAAGTCCAGCACCGTGGCAGGATACCTAGAAGACTATAGAAAACAAGTCAAAAATATGCGTGGGCGTCGTTGGAGGTATAACTTGAAAACAGTCTTGCCCAGATCCTCAGACTCATCCTTCAACTTCCAAAGATAGCAAAATAGAAAATCGTTTTGAATCGCCTGCCAATCCATCTGTGTCTCCAACATTTACAATGGAATCCAATAAAATTTGCCAAATAATTTAGTAATAGTACTCAATTATTTGAGCGGTTTTTCTTGCACCTAGCATTTTTCTCACTGTAGTTTGGTGAAAAGTTGTGTGTTTCGCTCGGAAGCAAAGCGGAACAACTTTGCAGCCTTGCAAAACAAATAACTATTTTTCATCTGCTGGTAGACAAGCACTCTCTCAGTGTTCCATTCTTTTCTAATTAAGTTATTGTGACACTGACAAATATGACGCGCTACGCGACTACTTCAGTGTCGCAATATTGATGCAATTAAGGCGACAATAAGTGCCAGCGACTTGAGCAAGTGGGAGGTGCATGCGAAACTTTTTAGCGAATAAAATTGCACAGAGCGTTAGCGTCTACCCGGACATTGGTCAGAGATGCACTGCCGCCCGTCGCTCGCAAGAGCCCCGCTTCAACGCGCATCAAGTTTATTCGCAAAAACAACTCACCTTGATTTACCAAACACAATACAAATAAAAACCGTATACAAAAATTTGGGTAATTAAATTATCTTTTAGATGGTGCAGATTTCATAAAAATACGCCCGATAGTTTTTGCGTGATTATCGTTTTTGTGTTCGCGTTAGACATTACTTTACTAATTAATTACACTATGTTATAAAAACATAATTTCAAATATTCACATATCAAATTACGAAACAAATAGTCTAGTTTATCATATATTTTTTTCAAACCAATAATATTCATATTAATATTCGTTTAGACGTGATCTTCAATTTGAAATCATTAAAAGTCGTATATCTGCGCCTTAAATAGCTGTAGACTGGTCTGCTAATTCTGAAGCATCATAAAACGGAAAACGTACTCGTATCATATTAATATAAATATTAAAGATTTTGTTTTCAACTAACACTTAAAAAAAAATACAAATCTTAATATCTAATTATCTAAAACTCTAAAAAAAAACTCAAGGATGCAACGACTCATGAAATTAAAGTAAAATTTCACCTATGTAAGTTTGTTTAACCTTTAATTAGGTAGAACTCACGCAAGCGCAAAACGCCGAGGCGGATGATGCGCGTAAATATTATTAATTTCCAAGCCATTCAAGACAGAAGTAGGTACCTAGTTAATCACAAGTTAGATAAACAACAAAACCCTTGAACATTCGAAAAATGTAATCACGGAAGCAATTTCCACAGTCGTAAAACATGAATGTTATTTGTTTATCAACCTAATAATTGCGTCCGAATTCAAACAAAACTAAACAGATAAAGTGGTGAAGGGACCAAATAAAAGTTTATGCGTATTTCCAATAAAACTATAGGCAGCTATAAATCATCCCACACCATCGAAATAATAACTTGCTCTAGATTTTTTATTGGATTTGATGGATTGATTTTTCATTGGATATTGGAAGTGAGTTTGTTTTCGCACTCCCCCATTCCTATTCGCGTGATACATCGTACGATCAAATAATATCCGTTTTTCTTTTTCACTTTACACCCCACTTTTGTTGGGTCACAGATTATGTTATGAATGTTATGCTTTTGTTTGAAATATTGATTATTGATTTCCAATTGTTATGTATTACTGTGTTGGCAGACAATGGCGTGATTTTTTTGTTTGATTCAATGGACCGAGAGGTTTATGGTACGTACTTTATGTTTACTTTTGCTGCTTAATTGTCTAGTCTCTCTCTAGTCATGGGAGTCGTAATGCGATAATATATCGGAATAAATTACAATAGCCTAGAGGATAGGCACTAGGTAGTAACCTTTTGTGCACTAATAATCATTATCGTAGCGGAGCGGCGCCGGCGTAGCCTAGCGGTTTAGCGTAGCTGCGGTCTCGTAGCATAGATAGCGGCGTAGCGGTGCTCCACGTAGCATAGTGGCATAGCGGTATTCCGCGTAGCGACGTTACATCACTTATGCAGCGTAGTGCGGAATGTAAAGTCGAATTGTATTGATTGAAACAGATTCATACCAGACTATTAGCTGAACTTAGTTTAGCCTCACTTCGTTTTATTGGACTATAATTAAGTGGTTTGTACTTTAAAAAAACTTTATATTGCTTTATTTTAGGAGATAAACCCAACACGATATCTATAGTTTAAAAAAATGTTTGAGTTGCAGCCAATACCTTACAAATAACTTAATATTTTGTAATTAAAGTAGAAGTATTACAAGAGTTATTGAAGTAGATCCAGTAACTTTGCCACCTCGAAACACTGCAGTTGCCTATAGATTTATCAACACATCAATTAAAGAACCTCCTTTTTGATGTCGATTAAAAACAGCACCTAGATAAGCACCGAGTTGCGAAACTAAAATTCAACGAAATAAAAATCTTTAAAACGCGATTCGTTCCTTACAACAATTATAACACTGGTTAATATTGCTCACGAAGGCCATAGTTCGTGCTATTGCGCTTTTAACGCTACAGCTTATCGACTTGAGATCTCAACGGTACTGCAGCAAAAGTAATGTTTATAGGTTGGCAACACTGGCTCGAAATGTTACAATATCAAACTATTATTGCGAGTTGTTTTAGACCAATTGTTAATGCGATTACGTGAAAATGTTGTTACGTGGTAATGTTTGTTACTTTCCTTAATTCTGAGGTCTTATTTGTGTTTTGGTTAGTAGAATTATAGTTTTTTTTTGCTTTTATGCTGAAGTCATATGCCTTGTCGATAGCTGAGACTGTTGTCAGTAACAGAAATTTTGTCGGTTTTCTTTTACTTTAAAGAAGTTTTAAAAGGTCAGTTATAGAATCTAGCAGTGAACTGTACTACCTACCAACAATCGATTCACCCGCTCACAGGTACTGCAGGTACTTCCTAATTTCAGGAGCAGTGGGTCAAGTGGCTTTGATTATAAAGTCTTAATATAAAAATTGATGTTATTATCACGTATAAGTGATGGTTAAAGGTACAATTCAACAGCATGTCTACAAGTATGGATACAATTTGACAGTGACAGCGCAGTAGCAATAAGGGCACTGAGCGGTACAGTCGCATTTCCAAATATTATATGTTTAGTTCAACGTTCGACACTTCCCGAATAACAAACTACGAATAACTCATAAGTCATCGCTAAAGTGAATAACTGAGTGTGTCTGCTCACACCATGTAGGGATGTCCCACATTCGCAGATTAGCAGAACCAACCCCTTTATCTCTAAAGGCGCGATTCCACCAAAATTGTATTCAGTACCATTTGCTCCGAACTGTGCACGTTTCTGTTGCCACCGGCAAACGGTACGTTAATTTTGTAAGCGTACAGTGCAGGACATATTTTAAATTAGCTTCTGCCTGCGGCTTTGCCCCCGTGGATGTCGAAAATTATCCCACGGAAACGTGCTACCGGAACAAAAAGCAATCTATGTCCTTCCCCAGGATGCCATCTATCTCCTTGCCAAATTTTATCGAAATCCGTTCAGTGGTTTAGGCGTGAAAAGGTAACATACAGACAGAGTTACTTTCGAATTTATAATATTACTAACTGTTGCCCGTGACTTCGTCTACGATACAGAGTGAAAAGTAGTTATGTCCTTTTTCAGGTCATGGTCGACACGGTCGCACCAGGCGGCGGCCGAAATAATGACACGCGGGGTTGCGGCAGTCATTGAGAGGATCCGGCAATTGGGACTCGAGGTGGCCCTGCACAAATCCGAGGCCATGTGTCTTCATGGTCGTCGGAACGCGCCACTCTCGGGTTCCCAAATAAGGGCGGGAGGGGTTCACATCGGCGTCGAGTCGACGATGAAGTACCTGGGACTCGTCCTCGACAGCCGGTGGAACTTCGTCGAGCATTTCCGACGTTTGGCTCCCAGACTGGACCGGGCCGGGGCTGCCTTAAAGCGGCTCCTGCCCAATCTAGGGGGTCCAAACGCCACCTCCCGGAGGCTCTACGCGGGGGTCCTGCGGTCCATGGCACTTTACGGGGCACCGGTGTGGGCGCGTTCATTGAGGCTCCGACCAGCACGCCAGTTGAACGCGTCCCAAAGGGTCATGGCCATCCGGCTGGTCCGGGGATACCGCACGGTCTCCTGTGAGGCGGCGAGCCTCTTGCTGGATTGCCGCCATGGGATCTGGAGGCAAAATTCCTTGCGCAAATTTGGGAGTGGCGCGAGGAGGCGAAACGTCGGGCCGTTACTCCGCTGCCGCGAGAAATCGCGGCACAGCGGACAGAGCTCCGGCGGGATCTCATGGCGGCATGGAGAGTGCGACTGTCACAACCCAGCGCTGGGCACGCCACAATTGCGGCGGTAAGTCCCCTCTTTGAGGAGTGGCTTGAGAGGCGCCACGGCGTCCTCACCTTCCGCCATTTTTTTTTTTTTTGATCCTGGGTGGAAAATCCTCATGGATGTCCCCCGCCCTGGGGGGCGGAGGGGTCTGTCAGACTCTTACTGACTAAAAACCACCCCGGTGTTCCATCTCACACCTGCGTCGGGGGTCGCGGGAACATACGAATCTTCCGCAACCCCCGACTGGTGCCGGCCCGCCTCTGCGGGCCCCGTCCGGTCGAGCGGGGGGAGTGAGGTGTTTGACTCCCCACGCGACGTCTAAGAGGGGCGCGCGTGGAACACTACGCGCCGCCGCCTCGGGTCCTGATGTATGGGGGGCGATGGACGTCCCCAAGTCCGTCGTCCCTGGACCCATTTAGGGGGGCTGGAAGAGGGCGTTGTCCGCCCTCCGCCGACGCCCGGTGCGCCTGCTGCGGGCCGGGTGAGAGGATGAGATCTCTCGCTCCCTTTCCGCAGCCTCCTTCTGCGAGATAACTGTTTCGCAGAAGGATACCACCGCGTCCCAGGACTCGTCGCCGCCGACCATAGCGTTCACTACGGCCGGCAGCGACAGGTCACTGCCTACTCCTGAGATGAGGGCACGGCGCGGCTCCTCCCAAGCGGCACACTCTGCCAGCGTATGCCGCGCCGTGTCCTCCCGACAGTCGACGCAGTGGTGACACCGGGCGTCCGGCTCCCTGTTTATGCGACACAGGTACTTCCCGAAACAACCATGCCCCGAGAGCACCTGCGTCACCCGAAACGACAGGGAGCCGTGCCTCCTCCCGAGCCAGAGGTCGAGCACCGGCCGGACCGCCTCGATAGTGACGAGGCCGGCGGTAGGGCGTGAGAGCCTGTCCCGCCATTCCGCCACCAGGACCTCGCGGAGCTGCGACCGACGCTGCTCCATATGTCGCTGCATCGGTCGCTCGCCCCGCGCCCGCCATTCCTCGCGCCACCGGTACAGTGACGCGAGCACCTTCGCCTCCAGGTCCCAGGGCGGGGATCCGGCCAGTGCACAAGCCGCCTCGTAGGAGATCGTGCGGTACCCCCTTATGACTCTGACGGCCATCGCTCTCTGCGGCTTTCGCAGAACAGCAATGCTGCCGGCCGTCAGGTCAGCCGCCCAGATCGGTGCCCCGTAAAGGGCCATCGATCGCACGATCCCTACGTAGAGCCGCCTACAAGCGGCGCTCGGGCCCCCCAGATTGGGAAGCAGCGTTGACAGCGCCCCAGCCGCGCCCAACAACTTGGGCGCCAGCCGCCGGAAGTGGGGGCCGAAATCCCACCTACTGTCGAGCACCTTCCGCCTGACGCAGGTTCTCACCGGACATGGCTGTTTCGGGAGGTTCCTATTTCGGATAAGGCGGGAGGAAACGCCCGGGTGTTGGCATTGTGTAGATCGACCGGAGGACACGGTGGAGCATACGGTGGAGGTCTGCCTGGCTTGGGCGGAGCACCGCCGTGTCCTCGTGGCGGCGATTGGCGGCGGCGATCTCTCGCGTCCGGCCCTGGTTCATGCCATGGTACGGAGCGAGAGGGAATGGGCAGCAGTCACCTCCTTCTGCGAAGCAGTAATGCTCGCGAAGGAGGAGGCGGAGCGCGTGAGGGAGAGGCAATCATTGCGCCCTCACGCCCCTAGTCGCCGCAGGAGGAGACACCCTGGGCGTCGGGAGTCGATAGCCGACTCCCGGCCACCGTAGGCGCGGGCCTGCGGACGGCGAGCAATGGGCAGCTCGCCGTCCAGTAAGGACCAGGCCCGGGTAGACGGCGCGTTGTGTTCCACGCGCGCCTAAAAGAGATGTCAGCATAATTGACGGGGTCCGATAGGGCCGATGCCTGCCGGGGTCGCGGATTGTTCGAAAGAGTTACAGTGGCCCTGACGCACAGGCAACTAAAGGAACACGGGTGGGTTTTAGTCAGTAAGAGTCTGACACGCCCTTCCGCTCCGCCCAGAGCGGGAGAGGTCATTTGATGATTTCCCACCCAAAAAAAAAAAAAATGTCATAGTCTACACAAGTGCTAAGTTTCATCCAAATCCATTCAGTCGTTTTAGCGTGAAAGCGTAACAAATAAACAAATTTACTTTCGCATTTATAATATTGGTTAGGATAATATACACAACAAAAGTGTCTAGGGATCAAGCCTGTTTTTGTTAGTTACAAAAAATCAGGTTTTTAATCATATTTTTTGTAACTCTTATGGATACTTTTTAGTAATGTCGTCATTTGAAAAGGGAATAGTTTATGAATTTCGGTCAAAAGATGAAATGTTCCTGTCAAGTCGTATTCCTATATAATCTTCATGCTCACTCTAATGTCTCGCTGGTGGTGGCGTGTGTGTTGGATCATTAAGTTCCCTTCAAAATGGTTGAGCTGAATGGTGCTGATGCATGCGTCATGTTCGTGAACGGGTGCCGTCAGTGGGGACTGGTCATTTCTTAGCTGCCGCGGCTTATTTTAATTAAATTTTCAACATGAACGATGTAACCAATATTTTGTAACCATAATTTGATTTAAAAGAATGTCCATGGAGTTTCTTGCCCGTTCTTCTCCATTGGTACCTACTACGCTTTGGAATGGGTAACTATAGCTTCATCTTTCTGACTAACCGACCCCTTGACAATTCAAAAGTGCCTGTAATTGGTTTATCTGAAATAAATGCTTTGAGTTTGAGTTTGAGTCCTGCAACGGGTTTGAGGAGATAAGTGTTTTAGGTCAAACAAAGACATTTAAGATAGATACAAGTAAGTTAAGTAATAATTTAAAGTCTTTGAGATCAAATCAGTAAAAAAATTGCCATACTTCTGAGTGGAATCAATACAAAATAACATTATTATGGAGAGACGACGTCATTTGAGCCGAGAAGAAATGATCAGAGCCGTGGGAATGTTGGAAGTTGGTTCTCGGCAATGTGCTGTGGCAATCGCTCTGGGCACTATGCAGAGTGTTCTAAGTCGACTTTGGACATGTTACGTCAGTGATGGCAGCGTGGCAGAGTGACAGGGAGGATGTAGGTTACAAGGTTTCATAACTCTTCTGGGATGTTAATAAGCGATCAAACCATAAGAAATCGCTTGCATGAAGTCAATCTCCGTTCCCAAAGGCCACTACGTGTATCACCTATTGAGCCCTGCAATCGCAGAGCCCGTTTATAATTGGCTCGTGAACACAGAAATTGAGCAGAAGAAGAGTGGCGTTTTGTATGTTTTTCTGACGAATCTCGCTTTGGTATGAGGCCAGATACTAGACGTACATGGTATTGGAAGACCCCTGGACGCCAAGAACGTTTATAATTATGCCAGGAAGTCCATGCATACAGTGGTGTAACAATCATGATATGGGCGGATATTTGGATCGGCGGAAGAATCGGAACTGATTTGGATCAGAGGCAATCTCAACACACAGATTTACGCTGAAACGATTGTATCAGAGTAGTGTATAATTGGGGGTTCTGGATCACTTGCCCTCGCTTCGCTCGAGCGCATGATCCAGAACTCCCCAATCATACACTAATATCGTGATCTTCGATATAGTTCATAATATTGATTGAGTTGCTCACGCTTCGCTCGAGCGCGTTATGCAGAACACCCCAATCAGCGGTGCGATGTGTACTTAAAGTAATAAGTAATGAAATCTTCTTTCTTGAATCGCTGACCTGAGGTTTTTATGAATCTGAGTTCCGTTTATAATTTGTGTAAAACTAACTCATGTGCTGTATCACTCTCCTGATGGAATAGATCTGCAGTTGCTGTCGATATACTACTTACTCCCACTGGTCTTTGACGAACTAACAATCGATTTTTCATGATCAGTATGTTTGTTGCTAACTTTAACGAATTTGCGAAGATCCTCACCAGGTTCGCTTTTTAGTATAAGGTAGTGAGTATTTTTCAAGTTAGATTTCTCTGAATCTTCCAACTTCTGGTAAAATAAATCTTCTTTTCGGGTTATATCACTATCCTGATGTTTTAATTCACCTGAGTTCGATTTCTTTTTTCTAGGGTGCATATCTTGAATATATATTATCTCACCCCTAGTATTCTTGAAAATAAGTTTAGAAATGCCTTCCAAATCAAATTTCTCTGAGTGAAACATGATGTAGATAGGTAATATCAATAATTGTATCTCTCGTGGTGCAGTAAATATTTGTGTTATTTATTACTTAGTTATATACTTAAGATCTATCTATTACACTGCAATGCTAGGAGTCTAATGCTGCGATGCAGATACGCGTATTAAATATATACTCTCTTCCTTTCACAGCGTTCAAATAAAAACATTGAGGAAAATTTATAGCATGTTGCATCCAAGGATCGTCATAAATCTCCCAATCTTCTATAACACCTCCACATGAAAAACATACTGCTTTATCATTTATACTATTGCCACAGTAAAAGAATCCAGCGTCAGCCATTTCCATCACTAATCTTTTCTTTGAATCAGCCGTTGCCCAGTAATAGTTAAATGAAAATTGACGCATTTTATAAGTATTATACATGTCATATCGAGGTTTGTATTTATTATGAGACATGCTTCCCCGTTTTACAGATAACTGCATAATGACATCGTCTAGTTACAGTCAGCAGCTTATAACGATTTGACGACGTTGAAGAGATTGGGAGGGATAGGAAACGGTTTACCAAAAATAAAGAAAATAAACAAAAAAAAGATTATTTTATAATTTTATTATCATAGCACCATTTATTTAAACACAATACATTTTTTAAAGCACATACAGAGTCATGATAAATACAACTATACAAATCTTGAGAATATTTATATTGATGGTGCAGACTTAACAAACTAGAACAACCTTTATCTTCTAAATTAAATATGTTACTACGAGTATTACTGTTTTCTAATATATTTTTTAACCACAAGACTTTTTCTGAACCTTTAACATAGACACATTTATCTCTTAAAATATCAGCAATAAAATTCTGGTAATTGGAATATGGAATAAATCCTTCACACCAATATATCTTTCTGTTACGTTCAATCCAACTAACTTGTTTTTTTTCTTGTTTCGTTAATTTTCCAAATGGAAATGGTGGCTTAAATAAAAACACTTGTAATGTTTTATTATATAATATAGCGATTTCTTTTATTATAAATTCATTTGTTTCTGTTTTAAAGCCTTGAATATCCACAATAGCAATCATGATAACCTGCGCACAATGTTGCTGAGAGGTTTGTATTCCACAAGTCGATCGTTTATAATCAAACAATATGCAGTAGTCTTATCTGGTATTGGCGTTGAACATTCAATTTCTATGCGTACGTCTACTGGACCTGATTTTAGACTATCGTTTTGCCTTGAGCAGTCTAAGATAAACAGGGGAGCTTTTTCTTTGAAGTCCTTTAGATCGAGCAACGGGTCTACTGGACAGTTGTAATACGACTGACGAAATTTCACATACATTTCATATAATATACTGTATTTGTTGTCAGAAAACTTTAAACCCAAAGGCTCATAAGGATAATATTGAGAATTTAAGAAGAGCGTAACGTTTGTCACCTCGCAATGATCGAATAGAGATATGTCTTTAGTTTTATTATTTTTTCTGTTAGTTTGTAAGCAAAAAATTACATATCTAGGCTTTTCCAATTGTGAAGCAGTCTTAACTGACCAAGAATGTTTTGTGGTTTTAGGTAGTAAAGGATATTCATATAAATCCCAATTTCTAAAAGCCATCTGAATGGGTTTATCTCTTTCTAAATGCTTTAAAAGTGTTAATCGTTCTCGATCTGACACTTTTATGTGTGGCACCCTCCATTGAACTCTTTGCATATCTATTTGAAAATGAGCAACATCATCAGTAAGAATAACGCTGTTTAAGTTAGAGTTACTTCTATTCAATATAAGTTCATGTTTACAATTTATAACGATTTTATTGTAATCCTCTGCAAACCCTAAAATCTTATTTAGCGGTATCACTAAACTAAAATGCCCATCACTTTGGAATCCGTTTAAATTCCAACCCCATAACGCAGCAACTTTATTTTCAGCTTCATTTAATGAGATGTATGATTTTATTGTTGACGTTATTCCAGAATTTTTTATACGATCTATTTCAATACCATTCATTTCGTACCTGATGTCTTGAAACAAAGACATAACAGGGTTATTAGTGAACGTAACAGTTTTCTTGATCGGATTCCCATCTTTACCGAACAGCTTTGCTTGGCCTTCGATGTAAATTGAACTGGCTGATGGTAGCACGTATATGTCTTGCTGATGTATGGGGATTCTGATTTCATCGTTTTCTCTAAAGCTGTTATTGTAGGGATTATATGAATGGATTTCATAACTTTCGATCGAACTATCGAAGTGTGGTAATTCAGTAATCTGGAGTATATTCATACTTTAAAACCTAGGGCTCTAAGAAAACCTTTATTTGCTTCAGTCAATTTCTTAACTTTTTTCTTACGTCTATTCACCTTAGTGGTCGTTGAAGGAATAATACGTTTTATTTTCACAGGAGTGTTTTTATAATATAGTATCATTTTGTTTTTCTTAAATGAAGACGTAGTTGAATATTGAATTCGTCACCAAAGTTAATACAATAACCAAATTGATCAACAATTCTAACAGATATAGATGAAATTATATTTTTGTTCACCGGAAAGTAAATAACGTTTCGTGGTATTTCTATGCACTGATGACCCGGAGCAGTATCAAATACAAATTCATGAATAAAATGAGTTGGTAGTCCGTTGCAGTACGAACTGTGTACAAGATCACATTCAATTCTGATTACAGATAGACTGCTGCTATTGATGGACACATTTGATCTTGAATTTAACACTGAAAAGTATAACAAACCGCACTCGTATTGATCGGATAAATGCAGTGGAGGTTGAAAGTATGACACCAAATCAGATTTATTTCCAGAGATGGTAACTGTGGTAGACATGCTTGCATACTGGACTGTTTCAGAAGATCCTGTTTATTTTATCCCTAGACTACTCCAAAAATTCCTTAGAAAAATTAAACAGAGATGTCCGATCCTGTTTATTTTATCCCTAGACTACTCCAAAAATTCCTTAGAAAAATTAAACAGAGATGTCCGCAATTGAAAGGATGATCGCGTTGTATATTTTCATAATTATAGTGGACTTTAGTACCTCCGTATTTTATAAATTCTTTTGGAGGCTTAAGATTTCCGTAACTGTCAAAGTACTCAATATAATCATTGTATTTTGCATAGGCTACCCAATGAGAGCCAGGATCTTTTGAACTATCTAAATTAATAACTCCACATTCTTTTTTAAACGGGCATTTAGGAAGTTCATCTCTCATAAAGACTCCTCTAAAATATGGAATATTAGTTCCATACTTCAAAATGTCAAAGTTAGTTAGGGCTCGTTTGGGTAGCCGATATCTTAGTTTTTTTCATTCGATACATAAATTCCAAGCCCGTTTTTATGTGGTTTAAGGTGTAGTCCTTTTCCAATGCAGAGAGCTTCCATTTTTTCATTGTGTCTCTTCGATTCAGCCAACAGCTTTTTAGCCATCTTGAATTCATTTATGGTTTTGGTAATACCTGCTGCACCGCCTGCTATTGCTCCCACTGCTGATAATCCAGCAAAAATAGGAATCAAAGGTAATACACCACCAGTTTTTGGTATAGGAATAACACGAGGAAGTTTTATGGATGAATCATCAGCTAATTCTCTGGCTGCGGCCATAGCTAATTCTATTGCCACTTTTTTGCATTTTGGTTTTAGTTTTTTCATGTGTCTTTTCGTTTTAGTGATAACATTTTTAAATTTGTTTTTTAACCCTTTTCCAGGTGTAAGTTTTTGAAAGCACTTTTTTCTATTTTTTTTTAGGCCGGAACCAGTTTTAATTTTTGTAGACATTGTCTTGCTTACTAAGCGTGCTGCGATTTTCTCGCTTACACTTGCATCCGAGGCAACTGCCCGCTCTTTTGCCATTTTCAACAAAATTAAATCAGCTCTGTGACGATTCTTTAAGTTTGATGATTTGAGATAGGCAATGTCGTGTTCTTTGCAATGTTCGTCTAATTTATTAATACCTTCGTCTCCGCGTGTAAGCCTTTTAATTAATTTTGTACCAGGACCACAATAATTGTATCCTGGTAAGTGTAATTCAAATGGTAAATTGTTTATAAGCCAATTGAGAAGACTACTCTCTCCAATACACATCATAAGACTAATGAATCTGGATTGAACACTTTAATAAATACTTATACGGTTAGTAAAGTTATTTTTATTTATATTACTACATTCGATTTATCAATCCAACTGTTTTCAGCAGAAGATAAACCTAACCATTTTACTAAAACCCTGTTTCCTTTTCTTCTAAGAACTTTCTCGACTAGATATACATTAGGATATTTTGTCTTTTGAAGCTCTTGTAAGTAAAATGCCCCTAAAATAGGTTGACCTCTGATTGTATCTTCAATTAAGTAGGTAATAGGAGTTGTATTTTGTATTTTTCGAATTTTAAATATTTCTGTCGACCAGTTGGGGGTATATCCTTTTTCAAATGTTCCTTTGTATTTACTGATAAGTACATAATCACCCACTTTATACTTGCTTTTTATTCTTTCATTTTTTACCGACCTTAAATACCTTTCTAATATACGTTTTTTATTCATGTTATCCACATTAGCAGGAATTTCATGAATTGTCCGATGGCATGTGTGATTGTATTTATATATAACATCATTAAGTGTACTATCTACCCAATTATAGCTGCCTTTTAAACTGAATTCCTTATACAGTTTAGATTTCAAAGTTCTGATAAATCATTCAACTATTGAAGCCTTTTTTGTTGAAAAGGTTGAATAGTGGTTAATATGATTAGATTTCATAAGCTTTTGAAATTTATTATTATAAAATTCTGTTCCATTATCTGTTTGGAGGTTTTTTGAAACACGCCCTGTAGCCAACAAAACTTTGAATGAGTTACATACATCATCTTTGGTTTTACTTTTCAGAGGAAAGGCCCAAGCATATTTCGAAAATGTATCGATAACGGTAAGAATAAATCTGTAATTTTTATTTTCTTTTGAAATTGATTGCATATCAATTAAATCTGCTTGCCACAGGTCGTCTATATCTTTCATAATAACATGTCTTCGGGGAAAGTTTACCCTTGCATTTTTATGAATTTCGTTTACCACATCGGCTTTGCTCATGTTCAGAATTCAGTACATTTGTCTTGAATCCATGAATAATACTGAATGTAAAGCATATTATTACGACTATTTATTCTTTAATTATGTCAGCTTCTTTTAATTCTTCAATTATCGATAAAATTTCATTATCATGGTTTGTATTGCCAGCATCTCTTGAAGCTACTATTAGTTTCAATCTCTCGACTAATTCGTTAGGATCATCCCAATATACCAAGTCAGTGTTGTTTTTGTATTTTTTTAACGTTGGTAATTTTCCTCCAAGTTTAGTGTGAGCATGTATAACATCGTTTGACAATTCGGAAAATAGAGGTTTTATTATTTTACAATATTTTGTACCTTTGTCACCTCTTATTTGACCTTTAGGATTAAAATCTCTTTTATGTGCATTTGTATAGTGTAACATATCCTTATAGACAAGTTTATCTTCGCTCGATATTAACTTAAAATCGGGTTTTCTTCGGAGTAAAAGTTCTTTTAGACCAACTGTTAAATTGTAAGCTTTGTCACCGATTTTAATTAAAATGATTGTATCGTTATTCAAACTATCAATTTTAGAAAATGATACTGCTGAATTACCCATAAATAGAGTTTTATTTTCACTTCTAATTCCAAACGGTATACTAACACCGTCATAAATACCAAAGATATCATCATCCTCTAATGACATTTCTAAATTATCTATCGATTCCTTTTTAGCATTTTGTTTGACGAATTGGGTAGAATTTAGTTTTGGATCGTAACAGTCATTGAGCTTTGTAGATGAGCTAGTATTCTTTTCATCAAATTCGATTCCTTCAGAATTCTTTAAGGTTGGATTTTCATTTATTTTTGTTTTTTCTGCACATCTATTAGATTCAACAAGAGTTTTTAGAGGATTTGTGACAGGTTTTAGCATTTTATCAAGTGACAAGTTCATTGTATGTTCCTGATTTTTCATTTGTTTTATTTTATTCTTTATGGAGTCGACAGACTTCACTAATTCCATTTTAATATTTTTGTCCATCTTACAATAAATAACAACTGTATTCAACTAAACAAGGAATAATACTAACAGTATTTATGTATGTAATTCATTTATAAGTATGTACCTTCATTCAAAGTTTAAAAAAATATCAAAATTCTGTCTGTACCTCCCATTATTTAATGCCGACTCTTTATTAATAAGTACAAAATTATAAGGGTTACTCCAAACAGTTTTACAAACTTCTTTAAACTGATTCCACAGCAGATCAGAATTTACATGTTCTTCATAGATATGCTTTAAGTTCACATCATCTTGTTTAAATATTATAAGAAAATTAGCATTATCACGTAGCAACTGTTTCGGAATTTTTGAGTAGGTTTGTGATAAATAAAAGCAGTCAATTTGCTTATGTCTTCCCATAGAGAAATAATTACGAATGTTTATTTGCTTTTCACACACAACATCATCAAAAATAAATACAGAATTTGTTAAAGCTTCATTCGGAGCTATAACATCTTTGTCGTCATTGAACTCATTGAACTGTATCTGAGGTACTCTTCTTAATACTTCACTTAAAAAGCGATATTTTGGCTGGAAAGTAGTTTTCGAGTAAAGATAAAGATTTTTAAATTTAAGCCCATTTTCATGCAGCAGTAAACTGATCATAACGTTTGTTTTACCACAGTTCGAGGGTCCACATATTATGCAGCGAATTGTATTAGGCAATAAAGCACTATGTCTAATCTGACGAGGTGAGTCATTGAAATTGATATTATTCACGTTCAAGGATATGGGTTGTTTGATCAACTTCATCTTGCCTATTATTTATTTTCATTACTTACTATCCTTTATATATGAATATGTGACTTGCGAGCACAGTATTCTAGCAACGGGTTTGGACCTGGGTCGTTATTAAGAGTCGTGTCCTCGACTGAGTTACACAGCAACAGTGTCCGTCACAGTGTTCGTAGTGGACGAGTTTTTTTTAAATTATTATTAAATTATCTTTAATCGTCAATTCATCTATTTAAGATTGTAAGTAACTAATAAATTTGTCAAGTCTAATAATAAAAATAATGTTAATTTAATATAAAAGAAAATGGAAATTAATTTTATCTTTTTATTTTTATTTTTCAGAAAATGGAAGGCCTTGATATTGTCGATGATGTTATTAAGTCATCCTATTTTACTCAAGAATTTGCTGGGGACAATGTTGAACAAACTGAGTTCCAGGAAAATCAGCAGGATAAAGTCAAGGATACTCAAGAAAGACCAATAAAAAGAAAAAACAAGAAGTCGAAATTAACTTCTAAAATGACCCTGCCCAAACTATTGGATACACCGTCTACATCTTACATAATTCGCAAGGAGCCAGGAAAAGCACACCATTTAATAAAAATATCTATTTGTGATTTAAATGACAATAATTTAATAAATCGTGTTGATCGCAGTGATAGTGATTGTGCTTGTGTGAATGTTCAGTATTTAGTCAAGGAAAATTACGATGAAATTATGGATGAAGCAGAATATCTCGTCGGCAAAATAGTTAAAAAATTAAGTTCAGCCACATGCAGATCTTAAATGAAGTTTATAAGTTATTGTTTATTAGTTATTATTATTATTGGTAGAGTTTATTTAATTGAAGGCGAAACAATAAAATTAAAATTGATTCTACATAATGTTTTTTTTATTATTCACCTAATAAGTTAGTATACAGGGTCAAATTAAATTAGCTAGTGAAACTCCACAGACGTGATGGGTATCGATATCTAAACGCAACAAAAAAAAAAAGAAGATTTTTATTATTTTTATTTGGGGTCCACGACCGCTGGTTGTGCTGATACTTGAAGTATGAGTTGAGAAAATCTGTTTTCTTTTGTTTTATCATGTTTAGGTATCGATACCCATCCCATCTGAGGAGTTTCTCTAGCTAATTTAATTTGATCCTGTATGATACCTCTTAATAATAAACACTGCTTAGTTATGACAAGCTTATAGACATAAAAAATATATTAACATTAATCATGACATAATCTATACACAGTGTTTATAAGAGGGAAAATCTTTCGGAAAAGGAAAAGAAAAGAAAATAAATATCGATAATACATTTATTGATTATACGAGTAGTTACATTCATTTATTAATTTTTTTTATTTGATTACATACTTATTACACATTTAAATCATTTGTAATTAGCTTTTTTAACTTAAACTATAGTTTTAGCACAGTAGAACGAATACAGTAATCCTACAAGTATTAAAGTATTGAACTATAATGCCCCCAAGGCAAAGTGTTGAAACAACCTTCAGTTCTCTGCCTTTTATCGTCATCACTATTAAGTATGAGTTTATTTAATTTTTGTGTAAAAACTTGATGATTTTTAGATCTTATAACATACATATCATCTCGCAGGTTATCATTAAACATTAATACCCTTTTATATTTTTCAATATCCAATTTTTTCGTTATCGGCTTAGTTACCCCCTTTGCTTTCTTTATAGTTTTATTTTCAGTGCGTACACAATACAACTTAGCTCGTAAACCTACAAATTCTGAAATAATCTCTCCACCCAATTCGTCTTTGAAATAGCCTGGAATTTTCATGTTGGCTTTTGGTAACCCATATATATTGTTATCCTCAAAATTGCTTGTGTCAAAATAACGAATATTGTTTTTCATATCCTCATAAAAATTATCAGTTTTTACAAAATAAAGTAAACTGTCAGTATCAGTATAACATAAAATTACATTATTTCCATACATTTTTTTAATTACAGAATAATGAAAATTATATAAATGTGTTTTAGAAATTTCAAGAATAGAAAATCCAATATAAATAGGACGATCTAATATAACTTTTGTTTTATTTAATTGAATAGCTACTAAATTTTCGGATAAAATTGACAAGTCTTTAAAATGCGGTGCGCTAATATACCTTTCAGCGCCAAACAATTTGTTGGTTGTATTTAACTTATCTTTCCATAATTTTACAAGCCTAACATCAACTTGTTTCCGCTTGTTTTCAATTGTTTTTCCAAAAATTGAATTGTTTTGTTTCTTAAAAAAATCTTTTTCAAAATCCGATTTAGCTTTTTGCCTGAGAGAAGTATTTAATAAAATATATGGTTTTAAAAAGTTATCTTGGTAGAATGATAATATTCTATATATTTTTAACAATATTAAACCATTTTCCAAGCACTCTTGTAAATGTGTATAATGGATAACAAAACGATGTTTACTGTATAAATTTGCAATTAATTTTTTACACTTGCTTTGCATAGGTGAATATTTTTCGGCAGCAAATGGTAAATCCGAATGAGCATTATGAATGTTAGGGGGGTAATATAAATCTACCTCTAAAATGTATCCTTCATTACCGTTTTTGTTAACATCATTTATATTAAACTTATTTATTTCATTATCATTAAGAAATCGGAAGTTACGCATTGGAAGTTTCTGCATCATTGCAAAGCCGTATAAATTCACACAGTCAAGATAAATAAGATATGTGCTTGCTTTGTCCTTATTATACGATGATTGATATTTGTTATTAGCTTTGGCATATCTTAATGAGCATTGGGCAAGACCTCCTCGAATTCCATTTTCTAACATTTGGTACATTTCTACATCAGATATTAAATCAAGCTCTACTTTAGTGTACAATAGCATAGCATCCCAACTTAACGATGGCGATGAAACATAATAGCATGGGTCTAAATTATAATAAAGTAAACTCATTTCTCGAAACTTTTCAAAAATATCGCATAATAACAGTACATCACATTTTAAATAAAGGTCTGTATACTCTCCCAAATTTTTTATTTTAAAAGTTTGCCATACGTTTAAAGCATGCTGATAATCTTCAGTTGAAATATTTTCTCCCGTTAGTTTACTGAAAAATTTTGATTGTTCTGGCAATTGGGTTTCATCATATTTTTCCCATTTGTCTACATAATCATAACAATATACACCTTTTCTACACGCTAAATTAAATAAACGATCATGATTGAAAAACAAGCGCATGTGTTGAAAATCATCCGAGTGTAACGTTTTTATCAATTTATCTAAACTAGTAGTTAAAAAGTTAAACGAATCAATAAATTTCAACTGAACTATATTTTTATTATCAATAGGTATGAATTTTGTAAACGATATGTACTTTTCTTTTGATTTAGGAATTAAAGTAATTTTTCCAATTATATCCGACAGCTCTTTTATAAATAAATGACAATCATATCCAGATAGATTGTGAAAAATTATAGGTATGTACTGACATTGTTTCAAATTTAAATTACAAGCATTGTGTGCAGGACCTCTATATTTACCTGTGAAATGATCATGATCTTTAACTTTTTTATCATTTTGTGCAAACTTGGTTTTACAAATGTAGCATAATTGAGCTGTTTTGAATGATTTTAACTCATCAGAAGTGAGAGGTAACATTGGCTGTTTATTTTGTAAAATTTTATACAGCCTTTCTATATCATTTGTAATGGTTTCAACAAATTTTTGTGCACAGTTTGGACCTCTATAACTAACCAAATCATTTAATTCAGGTTTAGATTTGCAACAAATATAATAAGCATACGATGATGCTTCATGTGACTGTACAGATTCGGTAAAAAGCGATTTATTTTTGTCTGAGTATTTGCAAAGCAAACTTTCAAAATCTCCATATATTACAATTGGAATTCTTTGGGTTCTCTCAAAGTTTGAAAATTGTAATTTGCTATGTTCATTGGGCAAAACTGTTTTTATTCTACTACAATTATGATTTAATAATTTATCTTCATTGCCATAATACAAAAAACACTCATCACATAAAAATACTTTAGCTTTATGTTTGGTTAATTGTTGGTGCACTAGGCGACTAAAGTTTTTTATTAAACAAAAATGGGCTTTATCATCTTTAGTTATGTACAACAAATTGACATGTGTAAGCTTTCGTTCACGAGTCAAATATAGAGGACCCGTTACATGATTATTAGCTTCAAGACCATAAACATTCACACTTATACAAGGATTATTTTTCTCAAATATTTTAATATCATCGAAACTTGGTGGAAAAGACATATCATTTATTTTTAAAAGCAACGTATAGTGTGGGTACGATTGCGTTCTATTAGCGTTCAATCTTTTTGGAAACATGTGGGCAATAATACACCACAAAAAACAATGATTGTCATTGTTGCGTATATTCAAACATGACTTTGTGTTTTTTATAACCGTAGGCAATTCTAAGTATGTTCCAGCTCTTAAAGGATTGTACTTGTTTATGTTTATTTCCAAATGGTTTATAGAATTAATAGCCCAGCCAGATTCGGCAAGTTCAAACTCTAAACATTTAGATATTAATTTTTCAGAGCATTTAAAATACATATTATAAACATTTGTATTCGGAACTGCTATCTCATATTTCGTGTTGAAAGATTTCATAGAGCTTTCATTATTTTTTGGCAAAATGTATGACACAAATAATTCAAAATTGACTTTAATTGCTTTATGTTTTTGAATCATAAGATTGATAATATCGCATACAGACTTTGAAATTTGATTTAAAAACGTTTCTGGAGTTATTGTTACTTCACTAGATTTAAGTGGATTCACTTTGTAACTTATGATTCTATTTCTAAAAGCAGTTGCAATAATTTGAATATTTTCGAATTCGGAGCACAGCAATCGATTAGATTTATGAATATTTGTTCTACTGTGTGCTGATAATTTTGAAACATAAATATTACAGTCTTTACAAAAAAACATGTTCATTACACTTATTTTAAATTTTATAAAAAACTATTTTTAGTAAATGTTTTTTTTTATCTGAGTCATCCAATTTTTATTTAAAAGTTGGTAAATTCTCATAATTATGTAAAATTTCTAAGTTTTTAATTTCTCAGTTCATAATTTCTCAGTTCTTAATTTCTCAGTTTTTAATTTCTCAGTTCTTAATTTCTCAGTTTTTAATTTCTCAGTTTTTAATTTCAGAATTTCTTATTTCGGGTTTTTTAATTTCTCAAGTTTCAATTTCGATTTTACATCGAAACTCTGAAAAAGTACATGTAAAATAATTATTATAAATCAAATAAATATTCTCACATTTCTTTATAAAGACTGTATCAACTATATTATAACAGTTTGCAAAAAAAAAAAAAAATGAGATAAAATAGTTTACATTAAAAAAAGATTAAACAGATTTATATTATTAATTACAAAAACTGCCCCATAAAGAGCACATAATGTAGAAGAGTTATTAAAAAACTGAATAAAAATTAAATTTCATTTAAGAATGTTTACTGTATAGAACAGGCTGAATTTCTTTAAATTCAGCCTTTCCAGTATTCACAAGGTGTGTTAAAGCCTTCCACACGACACTATCTTTATCGGTTGATAATTTTAATGCTACAAGAGACTGTTTCCAACGTTCATTTGGGGTAAGTTTTTCCACTTCACCCGTGTTATAAACTCTTAATTCAAAATAATACTTTCCAACCCTGCCCGGGTTTGATTGGAAGGTATAACCATCAGCCACTCGCTGAGTGAAGCAGCTCTTCAGAGTGGCAGCACGGATCAGCGGTCGAGACGATTCATCCTGAAATACATAAGATGACTAGTTTTAATTAAAAATAATAATGCGTGAGGGCGAGTAATTAAAAAATAGATAAGAAAAAAAATAGATAAGTAAAAAAAATATAATAGATAAACTCCAGACTTCCACGTTCTTGAATCTACCGTTACCATAACTATAATCTATTTATTATCTATTAGAAAAGGTCTATTTAAATACTTGTGTCCACAAATAAGTATAATTTTGATGGAGAAAATCACACGCTGTAAAACACTGGGATGCTTTTAAATGAAATGGGAATTTAACATGTTTGAAAAAAATATCTTACCTCAGAGTCTGAAGCGATGGTATTCCGTTTTCTTTTTGGAGCTGGTGTTGTAACAACTGCGGGCCCGTCGCTATCAGACTCTGGTTCTGAAGCGAAAGGATTTTTAGAAAGCAAAGACTTCTTCTTCTGAGACACTTTCTTATCTCTCTTCACAGCTGTTTTTTTTGATTTGCCGCTTGTTTTTTCTTTTGTTGGTCCAGACGTTGAAGGTGTGGAGTCCTCTTCTTCAACCCAAAAAGGATTATTCATCGACTGAGCCCTGAAAACATTATTAAAATGCAATAAATATTTTTGTTACTAACATTAGCAACATGAAACAACAGCACCCGTATTCATCAAAGGGTTAGGCAGAGGTGTGCTGTTAGTCCCTCCCCCTTACTTTTTACAGGAGCGTTTTGAAATCTCATCGAATAGGGAATAATATATTTACAGTACTTATCAGGAAAAAAAACTTTAAATGACCTAAGAATCGAACCCAGGCCTTATTTTTATTGCACGATAGAGCACCGAAGCAAGAATTATTATTAGATAAACGTTTGTAAAAATATTAATATTAATATGAAACTACAAATGCAGTACAAGTACAATAGTTTTGAAATAACTATTATATGATCTAAACTTAATTGAATAATTGCAGTGGTAAAACAATTAACTATTACAGTCCTAGGATCGAAGAAAAAATATTTATTAAATAAAATATAATACTCACATACTTTGTTTCTGCAACACTTGTGAACAACCACAAACAAATTTAAACTCACTGTTCAGTGAAATGCACTTCAGCACAACAATGACAAAATGTAAAGAAATTCTCTCACATGATTTTTATAGACCTAAATCCTAAAGCCTTAGTCATATGTTAGTATCTAACAATAATTACTTCGAAAAATTAATTAAAATAATATTTGATAATAGAATTTCATCTCTATCACCTGAGAACTTAGAGTAGATTTTATTTTATTCATTTCTCGTACTGAAGTCGCAATGTGAATGCTTCCGAATACTCTAGTTATGGAAAGTGTTTTCACAGCACTTTATCCTTATTAGAGTTTTTGGAGGCGACTGGAGACGACAATCGTAAAAGGAATGAGGTGCCAATTAACTCTGGCGGAATACATACAAACCTATAAGAAACCAATAAAATGAGATCTCTGGTAGTTATTTGTCATGTATACAGAAATGTCGCCTTATTCTTTAAACTCTCAAGTCATAAAGGCTATGTTAGCTATAGCTATCCTGCTCATTTTAATGTAAATGGAAAGAGGTGGCAATGGATTCCTAAGTGATTTTTTTATAGAACTCGTAATAAGATATTACAGAATTAGGCCGGGTGATTGAATGTTGGGAAATGAAACAAACAGAATTTTAATTTTTAAATATATTCATGAAAGGGGTAATTAATCTTCTAAGAAATAACAGATTCCTTACCTAATCTAACATCAACGTGTATAATTATAATAAGCACTTTTTTCGTTACTATTTAGTAAGGAACCTGATATTTCATAAAAGATTAATTACTCTTTTAATGGATATGTTTTAAAATTAATATTCTGTTTGTTTCATTTCCCAACATTCATTATTCACCCGACCTAATTCTGTAATACCTTATTACGAATTGTATTTTTTTTTTTTATAGAAATGAAAATTAATATTGGAAAATGAAAACAAACAGAATTTTAATTTTTAAATATATTCATTAAAAGAGTACCTAATTAATCTTCTTAGAAATAACAGATTCCTTACCTAATCTAACATCAATGTGTATGAAATAAAAAGTTTTTTTTTTTGTTTTTCTTCTTTTTTTGTTTTTATGCGATACAATCAACAATATTAGTTGTACTATTTAAATATATTATTAAATGCTATTTTATTAAGTTAATTATTAAAAAAAAAAAAACGTTGATACTAACATAATGATTACATTAAATATCTCTCTCTATACTTAAAAAAAATATAAAATAATTTCAATTACATATTCTCACGAATTTTACTAATAATGTTTTCTAAATCTAAGTATATATCACTTGTGACAACATTTTCAGTTATAAATTGCACACACTTATTTGCACTGCACTCGCAAGATTTTTCTGGTAAATTATCACTCTCGTATATCTCAATTTTGATCATGCATGTCCTTGAAGATGTATTTGGCGCCCTGGTTTTGATGTACGAGTAGTTTTGCTGTCGTTCACGTTTCTGTGGAGGACCTGCCGCGTCATTTTTTCTCTTCAAATTGAGTCGTGATGTAACAGATTCTTTGAGCTGCTTGTTTGGGATAAAATTAAAAAGATCCTCGTTGTCCTGAAAACAGAAATAAATTGTGTTATAAATATGATTACATACAATGCCTGCATTATAATAATTAATAAAAAACAATAATAATAATTTAATATGTTAAAACTATTACTTACCGACATTGTGATTGAATCTCAGGACAATGAAAACAACCAAAAACAAAAAACTTGTATTTACTGTGTCGCAGTCAAAGGCTCTCTACGATCTAGATACAAAACAGATTCTCTTATATAAGGTATATAAATTCATGTCTATAAGGTTTAATTTCCTTCATAATATTACAACTATGTGCTTGGCGGCAGAATCAAGTCGAAACAAGTCGATATCATGAATGTACCTGTGTACTTTAATAATGAATACATATTTTATCTCATCACTGACGACACGTTTGGCGCATTCGTTAAGAGCTCGACTCGCTACATCACAATGTAAATAGTAGGTTTAAAATAGATGTTTCAATTAATGTGCCAAAGTGTTGCGGGTTCGATTCCCGCACGGAACAAATGAGTATTTGTTCCGGTTTGGTTTTGGTTTTTATGTTTTTTTTTTTTTTACGTTCTTTTATATTATAATCAATTACTCTATCTCCATAATACAGTTACTTTACACACGGCTACACATTAAGTTATAATTTCCAGTAATAGCTGACCTCTCAATATGGTTTTTGTATCCATCAATACAAAAAAATATGCACCACATCGTTTCAATGCAGCGCAGCGCGGCGATCGAACATGATATCGTTGTTTATTATTTTTAAGTTCACGCGATAATTTTGCTTCGCTATAACAGTTCGATACCATGCCAGTTTATGAATACGCACGACAACCGCTCGGACCGGTAAAAACAATTGGAGATCCTGTATCAAGCGCTCCACTGTGAATGAAACACAATATTCAATCAATATTATGAAGTATATAGCAGATCACGATAGTAATGTATGATTGGGGAGTTCTGGATCACGCGTTCGAGCGAAGCGAGAGCAAGTGATCCAGAACCCCCAATTATACACTACTTATCAGATGTTGTCATTCCTTTGCAGACCCAATTCGGCGCTTTATTTCTGGTTATGCATGATAATGCATGTCCACACACTGCCAGAGTCGTTGCAAACACACTAGCCGCAGCTAATATCAACGTCCTACCATGGCCTGCTCAATCGCCAGACTTGAATCCCATTGAACACGCATGGGATATGCTTCAAAGAAGAGCTCTGCCAAATATGGATGCCGTACACACACCAGTTTTTTTTTTTGCGAGCCTGTTACTTGGACGTGGGCGGCCATTCCCCAACGTGATTTAGATGCACCCATATTGAGTATGCCGATTCGCTGCGATTGTGTTATACGCGGTAATGGCGGAAATACAGACTACTAATTGTTATTTTTTTTATTTTTCAATAAAAACCTTTAAAAACTTTTTATCACATTTTAATGTCAGGATTATCTAAGGTGAAAAATCCAGCATAAGCAAAAATCGAGAAAAGTCTTTATTAATACAAAAGCAGAAAGTACTTCGCTGATACTCTCAGCGAAGTAGGTACTCGCTAGCGAAGTAGTAGCTTTCGAAAACAATTTATTTAATCAATCTAAATAGACATTTTTATTTAATTTCAATAGGTATATATTATTTCAAATAACAAGGTATTTATATATCCCTAGACACTTTTGATGTGTATATGTACGTATGGATGTTTACTTGAGGGAGTCCACCGAAAGATTCGTTTGTGCCGTACACTGTGCAGTACAGTGTCGCACACTAGTGAATCGCGCCTTTACAATAACTCCCCTACCTCTTCAGAATCCCTCAACTTTTTGCTTCCCTTTTTTCTGAGGTTCCCCTTTTCCGGCACTTACTCTCCGAATGCCATTGATGCTATTAGCACTTTCCCTTTAATAAAAAACTTTAATGATGGGAAAATGCCTGCAGCTGAATAAAATGGTTTTAAGAAAAGCGTTTAGTTAATTTAAGTGTTAAGAGGTCGTGGTTAGCAACTTTAGTTTTTTTTTTTGGGAGTTTGGTTTGATAAAATGACTTTACAAAATTTCCTTCAAAACACATTGGTTGAAGAAGCGGTGTTAGATTTTAGGTGAGTAGCTGCCTCAAGGATCAGCAGCAAAGGATTACCAAGACTTAAAAAGGAATGACTTTTATTTAAGGGCATATATATAGGTATATATGTGTATTTGAGAGGGGGCCCTAGGGGGATCCTCCACAAAGGGGAAGTTAAGGAAATGCAGTTTTTTTTTAATCATCTAATTGATTTATGAGGGTAGGGAGTGGGATGGAAGGGGGAGGAGACCACCACCGAGGCGTAGTCGACGGAGCCCCGCTTTGCCGGACTCCTATTTCTGTCTGCAGGGTTTAAAAGAACCTAACACGTAGGAGATGACAGGGGCTCGTCCGCTCACTTTGCTCGCTCACTTGAGCTCACTAAATATACGTATTTATTTCATCATTAATATGAAGTGAAACATTTTAGTTCGCTGACCTTACGTAAAACGAAACGTTCAATAGCGAGACATTAACACAGAACAAAGATACTCCTAACGGAGGACATTAATGTCAAAAGTGACAAAATATTGGTAAATTTCTACGTTATTTTTTCTCGTAAACTCTCCGCTATTTAAAACTTTATGTGGTGGCTTCTAAAAATATGATCTTTATGTAATAAAAATATGGACTCCCAACTCGACGGCTGATAAACTAAATCTTAGCCGATGTTTTCATTTCTGCAATATATAGGATAAATAAATTGAAAACTTTTAATTTTTATTGTAATTTTTGGTTTGAACAGTTCATGAATACGGACCGAAATATTCGTTCATTCCAAATAATGTATAATTCACATAGCGTCTTCAAGCTTCAGGTATTTTTTCACCAGCACATAAACAGGTTTTCAACCAATGCTATGTGTTTTGAGGGAACTTAGAAGTGCTGTTTTGCGTTAAAACAAAACAGTTATTATATGAAAAACACAGCATTATTGAGGGCAGATTGCTTGCTGTTGATTTTTGAAGACTTCTATGAATGACAATTGACACTTGACAAGTGACAGATCCCTCTCGCCTGACATAGTGAAAGACCACAGATAACGAAGGGGGAATAAAAGGTATGTACGTTAATATATGGTAAAATCTAAGACTGCTTCTTCAACCAATTCTAAGTGTTTTTCATAACATAATTTTAACCTTTCTTCCCCACTGCTCAACTAGATTGCTCAACTGCATAAAGTTGAGCAGTGGGTAATACCAACGGCTCAATGGGTAATTGCTCAACTATGGATAGTTGAGCAATGGGTAATACCCGCTGATCAACTAAAAATGCACAACTATATTAATTAATGTGCATGTGGTGTGAGGTCCCCTTTGTTAAAACTCTTTGAAAATGTGCTTAGGATTTAGTGAACATTCCCAAAGAATTGTGAATGTTGGAATCGGATTTTGTGAAAGTCAAATATCGAGGTATGGACTGTGAAGTTGGGCCCTCAGTTCTCACATAGAGGATTGAGGGCCCACCTGAACCTGATAAACTATGGACTCTACAGAAAAAGCCTTTATGCCTAAATTTAAGCTACAGCCAAACAAAATCTGAGAAAACAAGATATTATCGCAAAACACTGTCCTAGGTACTTTGTATATCTTCGTACAAAATGGCCCCTCAATTCTCATACACGTAAAAGTTTATTACGCAAATAAAATGAAATCATTAACATACAGCTACTGTTTGAAATCCTATATGCTACTAAATAAATTGTGAAAATTTGTGAAAGCAAGAACAGGACAAACATAGGATCGCCACTCCAGGACTCGTCTGCTCCACTTTGTTTACATACCAAATTTCGGCTTTCTAGCACTTCAGGAAGTACCCTAACATTTTGAAGTCTCATACAAACTTCCACCCCCCTATTTTAGGGGATGGGGGGCGAAAGTTATAAGTTTCTGTTTTTTTTTGTTGATTGGATACTAAACTTAGATTACATACCAAATTTTAGCTTTCTAGCACTTCAGGAAGTAGCCAAACATTTTGATGATCATCAGTGTGTCAGTGTATCAGTGAGTGTGTCAGTGACGAAATCGGTGTATTTTAGATATCAATAAAATCTAAAGTATTAGAGCTATTCAATTGAGACTTTGTATGTTTAATTAATCTATTATTGACATCATATCCTGAGAATATGAACTATCTGGTACATCGGAAACCAACTCTATGAGGGTTCAAAAAAACGACGAAACACTTCGAGAAAAGGTAGGTAGAGCCCTTGCGCTTCGCTTGGCTCGTCTTGGCGGGGGACTACCGTGCCCCCAGATAATATTAGGTCGTTACATATGAAATTGATGTTTTATAGAACTGGCCATTTTGATCCCAAAAAGCCGGCGTTTGGTTAAGAATTCCAAATTCAATTTTATTTCAATTTAAAGCGTGTCTATTTGTGTTTCGAATATAATAATTCATTTGTTTTCGCGCCATTTAATTTTGCTTTGACATCGTTCTGTGCTAATATGGAAAACAAAAAATATCGCATTATTTTCGAATACGAATTCCATTGTGGCACCAGCGCTGCAGAAACAGCTCGAAGGATTAATAATGTGTACGGAGAAGCCATTGTAAAAGAAAACACAGTACGTTTTTGGTTCCAACGTTTTCGTTCTGAAAATTTTGACCTCCAGAACAAACCTCGTGGACGGCCGGAGACCCTAGTTGTCAATGAGGAATTGAAAGTGATCGTGGAAGCGGATCCATCTCAAACCACGTCAGAGTTAGCTGCAGGCTTCGGTGTGAGTGATAAAACCATTTTGAATCATTTGAAATAAATTAGAAAAGTGAAAAAGCTTGAAAAATGGGTACCGCATGAACTAAGTGAAGCAAACCAACAAACACGAGTCGACTGCTGCGTCACGTTACTATAACCGTCACAATAACGAGGGGATTTTGAATCGTACCTATCATTACTTGTGATAAAAAATGGATCCTATACGATAATTGGAAACGCTCATCACAGTGGTTAAATCCAGGAGAACCGGCTAAATCCTGCCCCAACCGAAAGTTGACTCAAAAAAAGGTACTGGTTAGTGTCTGGTGGACCAGCGTTGGTGTCATCCACTACAGCTTCCTAAGATCTGGTCAGACGACGTCTGTATTACCGACAATTGGAAACCATGATGGAAAAGCTAGCCGTTAAGCAGCCGAGATTGGTCAACCGCTCTAGCCCACTGCTGCTTCAGGACAATGCTAGACCATACACTGCACAACGAACGGTGGCGAAACTAGAGGAGCTAGGATTGGAATGTCTCCGTCACCCACCATACTCCCCGGACCTTGCTCCGACCGATTACAACTTTTTTCGGAAATTGGATAATTTCTTAATTGGAAAAAAAAACAATTCAGATGAGGCAGTCCAAAACACCTTCAAAGATTTTGTTGATTCTGGCTCCCGCAATTTTTTCAGCAAAGGAATGAATGAACTCCCTATAAAATGGCAAAAGTGCATAGATCACAACGGTACCTACCTACTTTGACTGATTAAATAAAAAAAAATTAAAAAAAAAATAGTTTTGCTTTTTCCATATAAAACATCAATTTCATAAGTAGGGACCTAATATAAGTTGCCAGAGCCCCAGCAGTTGAGCAGTAGGTTTTATGTTTGATTTTATAACAGGATGACCTAGGTACTGATCTACCAAGTTGAGCAGAAAATAGTTGAGCTATAGAGCAGAAAATGTTCGGTAGTATAAACGATGTTATACTGCTCAACTAGTTGAGCAATCTAGTTGAGCAGTGGGGAAGAAGTGAATTTTAACTGTTTTTTTAACGAAAAATACCTCTATTTTTGATGTAATGAATTTAAAAAGAAATTTTAAATCGAGATTCTTTTGTGTTTCAAATTAGGTAGGTACAGAAAGCATTGATTTGAAGTCAAGGAAAATGAAGGTTCTAAAATTTACCAGTAAAATACCTAATCAATTTTAATTGTATTTTTTAAGTATGTACCTAAGTATTATAACTTTCGCAGTTTCTACCACTTTTGGAAAAAATAAATTGATTTCGATTGTTCCACTTTTCGTTTATTTTTTAATTATACGGTTATCTGCAAAGCACAATAATAATGAAGTTTTAACCCTACTTCCATTTTGCAACGTTCGAATACCAAAAATACATGTCATAAATTGTATTTTAAGCTCTGTGGGTAATATAATCTGTGATCCAATCAGAATTTTATATCGCCCACTAACGTACCGCGGGAAATGTATGTGCATCGAATATGTATGCATTGTGGCACCATGGCACGTCAGGTAACTGGCAATTAATATTAACTGCATTGTACCGTAGATACAATGTTTATGTTGTAGTTACATTTGCGCATTGTTAGTATTGGGACTTTTCCGGGTTTATTTAAAAACGTTCCTCATGTTTATTTATGTCCATTATTGCCCACTAGGTTGATCTCACATCTACTTAAAATTTGTGATTTTTTTACAGTCTACGTTCATAATGATTATGTTAATGTATTGTTTAATTTTAGCGCACATAAACCGAGTTCCTGTATAAAATATTCTAGAATCTTGCTCCTGAAAAATATTCACAATATGATATCAGACAGATTGCATGAAATGAGAACTGTGGCAGTTGCTACGTAACATCAATATTCTTTCTTTAAATTTAAATTTATTTATTCTTGACTCATAGGTATAAAGTTGCGGTACCTACATCCTAAATCCTACATAGGTATCCTAAATATATTAGGTCTTTACCTATGAAATTGCCGTTCTATTATTTTTGTTTTGAATAAAAGATCCAATAAGATTGGAAAGCGGTTTTTGTAGTAGTAAAAAGTAAGTGAGCTGCAAAACAAAAGCAAGTTATGTTCAGAGTTTCAAAAGTGCTTCATCACTAAGGACTAACAAACAGATAGATATATTTGAAAAAAAACAGTGTTACAACACTTTAACCACCAAAATTATTAAAAAACTTTCTATCATAACATAACGCCTGTAAATCCGAAGGATTAGGCAGAGGTGTACTTATAGTAAAACTCACATTTCGCAAGTTAAGTATGTTTAAGTCCCATGTGATAGGAGGCGAGCCTATTACCATCAACCGGGTCAATCCAGACTCTGGGCTGCTACTGAGAAATTCCTGATGGAAAAATTCAATAAAACTTTGCCCGACCTGGGAATGGAAATTATCGTTCACTAGCTTCTGCCCGCGACTTCATCCGCGTGAAAGTTCTTGTTCCCCCGACCTACCCCGTCGCATCGCATCGCCTGCCCGCGCTATTACTTCGTTTTCGCTTAGCGTTCCTTCTGACTTTTTTCTTTTTACTCGGGTCCTAGCGTGATGTTAAATAGCATATAGGCTTCCTCAAGAATTGGGCTATCAAATGCAAAAAGAATCTTCCAAATCCGACCAGCAGTTGCAGAGATTACCGCTTACTTATAAACTTACAAAGAAACAAATTTTACCCCTTTATAATATTAGTATAGATATTAGGTCTTTACCTATGAAATTGCCGTTCTGCAGTACTGGCCATTTCAAATCAAAATAATTTTTGTTTGGCTAAGAATTCTAATTTCAAATTAATTTTATTTTAAAAACATGGATTTTTTTTTCTAAAAGTAGTCATTTCTTTATTGATTAGTGTTACATTTTCATCGCATTTCAATCTTTTTCGTCATCATGGATACGTTAAAAATTCGAGTAATTATGGAATATGAGTACCGTCGTGGCAGCAACGCGGCACAAGCGGCACGCAACATCAACGACGTTTACGGAGCTAACACTACAAACCAACGCACCACCTGTTATTGGTTTGCTCGCTTCCGTTCTGGAAATTTCGACCTGAAAAATGAACCTCGCGGTCGTCCGAAGACTTTGGTCGACAATGACGAATTAAAGGCGATTGTGGAAGCTGATGATACACAATCTACGGCTGAATTAGCAGCAGCTTTCGACGTTAGCGTCAAAACAATATTGGTCCATTTGCGTCAAATTGGCAAGGTAAAAAAGCTTGACAAATGGGTGCCCCACGAACTCAATGATCGCCAGCGCGAAGTACGCGTCGAGACGTGCCTTGCACTGCTCAACAGACACACAAATGAAGGAATTTTGAACCGCATTGTTACCTGCGATGAAAAATGGATTCTGTTTGATAACCGTAAGCGCTCAGCAAGTTGGTTGGATCCTGGTTCAGCACCTAAACAATGCCCTAAACGAAAACTTACCCCTAGAAAAGTGATGGTCACTGTTTGGTGGTCTAGCGCCGGTGTGATTCATCACAGCTTCTTACCAAACGGGGTGAGCATTACTGCAGATGTGTACTGTGAAGAACTGAACACAATGATGGAGAAGCTGGCGCATCTCCAACCAGCATTGGTCAATCGCTCGTCTCCGCTGCTCCTGCACGACAACGCGCGACCTCATACTGCACAGCAGACGGTCTCCAAGTTGCAAGAACTGGGGTTGGAAGCTCTCCGTCATCCGCCCTACTCACCAGACCTTGCGCCTACAGACTACTACTTTTTCCAGAATTTGGATAACTTCTTGGCGGGAAAAAAATTTAATACCCGAGAGGCAGTACAAAATGCCTTTGAAGAATTTGTTGCCTCCCGTCCAGCTGATTTCTTTAAGAAGGGCATCAATAAACTGCTACTGCGATGGCAAAGATGCATTGATTGCATGGGTGATTACTTCGATTAATACAAATAAAAAATTCATGAAAAAAAATCGTTTAAATTTTTTCATACAAAACGGCAATTTCATAGGTAAATACCTATTATACTAATATTATAAATGCGAAAATGAGTTTGTTTGTTTGGTACACTTTCACGCTAAAACGGCTGAATGGATTTGGATGAAATTTGGCACATGGCACTTTTTATCCTGGTGATGCGTACCCGTGTGATAATTTCCGACCTCCACGCAGGCGCAGCACAGTGGATCGAAACTGCTATATGAGGGACATTCGTTTCTTTTTACAAACTGCATTTTTTTTTAAATACCTGTCGAAAGATCTCGTCATTCCGGTGAATAATTGTCATTACAAGTTTTTCTCTAAAACTGATAGTTTGGCCGGGACAAAATATTTGAGATTTTTTTGTATGGAATGAAACAGTAACTGCTAAAATTTGCCCATGTCTTGAAAGACCAGGCTTTCAAACTATTATATTCTTATTCTTTGACTGTGCGCAGCCGCGGGCAAAAGGTAGTGGTGTTAAAAATTCATTCTTTGGTCTATATTTCCACAAATGCATTGTCTGAACCTTCTTTCACAAACAAGCTAACTAGCACTTTCGACGTCATATATAACGCTGAGCTGCAGGTTACAAAGTATAGAAACTATTATCAAACAAACTCGTGTAACGGAGTCATGTCGAACGTCAAATGGTCGCGACGTTTGACGCCGATCTACTCTTCCGCACACGCCCGTCTTACAGGGTTGCCAGCCAGAATAATAATATGAATGAGTTCGAATTAACTTTACTTGTTCCGGAAGTTTATTTGAATGTTCTTGTTCCAGATCACGTATGTTAATCAGGTTTTAAATAGCTCTATTACGGGAAGTTTTGTTGAATAAATTCTGTGTGATTTCTTCGTTGTGATTTCAGGATTGAGAACAAAGGAAAACTTTAGAAAAAAAATAACAAGTCCACTCATTGAAACTGTGATACATAACGTTCCTGTCTAATTTCCTGCGTAATCCATATAAGAATTACATTGTTCGCATCTAAGTATTTGGCTAAAGAATGTCACAAAATAATGTTTTGTACAATATCACCAACATGTACCAATCAACTTTTGTTGCGTCGAAGATATTTTGAACCCAATGGAGCAATTAAAGGCCGACATTATTAAGTCAAACTATTATTAAAATCTGTAGATTCAATGCAAATGGGTAGACTGGAAACCATACTAACTAACGTATAATAATCAAGTATCTTTTTGGAAATATTGTATTTTTAAGTGCAGCAACACCAACCACCATTCCATGTTCCTAGTGTAGCGACGTCGCAGCCTAGAATGACAGCCGGATATTGGAAGCACAACACACACTCTGCTCGCCAGTCGGTTGACACGCTTTCTCACTGACGGGTGGAGATACCATCTTCTTGTCTTGGGCGAGGACTGGACTTGTTTTTATGCATTATAGTGTATTTAATGATGATCTGGATATCTTTAGATGCCATTTGATTAATTTCTAAACGACTTTAAAAAAAGGAGGAGGTTATGGGGCGAGTTTTATTTTATTTTTGATGACTTTGTGTATAACGCTCAACTGTCGCTGATGAGAAACAGTTACTTTACCTATTGTTACCGAACTTAATAAGTTCGATTGACAGATGAGGGGTCACTTTATACGTGAGTGCATTAGAAGAGCTTTGCTATGAAACTTGCTGACTGAATCTTTCCCTAATGAGCCATGCTCGTGTTGAAACGAGAGAAATCTAAGGAACATGGTTAGCTCGTTCTCGCTTACTTTGCAATTATAACAAATTAAATTATATTATAGGTAATTATTAATAATTATACTACACTAATGATAATCAACAAATTTGAAGCGAATAAACAAATCGGCATTATTTAAATATAATAAAATAAATAATAAATGAATAGATATACTTGCATGTATAATATCAACAGAATAAGTAAATGAATAGAAATATAAAATACTTAATAGGATATAAAATAATTCAAATTTAATAACAGGGAAAATTAATATAGCGCTCTTCCTCTCTCTACTTATTAAAAAATTTGCTGTGCCCGACAGGGTCCATAATTGTTTCTATTATTTTTTATTTACCACCTATAAGTGTACATTATGGATTGCAATAAACGATATGAGATTTTTAAGTTTACCTACTCATCTCATTTTGTCTCTTTCGATTTGAAATTGTGACATAGTTATGACAGTTTCTAATAAGGTTGTTTATTTTAATGATGTCAGAAACTCACTGGAGTTTTTGGAATGAGATTGCATTGAAGGCTAAAGCGGTATAGCGGGGTAATTGCGTAACCCACTAACAATTATTGAAATACCTGTCATTTTGAGAGTCTAACAACATTCATTGCGTTATTTACGTTGTCGATCAGACGAATTTTTCAAACATTATGAAGTAATGGATTAGGAATTTCTTTCAAAATCCTTCGGATTGTGAAAGAAAATGTGATACACAATTAGGGTGCTGATCATCAAAAGAAAACAGGACTTTCGCTTCAAAAGAAACAAAACAATTTCCAGCCAATCCTTCGCTTATTTGAAATAGAACAACTAGCGTTCGGTTTGTGTTCAAATAACGAGTAACATCTCAAACAATTAATGTTTAGTATCTACTTTCGTAGCTTCGAAGTTGAACGAGCGTTGCATGCTCTTTGCTCATTAGGAGCAGACGAATATTATCTTTATTACTGACTTTATAATACGCTGGAATTTAGTGTGGTTCAGATTTGGGTTATCGTGATAGAATTTTGTTTTGAATAATGGAAGCATTGTCTGGTAAAGATTGACGTAAACCGGCGTCGATTGAAATAAGAAAATGGGAATTTGTAATACTTACCTAAATGTGGCAGATCGCTGATGGGGCCGAAAGGTTCTGGAGTGGCGACCACGTAATGGAAAACGTGGGCTTTGGAAGGCCTCCTACAAGGTTGACTGATGACCTTGTGAAGGACTCAGGAATCCGCTGGAAGCGAGAAGAACAGAACCGGTCGAAGAGGCGGTGCTGGGGGAAGGCCTATGTCCAGCATAGTGGACGCCTTTCGGCTGAAATGATGATGATGATGATGAAGATGAAATATGGCAAACTATGTATGAGGAAGATCATTGTACGGACAGTGAAGAAATGGTTTGGTATGCAGCTGTAGGTAGCAATGTAGGTAAATCAATTCTCTCTCCCAGCAACAGAACTTTTAGTCACTACAGGCTGAAGATCCATCTTTTAAAAAACATATTTTTAATTACAGGATACAAGCCCACATTAAACTCAACTCATGACCCACGAACGTGACTAAAACGCGGCAAAATAATATTATTTTAATTAGCATTTGAATCTCGTTAACAAACAGGTATACAAAGGTTGGACATAATTCAGGATTTGTCAAACCTCCAGCACTCTTGGGTATTATGGCACCTACATCATAATCCTTGCTTAAACGGGACTCCGGCGCACAAAAGGGACACCGTACGCGTATTTAGAAAATTTTATTAGGTACCGCACGCCTAGATAAGTGGAGTTCAAATGAGTTAGGGTTTCATAATCAGCCTAGACCAAAAACCCTAAACCTATTTTTCTTTCTTTCCTAGGATGTTCCCACTGCTGGGACACAGGGTTCGGGTTTACTGATGATGAACAATGTACTGGAAAAGCTCACGTTTTCTTGATTGGTAAGAGGATTTCGTGGATGTCATTTGTGTTATCTCTTAAATGGTTACAACTAAACGGTCTTCATAACTGAATCTAACTTATCGTTTACGCGTTTAAAAGAATATTGCCATCATTAATTGCATTCGGATTTGTTAGAGAGTATGTATAGCTTGAGTATGTATAGCTTGGCACTTGGGGAAGATTAAGAGCCCAGCAAGGCCAGTGTTCATAAACAATTCTCCCACTTTATTCACCGCAACTCCCTCATCAGTCCATTTCAATCCGGTTTCAGGCCCGGGCACAGTACCGTTTCAGCGCTCCTTAAAGTGACTGACGATATAAGGCGGGGAATGGAAGACACTAAAGTTACAGTCTTAGTGTTAATTGACTTCTCCAATGCTTTTAATACCGTCAGTCACGAAATCCTTTTATCCATCCTTTCCTATCTTATGGTCTCTCGGGAGGTATTGGAATGGTTTGCCTCTTATCTTCAGGGACGTCAGCAGTCTGTTCATGCTGGAGACTCTTCGTCGAGTTTGTGTGATCTTGCAGCTGGCGTCCCTCAAGGCGGTATCTTATCTCCTATTTTGTTCTCCGTTTTTATTAATTTCATTACCATCGAGCTTCGGACTGCGTATCATCTTTATGCTGACGATTTGCAGCTTTACTGCCTGGCAAGTGTTGATAATATATCCGACGCGGTTGAGGGGCTAAATCGGGATTTAGACGTGATAAAAAACTGGTCTGATCGATTTGGGGTGGCGGTTAACCCTACCAAGTGTCAAGCTATCATTGTAGGGAGCCTCCACAGTATGAGGAAGCTGAATGGCTTAACAGTGCCACCTGTAATGTTCGACAACGCAGTCATCCCGTTTAGCTCCGATGTTAAGGATCTTGGTCTACATGTCGACACTTGTCTTGACTGGCGAAAGCAGGTCACGACTGTTAGTAAAAAAGTCACCGGAACGTTGCGGTCGCTCTATCGGTTGAAAAACCTTCTCCCATCATACATAAAGGCAATGCTTGTACAGTGCCTAATCTTTCCCAAAATTGACTATGGTGATGTGTGCTACTATGACCTGAATGCTGATCTCCTCAATAAACTTGACCGCCTTCTAAATAACTGCATTCGATTCGTTTTCAATCTTCGTAAGTACGTTCATGTGTCCGCGCACCGGTTGCTTTTAAAATGGTTACCCATTCGTCAGCGCAGAGAGTTGAGGGCTCTGTGTATGTTGTTTTCTATTCTCGACAAACCTACTTCTCCTTCTTACCTCACTACAAATGTTCAATACTTATGCGCCGCGCATAGTAAAAATCTTCGTTCCACCAACAATCGTCTTCTACGATGTCCTTCTCACCGCTCTGGTTTCATTCACTCTTCTTTCTTTGTCCAGGCGGTCTTTCTTTGGAATTCGCTCCCTCTGAGCATCAGGACGGCAACCAGTCGGTTATCTTTTAAGTGGAAGGCACGTGAACATATTCGTAAGAAGTTGGCAGAATCATTCCAGCGCTGATTTGCTGGATTCGTTTTCTCCTCTTCCTATCGTTATTTCTCTTGACTAAGTTTATTTTCGTTATATGTATGTATGTATCTATGTATTAGTATTTATTATTTTTCAAGTTATCTATCCCTTATGTTGCACCTGCCATGTTTTGTCTCTGCATCACCCTAAGGTTGACTGGTAGAAAATGCCTCAGGCATTAAGTCCGCCTTTGTACAGTATTTTTTTTTTTTTACTTGTGCATAAAGTTTTAATAAATAAATAAATAAATAAAAGCCCTTCAGATAATAGATTAGATTATATTATGTAAAGAGACAAACATGCAGGAAAAAACTTTCTTTTTGACACTAGTATGTCACAGGGTGTGTCATATACTAAACAATATTTAAACTTAGAACTAAAAGAAAAGCTGCCAGGTACAGTGTTATCATTGAAGTTACAACAGGATTGGTAATCGCAATATTTAGTTTTTACATTTGACTGCATAGGTTTACACCTATTTAAATCAATGGCTGGATAGCAACATTTTTCTCTTTGTGCACGCATAGGATGTAAACAACGTATTTCTTCCAACTTTCAGTAAAGTGTTTGGTGTAGGTGCATACACTTTGAACATACGCGTCCCGTACAAAACTCCACTTTTGAAAAGATTACAGTAATTACATTTCGTTGTAAATTTTCCGCTTGGTATGACGTAAACACAACATTGTAACTTTCATTGAAGATTTATAACGCTAAGCCTTTTCGGTTCGACTGTGAGCAGTCGTGTTTATTTGTGAAACGGATTTAGAGGCGTAAAGTTTGAGATCATTTTGGCAGACCCATAAACAATATAGATGGTTTTGATTGGTGATCCTGATCGGTTACGTTTATTTTGTTGAATCGTAATCAAAATCATTCATTCAACTCTTTTTGAAAGTTTAACGAGTTGAATTTAAAACTTAACTCATCACCTATCGATCTTAAGTTCAATGCCTAGGCTGGACTACCGAAGACGAAGACATACGATGAACAGAACCTCAGTAAAATTTGTTAACGTTGAAAAATCTGTTAATTTTGAAGCGAGAAAATTAATATACAAATAAAATACCGTCAAACGGGGTGAATAGGGATGCAGGGGTGAATCGAGACGAACCTTTAAAAGGGATTTTATCATTGAAATACTATAGTTTGTTGCCAAAAAGGACTCTTAATGTGTTTACTGTAGGTATTCTAGTTAACGATTAAGTGCCCTTGTTCGCAACAAACTATTTTATTTCAATGTTGTCCCTTTTAAAGGTTCGTTCTAATTCACACCTGTATTCCTATTCACCTCGTTTGATAATACCTATTAAAAAAAATACCTTCAGTTGTACAAAAACACTTATCTAAGTATTATGTAGCGTTACAACTAAGGGAAAAGAGTGTTTTCGATGAACTCTGGCACCCAAAGTAAGATTTAACTTGTGTTTAGGGTGCCAGCGTCCTCTTCTATAGTTTGAACATATATCAGTAGTTGTAGGACCAGTACAGAATATTGTTATTAAGATAACTACTTACTAATAACTGTACATAATTATGATGTAGCCTATTAAGGTACCTAGGTGGGGGTGTGTGTATGTATTGAGAGAGAGATAACGATGTTGTAAAAAATTCTTCCATATTCAAACCCACAATGTTATGTATTTGATCACAAGGCAACAGCATGTTCATAGACAAGCACACAGCTAAAAAACCGAATAAAACCGTAGACAAAGCTCCTATTCATGAATGATCAGACCTGTTACCTGTAACCGCAGCCGTTCGTTAGTGTACCTCCCGTAATGCATTAATAGGCTTAACAGCCGATCGATCCGGATGGAAGACGGCTTTGTACCGCTCTCCTAACTGTTCGTAATGCGCTTTGTGGGACGGACGGAAAAATGGACTGACTTCTGGACATGTTTAAGTAAATATGGAAGAAGAATCGAGAAGTTAAGATAAATATGGTTAGCAGACCGGGCCTGTTTTACACGAAACTTTGCGAGATAAGCGTTTTTGAATAATCAGACACGGCGCGGGCGGCGCGGCGGCATGGTTCAATTTTTTTTAACGACAAAACTGAGATTTCTTTAGAATATGGAAGGTTAATATTAATGTCTTATACACAAAAACTTTCCGGATTAAATTTTCTAAATGATGGTGAAAACCGCATCAAAATCCATTGCGTACGTACTATGGAATAACAACGCGGCCACACAGATAGACAGATAAGAAAAGCGACTTTAATATTTTACAATAATTATGTATAAGTAAATATGGATGACTAGTTACTAAGAGCTCGTGGCTAAGTAATAATAGCCGCACGGGCCGATCGATCAGGTTAATCTACGCTTGCCGCGGTCAATCCGTAGATGGGAGACCGTCTTTACATACCGAGACCCTTTCGTGCCTCGAAAAGCACGTTAAGCCGTTGGTCTCGGCTGTCATTCTTGGATCTTTGACAGTCGTTACGGGTTGTCAGAAGCCCGAAAGCCTGACAACCAGTCTTACAAAGGAGTATAGTGTTACCCAGTAACTGGGTCGTGGAGGTCAGATAGGCAGTGGCTCCATGTAAAATACTGGTATTCAGTTGCATCAGGTTAGACAGGAAGCCGACCCAACAAAGGTGGAAAAAGGCTTCGCAGATGATTAAATGACAGCAGACCGTGCCCTATTTCAAACGACACCTGTCGAGATTAGCGCTTTCAAACTTTCTGCATCGTTCTCACATGCATAATTTCAACCCTGCCGGGGTCGCGGATTGTTCGAAAGAGTTACCGGGGCCCTGGCGCGCAGGAAACTGAAGGAACACGGGTGGGTTTTAGTCAGTAAGAGTCTGACACGCCCTTCCGCTCCGCCCAGAGAGGTAGAGGTCATTAGATGATTTCCCACCCAAAAAACAAAAAAAAAACAACCATAACTACCAAACATAACCAACCAAAACTAACCATATTTTGATTTAAAAGAGTGTCCATGGAGTTTCTTTCCCGTTCTTCTACATAGGTAACTACTACGCTTTGGAATGGGCAACTAGCTATACATCTTTCTGAGTGACTGACCCTTTTTATTTTATTTTTTGGGTGGGAATCCATCAAATAGCTTCTCCCGCTCTGGGCGGAGCAGGATGTCAGACTTTTACTGACTAAAACCCATCCGTGTTGTAGGCAAATCATTGCGATTTTACTATGTAGGTAATATAGTAAAGTACATTATGGTACCAAGTTTGGCAGTACATCGATAGTGAGTGTCAGTTCCAATGCCTGTTTCATTTTTGCCTTTGCAAAATACCAAACGTCATTGAAAAATACTTTGGTGTCGTGCTATTTTTTTGAATATCTGGTTATGAAATAACAGCAGTATTCGATATCCGGGAGTTTTTTTACGGTACCTATGTATTTTCCAGTAGCCAGGCGCAACGCGACTCGACTCTTGTAGAACAATTTCCATGAAGTTTACATATACATTGTTCTATTAGAGTCGCGTCGCGCTGTCACGTCGCGCCTTTTTGCGGGAGCATTTAAGCGACTTCAAAGGACCACTATTTGTGTTGTACAAGTGTAAATTAAGGTGTACTGCATATCATTAAGAAGCACTCTTAAAGTAAAACAAAAATCCATCACGAAGTCCTCTTCAAAGAGATCGAGCCTCCATTACAGATTTGTGTCCGAGCTGCTAATTTAAAACAAGGAAGCGCCATTAAAAGCATACCTTTCCATATCGTGTAAACCACTTGCAAATTTATTCAGGACACTCATTCCCCACTCATCAAATAATATGACGGTAACGTTTTCATTTGTACACTCATATTTCATTACATACCTTACCTCATTGTGTTAGAGTTGAAAATTATTTGTGTGTCCGCGAAATATTTCAATTTAAGTATTATTCTAGCAATTTGCATTGCTGTAGCCGTTATTGTGAAGCTGTTATCCTGAGTAGGTGCCCTGTCCCGTGGATTTAGAATAATCAAGCATTTTGCATTGCCCCCACGCAGATGCATTTACGAAGCTAAATAAACATTTCTGTCGGGTTTAGCAGGGTTATTTATAAAGGAGGGACTCACATTACATTATTACTTAGCTTGGAGCTAAATAATTTATTGCGGCCACTTAAATTGTTTTTGTGATATTAATTTCGCTGATGGAGTGGCCCGTTGGAATTAAGGTGGCCTTGGTGATTCTTGATAAAGGTGTTTCGGAATTACGCTTTCAGATAAGAAAAATGTTGCTCGTTTTTAATTAGGTTCTTCAGAATTCTGAAGTTTGAAAGTTCTCGTGAGATTTTCCACATCGGAAGAGTATAAAACTACGTGCTGTTGAAAATTAAGGTTTATCCGTGCAGATGCGGAAATTGCAGATAATCTTTTATAGCATAGCTTGCTTGTAACTTGTAGTTTATCAATAGTTGATAGTGAAAAGTAAATAGTTAACGATACATCACGTGTTCAGTACCTATTATGTAATTTTATTTGTGGGAATAAAAATGATCAGAGCACGAACACGTGACGTAAATATAACTATCCTTTAGCATTATGTTTAATTTATTTGGCAACAAGCGTAAGTGCTATAACCCATAAAAATTAATTCCTGAAATTAAGGTAAGGCAAGTATGGTAGGTAAATATTATGTGCGAACGAGTATTTTTAATTTTAACATTGTACGAATTTACGTTACGTTTAAATGTTCATTGTAGTAGTGTAGGCATAATGTCGTAATCAGCATTTTTACTATCAGACTGGTGAGTGTAGTATGATGATATTTTAACTTTATTAATATTATAAATGCGAAAGTAAGTTAGTAATGCGTTAGTCAGTAACCACTGAACCGATCATCCTGAAATTTTGCATATACGTTGTCAGGTGTACAGAAACTGACATAGGGTACCTTTCATCCCGAAAAAAAGTATTGTTCCCGAGGAAAACAACAATAACTTTCTTATGATAATAGATGGCGCCACGTGTCTTTCGAATCATAATTGAATTATAACCCGAATTGAATGTCAAAGTCTAAATTAACGCGAGTACCTTTTCACGCCCAAACCACTGAACCGATCATCATGAAATTTTACACATACGTTGTCAGGGGTACATAAAGGGACATAGGCACCTTTCATCCAGAAAAAAAAATACTGTTCCCGAGGGAAAGGACGGACACAATTGCTTTGGGACGCTAGATGGCGCTACGTGTCTTTCGAATCATGATTGAATTATAAGAAGTATTAGAAACTTTAGTTGTGTACTAAGTTTCTTTTTAATATAAGTAATACATTTTGTGAGTCTAGAGTGAACTTAAACACCGTTTGACAGAACACCGTGAAAGTTGACACAAAGGTAAGTATACAGGTGACTTGTTTTTTATAAAAGTGTCGTTTTCACTCACACAGTCCCACCTTTGCACATTAAAGCACACTACTGCTATCTATTCTGCGCTCACGTTCACAGTTTAAAGTATCAAATAAAGCACACAACAGAACTCCAGTTAGTTCTAATTCAAAGAAGCACTCGTGCTGGTGCAAATATTTAGCAAATTCCAAAGTAGTTTAGTTATGGCGGTCATACACGGGCAACTACATTGGCTCGAAAGGAATAAATTGGTTAGTTATGAAAGTATATGTCTAAGGAATCTTTAAATCTTAATTCAGTTTTGGAAAGAGATGGATCTATACAGAACTTACAACCCGTGCGAGTTAACTATGCACCTGGCGCTGTGACGTCACTCGTACAGTATTGATCAGTAAAGTATGAGGCCGCATTTCAGGGAAGTATTTATGAAATTCGCACGGTGTGTATAGCTCCATGTCTCTCCCACACTAAAGTCTGCTCCTTTGTTGCTCTCCTCAGTTGGCCAATTGTTGCCGGACTGTTGCCCGTGTACCTATGACCTTAACTGAAGTGCCTTCAAATTTCAGTGCTATCGCGTCCTAACGTAACAAGTGACATTGTAGTTTGGCGATGTTGTATGGAATGTTTTAGGAACTGTTGTGTTATCATGTAAATAAGGTACAAAATAACAGCCATGATGTGGGTCAGGGTTCAATGTTTCGTACCGACAAACGGGGTCAGTAGGAACGAAACTTTAAAAGGCATTTTAGCATTGAAATAATATAATTTGTTGCCAAAAAGGACTAATGTGTTTACTGTATTATAATTAACGATTAAGTGTCCTTGTTGTTGGTACCTAGCTATTAATATTAGCTATCAGATTGAATTAACGAATCGGACGATCTAATATGTAAAGTGTTTCTGTAAATATTGCAACCCTTACCCAGCACTTGGATTTCTGGTTAATCGTAGCTGCGTTAATAGTAATTCAAAATTACTGTCTCTAAAACCAATTAAACTCTTGCTGCGTAAAGAAATCTAACCCGCGTTTCTGCGCCAAGCCTCTCGCGCAGCTCCTGTCCTAATTCACCTACTGTTCTTGTGTTAGAGAAGTAAGTGAGACTGTATCCCCTTAATGAATTCATGGTATTTTTTCCACAGTTTCATCCTCATTTCTCCAGTTACTTATTGAGCACCCTTATCCAATTTGTAAGTAGAAACCTTACCTTCCTACCTACAGACAGTAATGATTATTTTCCAACGTTCTCGTCTTACCATTTCTAAGATAATTTTATGAAAACATTCAGACGCAAAGCTGGCGATTTGTATAGCAAAATTAATGGAACAAAGAGAACTAATGATAGTAAATAATTTGCAACGTACTTTCAGGAATAACGCTTTTATTTTACGCGAGAAATAAATAACATGTTGAATATTCTTTTTGTTTCAAAGAATTGTATTATTTGCATAAGTATACATATTAGTATAAAACTGATTTACATCCATCACCTCACACTTCAGGTTCAGTTGAAAACCAGCGTTAGGCAGTGTCTGTTATTTTTCCTGAACTGGACCTATTTGGCGCAGCCGCGAGATACACTTCCCTGCTAATTTCTCACAACGCACTTTAAACTTTTTATTTGTTTTATTTTTCTTTTGTATATGTTGTGTTGTGTGCTTTATAGTCTGTGCTAAATAAATGTATTTTCTTTCTTTATTTCTTTTGATTATGTCATAATGAGTTTCCATTGTTAACAAAGTTCATATAGTTAGCTGTGTTTTTATTTGTTTCTTCTTCATTCTGCAGCGAGCTTTGTGACGTGACAACGTTAGATTTAATTAAATCTAAGCTTGAAAAGTATGTCTCTCTGTCTGTTTGCTACGCTTTCAAGGCTAAATTACTGAACCGATTTTAATGCGTTGTAGCTTATATTTTTACAAAGTACAGTCACCAAAAGAGATAAGTAACCAGGGTCGTCGGATACAGTTGAATTTTAGTAAGAAACCGATGGCTGTTTTTTAATGAAATTTAATTTGATAAATAAACTGTTTATTTTCTATTAATTAAATTGATTTTATTCGAAAACGTCCAGCGGTTAGCGGTATAGCGGGCATCTATATCCAAGGACCCTGGTTACTTATCACTTTTGGTGACCGTAGTTATTTATACTACTCGCACAAAAAAAGGTACAAAGACGAACAAAATATAACAAAAAATAAAAAAATGATATCGTAATGAATTATAAATAAAATAGGTACTTACACAAGTTATTTTTACACATACATACATATTTACTATAATATATATATGTATATAAATATATAATATACCTTGATATAGGTATACATAAAAACTACACACGTGTTTAAGAATGGTAACTGCAAACTTATTTATTTTATTTTATTGAACAGGAATCACAAACAGCTACAATATTAAACATAAAGTATGAAATACACAAAACACATAGACAATATTGCAGCCCACAACGTTGTTCACAGATTAACTATAGGATAAGTAATATATTGCTAGGCTTAAAAACATTACAATTTTATGCAATAAACATTTAAACCACCGCCATAAAAAGAAATTCGAGTTCCTATAGCGAAACTATTTATGAATTTCTTTTACGAAGTTGCCAAGCATATCCTCCGCCAAAATCCATTACCACAATCCTTGGCGCAGAACAAAAACTAACACGACGCACCGTACAAACACAACCTCGTTTCTTTTATACCCCAGACATGCACGCAACCAACCAACCATCTGGAAAAACAAAAAAATACATAAGGCCCACGTCCACAAAACGAATCACATCTACAAACTCCAAATTCTCAAGAGAGGAAGTGAAATGAATAAAGGCTAGTTGGACACCTCTTGGCGTCGAAAAAGACGTAGCGCGGGTGGCTCCCTCTCGCGGGAACGCCGGCAATTTCACGGTGTTCTGCCGCCGCGTTTTATAACGTGGGACGTGTATTTTTTACTGGATGCCTTGAGTTTAATAGGCAGGTCTTGGGAGGAAGTTCTATAAATGTCCTGTTGTGAGCTGATTTGTTTTATATTTAAAAGAGCTGGGTATATGATTGCGATGGTCATGGTGGATGTTTGCATTATAAAGTGTGTTAAAAAGGACCGGTCGGTTGATTTAGTTCGCTCGTTGTTTAGATTTCGTTGGCTCGTTGACTAGGTTTCGTTAAACTTATGACTTGATTCCATAAGTGGTAGAGACATAAAACAACACATCCCAAAGACAGGATCAAGAATCAAGACGAACCGATTTAAGGCTCGTACACACTGGCGCGACGCGACACCATGATAATAAAGGCACAGCGTGTCGCGCGACGAGCGCGTATTTCACTCTAAATACCGCTCTTACGTACCTACAAAAAAAGCAAATTCTAATGCATTTTCTATTTCCCCTCCAAACACTTCCATACCATAAGCTCTCCAAACACAGCCACCATTTTTATTTGTATTCGTTCCCCTTCACTTGTTTTTGTGGAGTAATTCGTCTTCATTACCCGTTCTATTCTGTCAGCACGAGAGTTGAGCGTCGTTCAAGACTTGGTAAGCCCTCCAGCGCTCAATTGCCGACTAATTGAATCGTTGTCGAAAGGACTGATCCGTATTGTTGTGTTCTTGTATTGTGGTTCTTGAAATTTGACGAAAAAATAATTTTTGATTGTGTCGTGCTTTGGTCTCGAGGATTGGTATAAAGAAATTATGAGTTCATGAATGTCTTCCATATTGTTCCTGAAATGGATAATAATGATGGCGTTGAATCTCTGATATCCATCAAAAGAAAGCAAACCCTCAGCGAGAGCACAAATAATAACAACACTTAAGATTCATCAAACTGGAATTTAGGTCCGCACAGCCTCGAAAAATAAACTGCTTTATTTTTCGAAATGGCCTGGAAACAAAACCAAGAAGTACCACATCATAGATGCAATTAGAACTGCCACTCAAAATCAGGGGAAAAAAACTTTGAAATTGGTTCCAATTTTTCGATATTCCTTCGTGACTCGTCCATTCATTGTAGAGGCAGGTTAGGCGAACTCCACATTTTAGGTATGAAGCTACAAGTACGCGGCGCGTTCGACTTGTCGGGCCAATTCAGTGGGGCTGCCGCGCGCCTGGCCGGGCCGCACGTTAGTTCGATACTCAATCACGCGCCGCGTCGTGTCGCATCGTCCGTTCATCGCTACTAAAATGTAGGCAAAAGCATATTGCATCGCATTCGATTGCTTAAATATAGCAAGGATTCGAACCTCACGTTTTTCACACTTCCAAATCGGATATCTATGCTTCCAAAGGACATCGACAGGTAAAGAAATGCACGGCTACCTACCAAACCTAACCTACCTACCAAATTTTTACATTTGTTACTTTTATTTATGTAAACCCGTATTTACGAAGTTAGAATATTGATTATATTATTATAGTATATAGTTAGGTAGTTACAGGTATAGGTGGGAAAGTACATATTTAAATATTTTTGTATTTTTGTTTTAGTGGGTACCTACCATGGACTAACTATAATTAATATTATGTAGTAAGATTTTGATTATGTAGACAAAGGCAGGGTACTCGTACGTACTTTTTTATTTGCCCAATCACGTAGTTACTGAAGTACTTAGCCTAGGTTTACTTGAAACGTCATTAGTTCATAAAAGTAAAGTAATAGACACATAACAGGTAATTAAATATTCAGATAAATCATAACTTAAAAGAAGACAACCCTAACGTAGTCAGAAAAGATAAGAGTTACGCGATAGAAAGAGAGGCAACTTCTAGGTGAATATAACTGTAGGCAATTAGCGGTGTGCGACCTGAATTGCACTTTATTGTGTCATTGTAAGAGTCGATATTTATTTAAATGATTTTGCGGAGTGAATCTTCTGTACTTGTACTATTATGTATTCTGTGGTAGAGGCTCAATGTCGATCATCGGCAGGCTTTTTATCGCCCTTATCTGTTTCAAACTGCCAATACGGGCTGTTTGTGAAGTTAGATAATGCCTCGGTGCCTCAACCATATGATCTTTTGAATTTTTCATTTGTGCGGTAAATTCTCTCTCTTTTTGTTCAGTAGGTAAGCGCGTGTAAGTAATGATTTTGTTATTTCGTTCCGTTACAGATGTGTCAAAAGGGATCGTTGCCTTTGTAAACTTTTTATTTGTTTTTATTTTTTTCCTGTATTCGTTAGCAATGTTATTTTTTTTTCAGCTGCTTATTAATGGTTTCGGCCAAAAGTAGGTCCGTTTTGTGTTGTGTTTTCAATAAATTCTTCTTCAATTAAACTTTTTTCTTGATGTCGGTCACTCTAACATCTTTCAATACTTATTTGTCTATTCAAACATTAATTTTAACTTCTAATGTCCGCTTTTATAATTTCTAACGTGACGATATTATGGTGGACGTCCACGTCCATGTCACGGCATCACGATAAAACAAGGAAGTAAAATGTATGGAAATATATGAAAACTCAACTCAAAACTCAAAGCATTTATTTCAAATAAACCAATTACAGGCACTTTTGAATTGTCAAGGGGTCGGTCAGTCAGAAAGATGAAGCTAGTTGCCCATTCCAAAGCGTAGTAGGTACCTATGGAGAAGAACGGGCAACAAACTCCATGGACACTCTTTTAAATCAAAATATGGTTACAAAATATTGATTACATCGTTCATGTTGAAATTATGCACGTGAGAACGATGCAGAACGTTAAAAGCGTCCTTAATAAAAATACAAAAGCAATTCAAATATTAAATTTAATTAAAATAAGCCGTGGCAGCTAAGAAATGACCAGTCCCCATTGACGGCGCCCGTTCACGAACTTGACGCATGGATCAGCACCATTCAGCTCAACGATTTTGAAGGGAACTTAATGATCCAACACACACGCCACCACCAGCGAGACATTAGAGTGAGCATGACATACTCTCAGCCGCCAGGGCACATTCAAGTCAATGAAAGAAAAACCTATTAAATGGTAGCTTTATAGTAGGTACATAGTACTCACACATGTGCTATGCAATTATACAATACTAAAAAATTGAATTTATACAATGCAAAGAAGTTTTTAAAATCTTCAGCAGCTCCAACAGTAGTTTCAAATGCTAATCAATTAGTTTATGCGCCCTTGTGGAGCAGGACCAGCGTTGAGCCAAGCATTTTTATCAGCGATGTAATCCTCCAACTTATAATATGCTTGGCTGCATAGTGTGCGTTTTATACAAGATTTGAATTTAGTTTCATTCAGATGAAGAATATGAGGAGGTATTTTATTGTAACATTTTAAACAGTACCACATGAAAGATGAGTCTACTTTAGCCAGCCTGAAACCTGGTTGAACTAATTGATCCCTATTTCTAGTGATATAATTGTGTTTTTCACCTCTTTTACTAAAAAGATGTAGATTTTCCTTACGTACATGAGGTTTTCATAGATATATTGACAAGGTACCGTCATAATGTTAATATCTTTAAAACGTTCCCTTAGAGAGTCGCGCCTGCGGAGGCCATATATGGCTCGGATGGCTCTTTTCTGCAGAATAAAAATAGACTCGACGTCTGCAGCCCGTCCCCATAGTAAAATACCGTACGACATAATACTATGAAAGTAACTAAAATAGACTAGCCTCGCGGTACCTACATCAGTAAAATCACGGATTTTTCTCACAGCATATGCTGCTGAACTTAGCCGTCCTGCAAGGGATGTTAAATGAGGACCCCATTGAAGCCTTGAGTCAAGCGTGATCCCCAGGAAAACAGTTTTATCGACGAATTCTAGTTTCTCTTGATTTAATACTATCTCACCATTTGTACTTTTGACATTTGGTAAGGAAAATCTAATACACTTAGTTTTATTCCCATTTAATACTAAATTATTAGCAGTGAACCAATTTTGGATCTGCAGTAGGGTGTTATTTACGTCGTCAAGATTTGATGCACGTCTATTTATTTTAAAAATTAAAGAAGTATCGTCAGCAAATAACATCATTTGTGGTAGGGTTTTTAACAAATGGGGTAGATCATTAATATGTACTAAAAAGAGGAAAGGACCCAATATCGAGCTTTGTGGTACACCCATTTTTACTTTTAAACCGAGTGAACTGACACCATTTATTTGAACTTGCTGTTTTCTATGATTTAAATAAGATTCTACTAAACTGAGAGCAAGTTTTCCAAGTCCGTAATGCTCAAGTTTCAAGATTAAGGTGTCGTGGTCGACGCAATCAAATGCCTTGGAGAGGTCACAAAAGATTCCTACAGCGTCTTGGGCCTCTTCCCACGCCGTAAATATGTGTTTCAATAAGGTGACACCGGCGTCAGTCGTACAACGTCGTCGTACAATGAAGACGCTTTTAAATTTCCGTCCACGATAATATCGTGACGTTAGAAACTATAAAAAAGCATATTCATTCATCTTTTGCGACAGCTTCAAAAATGAATACATTCCATTTTAGAAAAAGTTGTCACTATTAATTTCATTACAATGGCTATCCTCCAATACAGTGCATGTTTATTCATCCACTGAATATTTTATATCTGTCATTTACGCAAATGAAAGAACGTAACGCTCGCGTGTTTCACTGGTGATTTTAAAATGGCCGCCCTATCAATATGTATGATACTTTCGTTAAGCACAAATACATTGTGTAGTATTGAGCTCTCGATTAATAAAAATTGCTTTTTGAGTGTTTCGGGATTTCGGAAATTAAGGTTTTCTCTTATATATTGTTTCTTTTGATTTATATTACTGCAGTGTAACGTGCAGGTAAAATAAGTAGTCAAGGTGAGTAAAAAGCAACAAAGTTAACGGTGTAGTGAGTTTGATAGATTAATATTGGTGGTTCATTCGGTTCAACAAAATAATAATAAATTCATTTATTTTCAGGCGACACAGGCCCATAGAAAAATACCTTAACCTAGACATACATATTTTTACTTTGTTTTGCAGTGTAATTTGCTAGTTTAGTAAATACTGCAACGGCCTGCTAAAGAGGCATTGATTGTCGAACGTGAAAATGTGGACCGAGGTGAAGCCGAGGCATACATATAACGTGAATTCATCAATGCCTGGTTGCAGCCAGGGCTTGTATAGTATGTTTCTCAAATATTGCTGGAAAATTCAAACTAAGTACATTAAATCAATAATATATATATATAAAAACGAATCCCTATTTGCCTTGGTCACGCCATCACGCGTGAACGGCTGGACCGATTTGACTTTTCTTTTTTTTTGTTGTGTTCGTCTTTGTCAGATGAAGGATCATAGGAAATAAAAAAATAAGGAAGTTGATCGGAACGTTACAAAATTTAAGAAAACTTAACGCCAATATTAATTTTACATAACTGTCAGTTGTTTGAAATAACTGTCAGCGATTGAAAGAATGCGCGCTACAAATATCGTTTAACACAGATGGATCGGTTGGTAAATGAGTCGATAGTTTTAGTTTTAGTCAATAGTCAAAACTAAAATTAAACGACATATGACATTCATAGTTAAGACAGGACAACGTCTGACGGGTCAGCTTGTTAATTATAAATTCCAGAATCAATGACAAACAACAATTGTTTTTCACGCGCCAATATGATTGTTCATTTGTTTCTTATTTACATTAAACACCTCTATTGCAAATAGAGCTGTTTGCCAGTTCGAAATTTAAATAAAGTCTTTGATAAGTTACATCCTTGCTTGCCATGTTTCGAAGTAAAAAGTACATTCCATTATTCAATTAAACGATAGATATAATGAGTTTTCATAGTCCCTAATTATTCGGCCGCTAAACATGACAGATATGGATTTTTATACTAACACTGCCAGCGGCTACTGGCATGTATTTGACCAGTACAGCATTTTCGATTAATCTCGTACAAGATTTTCAAAATAATGCTCGAAATTTCAAGAATTTCGAAGAAAAAGTATTATTTGTACTTACTTTACATGCCTACGAATTGTTTTAAAATGACTAAATGTATTCCCCTATTTAAAAGTAAAACAAAACACCTATTTCCAGTCAGAAGTTATACAAACATAAAAATGAAAAAAAAGGATACAAAAGGTTTTAGCTAATTAGATAGCCGATCGCGTGTGTGTGCTCCATTGATTTAGAAACAAAATGGCGGTGTTTGAAGTACAAACGATCCTTGTTCCACATTTTTCCGTGCATTAATGAATCCTCACATACGTATGTCGTTTGGAAATCGGTTCGTTAGTATGTATCGATAGGAAAAAAGATGATTATGAAGTGAGAAATATTTTTAATTCGATGTTGACGGTTAATTGGGCTACTGGTACAGCCCGATTCAAACTTTATAGCAACTCGGAACTTGAGGCGAGTCGCTGCGCAGTAACAAATTCACCTATCAACGGGGGTGAGGGGTGAGGTACTGCGCAGTGAGTAGCGCGCTACAGAGCCGCCTTAATAGCCAGTTTGATGATAGGTTTTGAAGGTAGATTGAAGTGTGGTCTATTTTTCATTAATACGAGTAGCACAGTTAAATTGCGTCGTATTTTTTTTTTTAATAATTTTTTATAATTCTTAATGTTTACACCTTATTTTGTACCCACATTCATTGCAAATAAATTATTTCTATTTCTATTTCATATTTTAAAAAAAAAAACTCGATTCTCGTTTCATTTCATTATTGATCACGTTGCTGCAAGAACCAAAATATTGTTTTTATATGGTTTTTCGACAATAAAAAGAAACATCAACAATCTATATATATAAAAATGAATCCCTATTTCCCTTGGTCACGCCATCACGCGTGAACGGCTGGACCGATTTCACTAATTATTTGTTGTGTTCGTTATTGTCAGGAGAAGGATCTTATGAAATAAAAAAACAAGGAAGTTGATCGGAACGTTACACAATTTAAGAAAACTTAACGCCAATATTAATTTTACATAACTGTCAGTTGTTTGAAATATCTGTCAGCGATTGATAGAATGCGCGCTGCAAATATCGTTTAACACAGATGGATCGGTTGATAAATGAGTCGATAGTTTTAGTTTTAGTCAATACTAAAACTAAACGACATATGACATTCATAGTTAAGACAAGACAACGTCTGTCGGGTCAGCTTGTTATTTCATAATAATACCTATGTTTCCTACATCTTTAACTTTTATTGTTATTTTCTTGATTATTTCACCGTCAGGTAACGGGTAGCCTTACATTTTGCAGACTCTCCGCTTCAATGCTAATGATTTTATTTTTTAAACCATCTTTGTTGTTTCGTAACACCAAGTTCTGTGTTACTTATTTTTTTTTTTTTTTTAAAACGTTGCCCCACTCTAGGAATTTCTCCTGTATCGTGGGTGCGTTTAAAAACATTCAAACTCACATACACAAACAACCAGACCCGGAACAACTACTTGTAGGTCATACAAATATTTGTTCCGCGCGGGAATCGAACCCGCAACACGCAGCCCAGCAGTCAATCTTGACTTGACTATACCATACCCTTTGTCACGTACCTACCTCTCACTAAATTAAACTCAATTCGCGATCTCAGCGTTATACTCCATTCCAAACTATGCCTAGATATACACATTAATAAAATTGTAAGTAAAGCTTACCAATTGTATGGCTTTATCACTATGCGATCTACTCTTGACTTCAAGAAAACTGCGTATTCACAAAGAATTTTGATAAATATTGGAGCTGCTATTTGTTACTACATAACTTGATTTTCTCGAACTTATCTGAAACAAAAAGCTGCGAAAATATATAAGGACTGCCGGTCTATTGTGTAGAAATCTCATGGTGCAAACGTAAGGGAAGTGAGCTTGAAGTGAGTTGCTTTCCATCCGATGCTAGGGATTGACACATAGATAAGGATTGGCACTATTAACAGGGCCTCAATTCTGTATGATAATTATTATTCCCCGCGTAATCGTACCACGTCAATATCGTGTCTTGTAGAAATGGTTTCGTTTCTAGTATCATAGAGAATACGTTATTAGCAGATGTCGTGGTTAGATAAGGAGTTGACGTGGTTTCGAAGTAAGGAATCGGTAAGTGGTTATACTCGTAGTGAATTAGGGCCCTGAGCGTTTTAGCTAAAGTATTGACAGAAAAAAAAACTTGTAACACACTTTCGCGCCCTGTCTTGCTATCCCTACCGACCGGTGGTCAAACATTCGCAATCAGTGAAAACTGGTGTGTTTGCCGTGTGCGCGAATAAATTGGGAGGCGCACGGTTCAATCCGACTCACGGATACGATCGCGAGGAGAAAAGGGTTAATTGTACGGCGTTCATGTTGAGCCGAAATGAGTGCTTTTATTTTACTGACAGTAGTATGTAATACAAGCAATTTTATTATGGAGTCAAAAACAAGCGCTGGTTGTAATAAAAGACGTGTAAGTTTTTTTTTTCCGTTTTTGATATAAGTATTGCAAGAGTCATATAATCGACATTCGATTTCAAAACTAATATTTTATAACATCATAATTTAAAAAAGAGTGTCCATGGAGTTTGTTGACCGTTCTTCTCCTTATGTACGTTCTACGCTTTGGAATGGGCAACTAACTTCATATTTCTGACTGGCTGACTCCTTGACAGTTCAAAAGTGCCTGTAAATGGTTTAATTGAAATAAATGGTTTGAGTTTGAAACGGAAGCGGCGGTGGATTAAGCCTCAAGTTATAACACAAACAGGGAAAAAAAAAAAAACTCAACATTTTCCTTCATCAAATATCGCTACTAAAAAATAAACGTTAAAACGTACGAATGACAGACAGAGCCAGCTTTGCAAGTTTCCTTTAAAAAAGAGAAAATTAGAGTTCAGAAACGATTTTACGTGAAAAGAGGATTAAGTCAGTAGGGATGCTGCAATCGGCTGCATTTCGGCACTCCGAGATCGACGATACACTGTAAAACGTGAACAGAGACACAGGTTGATATATTTTTGTGCATCGTTAGAAAGATTAAGCGACGTTTTTGTGGAAAAACGAGTTTGGTCTTTACTTTCAGTCGTCACTAATAGGTTACTGTTTTATTAATTGAACGACCCGTATTCATTAATATTTTTAATCGAAGTTCAGGAAATGTTTAAAAGCTAGCCGGTAAAAAACGTATGCAAGAATTATCTCACAATATCAGATGATCTCACAATACAGCATCCCTCTCCCCATTCCCAAAGATACCTCATACCAATCACACCAGGTTATCAATACAAATAAATTCTACGAACCACCTAATTTAACACGCTTCCCAACAACCCGAACCTACTCAATAATTTCGAGGACACGGTGAAACACGCTCGCTTTTCAGCTAGTACCGTGTCGTTACACCATCGATACGAAACCGATGGCGAACTAAAACCCCAGAGAGTTAAGTTATGGAGGGAGGCAAGATTCAATAAAGAATTGAAATGTATTTTCTGTTAGAATTGTTTCTTGCGTGCTGGGAATACAACCCTAGCGTGATTACTGCGTGGAATGAGCGATTGTTTTCTTAATATCGTACCGATATTGTACGATATTGCTTCGGTATTGGGTATGGAATGGAATAAATAATTTAATGCGGTGTGTCGTATTAATTTGAGTTGGGGTTCCGCAGCGTCAAATGTTGGATTATCGGCTTGATTGATTGATTGCGAATATTATTGGAGGTAGTTTTGAATGTTAATCATATTATATTCAAGACTAAATCTTGGGGAACAGATTTAATCAAGTATCAAAATTGTCTTCAGACTTGAACATTGACATGAAAGACTAATGATTTAAGGAAGAAATACGTGTGGCGCCGAACTCCGATACGGGCTGGTTGATGATGAATAGGTTCAACCAAACATTATGCTCACTGAAGGAAACTTGAATCATTTTTTTTTAATGAAAAAGTTCACGCGTTCGGCATTAATAATATTCCGCCCAAAAAGATAGAGAACAATCGGTAGCTACAAGTCTATCGTCTATTGTTTTTGAAGCTCGTCGAATATTAATAAACCGCACACATTTACAATCATATTCAATTCCAAACAGGCTGTTAGATAAGCCAATCCATTGTGTTTGCAAAAATAAACTCCATTTCAAAAACAATATACGATAATTTAGATAAAACAGCATCGTATAATGGTGAGGCCACATTGTTTCAAAAGCCCTGAGATTATGTTAGACAGAAATGCCTTAATCTGCCCCAAGGCCCTGCGGTTTGCCCAAGATGTAGGTACAGATTGATGTATTTCTGGCCCAAGGCTAGATGGTTTCGCTACAAGGGCTGACGAAGTAATGTATGAAAATTAATCATTAGGGATTATTCTAAATATCTTATATCTATTCTCAAGAGGGTTTAAGAGATAATTGAGTGTCAATCATAATGCTAGAGGGATTTCGCTTTTGATGAATTTTGAATTAAAAATGCACCCTCATTTTGATTTTAGAAATTAAAATGATTAAATATCTTTTGTGTTTTGTTTTTTACGTTCAAAGTTCCTTCAACTCTCGCAGCGGGAAAAACAACATTTTGTCAAACATTTTAGGAAGCTAATCTTTTTTTATTTAAATATGTGAAATCAACGGTGAGAGTTTGGCAAAAGTTAATTTAATCAATCATTCAATCAACTCAGCCTACATACATAGATAGACATAGGCCTCTCCCAGGCTGCACTACAACACCCTGTGCTCCACCTTCTGCAATCGGTCCCAGTCACCTATTTTAGGTTGTCGGTCCATCTAACAGGGGGGCCTCTCACACTATGCTTGCCGATACGCGGTCTCCACTCCTGGACTCGTCTGCTCCAATGGATATCGGTCCTTCCACAAACATGGCTTGCCGACTGCCACGTCAGTTTCAGCTAATTTGTTAGTTGCTATCAAAAGCAACCCTTCGAAAGTTTGTATCCAACTATAAAGTAGAAACAAATAGCTAATCAGCAATACATTCCTTATTCGCACTTTAAACAATGCACTGGGATTCCCGCAAGCTTCATTAGGCTGAATACACGACATGCTAATGGCTACATAGCGTACTATGAATTCTTAATGCAATCCAATTCTTTCCGGTTGCCCGGTTTGCCCAGTTTCCTGGTTTGCCCAGTTACCCATTCCTCCCCACCACTTTAATTAGTTCCTACTTTAATTCTACATGTAATATTCGCTCTGGCAACATTTTTATTGGTTTTCCTCATTTTTCTTTACGTTTCTGTGTTTATAATAAATTTAGAAGTTGGAAGTTGGAAACGAAGTTTAAATTTCTTTTTTTTATTTTCTTTTGGATAATAAGTGAAGCAATTCTAACAGACATTTTTGGCTTCTGCGTTTTGAAGGTAAATAGCAGGTTTTTTTA